>OZ010582.1:33368037-33418037 GCA_963932145.1 Acanthosepion lycidas | reverse complement strand
TTAGACAAATTGTTCACTCTCTTTTTAGTGTACTGGTGCTGAATGACCTGACGATCAAGACAGATCAGTCACACTCTTTTCAGTGTGCTGGTGCTATTTAACTGCTGATCATAACAGTTCATTCACTGTTTCTGAAACTGCTACTAACATTCACTCAGCCTAGTTACAATATAAAACACAGGTGGGCTCTGTGGATTTTGAACACCTCCTGAGCAGGAGTCTGTAACAGAGATTGGCTAGCCAGCATGGCAGATGAGTGTGTTTGGAAAATAAGTAACTGCCCATTATATATGTAATAAAATTTAGTTTTAAGATATATGTATGGGTCAAAGTGTTCAATACCCAGGATAGAGTGTGGAATTCCTTTCAAGCATGAAACAGACTGTTGCCACTCTGTGTTGACCTCAGTGCCAACTTTTGTGCATATCTTAGACAAAAAAATCAATGACAACACGTGTGTGTATTAGGAAAATTAATGACAAAATGAAAAGATTTTTTTATGTCATGTGTTTCATCCTTTAGGACTTCAGACTAAATAATATATGTGTCTGAATAAATACTAGCAGTAAAATATTCTCGAAAAATTATTCATTATTTCCATTTTAACTGGGAATATTTTTCCTTCACTCAGTGAACTCATTAACTAGTAATACCCTAACTTCATATTCAATGCAAAACAAAAGTCTTGTAAAATATTTAAGAATAGAAAAGAAGTTCTTTCTGACAAACCCAATGAATCAAAATATATTTTTCTACCCACCAATTCTATCACAAGTACAACTAGAAAAAAATTATCTAAACTCAACATAAAATAATATAAAAGAACTCTAATTCTTCTTCTTTATATGCTGTCTCCTCAGGATGTAGATGATAATGGCTTTCCATAATTTCCTGTCCCTTGCAGTTCTAAATAAATTGTCTTTTTCTAAACCTTGTTCCACCATCCATTTTCTCACGCTTGTCAAGTATGTTATGCATTATTCCCCTCTGTTCCTTTTGCCCTCAATCTGACTTATGAGTAACAAGTTTTCCAAGGAGGAATTTACCTGTAATAATTGTCACAAGGAATACATAGTAGAAACCTCAAGGAATTTGAATAAAAGATTATATGAACACAAAACAAAATCTTTTACAAAACACAAAAAATGCATTTTTTTAGTTGCTCACCATATAATGTGTCTGACAATGACTGATTTAAAAAGATGCTTACTTAAAAGACAAAGTAGTTAAGGCAAAAATGCTTTAATCACGAGATCATCCACAATAAATGTATGTCCACGTTCTTACATTTCATCTTTCTTGGCAAATCTATCATCACAAGATAGGGTATACCGTATATTTAATAACAAAAGACAAAAGCGATGGAAACATGAAGAAAAAGTTAGCAAAAAAAAAAAAACGAAATAAAATCGGCTGGACATACCAAAAACATTTTTTTAATTAAATTTTAAATTCTCAGTATCTCCTTTCCTTCTTGAGCAAGTTCAGTCGTATCAGCGTAACCATAACTTTAGTCCAAATAACTTTTAAATGACGAAACGCGTCACAAAGAAATTTTTTCCCACTTATTTGTTTTGCCACTTTTAGTGGTAATATTAAAAAATCCAGAGTTATTTCCCTTAGATAAAATTTAATTGCAGTGCCAGTTAGTTCCCCTCTATCAGTTAATTATTTTCCCGTGACATAAGTGACAAGTCACAGAACAAGTATCTGTAATAGTGATTATTGCGCAGTTTCAGATTAGAAATAAATTAACTCCCTTTATGGGAGATGGGTGGGCGGTTATTGGGAGCACGATGATTAGCAGTAACACTCACGATGGTTTGTTAAGTTTACTATGTGGTGGTTCATTAGTTCAAACTTTCTGTCAGACTTCACTTAGCTATGATTTTTTTGGTGGGTGAAAAGCACAGAAAATTATTTTTAAATAAATAATGTTTATAAAATTAAACATACCAAATGAAGGAAAATAGTGGATTAAATTAAATTTATTCATGAAATTGAAATCCTATTTCCCAGATTTATACTGCTATTTTATTTTTAAGCTTATAGAGAACTGCAATTGTAAAATAACCGTCAGTCAGTTACTGTTAAGTGTTAAGTGTTAAGTGTTAAGTGTTAATGGATGTGGAGGTGTAGTGGTCAGAAGCTTGGAATGAGAAATTGGCAGGTCAAGTTTGAATTCCAGTCAAGATCATTACATTAAGTTTCACTCAAAGATCATTTGGAAAAGTATGAAGCTATTTCTTCTCCCTCAAGCGATGGGTTAAGTCACAGCACAAACTCAACTCTCTAGCCATGAATGGCAACCAGTATAGAAGAAGGAAAACTCAGAACTCAAAATTGTATGTGGCCCTTAGTTACAGTTCAAGGTTGTCGCAGCATAATTCCAGTATAAATCACGGGTTAGCTCTGTGGGTGATGAAGAAATATAAATGGGCGTGGGCAAGTCGGGTTACCTCCTCCTAATTTTCGAAACTGCTCATAGAGGATGTTCTCCGGTACTATAAATACTCTGCGATAATTTTTTCTCACTTATATGGCAACATGTAATTTTCTACACTATTCGGACTATTGTCCTCATCTTTGCTGCCATATTTATCACAACGTTTCGGCCGTTGTACGATCCGGCCTTCTTCAGGTGGTTGGAATGTCGAACTGAATGAACCCTTTATTTCGCTCACTAGGGTAGACTGTTCTAGTTCCACGTGCCATGTTTAATGGATGTCAGTTATTTATCAGTTATCTCCTGTTAATTCCCCTCTTCAAGTTCTCCACTGCCTTAACCAGGTATTGGAGAACTTGGAGAGGGGAATTAACAGGAGATAACTGATATCCATTACACATGGCACGTGGAACTAGAACAGTCTACCCCAGTGAGCGAAATAAAGGGTTCAGTTCGACATTCCAACCAACTGAAGATGGCCGGAGCATACAATGGCCAAAACATAGTAATAAATATGGTGACAAAGATGAGGACAATAGTCTGAAAAATGTAAATAGCTTACATAATACCTCATTGCAGAAATATAGACATGTAAATTTCTTGCGGAAGAACATATTCCCTTTTGGGAAACGCATGAACAATACATACATACATACATACACACACGTACGTACGCACATTCACTCACTACATATACTTTAGACCACAAAGTTCTCATATTCATTTGTTACACACATTATTGTCTTTAAATTTATAAAATGAAAAGAAACTTATTTTTAAAAACAGTTTTTTTAGGTTTAACTTAATTAATAATTTAAAAGAACAACATTTGGACTGTTGCAATTATTAATAATTAAATTAAATTTACAAACACTAGCAATGGTTTTAAAAAGGCTTCTGTAAATGTGTTTCTGCTGTCAAAAGTTTCTAAAAAGAAAGTCAGAAAGATAATGAAATGAAATGTATTATTTAAAATTAAAATCCACAAATATTAAGAAAAGGGGAAATCTATTCGTATTTGTTTTGTTTTTAACTAAAAAAGAACTGGAGATAAAAAAAAAAAAAAAAAAAACATCGTGTGGTTGACAGTGTCATGACAGTGCGAAAGTGTCATAGCACAAAAGCTTTAGCTAAAATTAGCGATTCTCATAAGAAGACACAGAGAGATAAATACAAGAAAGAAAAAAAGATTTTGACAATTGCTATTCGTTAAGAACTAAGTCCAAACAAACTTTAACAAAAGCTAATTTTACAAACGCCGCCAATAAAACCTTTTTAAAATTAAAATTATAGAATTGTATAATTGGACGTACCTTAATGACGCCAGGGTATATTTTTCCTTTAAAAATTAATGTCTCTAGCGAAATAGAAGTCTACTGTAATTTAACTTCTTTCAAAGACAAGTATGGGGAACTGATGAAATAGTAATGAAGATCCGTGAAACGAGCAATTTCAAGTGTCAAAAAAAATCTATGCTTTTCTCGATCTTTTCTCACGAACAAAATTTGTGAAGTCGCGCATGCGCCTTCTAAGGTCTTGAGAAAATGTTCTCTCTCTCGCTCGTCTAGAATAGACGTCCCTATCCCGGTAATTAATTTTTGGAAATATTTACACACCCAAGACATTATCATTCCTACTCAGCACAGGATTTTGCTTTTGGTTGGAAATGGGGAAAACTGTTCTCCTCATTTTAGATGGAAGAAGGCTTGGGGATTCCAATCTTCCTCATTGTACTAAGAGAAATGGGATCGGTGTAAATATTGTGTCAGCTGCGGGACAGTGGTCGCAGGGTTTTTTGTCCCTTACCCAATCTGCATACATATTGGCTTCTTGCGGATTTGAATCAACCCACAACAAAGAAAAAGGCGTAAAAGGTGTTTAAATATAAAAATATAAGGTATCTTTTATTTTCGTGTTTTTTTACAGCTAAATTTTTCTTAGCGATACACGCTAAGAAAAATTTTGAGTCTTGAAGTTTTTATAGTCCTTGTTTGTAATTATTTATTGAGATGGAAAGAAATGTGATTTCTTCGCGTGTATGTGTGAGAAAGAAAAAGCAAAAGAGAAACTGAGGGGGAAAGTATAAGTGTCAGGTAGCTTGGTGAGGAAGACGTGTTAATGAGTATGAGAATTTCTTTTAAGCCGAGCCGTCATGAACTGTTGCAGTCTGTCCCTCCATACTGGTTTGTTAGTCTATAAACTTTGGTAAAATACCCTTCAAAGTTATCACGAAGAATGTTTTTTTTTTATTGTTGGCGGGAACGCGACCCGTTGGTTGAAAAATGCTAAATATTTATTTTTAAAGTATTAATTTATTAACTGGAACAATGCACAATCCTCCGACTCAGAAACCATTTTTTTTTGTCATTTGGTGTTTGACTGTCTTGAAATGTGTTATTGTTAACGGATACAAACTTTTGGAGCGTGCAAAAAATTCAACCTTAGCGTTGCGACTGCACGCCCCAAAATTTTGTATTCGTTAACAATAACACATTAATAATAATAAAAAAAAAAGTATTTCGATTCGGATTTAATTTTTCATCTCGGATGCTACCTGATTTTTACCAAAAACAAAATAATTTCTATGCTTGAAGATGACTGAATGTACAGTTGAAAGTACTTGCGTATTAAAGAAAGACCTTATACAATTTATAATTTTTAAAAACAATGATCATAACATTGATCGAGTGATTTGTAAGTTAATGCACGTTTAAAATTTTGTTTGCGAAAATATTTCGCCATTTTATATCATTAACTTTACTAATCTACTTTTTGTATGAATGGTTCATTGTAATATATATATATATATATATATATATATATATATATATATATATATATTCAGTTGAGATGTATGGATATTAGTTTGTGACTCTCACAAACTAATATCTATACAACTGAATATGTTAGCTCTATCACTGATATTGAGCGCTTTCCACTGAGTACTGCGCATATATATATATATATATATATATATATATATATATATATATATATATATATATATATATATATAAAGACATTTTATGTTTATACATTCTTTTTATAGATACAAATATCTAAGTAAATGCTCTGTTTATAATAAACAGTATTAACAACATTTACCAGCCTGAATGTTCGAGAAATTTTCATAGAGAATATTCGTCCTCCGACAGGAATCGAACCTGTATCCTATACGGAACCGTCATATAGTCTGACGTGCCTTAACAGACTGGGCCACAGAAGATCGTTCGGTTAGCAAGGTCGATTTTACTGCTTTTAAACTACAATCTTCCATGATTCTCTCACGTACATTCACATCTGCTCAATGCGTATCAAAATGTAAACAAATGACGTCGCACATTATGAAATGGACAAAGTTCGACAATTATTTTAAGACATTTTATGTTTATACATTCTTTTTATAGATGCAAATATTTAAGTAAATGCTCTGTTTATAATAAACAGTATTAACAACATTTACCGGCCTGAATGTTCGAGAAATTTTCATAGAAAATATTTATCCTCCGACAGGAATCGAACCTGTATTCTATACGGAACCGTCATATAGCCTGACTTGCCTTAACCGGTTGGGCCACAGAGGATCGTTCCGTTAGCAACGTTGGACTTCGTCCATTTCATAATATATATATATATATATATATATATATATATATATATATATATATATATATATATATATATATATATATATATATATTATGCACAGAAGGGTTTTGGTTATATGCCATACTCCATTCAAGCAAGGAAAGTGGAACTAACTGTTGTAAATAAAAAGAGATTCTGTTTAATGATGAATGCAGCGTTTCCTGTGGACCATAGGGTTAAAAATTTAAAAGAAAAAAAAATATCAAGAGCTTACTTATAAACTGAAATGTTTTGGAAATATGAAGATAAAAGCTGTTGCCTTTATAATTGACGCACTCTATCCTGGTGAAATTTGAGTTTGTTTAAACTGAGGCAGTGCTGTGTTGGAGACTTGTGAAAACTTGCTGTCACTTGATCCCTATGACAAGTATCAGATACTACTGGTGGGAAGATGCTAACAATAAAGATAGCAGCAATAAAATCTATGTAAAAGAATTTCATTAAGTCAAAGAGATTTAAGCAGTATTCAGCCTGACACAAATCATGGAAAAATATAAAAATTATTCATTTTAAATGAGACCAGTATAGCGATTGCTATGTTTTTCACACCCACATACACTCCAAGTCATTTTATTCGCCTGCAATTGGCTAATAAATTACTACTACCTTTGTATAGGACAATTTAGCCATCGCAGTCGCTCCTTTCAATCTTTTGGTTCTGAGCATAATTACCTATTCTGTTTAGTACGTGTGTAGTGATTGGTTAATTTTTAACCAATCACATTTTTAATATAAGATCAAGTTTTTCCGCGGTTCCGTGGGAGCCTACTTCTTTTTCGTAAGATCCCAGCCGTCAACACAAATCCACAATCTTGCTCATCACACTTTAACGCACACACAGAATTTCGTAACTACAAACTTACATTTTCTCTCTGTAACTTTCCCCAAGCACAATCAACCAGAAGTTTGTTGATTCAAACCAGTTTATTCACAACTCATTTCAAGCAATTGTATTCTTCGTGTTATTCATTCTTCACATGCAAACTTTGCTCTAACAATTATTTCGGAACATTTATCTCATAAGAGAACTTTCTTCAAACAGTTGATTACAATCAATCTACAGTCAAAGGGAAATAACTTCCTTTTCTTTAATCTACATTGTGAATACGATTTTATTTCATGCTTGTTGTTGTATATTATTCAATATATATTTGTTGGTTAACAAATTGGAGTTGTTATTATTATTTATTGAATCCTGTACGTGGAAGAATCATTAATATAAATAGTAGTCGTACCTATATATTTAGTGTTCCTGTTACATTTAGTGAATCGACCCGACACTATATTTGGTGCATACGCTACACCAAGCCTGTTTTTGCTGTTATCACTTGTGTTTCTCTTAAGATGTTTCACTTTTAGTTCATTATTTATTTTAAGGTTTTATATTTGCTCTTAACTACATCTGCATTTTTTTTATTTGCAGATTTAGTTTATAGAACTTAACCTCTATATACCAGTGAATCAGAACCAATTACTGAGTGCATTACATCCTCATTGGACTCATGTTAAAAACATTTCTAATTTACATTTTCATGTTAGTTATAGATTTTTGTGCAAGCTAAACACAATCCAGGCTCCAGACGCAAGTTTTACAATAATTGCTTCTGATTGGCCAATATATCTCAAAGTAATAACAACGCCTACGCACACGTGTTTAAACACAAAATACCGCCAAAAATCTTGAAATGTGTTCGCGAGCCACCCACGTGACCAGGAATGTAAATAAATACGATGCACGAACACAAGTTTACCAGTGAGCTTCGTGACGGATAACCAACTGCCAAACAACTCCACGTCACTCATACTTTTGAAGTTACAAAGTTAAATCTATTTAACACGAAACAACTCCAATACACTCACTCACCAACCTCTGAAATCACTTCTGAACTTTTACCAATTTTAGAACTCACAATTCCAAACTTTATTCTTCTAAATTACAAGTTCAATATTACTTCTTCTTAATATGAACTCCGGTACAACTATTACCAAATCAAAGGGACACGACTCTGTCCTACCTTTTCAGTTCGCATGCTTGTACATAAAACATTAATAAATCTAATTGTTATGTTTTGAAATCATTCCGTTGAGTTTTGTATCTTATTCTATGTATGAATATAGAGATTTTAATGTTAGTGGAAATCGTTAATTTTCACGCAGCCTATTCTCAACAAGTATTTACCGATTATAATTAACACATCCACTACAAGTTGTTTTAGAGTTTGTTGTTTTATAGTTTATGCATTGCTTTAACCTTGTTTATTGCAATATAACAACAACTCTAAGCTTTATTTGACTAATTCAGCTTTAGTGCTGAAAACGTTTATTTCATTATTGTGGATGGTTACAAACGAGAGGGGAGATGAGAGGTGCTTATTTTATTACATTGTTTTTTGGGGGCGATTTTTTTTTGTTTTTTGATAATTCTATCCTTATTTTGCATATGACAGAGATGATTGCTTCCACAGTTGACACTTGTGTATGTTTTACATTGCTTAATCTTTTACTAATTGTTAGGGAATTTTTTTGGTTCTTTATGTCACCTCATGGACTTTTCCATGTCTGCAAGCATCTTGAATGATTATCTAACCAGATATTGGCTATTACTTGGGCTTTCAGTGTGTACCAGTGAATCCATTCTTCTTTGTGTTTGTTGCGTGATTCAAGTTCATATTGCCGACTGTTTCACTATTGTATCATTTTTTTTATTTTTGCATCGAGTTCTTCCATTTATTAGATTGATTTCTTTTAAAATAGTATTAGTTATAATAAATTTAGTAATAGTTATAATACCATCACTAATTTTTTAGATTATTTAGACTAGTATTTTCGTTACATAACTTCGTATTTCATTTTAAACCGGGTATCAAGTCAGATCAGAAATTTCTAGTGATTTTAAAGGGAGCTAATTCCGTCTGGAGCCAACTTTCAGATTATCTCCCTTACATCTTTTGTAAGTCAGTTCGCTTAAAAATTATTTGCGATTGCAATGAGTCTTCCCTGCCCAAAGGGGAGTACAGAAGAAATTAATTCATGCTTTTCCCGAGGTCACTACTGAACCATTTATGTTTCCAAATTATGTTCTTATTAATTATAAAATAACAAGAGGATATTTTCTGAAAATAGAAAAAAAATTCTTGGTTGTCTTGACATATTTTATTGCTTCAACAAAGTAATTCCTAAAAGAAAGGTAATCAGACAGAAATCAAGGCTGAATTTGAAAGTGCTTTTCAAAATAGAATTTTGGAAAATATATAAAAGATTTATCAAAAAATAATACTTTTTTCTAATGAGAAATAAAATGAACTCATTAATGACAATTTGATACAAAAAAAAAAAAAAAAAAATTCTGTATAAATCCTTCTGCTCGGTTTTTCGTTGAATATCAAAATTCGAAGTGTCGGGATTCGACACAATATAGCATAAAAATATTGTTGCGAAACTGCTCGTAATTCGGCCGTTTAGAATAATTTTACTCTTTTCATTGCAAGAATAAAATCCAGTAGAAAAAGACAACGTAGTTTCAACAAATAAATATTAATTTAACTAACGACAGGAATACAAGCAGTTGGTTAAAGTAATGTCTTTTTGTTTTGGTTAATAAAGTTCTGGAATCATACTTATTATAAAACCCAGGTTGTGTGTGTGTGTGTCTCTGTACGTTTATATATTGGATCGGATTTCCTACATTTTTCAACCGATTTCAACAAAACTTTACAGGACTACGTAAAATTACCTTGCGGTGGTTCTGACAGCGCCCCAAACTGGGAAAACACAATTGTTTTTGCACGAAATCAATTTGAAAACACGATTAAGAGACATTGCGTGAATAAAAGGGAGACAACTCATATCGAGTTATACTTATAAAACCCCGGTTGTTTGTGTGTGTGTTCGTTTATATATGGGATCGGATTTCCTACATTTTTCAACCGATTTCAACAAAACTTCACTTTTTTTGGCAGATAGTGTTTCTTATTGTCTTGCACACTTTTTTCTTTATTTTTACATTCAGAATGCTTTAAAAATTCCATTTACAAGACAATTGTTTATAATAAAATTCTATTCAATCGGTAGACTCTTAACGATTGAAAACAAATGTTTTTGTTTGAGTTTGGGTTTGACCAATTCGTAAAAAAAAAAAAAAAATAAAAAAACTAATTAAGACATGCGTGTCCGTCAACCTTAAACAATAATCTTTGTCAATTTTATTTTTCAGTCTTTATGATGGTCGATACTTGATCTACCTCTTACTGTTACATCCCCGGGCAACGCCGGGCTTTACTGCTAGTAGAATATAAATTGTATTTGCGTACGTATGTGAAAAACAATGAAATGTTGTTATATGTGTGAAAGAGTCAATACGTGTATGCGTACTTAGTAGTACAGTGTAACCCGGATATAAGAGCGTTGTCGGGACCGGAGAAGAAGTCTCTTATATCCGGGTTTATCTTATATCCGGGTTTGGTCTATTTTATATACATTAACACAGGCTCTAATTTGGGACCAGAGAAAATCGCTCTTATATCCGGGTTTCTCTTATATCAGGGTCTCTTATATCAGGGTTACACTGTAATAAGAAATACAAGAGATAGTTACAATTTGGTTCTTACTGTGAACTCTGGTGCCGTAATCTGAAGCGGTCTCTTTGTAGTTCGTCAGTGCTGTCGCTTTTAGTATTTACACGTGAATGAGGTCGTGAAGATTATTAGCGAGAGTGACTTGCACCTTGCTGACATTTGTGCGTATCCTCTTTGGGGCCGGATTTCGTGTTTTATACATTTTTTCTTAAGAACATCAACTCCAGAATTAAATTATTTATTTCTTCCTAATTGGCCCTAAAAAGTCACGTGGTATGTCTTCTACCACGTCCCCACAATATTTTGGTGGTATCTACGTAAATCATGATGACTAATAAAAGTTTTATTATGATAAATTATTATAATATTATTTATTATAAAACAACCTTTCTGATTTGTATTCTATGTTTTTATTGGAGCATTATTATCCATAACGATCTGGGGGTCTTGTCCATTTGGATCTCCTGACCTGTTGGACCCCAGCATCATTTCCGTTATGCGGTGTGTCCTTCTCTGGTATGAAGACACCCAGGTTACTCCTATTTTGTTCCACAGTGAGGGACACAGGGGTTAACTCCGCTTTGGGGCAAGGTGCTAAAAATCATGAACCGATAGAATAGACTCCCTTCCATCTGTATGTTGGCATCGGATTAATTTCCAAGAGTTTGACTTGGTCCACATAAGAATCGGTTTTACTATTTATTACGAACCACCTTAATAATATGGGACCTAGTGACATTAGCCAGGATGGGAAAGAACTTCTGTGTGATGAACAATGAGGGAATGCAAAGAAACGCTCATGAGGGGGTTGTATTCAGAAGTACACACAGTGACAATTTTACAGAGTGTAGCACTTTGCGAAGAACCAATTCCCAGTATATCACAGTTATGTTTCACGATCTAACAGCTAACTGAATCGCCTTCCATATAGTTCCGTTAAATCGTACAACCTGTGCATTCCCGGTTGGATAATATGGAGTGGTTTTACTTGTTGCAACCCCTTTTTGGGAGAAGTAGCCTCTCAATTCCTTAGACATAAAAGACGCAGTTCTGTCAGAGTGTATGTAGCTGGTCATCCCAGCTAGACTAAGTGCATCGGGAACTACGTTCCCCTTGCCAGGGTGATATTTTATCGTATAGTCAAAGGCTGAAAGTTCTAACCGTCATTCTTGAATCTTGGCATTTTTAATTTTAGTACGCTTTTCATTGGTAAACATGAAAGCCACTGATCTCTGATCAGTAATTAGAATAAATGTTGCCATGACAAATAGTGACTCTACTTCTGAACCGTCTCAATAACTGCTATGGCCACCTTCTCTATTATGTGATACGTTGATTTACTTCCCTGTAGTGTTTTTGATAAGAACGATTTGACATAGGATACTACTAGCATATTGTCATTGATTCTTGTTGAAGTTCAAAGGGAAGCAGTCAGAAAAAGAAATTGATCATAACAATGTTTAGGGGTTGGGGGTATGTTACATATAGATTTCATACTGCATGGTTAGGTAGTTAATGCTGTGAGTCATTGTCTGTCAAAAGAGGTCAAGACATTTTCCTAAGTCTATCATCTCACTGCATACCAACACAACCTCATACACAACCAAATATTTCAACATTGCTTAATCCTGAGGTGACTTCTTCAGATTATCATTTATTTAGGCCCTTCAAATGATATTTAGCTAAAGGGGTTCAATACAAATTATTCTGTTGTGTGCAGAGGTACCAGGTTGACTCCACCTACTTGATGAAATTCACTTTAATGAGAAAAAAGCAACTGTAAACTGGTGGGACAAGTGTTTCAGACTTGAGGGTGAATACAAAGCAAAATAGTATCATCATGTTGGTTTCCTACTCACTCTCTCTAAGTATATTCATTTTCTCTCTCTCTCTCTCTAAATCAATATTCTCACTTTTTTCTTGCTATCTTCACTTTGTCTCGCTTTATATTTTTTCTTTCTTTCTTGTTATTTTCACTCTCTCTTTTATATTTTTTCTTTCTTTCTTTCTTGTTATTTTCACTTTCTCTCTCTTTTATATTTTTTCTTTCTTTCTTGTTATTTACACTTTCTCTCTCTTTTATATTTTTTTCTTTATCCCATATTATTAGGTTGGTGCAAAAATAATTTCGTTTTCTAACATATGTTACTATGTGAGAAAACGAAATTATTTTTTCACCAACCTAATATTAGTCATTATGCAAATCAAATAAACCTCAATAATTCAAAAGGTTCTGAACCAATATTTGTTAAATTTAAGCTTGTCCATTTCCAACCTTAGTAAAATATTTAACTAAATTTTCTGCCATTTTTCATGGTCAGTTTTTGAGATATTTGGAATTTGCAAAAATGGCCTGACTGAAGTTAGTAATATTAGCTTAAAACCTCTGAAATGTAGTAATAACTATTTTTTCTTTTTATCCATAATATATGTTGAAACAAATGTTGAAAAACAGAAAATAACAAAGTTATTGAGTGAGGGTATTATGTCCACATTGGAGATATCAAAGGAGCTTTGCAGAGATCATTGATCGCAAAAGAAAGCTGATGAAAATATAGTAAGTTGAGAAGTTGAAGCAAAGGAAAAATCTTTAAGAATTTACCTCATCGAGATGAAATTGAGTGAGTCAAGAAGTGCAAAATGTGTAGATTACTTTGTGAATTGGGATCTGTAAAAGAAATCTTCTAGGCAAACTATTCTCACTAAAACAAATATTTTAAAGCATCAAATTTGGGCCAAGAAATACATGAAAATTGACTTTTTTAAAGTAATTTTCACAGATGAATCTCAATTGACATTTGATAGATTTGATGGATGGGCCAAAGGATGGATTTTATCCAATTCAAACATCCCTATGGCTAAAAGAAGGCAACAAAGTGGTGGTAGTGTTATGATATGGACTGAAATTGTTGACCAAACCATTATTGAACCATTGAATGTCGATGAAAGAGTTAAACTGAACAGTGCTAACTATTGCGATTTTATGAACAAGAATTTCTTTGCATAGTACAAGTCTCAGTCTCACAGTTTCAAAGTGAAGTGTGTATTTATATTCTCAGGTATTTAAGCTTAACCTGTGAATTATTTGAGCATAAAATTTTTACAGGAAAGAAGATAATGGAATGGCCACCATCAAGTCCTGATCTGAATCCAATTGAAAATCTATGGTCAATTGTGAAGATGAAATTATATGAAGGTGGCAAACAATATAACAGCAAAGCAGACTTATGGAAAGCAATTAAAATTACCATGTCAGAAATTGAACCTTTTGGAGTAAAGAATTTAACAAAATCAATGGATAATAGATTACTTGTTGTTATTAAGAAGGCTCAAAATAATCATATGTAAAGTATTCAAAGACTTATCATATGTGTTTATTATTTATTCTATTATAGGTGTTGATCACCTTTTGATGATTTTATTACCTTTTTATTGAAGTATTGCCTAATAATTTCAGATGGCAGTTTTAAAGAATAAATCAAATAACTTCAGTAAAACATATTGAAACTAACTGAAATTTTATCTCGGCCTTTGTTTTGACATCTAAATTGATTGTTTAAAATTTGAGAAATTTTCAAACCATATTTGAATTATTGAAGTTTAAATGATTTGCTTAATAACTTCAGACGGTATATATATATATATATATATATATATATATATATATATATATATATATGTGTGTGTGTGTGTGTGTGTGTGTGTGTGTGTGTGTGTGTGTGTGTGTGTATATGTGAGGAGGCATGGTGAATCCATTACATTCACTTACATGCTAATACACTTGGGAAAGGTATTAATCCTTTCCTCCCTCCAGCTATGGGTAAATATCAGGATAGACTGCGTTCTATAGCCTTGGATGACTATAGAACCCAGTCTGTCTGAAAATGAATTTTAATTAAGCATACACACAAATATGCATACACGCATTTCTTTCCTTCGTTTTTGAATCTGAAGAAGTCTTGAATGGTGAAGCGCATAATCAAACCTATTTTCAGTGACACATTTTCCATTTGTCAAATTTCTTAAAAACCTTGTCAAGATTCTATATCCTATTTTAACATTTTACACACACACATATATATATATATATATATATATATATTCATGAATCATTCATACAAAAAACAAATATAGAGGTTAATGATATAAATGGCGAGAATACATCCTCGCAAACAATATAAATAAGATACATCAACCCGAACCTGTATATGAATGATATGATCCCTGTTTATAAATTCCAGTTGTATAAGGTCTTTTTAATTTTTTACACAACCATTCGTCTGTTCCTACAGACATCGTCAGGTATGGAAATAGATTTTGTTCTTGTTCCAAAACAATAACACATTTCTCATAGCATTTTTTAGAATAAATATTAACAGCTTTTTTTAAAAGTCACTCATTTTCTTTCTTCTTTAATTGCATGAAATGTCAGCTTAGGGGAAAAGTACTGAGTAATTATTTAAACATACATACAAATACACATTTCTTTTGGTTTTTGATCTGATGAAACCTTGAACAATGAAACGTGTAATCAAATATATATATATATATATATGGTGGATTCTCCCCTCCTAGCTTGAATGATAAATGAGGGTCAGCAGTGGATGGTGCCTTTCATTTTACACTTATTCATGCAAGTAGGGGCTATTGTGGGTAAAATCAGGTAATGGAAAGACATATTTCATTTGTGCTTTTTTAAGTGTGATACTAGCCCAGCTATGCTGCAGGTGACAAAGCCACACTGGCAGATGAAAAGCAGGTTTTATATATATATATATATATATATATATATATATATATATTCAACTCAGGTGAACAGGATATCTTTCTCATATGAGTGATAGTAGACTTCCAAAAAAACTTCTTGTTGGCCAGTTTCTAACATGCAGGTCAGTTGAAAGGATACTCTTATATTACAAAGACAAACTCAGACAATGCTGCATCCCCTTTTCTTCCTGGGGAAAACAAAGCATCAGAGCTGGTGCCTGTCCTGCTTCTCATCTATACAAAGGTTTTGAGTGAGGATGACTTGAATATTGAGACCATGCAGATATTAAAGAAATTAGGTAGCATTCTGCTCCTCTCAATGATAGCCTTACCAGCCACTGTGGATCTGTTGCATGCAGTAAAGCTGGCCTTACCGTCCACTAATGGAAACATGTGGCAACTGATCCTTAACCACTCAAGCAAAATGGCTCAACCACATGTTCCATCTGTCTAAAATTTTGCAAATCACCTGCAGGCCTTGGGAGACACATAAAATTGAGCACCTCTTTATTTTACTGAGCCCTCATTTTGTTGTCTGTAACAAGAGAGTTCATATACTTGCTTTCCTTCTCTCTCAATAGTTTCTCACTACTTTTCTCTCCCCACTCTCTCTGTCTCTCAATAGTTTCTGTTTTGTTCTCATAAATATTTTCACACATTTTTTTCTAAATTGTATGCAAGCATATATGATAAAAAAAGATTACATACTAGTTGTAGTGTGGTGATGGAGAAGTGAATTAAATGTGGATGAATAATGGCAGGAAGACGAAAATTACACACCTCTAAAAATGGATAATAAAAATCATCAGACAAGCAGAGCCATGATTTGACCAACCAATCAGGAAACGTTCATAATCAGGATGTAAGAAAAAAGTTCCACATTATTTATTAATATGGAACTGAATAACTCATCACCATTAGAGGTTTGTGTGACAACAGCATCAATGTCTAAGCACCCACATAAAGACTTTTGGTTGCTGAAAGTAGTAAAATGTGATTATTGTTTTACTTACATTTTATATTGGCTTTATTTTTTGATATTTTACATTGAGCAATATACCTGTTTTACCATTATTATATATGTATATATATATATATATATATATATATATATATATATATATATATATATGGTGGTGATCTTATTTGATGTATGAGAGTCAAGCAGCTCAGTTACTAGGAACCGACAGCCAGACACCAGTACATATGATTTGATTATAGTGGTGAAGGCTTTGTGCAGAACCAACCACACTTTTTGAAGGGCTGAATACAAAGAGCTGGTGCACTACATGCCACAAGGTCCTCAGACGACTCTCTGCCCATTTTGAATTCAGAGTTTTCCTTCTCCTAGACCAGTTGCCATCCAAGGGTATAGAACCCAGTTTTTCCTGCTATTTACCCATAGCTGGAGGGAGAAAAAGATGATTATTATCTATATATATATATATTATATATATATATATATATATATATAAAGAAATATGGTCTTAACTTGTGGTATATTTATGGGATAAAGTGCTCAATATCAGAGATAGAGCGTGCGTAAATATAAAAGTGAACATAGAAGTCAACACTTAGAGGCAACAGTCTGTTTCATGCTAGACCCAATCATCAGGCCATGATTGTGTCTAGCATGAAACAGACTGTCACCTCTAAGTGTTGACTTCTATGTTTACTTTTACATACATATATATATATATATATATATATATATATATATATATACTAGCAGTATATCCCGTCTTCGACTGGGTCTTTCATTACTGGGAATTTTTGCCGTTCAATTGGAGCAGTTTAAGTTTAAAGTCAGCCTATCCGAAAATCAATATTAGTAACAACAACTGGGTGCAACTGAGGCACATCCCCAAATGGGGGGGGGGTTAACAATTTGAATGGTGGTGTGCGGCCCTGAAAAGGGAACTGTACAATAATAATATTATTGTAATAATTTATATTATTTATTTTTATTAAAGTTTTTATGAAAGATATATATCCAAGAAGAGATAGTAAATAGTAAAATGTTGCTGAGAGTTATAATGGACAGGAAGTAGTGGAGAGCCATTGTCACCAACAATTTGGACTCAAAGCCTGCACTCAAGAATTATCTATCAAACAAAAAAAAAATCTAATCAAAATTGAATGAAAACTGTGGAAACGCGTAAACAACATCTGATCACACGCACATACATACACACACACATACATACATGCACACATTTTGAGAATTATAGATATAAGATACACACACACACACACACACACACACACAGACAGAGAAAAAATAATCCCAATACAAGAAAATAACTTTTTAAAAGGCTGGATAGTTTTTTTAATATCTTTATAAAAAGGAAAGTTTTATTATTAAATGAAGAAAAACATGAGATGTTGCAATTGAAACAAATAACACACAGAATTATTTTTATTGCAAGATTCATGTGAAGAACCAAAAAATGAAATATTTTATTTTAAATACATTTTGAACTACCTCTGTCCCATAATTGTTGTGACATCTGTATACACATCCCATATGTTAAATGTAGTAACTATTATAGGACAGAAGTTGTAAATATTACAGTTTTTATCTCGATTTCTTTTTCATTCAACCATTGAATCTCCTAATTGTCCTAACTATAAGACTCAGAATGATTTGCTTTGTTTAATCTACCATCTCTAAATGGTGGTTTTGTATGCTGCAATAAATTGGTAGTTTCTCTGATTATATATGCTATTTCTATTCCTGTTATTAAAAAATTAAGGCAAAACATTTGCAGAAAGCAATGTACTTAGGAATGAATGGCTAATCAGAAAAAACTTTATCAGATGCAGAAAAAAAAACTTATTGCATTGTCCATGTTTGGTAAATACACAAGGATTGAAATAAGAGTTTTATACTGAAGAAAAATAATTGCTTTTACAAAGAGCTGCTTAAAAGTTCTTGACTGGACGAACTTCTCAAAACCAGTATTCTGCTCTACTGATTTTTGGAAAAGCGAGTTCAGTTGGGAAATTTTAGTCACTTCTTGTAATTTTGTTTTTTTTTTGTAAAATGATTTTCATAATTTTAAAGTCATTGAAATCATTTCACAAAAGTTGATAAATTTTAAAATGGATCAGATGAAACAATTTTGAAGCAAAATATTCATTTAATGCCCATTTAAAATGTTGATGTTTATTACTGGACAGGAAAACAAATGTTTCGATCTTTAGTTGAGGATAATAATGTATTTATTTATTCAAACAGTTATCTTTATCTTGATTATTATAGTCACAATATTTCAGCCATTATTTCAAACTTCTTCAGCATTCTGTTGACCATTCTTGGGGATAATCTTGTATTAGTTAATTCCACTTTGAATATTATCCCACCTTGTTTGCCAGGATGCTCACTTTTTAGAACTATTAAAAGAAATAACATAAACCCTTTTTTTTTGTTCCAAGCTATGGTAGCAACAACAGTGGGACTTTTACTCTCTGGGGAGGCACTCCATGAGCAGCTGATCTCCCCCAATCATGTAACACACATACATGTGCACACTACAGATAAGCACATAAATGTTTTTTTTTCTTTTTTTATTTTAGTTATCCATACATCTTTCAAATCTATAAATCAACCATCCATCCTTACATGGAATACTGCTATCATATATGGTCTGGTGTCACCGCTGTACATCTCGAGATCCATGACAAAATCCAGAGACAGATATGCAATGTGATAGGTCCTGATCTGGCATCTTGTCTACAGTCACTTTCTCACAGATGTTCTGTGGCTTCCCTCTGTCTCTTCTACAAGTATTTTCATGGCAACTGTTTTGCTGAGCTACTTTTGCTGGTTCCCAGACTGTATGAAATTAAGCAAGCTACTAGGTTGGCATCTCATTCCTACCCTTTCACTGTCGAAACAGTTAAATGTAACCGTCTCTTCTACTCAAACAGCTTCTTCTCTTGCACTTCCTGACAGTGGAACTCCCTTCCTCTTACTTGCTTCCCTGATAAATATAATCTTCAAATATTCAAGTGTAATGTCAATCAACATCTTCTGATGCCTTGATCTTGTTACCCATCATTCTTTTTATCCTTTTCTCAAACACGCCTCTTTACTCTTGTTCACAACCCTTTGTAACCCCTTGTGTACTAGTGGCACTTCTTCCTTGTTTGGGGTGAAATCCTTAAAAATTTTTTAAAAAATACATGTAAATATAGTTTTCTGTTCTTTCATGTTCTGTTTTGTTCTTTATACCTAAATATATTATATGTTGTAACCTAGGGAAGGTTACTGAATAGAATAATCAAATGAAGGTTGGTAATGAATGATAATACTTAGGACCAGAACAACACATATAAGATTCACCAGTGGCATGTAGAAGTGAGTCAAGCGAATTCCATAATAAATCTCCAACTGCAGATCAACATACAGTATTTACTACTGTATTTATGTGAATGGAGACATGCCCATTATCATCTGTAGGTATTCTACAACAATATGAAAAATCCTCCTCAAGTTCAATTCACTTATTTTGAAATTTTTCCAACTCATCTGGAACAAGTGGTTGCACCAACCTGCTGTAAACTCTTTCCGCTGAACCAGGATATATGAATTTCACAGCTTGACAAAGGGGCTGAACTAATGACCACCAGATAAACATTAGGACAATGGACTTGTAGATATAAGTGTTGGTTATACATATTTAGTTCATCAGCTAGTTAAGAGTTCAATCCCTGGATCAGATAGTGTAATTCATATTTCTTGGTTTAGTGGAATGAGCAGTAATTGGCATCACAAGAAAGAAATACTGAGCATTGACAGTGGAATGAGAACAATTTACTCTCTCAGACTGAATAAAGAATTCTGTTTGAAATTTCTGGAAGATTACCACTTATGAGAGACACCTGAAGAAGACTGGAGTGTATAACACCCCAAATATTGTGACTTTAATGACCAAGATGGCGATATCCATTTGAATAAATCAGTGTATAATAATGTATTACACTGTTCAAAATAGTTTCATTGTGTATGTGTGTGTGTGTGTGTGTATAGATGAATAAATTTATTAAAAATGTGAAAAGTATCATACCATCAAAATTGTACAGATGGAAAGATTCTTCCTTTATATAATGATTCCTCATCTCTGAAAAATTCTGATTATAATGATTTGTTTTTTACAGCTTATCAATCCTTTTTAGGGATAGTTAAAGCTGAAACATATTTTGAATTGTAAGAATAATTGGGCTTTTTTTTCTGCGAGTGAGTATTTCATTAATAATTTTTTTGAAGATGATGAATGATATTTTCAGGTAGAAGTTCTACTATTTAACCCATAGGTGGGGTACGACAAGGGATTCATACATTTCCCAATGGTATTTGTGCATCAGTGAACATAACAAACCCAACTGGATTCTGATTATAAAAAACAGGATGAGGATATCAGTTATGTAGCAATGATGATTATATTAATGTATAATAATGTATAGATATAAGCAGGATAATTTCAAAAATTCAAACGGAAATTTAGTGAGAAATTTTGAATCAATGCTGAAAGGCTGCACCTTTTCTCTGTCTGTTTTATATGCATATCTTTCAGAGTTAATTCAAAATCTATTGAATATAGAATTCCTTAATTTTAGGTTAAAATGTAACCAATTTGAAAACGTACAGAATGAATGGTATGTACAAATTATAGAAAATTCAGAGTATAATTTCTAATGTTTTTCATTGAGTGTCAATATGGTGAGTGGAATTCAGTTAATTTTAAAAATTCATTATTCATCAAATTTTTTTTTTTTCTTAAAACGTTAGCGTCCTTAATAAATCTTATTTATAAAAGCAATATAGCATAGTTTTATTGCATTTTTTATTTTACAATTTGGATTTAAATTCTCCAAGGTGTCCTGCTTTTAACTGAAAAAACAAATTTTCAGATTGCAATTTAATTTCTTGAAATGTCATGAAAGTATGTATTTAAAATATGTGAAAAAAAAAATTTTTTTACCAAGATTTTCTAAAAAAAAAAATATTTAAAAAATAATTACATTCATTTGTGAATAAGTCTTGAAAGTTTTAGTAAAATCTGACAATTATTTTATTTTTCAAGAATTTCCAAATCAATGTATTTACAGCGTTTTTTATCTTTTTTTTCCTTCAGGTGAAAAATACATTGATTTGGAAATTCTTGAAAAATTAAATAATTGTCAGATTTTAATAAAACTTTCAGGACTTATTCACAACTGCTGATGTAAAAAAAAAAAAAGAAAAGATTTTTAACTAAAATTTTTAATGTGCTGCACAATATATATATATATATATATATATATATATATATATATATATATATATATATAAGTTATGAAGAACTTGGTAATTCGTATGGGTGATCCCAAGGAGGATGAAATCCTGAGAGCTCAATGTAAATCCAGAGCTAATATATATATATATATATTATACATACATATATACATATATATATATATACATACATATATACATATACATACACACACACACACACACATATATATATATATATATATATATATATTTTAGGCATGTCTGACTGAATAAATTACAAACATTATGTCTGCTAATTTTTAACAAAATCCGTTCATACTCATGAATAACCTTCTGTGTATTGATGTTAAAGTATGAGAGAAATGTGCTATAGCTGTTTAAATTTCTTTTATTTTCATATCCCAATTACTTTCGATCTTCTTCCAAAATCATCTTCAGGGGTGCAAGTAGTACAAAACTATATGTTGTTCATTAGTATAAGTATTTATAAGTTGTACGTTGTTATCCATTACCGTAATTTTTTCATTTTGCTTTTAAATGCAAAATGTTGCCTGAAAGAGAATTTTCTGCCTAAATACACAAATATATATATATATATATATATATATATATATATATATATATATATATATATAAAGAAAAAATATCATATATAATTTTTTTCTTAATAATCTCTCTCTCTCTATATATATATATATATATATATGTAAGTATGTATGTAAAAATGTGTGTGTAAGTAATCCAAATGAATCCTAATAATATAAAATATTAAAACTGATCCACAAAAGAGATGTTAATATATTTATTATACAGCCTATCAAATTTGACAAGCTCCAGGGAATTTATCCTGGGAAGAGTGAAATGGCCATCAAAAGGGGGCACAGTTGAGTTTCATTTTTATTTAATTTTATATATATATATATATATATATATATATATATATATATATATATATATAGATAGATAGATAGATAGATAGATATAGTAAAAATGAAATTTTAAGGATTGCTATATTTATGGGTAAAAAAGTTGAATATCAGAAATAGAATATATGTGAATATAAAAGTAGACACTGAGGTCAACAACAAGCACCAGCAGTCTGTTTTATGCTTAAATACAATAACCTGAAGATTGTGTTCAAACATGAAACAGACTGTCGGCGCCTGTTGTTGAGCTTAGTGTCCACTTCTTTTTATATATATATATATATATATATTTAAATATATATATATATATATATACACACACACACATTCCCTTTCCACAGTACATGTGAACATATATATATATATATATATATATATATATATATATATATATATATTGTAAATGAAATTTGTAAGAACAAAAGAAAAATTGAATAAAAACTTACAAAATATTCCTTATTCATCACATTTAACAAAATATGAATAAAAGAAGGGTTGCTACCCAAATATAAATATACATGACACACACACCTATATATATATATAGATATATATATATGCATTGTGCTTTTTGTTTATATACAAATCAATTTTCTTTCTTTTTGCCAATGAATCACAAACATTATAATGATAACTTTACAACATTTCATATTAAATTTTTTTTGTTAGTTAAAAAACCCCACAGTAACAATGATTTATCTTGGGTTTCTGCATACTTTAAATTGCAAAATAATTAAGATTTGTTTTAGAAGAACATATCTTTTGTTATTCTGTTTTTGTTTCTTTAAGTAGACCCATTAAATAGAATAATGCATAAAATAATTTTGTTAATAATCCTTGTATAGCAGTTTAGTAAAAAAAAAAGATAGACATGCATTAAAAGCACAGACACATCGAGAGTCTTTTATTTAATTTTATTCTTATGTTTCCAATTCGGAATTATCTGAAGCATTTCACTATCCTCTCACAATCACTATCAATGCTTTTGAGATTATGCATTATATTATAAAACTAATTTACTCATACAGTAAAAAAACATGCCAACAATATTTTTCAATTGCATTGGTTAAATTTTCTGCATCCATAATCCAGGATTTTTATGACTCTATTGTTGCCTGTAAGAAAGAATTGTGTTTTTTTTTTAATCCTTAAAAGTAAAAATATTCAAAGAAAGCTGTGAAAAAACTAAAGAAATTAAATATAATGTATTAGCAACCTGACCTCCTCTCATGACTCCTATTATACTAATATTGGAATATTTCAATACTAAGATGCAACAGTCAGGCTGTGTTTTAGATTATAAAATAGATAGAATGATAAAATCATTGTTTTCTTTTTTTAATCTGTAATCAATCTGATAAAGCTTATATAAAGAGATGTCACATTTGTGCATAACAAAATGTTTAAGGGATTTTTGCTGAGAAACCAAAGGTAGATGGTAGTATAGAGGTAAACCACTCGAACAGTTTAACTAAAGAGGCAAAAACTGTCTTGATTTTTTAACTTAAAGAATGGCGCCATTAGCAAACATATTGCTGAAAGCTAAAATTCTTTTTGTTACCAAATTAATATGCAAAAAAAGCATATAAAATGTTCTTTTCAAAACAAAGAATATTGAATTCACTGGAAGAATTTAAACCTCTCGAGCATTGATGGCAAATTATTTGGATTCATTTTTTTAGAAGAAATATAAAAACTAGTAATAATGTTAGCAGGAAGCTAATTTGCAAAGCAGACTTGAGTCCCTGCATGTGAGGATGATAAGTAGGGATAGGGAGAGAAAGAAAATTGTCATTAGGAAATCATATGTTGATTCCTTTATTATTACAATTGGTTTGTTTCTTCCGAATGGAAGAATAAATGTAAAGTGATAAGTATGTCCATCTGGTGGAAAATAATACTGGCCACAAATGGCCATTTGAGTTGTTAGGTAAACTGATATGGTTTTGAGTCCAGGTCAGGTCAAGGCACTGGTGACCACAGTTTCTAACAAAAAAAAAAAAGACTTTTTTTTTGTCGTTCAGAGATGAACAATGTGGAGAGGACATCAAGTACAAACAGCCAACAATCTGAAATAAACAAATAAAATAATAAGTAAAAGTTCTATAAAAAAAAAATCAAAATGTTACTTTTTGGATTTTCTTGTTCTTTTCTTAAATAATTTCACCCCAAGCAAGGCAATAAAGCCATTAAGACACAGAGGTTACTGAGTGTAAGAGAATATGAGAAAAAAACACTATTAAGGAGAGAGAAAAATAAAAGAACAGGAATTTAGAAGATAAAAGATAATAATAGACATTGTATTTAAATTTTTGAATATCAAAGTTAAATGGAAAGCAAGAATCCAGAAGAGAGTTCTGCAAGCAAGAAGTGCAACAGAAGAAACTATTTGCATAGAACTTATGGTTACATCCAGCCATTTTAACTGTAAAATTACGAGACCGTACCACCAACCTATACTAATCTTAAATTCATAAAATCTAGGTACCATAGAGAAAAGTTTGTAAGAACTACTCTTGGTCGAGGGTTACCAAAT
The DNA here is from genome assembly GCA_963932145.1 of Acanthosepion lycidas. NCBI lineage: Eukaryota > Metazoa > Mollusca > Cephalopoda > Sepiida > Sepiidae > Acanthosepion > Acanthosepion lycidas. The sequence goes on along the minus strand of OZ010582.1, from coordinate 33,392,857 downwards.
GTGGATATTGTTAGTGTATACAGCAGTGTTTTTCAACTGGTGCACCCAGGCACACTAATACACCCTGAAAGGTTACCAGATGTGGATATTGTTAGTGTATACAGCAGTGTTTTTCAACTGGTGCACCCAGGCACACTAATACACCCTGAAAGGTTACCAGATGTGTCCCAAGTTAACAGAAGAGTAATTTATAAATTACTTTTATATTTAAAAAATCTTTATTTTTAAAAAGATAGAAACACTAAGCACATGTCTAAAACAAATCTTTATCATTTGTGATTTTAAAATAGATGCTGAATTCCTTTATCTTTAAGGAGTGGATAATCCTTTCCCATTTGCCTTCTACAAGGGATTTAATTTTCATTATTGGGCTCTCTAAAAAAATAGAAGATTCTTCAGAAATCCATTCAAATGAAAAGTGTACAGCTTAAATTTACAATGTAATTTGTTAAAAATAAATGCTTATTTCAGGAGACTTCTTTATTATATCCCTGTTTTCAACTTTGATGACTAATTTTCCCTTATTAAAATTTAAAGTTTATCCCAGAGTTTTAGTTATTCTACAATAACCCCCCTGAGATAATAAAAAAAGGTGTTGTGGTAATTCTACATTTATGGTTTTCTGTATTCATCTTTATATAAAAAAACTTACATGAACATCATATAAGTACTTGTTAAGCATAACATTTTGCACTTTTGAATAAAAGTCTAACTAATAAATAGGTGGCATTATGGAAGGTCAGAAAAACTGAAAGAAGCTGTGTATGCTAGCTGAAAAAAATATAAATTAAGCCAATGTGTATACCTTCACTTAAGAAAATAGATTCAAAAGCAATTATGCATATTAATTATAAAATCATCTCTGACATTTATTTTTTAATATTTTTTCAAGACATAGGTGATCAATGTCTTCCACAGATCCCTTTTCTTTAATATCTGCAAATTGCTATGAATTCTTGCAAAAGATAGAGGAGTGGTTTGCTGTTGTCTTCACCATAGCTTGTAAGTCAGAATTTGCCTTCTCTTAGACTGGTTTCCAACCAAGGTTAGCAGTCTATCCTGCTATTTCACCCATAGCTGGAGCTTTTCTAGGGCTATTAGTACAAAAGTGAAAACAACAGACTTGGCTGGACTTTGAAATTGTCTTGACAATTTCCATTTTGATATCCAGTACACTACCAGCACATTCTCATCTATCGTCACATATATCTAGGCTTACAGTCACATCACTTAAAAATACCAATTTCTGTATGATCACCAAGCTGAAGTAATTCTTATATATCTGTCCTATTTACCATATTGGGCCAGTCTCATTAGTATATACTAATATAAAAATTAGTATGTTTCATTTTTTCTTATTCTTATATCAGAAACTTGAGACGTGAGAAGACTAATGGTTAATATGAGAGAAAATAGAATTGAGGACTTGAGTTCAAAGTCTGGCTTGGACAGTTTGTTTTTATTTCTCACTAATGCCCTTGAAGAAGGCATGAATCCATCTTTACATTCACTCAGCTATGGGTAGAATAGTAAAGTAGACTTAACACTTTGGCAACTAGTCAAGGAGAAGGAATGTGAAAAAGGCAAAAGCAGATCAGACTAATATCTTTCGCTAAAATATTGTACATTATACAGAAAAAAAAGTAATGATTGTCTCAGTCCTGAAAGGACATAGGTTAAAAGCCGGAAATTTCATAATCAAGGGAAGGTTAAAATATTTTTTTAGCTATTATACACTCATTTATAGTATAGTAAACAAAATGACATGTAATTATATATATATATATATATATATATATATATATATATATATATATATATATATATACATATACATATATTTATTTCTAATGAAAGTAATGAATTTTTAATAATCTGATAGATTATATATATATTCATTTATTTCTAAGGAAAGTAATGAATTTTTTAATAATCTGATAGATTATATATATATATATATATATACACAGTGTAACCCGGATATAAGAGAAATCCGGATATAAGAGAGATTTTCTCTGGTCCCAAATTAGAGCCTGTGTTAATGTATATAAATTAGACCAAACCCGGATATAAGAGACTTCTTGTCCGGTCCCAACAACTCTTTTATATCCGGATTACACTGTATATATACATATATTTCTAAGGAAAGTAATGAAATTTTTAATAATCTGATAGATTATATATATCATTTTAAGCATTATTTTTAGTGGATACTGGTATTTGATTAGAAACTCTATTTGTTAAACAGTATATTTATTTTTGTCTAACATGAAAATTCTTTAACCATTTGTTGTTCCAGGATGCCACAGTTATCAAATTTTCAATACAAGGTCATTGTCTAAGAAAGAACATCCTACTTAGGGACTGAAAAAAATGCCAAGAAATTTTATCACAGTTCTTTAGTTTGAACACCACATGTTTTTGCTGTTTTAAGTCACTAAATTTCTATCCTTTGCTTTTGTTTCAAATAACTAACAAAAATTACAACAATTAAATAAGCTGTAGAATCACTCTTTCGAAATTTAGGTTCATGCTGTTATTTTGGGCTGCCCCAATTCTTCTAGATCAGTCGGCTGTATATCCAAGATTTGAATCACTCTTTTAATCCCAGCCCAAACATGCTGAGATCTGTTCACTGTAAAGGCCTCTTTAACACAGAAAACTCATTGCTAGGGTTCTGTGAAAAAATCTGGCACTATTTTTGATTTGCACCATGATGCATTATCCTGCTGGAAATGGCCAAAAGAGGATGGGTGTGTCGACGTGGTCTTTTGCTACATGAACCAATCAGATTCAAGGTTTAACATATAGTGTTTGCAAAGATTCATCCTGTATATCTCCATTATAAAGAGTGTTTTTGTTTAAGCTACTATTGCTTTTTAATCAGCTTGAACCAGTCTGGCCATTGACCTCTGACCTCTTTCATCAATAAAGAATTTCTGCTCATAGAATTGCTGCTCACTGGAATTTTTTACTTTTTCTAACCATTCTTTGTAAACCATAAAGATGCTTGTGCATGAAATTCCTTGTCGATCATCATTTTTAAAAAATAATCAGACTCAACCATCTTGCACCAAAGGCCATGCTACATTCAAAGCCTACTTTATGTTTCATTCCCATATTAATGCATGAAATGAAATTCAGCAGGTTACCATAATCCCGTTTAAATGTCCATTAATTTGCTGCCACAATATTGGCTGATTAGAAATTTGCATAAAAAAGCATTTGTTCACATGTACTGAAGTGCCCAGTAAGTGTATATATATATATATATATATATATATACACCTAGTGAGCCAGACAAACCTACCTAGGTTTCACCTAAACGGTCGTCAGGGAAAGTATGGCTCCGTACTTTCCGTACTTTCCCTGACGATCCATTTAGGTGAAACCTAGGTAGGTTTGTCTGGCTCACTAGGTGTATCTAGGTCTGCTCTACAGTTGTATTGAGCTCTTTTGTTAGTTAGTTGTTTACTCGTATCGGGGTTTTTTCTTTGGGCTTCAGACCTGCATTTTTGCAATTTTTTTCGGCAGTAGTTCATGTTTGTAGCTCTTTCTTTTTTTAAAACCTTTTTTTCCCTCGAGATTGATTTGATTATTTGCAAATTAAAAATTTGAGGGTTTTTCGAAATGAGTCTAGTTATCTATATTTGTATATATATATATATATATATATATATATATATATTGTGGACTCTCCCATCATTGATCAACATGGGTTGTTGACCCACGCTTACTGAGGACCCTTTTATGACATATGAGTGTCAGATTAATCAGTTCCTAGGAACCTGTAGTCCAACAACCTGCATATATGATTTGGTTATAGTGATGAAGGTCTTGTGCAGAAACAACCACACTTTTTGAAGGGCCGAATACAGAGACCTGGTGCACTATATGCCACAAACAACCAGAATTCAGAGTTGTCCTTCTCCTAGACAAATTGCCATCCAAAACTATAGATCCCAGTCTGTCCTGATATTTATCCATAACTGGGGGGAGAAGAAGAGGATTCATACTTTTCCCAAGAGTATTAGCATGTAAGTGAATGTAACAGATTTGACTGGAATTCGAACTCGGCTCTACGATTCCTCAATCCAACCCGCTATCCATTACTCCACTGTGCCTCCTATATATATATATATATATATATATATATATATATATATATATATATATATTTAAAGATATGATTTGTGGTATAAAATTTTATGACCGCCATGACAAAATTTATTTTTATTACCACTCATGATGATAATAGATGAAAAGTAAAACTGAAAAACAGGCTGGCTAATCAGTTTCGAATCTCGCTCAACAGAGCTAAATCAATGTTAATAAATTATAATAGAATTATCACTAAAAAGATGGACAATATGTATTGTGGGGTGGATGGATATTGCTTAAATGGAAATTAGTTGGAGGCCCAGTACAAAATCTTCCTGTTTACACAGAGAGGGCTTCAAAGATAAAATATAAATGGCCTCCAACATTTTCAAGTGGTAATTCGAGTGGGACTTGTTAAGAATATTAAATGAATCCACATTGAAATTAGTGGCACAATTATGGCTTTTTGGTGCTTTGTGATTGAAGGCCCATATGTATTGGTCAGAATTTCTGAAGTAGTGTACTGAAGTTTGCGGATTTCCATTGGAACGTGTTGCTTTATTCTGACATCCAGCCTTTGAGTTGTTCTCCCTATATAGTGTGAGCCACAACTACATTTAAAATAATAAATTAAAGAACTATTATGATGTGGAGGGAGAACGTCCTTCCATATGGATGGCAAGATAGGCTTGGCAGAAAAAGACCACATGTATATTAGCAGTAAAGTAACAATGTCGAACCACTAAGGAAACCCCCTTATCATATCTATCAGTATATATTACCCAGCCAAGGAAGGTGCAGGTACACAGTACATCTTTGTACTATAGCAGGTTTAACTTTATTGAATTCAGCAATTTTATTCTTAATTATTGATTGAACAATGCCTAATGGATAGGCATTGTTGCAGAGAGTAGTGGTAATAAACCTGAGTTCATCATCCAACTTAATCTTAGAATAGATCATTAAAGCCCTATGGGTAAGGGTTTTAATTAAGTTAATTTTACATTTTACAGGACAAAAAGAGTCACAACAGGTATATAAACCAGTAAATGTTGGTTTATGATGTAATAGAATAACCAGTCACCCCCAAGAAGGATTACACTATAGGTAGTAAGTACCTATAAAGTCTACTGTCTACAAGAGACTTGGCGAGGAAGTGTGAGCGAGACAACGCAAGCACATCTGACCTTCCAACTATTGACACTCTCTACTAGATTGACCTGTATGTATAACTGTACCGTATTTCATATTGTACTTGTTGTGCACAATAAACATTTCTTCTATTATCCGCCTGGTGTTATGTGTTTATTCCTTTAGCACGGAATATAACAGTTTATGATAAACAGATGTAACAAAAGCTGATGAAGATCTGCTAACCAACACATCAAGAAAGGGAAGAGAAGAATCAGTTTCCTTTTCTTGTGTAAATTTTAAAGGTGGATGCATATTATTATAAGGGATGAAAGAAAATGGTCTATTTCAGTCTCGTTATCAAAGAGACAAAAGGTGTCATCAGTGTAACAGAAGTAAACATCAGGTTTATTAGGTTTCAATAACACACTCTTTTTGTGAAATCCAACAAAGATGTTTGTTAAAATGGGTCCTATGGGGGAAACCATTGAAACACCATCAACTTGCCTATACATGACCTCATCTAAACTAAATTCAACAGACATCGTAGCAAATTTCATCAGTTCGCTGAAAACGTCCTTAGGAATAACAGGAGGAGACAACTGACTATGATACAGGGCATCAGCACATATATCGATAGTCTCAGCAAGTGGAACGTGGATAAATAGACTGGAAATATTGTAGGGACACATAAATTTATCCATTGACAAATAACGCTGCATAAAATCAGAGAATTTGAACGAATCTTTAATACAGGCAGAGTTATACTGTTCCAAAACTGGCTGTAATATGGTGGAAAGCCATTTAGCCACACCATGTTGGGAAGACCTTACCATGAACAGAATAGGTCTCAATGGAACCCCAAACTTTATGAGTTTTGGATAAAACATAGAGATGGGTACAAATGGAACCAGAGAATCTAATTAAATTAGAAAATTAGAAATGTCAGTGGACAATTTCCTACTTTTGAACCACTTAACTAGACGTTTTTGGAACTAAGCCTCAATAGATAATGTAGAATCAAATTTATTTATTGGGCCTAACTGGAAAAATTTAGAGGAATCCCCAAGAATGTTCATCATCTTGTTAACATAATCTTGATAATCAAGAATGACAACACCAGAGCCTTTATCAGGTGTCGTAATCACCAAAGATTTATTATTACCAAGTGTTTTGATTACCTGATATTGTTCCCTGTCCCACTTTGATTCACTAAGGGAAACAGGAGTCCCTACATAAGAATGTGATATATTGTTTAGCTTTGCTTTAAGGTCACTGACCTTGCTAACAGATTCAGGCTGAAGCTTGGCTAGCTGAGCAAACAAAACCTCAAACTCTGAATAAATTTCTTCTCACTTAATATGCGAGGGAGGAATACAAAAATCCAATCCATGTGAGAGAATCGATAATTCTAGTGTAGAAAGATTCAGAACATTCTAACCAATACCAGGATTAGCAGAACATCAAAATTTTTATAAATTAAATGCTGCAACTTATTCTGATGTTTAGTTGCAAGTTAAGAACAACTGCACTTATGAATAACGGATGAAACGAATCCTATCAAAATAGGAAAATAAGTTCCTTAATTGATAATATTTTTTATACAATTTGGCAAGACTATAAGAGAGCTTAGATATGAAGTTGGTAATAAACGCCTCTTCAATTTTCTGTCCTGGATGTAAATTGGCCCTTTTTATTCTAAAAGTAATAAAAAGGGGACAGACTTTGTTAGTCAAGCACAAATAAAGAAAGGACTTGTTAGCTGAGCCAGTTCAAAAATTATTTTTAAATATTTGAGCTTAACAACTTTAACAAAATATTGCAATAACAATCATAAATATGAAGGCTGTTGGTTATTTTAAGAAGTAAGGGGGTACAAATGATAAGATTTGAAATTGACAACATTTTTCATTTTGCTGAAACAGATATTAAACAATATCTTTCCTTTTTGCTTTCATTTTGTCACTGAAACCAAGTAGCATTTTTGATATGTCATTTATCTTCTTACACGATCAAAACATAATAGTCCATTATTTATGAGTTATTAGCAGGAGACATTCTTTCCTTCTTTCACTGAAACCAATTAGTATGTCTGATAAGTTTTTTTGTCTTTCCACATGATAAAAACATAATAGTCCATTATTTATGAGGTAGTGGCAAGGCATAATGGTCATGTGAACTTACAAAGGGAGGGATGAGCACTATTATAATAATAATAATAATAATTCCCAAGAATATTTGAGACTATTAGCTAAAGTTTCTAGTCTAAGGTCATTTGTAGTAGAAATGTTAGCTACTTACCCAACATTCTCTTTTCCTTCAAACCAGTTTTACTCCCATTCGTCTCAGAGCAACCATAGCATTTGTGGCTTTCTGAAATTCATAAAAGAACAACTCTAAAATGATCATGTTTATTTGATCAGTTTATCATAACCTATTTTTTTAAAGTTGTTGATCTGGAGGTCAGATGTTGGTTGGAGTAGAAGAAACAAACTTGGATGCTTGTTTAGATAAATGACCAAAGATTTATTTTTATATACAAATTATAAAGATATCTCTGGTAAGTGGTATACTTTAGTGGGTTGAATGTGTGGTGTACTACTTGTAAAGTGAGAGCATGAAAAAGGAGTATGCTTAACTCCAGCTGACTGCTTGGTATCGCTTTGTACTTGTCGCATTGATATGGTCAGTTTGTTTACAGGAGATTGTTTAGAAAGCCTAATGGTTAGACGGGCAGTCAGCCATGCATGCATGTGTGAAGTTCTCTCCACTTTCTGTTGGTGTACTACTGTCTCGCTTCTTATAGCCTATATAAGGGAAACATGTGGATATAGTTGAAAGCACCTGCGGAAAACAAGATTCACCTCAATAATAGTTAGCAGTCTGATATGTTTGTGTTTCTTTTAAAATTTGTTTGAGTGCAGCATATGTGTGACTTAGCTAGACAAAAATTAGTGTGCAGTTAGATATATATATTTTCTAATAATTATTATAATCTCTATCTATAAAAGGCAGGATGTGTGTGTGTGTAACGAAAGCACGGCTGCAATTTTCGATGGATTTGCACCAAAATTTACATGCACATGCTCCAAGTTAGTGGGAAGGACAAGACTGACTTTGCATTTCCCAACTCCCATCGATAGTGGAAATAATTGATTTTTTCATCCTTCTACGGCACTTTTCATGTAGTTTGCAACCATTTTGTACTGGCCAGAGTAAGAGCCAATAGCTGGCTGACACGAATAGGCAGGAAGATTCTATTGGCCAGTGTGAGAGCCAACAGCTGACCGACATGAATGTTAACTACATGCTAGCATGCAAAAAAAAAATCGATAGCTGCATTCGTCACAAGTGGGAAAAATTTAAATCTGCATGGCACTTTACTCCAATTGGCTCATTCATTTATTTAAACACCTGTGGAAAACAAGATTCACCTCAATAATGGTTAGCAGTCTGATATGTTTGTGTTTCTTTTAAAATTTGTTTTGAGTAGAGTGCAGCATATGTGTGACTTAGCTAGACAAAAATTAGTGTGCAGTTAGATATATATATTTTCTAATAATTGTTATAATCTCATTCATTTGCTTAAACTCAACATTGATTCTGATTCTGCAGAACTGGGTTGGGTGTGAAAAAGTATTTGTTGTTAACATTCTTTTTTCATTCGGTTTTTCCAGTTAGAAGTCCTTTTTTTAAAGCTGATCATTTTGTGTTCATTTTGTTTAGTTCTTTTTTCATAACAGATTTAATTTTTAGTATAAAGCTTAGAAAAAAATTGCAGTGTGAGATAGGCAAGAAGTAAGGTATGTAGCAACATCAGCATGGCAAAGGGCACTCCTTTAAAGGCAAGGAAGGGCAAAAATATTTTAAGTCAAGTGAGAGCGATTGCTGTATGAGCCGTACGATTTTTTAATCAAGCATAGGCAACGCCGGGCCATGCTGCTAGTTTTCTAATAATTGTGTAAATTTAGCTTTAATTTATTATCTCTATGTGTTTTTCACAAAGTCATTTTACCCCAAGCAAAGTGATAGAGACATTAAGATGCAAGGGATTACTGAGAGTGAAAGTATCTGAGAAAAACTTTGAGTAGAGAGAACAATAAAAGAACAGGATTCAGTGAGACAGAATATGGTGATTGACAATGCATTTAAATTTTTGAAGATTACAGTTGACAGGAAAGCAAGAAGCTAGAGGAGAGTTCTACAAGCAAAAGAAGTGCAAGAGAAGAAACTGTTAGTATAGAACATAGGAATGGTTACATCTAGCTATTTCAACAGTAAAATGATGAGACCTAACTGCCAATCTAGTACTTTACTAAAATTTGTAAAGCCAAGGTACCAAAGACAACAGCTTGTCAGAACAATTACCATCAAAATATTTATAGAAAAGGTACTGGGAAGCTAAGTTACAACAGTTGGAAAATGACTGAAGACAAGATGCCAGGTCAGGACTGATAACTTTGTAGATTCTTCTTAATATTCTATTAAGAATCTCTAAATTCATAGTAGAAGCACCAGACCAGATGTGGCAACAATATTCAATGCATAGCCAAATGGTAGACTTATAAATATGTAAGACAGATTTTGGCAAGAAAAATTGTCTAGAACAACACCATGGACCAATTGGTTTCTGCTCTTATAACCCATGGAAGCTAAAGAACACTGAACTGACCTGCTGAATATATACTTAGCACCTAGGGCAAGGCAACTCTTTTATTGAATGTGGATACATGGATTGAAGCAGTGTTGCTTGTCTGTTACTGCAAAAAATTCTAGCCATACACTTCTGGTTACAATCTTATTCCTGGTACAAATAAGACACCATAGATCAAAGGATGTTAAATGTCCCTACAATTTCAGAAATGGGACATCCCATCCATGTGGAGCCCACAATCATTCCCGGTTCAAACTGTGATAATTCATGTCACCTAAACAGTCAGGCCAATGTTCACACTGACTTACCAGATTCCAGAGTATAACTGATATTGCTCTAAGCATTTCTATGACATCAAGGTAACTTGTCACCAAGTATCATTATGTTTACATATATGTCCCATGACGTTTAAACTGTAAACAATTTTCTGTAGTAAAGAAAATGGCTTGTCAAACCAAGCAACAGTGTGTTACATGTATTCCACATTAGAAAAGAAAGTGCTCATGTGTCTCTTATATATGAGAACGTCATGCAAAATTTTCTTGTGCCTCCATCAATCACTGACTTCTCGACCTAGATATAAACAGGTGCTACATGTGACCGGTGAATGGGCTCCAAGTTGTTACTCTGTATGAAGGAGAATTTTGTGAGATGAGTCACTGCTGTATTGAAATTTCTATAATTCTATAATTTATTCCAGCATCATGACTGATATGATTTTTGACGTCAACTTGATACACAAATTTGATTGCACAGTGACCAAGAAAATATGGGTTGCATCATAGAAGTGGCCAGGTGGTCAAACACTAGACAATTTGTAGAACATGAGTACCCACTACCAAAATGTGTCAAGGAAGAATATGATTCTGAGCTACAGACCTGGCTTCATAATGGTTGGTTGCAGTTTTATTTTGAAAAAGAAATTGGTCCTCCAAGAGGTCTAATTTCGTTGATGGTGATGGCATAAAAAATAAAAGTAAAGTGCATCCAGTATTAGACTATCAGGAACTAAATGAGTTTTTAGGTGCAAACATCCAATGCTGATATGTGTGCACAGAAACGGAGGGAATGGCACCAAAAAGGACCTGATGTCACTATCCTTGACTTATGGCAGGCCTACTTACAAGTGCATATCCATATATACCTGTAATATGGACCATATATATATGTGTATATATATATATACTTACTGGGCATATATATCTGGAATATGGACCTCCTTGGGAATGGATATTACCCATTACGGTAGACAACAGGACCTTACATTGATTGACTGCGGCCTCAGTTGATTTGCGATATGGTGATAATTTGCTTCAGCAAGACTCAAGAAGTGTCATCTGACAGTTGAAAACTATTTATTTTGAATGAGGCCTACCATCAGAAATCCTAACCAAAAAGGACACTGCATTTCACAGGAAGTCCTTTAAAGACTTCTTGGATGACTGGAGAGTTCAACTTCATTTCTGTTGCACGTATGTTCCTGCAGGAAATGGCATATTGGAAAGATCTCATCAGAGCATAAAGAGAATTGCAGCAAGAAAGCATTGTTCAAAAATGGAGGCAGTGTAATAGCATAATATCATGCCAAAGAATGACATATTGTCTACTACTGTGCACACCAATATGATACACTGTTACCAACTTAGAGAGAAAGGAATTAGTACAACTGATGTAATGAATATGCATGCACCTGGTTCCCCCTCACAGCAATATGATGGGCTGTTGTCAGCCATAAATACAGACTGATGTGGAGGTACAGGAAGACGCCTATTGGACGCCTATTGGCTACACCTATAGTCTTCACCTATTGCCTACCACTACGACGAGGACCAGTTCATTACGGTTACCTGCTAGATTTTCCTACTCAGTTACAGTAGTCCAAAACCACTTTGTTACTTTGAACAAATATATCCCTATCTGGGACATATCAACAACATTACCACCTGATAATTGTAAGAATCACTTCATGTACAGAGTTGGAAACAGAGTTTGGGTGAAAGATCCCTGCCACTGCCAGTGTACCTTCATGTATCAAGTGGGTCAAGTGACAGATATTGTAAGCCCACAAACAATAATGGTTGATGTCTTGGCATGTAAAAGATCTTTGCCCTTTCACAGACTCTGGTACATTGACATGCAACTCTGACAACAATTTATCGTCTGAAAGTGATCAGGTAATTGAGCTCCGATGCTTCCACAGGGAAGTTTTGGAAACTCCAGATATGCATGGTGACTTCTCAGGAAAAGACTCGCCAATGCATGTATATGAAGATGGAGCCATTACAATGAAGCACCAGGATAAATAGATCCACTCCAGGGTGTCTGATTTGTGATCATGAGATCAGTGGGGAGTGTAGCAAGAAAAATGGTGACTTACTTTATCAAACCAAGCAACAGTGTGTTGCATATATCCTACGTTGGAAAAGAAATAAAGCACACACATGACTTGTTTATATATGAGAAAGTCTGGCAAATTTTTGGTTGTGCCTCAACCAATTCTCAACCTAGATATAAACAGGTGCAGCATGTGACCAATGAATGGGCTCCAGGTCATTAACCAGCGTGAAAGAGAACTATCAAAGTTTATCCCCTCAAAATTCTACAGTATTTGCTTTTTAAAACCTACCTGTGTCAGTATAGATTACATAAACAACTTACTAATATTTGGTAAGAGGAATTTAGTATAGTGACACAAGATCGGATATGGCAAATAGGTATACAAAAGACCAACCAGTAGTGCCTAATTGTTGCAGCTGATCTACTCACCTGCCATTTTCTCCGGAATACAAATTTTCTTAATCGCTTCTTTGACAATGTTCTTTCATGAGAGGTGTTTTCTCGTTTGGATGTTCTCTGTGAAAAATAATAACAAAAGGATTTGTAAAATGATATGAATAAAGACAAGAAAAGAAAAAAAGATAACTTAACGGAAAAATATATTCAAAAATCTTTTGAATAAAATCCTGATTAAAAGGAAATATCTTTTATTTTATTTTGCTACTCTATTCTCCTCAATATGATACTTTGATGATATACAAAGTCAGAAGTTAAATTGATTTGAGTATTCTATCCTATAAAAAGTAAAGTGATTAATTCACCATGTTCATACAAATGAAATAAAAAGATGTGTCATCAATGATAAATGATATTAAATTTATTTTTGTCAATATTGTGAACAAGATTGGGACATCAACTACAGTTCAGAACCAAAAAATAAATGGTAACCACATTAAGATCTGAACAAAGTGGTTTTCTGAAGTTGTCAAATATTGGATATGAATAAGCCAAATATTTAATAATAAATAAATACAAGGTCCAATGGATAAATGCACCTAAATCCCCAGAATGCAACCCCCTTAATTATTATGCATGGGGACAGATGAGTGAGAGACTAACAAAACTCCATGTGCCACCAAAAATGAAATGAAGGCAAGGATTATGGCAGCATTCACCAGCTTAAACAAGGAGACTGTCCAGAAAAGTTGCAGGAGATTTTGTAGTTGTCTGGAGGCCAAAATTGAAGCCAATTGTAATTTTATTGAATAAATTTACTCTTTAGTATTTGAAGATATTTTGGGAATTTTCATGTTTTGTTTTCATTTTTGCATAATTCAGACAGCAATTTATCCATCCTTCACACCCTGTATATATGACACTCATCCTCTCTCTCTCTCTCAATATATATATATATATATATATATATATATATATATATATATATATATGTGTGTGTGTGTGTGTGTGTGTGTGTGTGTGTATGTTAGAAGTATATCTGAAAAGCATCCATTCATTTTAAATATCCTGAGAATCAGTTGTGAGGCCTTGATATAACTTACTACACATGTGTAAGCAGAAACTCTCCCATGGGGTTACACATTTGGCAATGTGAGGCCAATGAGTGAATCTGTATACTGTGTGACTATGACAGTCACAATGGCCAAGCAAGTAGATTACTTTTGGGCAAGGCTGTCTTTTCTTTTTGTTCTATCTTGGACAAAACATTGTCCTTCTACTTAAAGTCTAGATTCAGCTCCCTGCATTTTCTGGCTTTTCCCAAAACTAAAAACCTTGTTTAAATAGTGATTTCAGATTATGGGTGAGATTAGGGAAATAATTTCCAAATAGCAGATTGCAAACTCCAAGGATGACTATGTGGGCTGTTTTAAAAAGTAGAACTGATCCTGGAATAAATGTGTTAGATCCAAAGGAGAGGAATTTGATGGGAACTAAGACGCCATAGCCAAAGGTAGGACATTTTCTTTTGTTTTTGTTAATATTAGATAACTGGATTACCTTTCAGAACACACAAATTAATTATTTATATTGGATATATTTCAATAGTGTAAATATTAAAAAGAAATAAGACTTGTTTATTTTTTTTTTTAGAACAATTAAATAAAAAGTATCCCACATATATATATATATATATATATATATATATATATATATATATATATATATATATATTTGGGCAGCAACCTTTCTTTCAGACATATTTCATTGAATATGACTGACAAGGAAAATTTGATGACTTTTTCTAGTATTCGTAAATTTTTCTGTTTAGTGGATGTAAGGGAGTGTAATGGTCTGTAGTGTCTATTGTCCCAAGTCTTTTTGCCCACATTATTATATATATATAATAATATCCCAAGTGCTTTTGCCCTATATATATATATATATATATATTAATGTCCGAAGTGCTTTTGCCCTATATATATATATATATATATATATATATATATATATATATAAAATAATGTGGGCAAAAGCTCTTTGGACATTATTTTATATATATATATATATATATATATATATATATATATATATATAATGTAGGCAAAAGCACTTGGGACATTATTATTATATATATATATATATATATATATATATATATTATATATATAATGTGACTCTCATATGGTGAATATGACGGGAGAATTCACCACCATAATTTATTTTAGGATATTACATCAAAAACATGTAACAAAAAAGCTACACAAATGCAATCATGTTTCAATGTGTATTAACACATCTCATCAGGTGTTAGTAAATAAATTGTGAGTAAACAATTTATTGAGATTTAAAAACAAGATACACCCTCTTTTCATGAAAAAAAGGAAGAAAAAGAGTAAGAAAGAAAAGAGAAGATATGGTTTCAGGGTTTGTTTTGTTTTTACTCAGATCAACCAATCAGAATGGCCTATGCTATATATATATATATATATATATATATATATATATATATATATACATATACACACACACACACACACATGTATCTATTTGAAATGAGTATGTGAACAAATAAACTCAGATGTTCAATCGAATTCTATATGTTGCTATTAATGCTTCGTTTTTTAAGATTGAGCATTTTAATTACAAAGAATGCATTCTTCAGAAAGACACTAGTTTTATTTATTTATTTTTGGGTGGGGTTGGAACCCAATGTATGTTATATGTTAGATAGATAAATAGAGTGAGAAAGAAAGAGACAGAGAAGGAGGGACAACAAAAGAGGGAGAGAGAAAGAGACAGGGCAAAAGAAAGAGAGTGAGTGAGAGAGAGATAGAGAGAGAGAGAGAGAAAATCAATTTAAAATTAATTTCGAAAACAAAATAAGACTCAAAGAACAAGTGAAATGACAAAACAGTTAAAATGTCAAAGTTGGAAAGCATTTAAAAATATATTTAAAAATATCAACACTTATCTCTTATACAATTCCACCTCACATTGATTGTATTTAAGCACATATATCGACAATCTACTTTCATTGATTTCTTTAAAGGAAAGGTTGATCTGCTCTTATTCAGTCAAAATGGCCGACAGCAGTTATTGATACATCGAATCAGTTCATTCTTTCTCTTTTAATCCATTAATAACATCTTTATTATTTTTCTCTTCAAACAAACAAAGAAATCTTCGATTTTTGTTCTACACTTTAGTGATTGGGATAAGTTAAGTGCTTCTGGGAAATCAATAGAAACTTCTTTTTAAATGCATATTACATTTACATTGATATTTGCAGGTAATGTAACAGTGAATTGGAAATTCAAAATCAGTGATCCAAGTTCAAATTATGGTTTGTTGCATTCACTTTCGCACAAATACCATTAGCAAAAGTATGAATACATCTCTTCTTCCTCCTAGCTATGGGCTAAATAACAGAGCTGACAATGCATTTTGCATTGTGGTGGCAATCAGTCTAGGAGAAGGAAAACTCTGAATATAAAACCAAGCAGAAGTAGGATGGGGTTTGTCTTGCCATAGATATGCATGCCACTATGCCCCTACAACCTTAATGGGTTAAAGGACATTTGATGTGATATTTATATTGTTTATCTTTAAACAAACAAGATAACATGTTCTTCAAAGAACTAATGCTTGGACTTATTAAAGTTTCTGGAGTAGCAAGCTTTTCAAAATAGGAGCAACTAATTCAATGTTGGTGTATTGTCAAACTTTAATCAACCTCAATGGAGTAGGCATCAAGTGTGAATGGATTATAACTGACTACCAAAGCAACTGTTTTACTTCCAACTCAAAGAATGAAATTGGAAAAGAGGACTTCAAAAGAAGAGATTCAAGGATGTTTGAAAAGAAAACATGAAGAAATGTAACATCAACATCTGAGAATTGAGTGCAATGGACAGGAATCTCTGGAGATCCATTGTCAGAGACGGAACAACAATCTTCAAATCTAACTGATCAGCCGAACTAGAGAAACAAAGATGTCAAAAAAAAAAAAAAGAAAAAAAGACAACAACCACCAAGGCCTAATCCACCATACAGAACAACCTGTCGTAAATGTCAAAGGGCCTTTCAAGCAAAAATCAGTCTCAATAGCCATCTCAGAGTCCATAAACCCAACCGACTGAGGCAAACGAAACAAGACATTAATCCTTGACCTCAAAGAATAGCCACAAATATGGTGTATTGTCATCTTTTTACAGGTAAATAAAAACATGAGACTAAATCTCTCATATGTTTATTCAACTCCCAGACTCGGTATATTAACATCTGTGAGTGGGGATGTCCTTTCTTCTCAGGCACTTATATCTTGTGACCCATGAGTGCATATCCCAAACTCTGTTGTGTCAACCACCTGTTTGTATGTTAGACTCAACCATTGATGTTTTGGTTTATGTGCAAGTTCACACCTGTTGGCTAGGAAGTTACCTTCCAGGTCAACCCACTGATGCACCAGACTTCTCTGATGCCCTAGTGTGACACTGAGGGTAAAGTCTATTTTGATATTATTTGGGGTTATCCCAGTATATATTGGAGTCATCACATATAAACTTTTCTTGGAGCAAAGATTTCTTATTAACATTAAATCCAATTAAGCTCATCTGCTAATTCTTGGCATTAATCACATTGGAAATAAAACTTATGTTTGCAAATATAAGTACAGATTTAATTTATTAGATATGGTATTCAGTTAAATTTGAAATTTTTGTGCAATCAATGTTTCTAGGTATGAGTGCATACCATAAGATTTGGCATTCAAAATATTTTTGCTTTCAAACACTTTCTCTTTAGCATATAACAAGTACTGAGTTGTAGGTTTGTTTGTAGTCATTTTTTTAAATGTAAAGGAAATAATTTATGGCTAGTTTCAGACTGATATATGAATGGTTGTTTATTTTTATTATGGCTAAAAGCAAATATTATTGAATGGAAATTGTTGAGACATATTAATCCTCAGGTTGCTGACTTTTTTGTGATTTCCATCGGAGATAGTCGTGTTTCTCATGTTTAGATCCTGGAACATGTGGAATGCAAAACTTTCTGATAGACGTCATCGTGATTCTGATTAACCTTTATTTAAAGGATTAATGATTAAGCAGACATGCCTAAAAATATTTTCCGAGTCATAACTCCATGGTTTGCAGGTAAAGCAAAAACTCTGTCATTGACATATACGCTGATAAACATCTATGATAGCTCTATTGTGTCGAATAGAATATATATAATATCAAGAATAAAATTTCCTTGTGTCTTGAGCATTATGTATTTGTCAGATTTTGTGATCTGTTGCTCAAATGACTCTGGAGTTAAAATGGTTGTGGAAGTTTAGCTAATATCAGAGTCAAAAAGTAAAATTAAATATATATATATATATATATATATATATATATATATTCATAGCCATATTTATTTAAGAAAATGCTCTTAAAAATAATTAACAGCAAAAACTGTTCATACAAACGGATTTGCATATGATTTTATTGATTATTATTCTATCATCATCTTGCCACTGGCAACTGATGGGAGTAATAGAAAGGAAAAGGACAAAGCATTGTAATTACTATCCAAGCAAACCAATAAATTTTATCAATTCTTATTCTGACATTGTACTGCCACAGGCAACTGATGGGAGTAATAAAAAGAAAATGGAGAAAGCATTGTAATTACTATCCAGGAAAAGCAGCAAATCTGATAAGACAATGGTCATTTCATGTTTCAGGCATCTATTTCAGAGTAAAGATCAGATTTGATTCTAACATTTGTTGTCATTAACCCTTAGGAGACGATAAGGACAATCAATCGTCTGAAGACGACTAGGCCAATCCATCAACCTGATAATACAAATCTTGAGATTAGATGGCTGGTCTTCATACCAGCCAATCAGATAGATTCTTGCATCTCTTGCATATCTGGGCCTTTCAATGGTGTTTCTATAAGAGTTTTCTGTGTTCTGTGATCCAAATGAGGGCATGTGAAAAGGGCTACATCTTGGCACTGGAACTCCAAATGAGGCTCCCTCTCCAATTCATATTCACAAAATCTGCAACCACATGTTTTTTTTTAATTTAATAAACAAATATTTATAATATTAATTCATTGATTTGTACATTTTTATTAATGATCTTTAAAAAAGCAAATACTACTTTTAGGAATAAAATTGAAAATACGAGTTTCTTTTTAATCACAGCAAGAGTAAAATGGATTAATAATTCAAATTTGTCATTATTTTTATTATCAATCAGTTTACATTTTAAAAGTTCTCAATTTATATTCATTTGTGATTTGCCTTTTCACCACAATGACTTTTTTTTATATTAATCTCACTTTGAATTATTGAAGATATTTTTTAATAATTTTCCTCTATATTTAATTATTCAATCATTTTTTTTTGTTTTGCTAATAACCAAGAGAAATATAATGACAAAATTGAAAATTATTTGATAAACACTTTTGGGATCTGGATTGAATTGTTATATAATATCAGTCCTCCTATATGGGAATGAATGCTGGACAATCTCCTCAGATGAAGAAGAGACTTGAAACAAGAGAAACAAAGAAAAGAGTACTGAACTGTTATGTAATATCAGTCCTCCTATATGGCAATGAATGCTGGACAGTCTCCTCACACATGAAGAAGACATTTGAAACAAGAGAAACAAAGAAAAGAGTACTGAACTGTTATGTAATATCAGTCCTCATATATGGCAATGAATGCTGGACAGTCTCCTCACAGATGAAGAAGAGGCTTGAAACAGAAATGTGATTCTACAGAAGGATGCTGAAAATACCATGCACTGAACATGTGAGAAATGACAAAGTTTTAAGGAAAATAACAACAAAAGGACTAACAGAAAGACATTTTAATGTTTTATTTAATTCATTTTTTTTGCTTTCTTCATGTGTGTATAGAGACATAGAAGAGGAGTTTCTTATTGTTGATTTCTCAAGGCTTCAGGTGGACTGAAGAAATCATTGGTGAAAACATTGTGAAAACAAACAAATATTAATCTGTACCATTAATGAAAAGAAAATAATGACTTAATTAACTGAGTGTCAGACAATAATTGACCTTGAATTTCTTATGCCACTGGATTTTGCAATAAGACTTGATGTTCAATACCTCATCATAGAGCAATCATATATTTTCTAACTCTGTAGATCCCTCTGTAGAATCACAAAAGAAATGTGGTTCTACAGATGGATGATGAGAATACCATGGACTGAACATGTGAGAAATGGCAAAATTTCAGAGAAAATGGAAACAAAATAGATGCTTATACTTAACATTAGGAAAAGACATTTGAAATTTCTAGGGCATATAATGAAGAAAGAGGGCATGGAAAATTTGATTCTCACAGAACAGATTAAAAAGTCAAGAGGGTCAGAGGAAAACGACGTATAACCTACCTTGTGAGCTCAAGTAAATAGATTGTGGAACAAGGTTTATGAAAGATAAGAAAATGACAAAATTTTTTGAGAGATATAAAAGAAAGGAAGATATAGAGAGCCATGATCACCAATGTTAAGAAGGGACACACCACATAGGAGAAGAAAAATGTTTTTGCAAACAAAGTATGGATGAGGAATGATTCCTAAACTCTGGTGTCAGTTATAGAATGCAAATGTGAACATGGATGAATGAAGTATTTGAGAACACATTGAGAAAATGCATTACATCTTTTACTATTTACTAAGATGAGCCTAATATAGCATAAGGAATGTCTAACATCTTTTCAATAGCCCTTCAGATGAAAATGATACAGATTATGTTTCAATTTCTCAACCTTCACAAAGCATAAGAAAGAAAAAAATGTTGTATTGGACCAGTACTGAAAGACTTTCATTAGAAACGTATTCTCTGTATAAAAAGAAAAATTCAATATATAAAGATTACAGTTATTCTTCAAATTTCCAGATTTAGAAATTGGTCTGTATTTGATGGAAGCTTAAAAAGAAAAATCAAAGTATTGATTTAAAAAAAAAAATAATGAAAGTAAAAAGTGATTTTTTTCTTCCTTTTCTCCAAGTCAAACATTCAAACCTGATTTTTTTTTCAGAGAAAAGTTATTCAAAACTGGTTAAATTATAGATACAATTAAAAGATGACATGTGTCTTAAATTCGCAACACATAATTTCTTATACCAAGGTGAAAAGCAAGTATAACTAAGTGTAGAAGGCAATTATTTCCTTTTCTTCAAAAACAAATTTATTGATATCCTTTGGGATTCATGGGGTTAACATGACAACATGCTGGTGAGAATAATTCAGTTGCAGCTTAGGCACCAAGGGAGACAGATGTGGTAGCCAGACTTATTTCGACTGACCATAGTCATGGTGCAATTTCTATTCATCTGAAATAGGACATATCACCAGGGCTGTTTGGTTATTATGTGTCTTAAAAAAAAATCTCTTTTTTTTCTGGTAGAAATACTATTAAAAGTTAGAAATATATTTTTGGAGAAAACTATCCAATAAAATTACTTTTTGAATGTACACAAATATTTTTTGTCAGGAAAATAATAAAAAAATTATAATCTTACATTGAACAGTTGCAAAATGTATCTGTTATTCAGAAAGATATTTCAGCATAAAAAAATGAGGTCGATTTCCCTTTATGTAGAAAGCATATGTTTTTTACATTTAAAACTGGGCTCAATTAGTATGTGATATAATGGAATAACCTGCCACCCCCATGAGTGGCGGCGCTATAGGTGGTAACCACCTATAAGTATCTGTTAGGACAGGAGACAGCAGAGTCGAGCTGGTATCTGTGAGAACTAGCTGCCTTCCAATAGCAGCATGCACACAACTGTACTGACTTGCGACGACCGTGCGCATAACAATTACTTCCTTGCTTGTTGTACTGGTTTCTACAATAAACCTGTTTCTATTTATCCACCATGTTTGTCCATTCCATATTCCTATTATCACGGAATATAACAGTATGTATACCATTTTTTGGGCTCTACATTAAGTTTGGCTGTTTATAGTAGATGGATACAGAAATTTTTCACCCTCGTGTTTAGGATGCACTAGAAATATTGAAGAAAAAGCCTTAATCAGGAAATACAATAGAAGACAACATAAGCATATTGACATTCCTATTTCTCTTTAAGACATATAAAGAGCATTATAATAGCAAAGTTGACACTGTAAATGAAAAGGCATATTGAGCTTCTGGCATTACTCTTTAACCCCATTTACTCGGAGAAAACTAGCCTTTTGAAAGCAGCCAGGTGAACAAGAAGAATGACAGGTGACTCTGCACAGGTCAGACATATCAAGTTTACACTGTCTGTGACGGTTCTAGGTGTCAATAGAGGTCATGTTATGCTGCTCGCCAACACTTTTTCCTGCAGCAACTCAATCAATGACACCATTTAAATCAAAGTGAGACATGGTGATAAAATATTGGATCAAATAGGTGGCTGTATGTGTTCCAGCAGACAACTCAGTTCCTTATAAAGTTCTTACTGACTCATAAATGACTGCTCAAGAATTTCCCTGATTATAAATAGCCTCCAAAATTTTAATCCCCTAGACTAATAGATTTTGGATTTTGTCAAAGAGAAGCCAACCAGCAGCTTTAAAATATCAAGAAGTCATTCAAGACATACTCTTCTCAAGGCTGAGGATGGTTTTATTGAATAACTTCTATTGTTTTAACAAGTCAACATTTTTTTAAATATACATCTTGTATTGAATCTCATCATTTTTAACATTATTTGCAGTTAGACTAATGCGCACTTAGAAGAAGAAAATTTCAGATTCCCGTTATATTTTGCCCACACTCATTTGTAGTCATATCAAATTTATTTTGTCCACATTCTTGTCTATTCATGTCAAAGCTTCTTTTGTCCAGATTCTTGTCTATTCATATCAAAATTCTTTTGCCCACATTCTTGTCTATTCATATCAAAATTCTTTTGCCCACATTCTTGTCTATTCATATCAAAATTCTTTTGTCCAGATTCTTGTCTATTCATATCAAGCTTCTTTTGCCCACATTCTTGTCTATTCATGTCAAAGCTTCTTTTGTCCAGATTCTTGTCTATTCATATCAAAATTCTTTTGTCCAGATTCTTGTCTATTCATGTCAAAGCTTCTTTTGTCCAGATTCTTGTCTATTCATATCAAAATTCTTTTGTCCAGATTCTTGTCTATTCATATCAAAATTCTTTTGTCCAGATTCTTGTCTATTCATATCAAAATTCTTTTGTCCAGATTCTTGTCTATTCATATCAAGCTTCTTTTGCCCACATTCTTGTCTATTCATGTCAAAGCTTCTTTTGTCCAGATTCTTGTCTATTCATGTCAAAGCTTCTTTTGTCCAGATTCTTGTCTATTCATGTCAAAGCTTCTTTTGTCCAGATTCTTGTCTATTCATATCAAAATTCTTTTGTCCAGATTCTTGTCTATTCATATCAAAATTCTTTTGTCCAGATTCTTGTCTATTCATATCAAAATTCTTTTGTCCAGATTCTTGTCTATTCATATCAAAGCTTCTTTTGTCCAGATTCTTGTCTATTCATATCAAAATTCTTTTGTCCAGATTCTTGTCTATTCATATCAAAATTCTTTTGTCCAGATTCTTGTCTATTCATATCAAAATTCTTTTGTCCAGATTCTTGTCTATTCATATCAAAATTCTTTTGTCCAGATTCTTGTCTATTCATATCAAAATTCTTTTGTCCAGATTCTTGTCTATTCATATCAAAATTCTTTTGTCCAGATTCTTGTCTATTCATATCAAAGCTTCTTTTGTCCAGATTCTTGTCTATTCATATCAAAATTCTTTTGTCCAGATTCTTGTCTATTCATATCAAAGCTTCTTTTGTCCAGATTCTTGTCTATTCATATCAAAGCTTCTTTTGTCCAGATTCTTGTCTATTCATATCAAAATTCTTTTGTCCAGATTCTTGTCTATTCATATCAAAATTCTTTTGTCCAGATTCTTGTCTATTCATATCAAAATTCTTTTGTCCAGATTCTTGTCTATTCATATCAAAATTCTTTTGTCCAGATTCTTGTCTATTCATATCAAAATTCTTTTGTCCAGATTCTTGTCTTGTCATATCAAAATTCTTTTGCCCAGATACTTGTCTATTCATATCAAAATTCTTTTGTCCAGATTCTTGTCTATTCATATCAAAATTCTTTTGTCCAGATTCTTGTCTATTCATATCAAAGCTTCTTTTGTCCAGATTCTTGTCTATTCATATCAAAATTCTTTTGTCCAGATTCTTGTCTTGTCATATCAAAATTCTTATGCCCAGATTCTTGTCTATTCATATCAAAGCTTCTTTTGTCCAGATTCTTGTCTATTCATATCAAAATTCTTTTGTCCAGATTCTTGTCTATTCATATCAAAGCTTCTTTTGTCCAGATTCTTGTCTATTCATATCAAAGCTTCTTTTGTCCAGATTCTTGTCTATTCATATCAAAATTCTTTTGTCCAGATTCTTGTCTATTCATATCAAAGCTTTTTTTGTCCACATTCTTGTCTATTCATATCAAAGCTTCTTTTGTCCAGATTCTTGTCTTGTCATATCAAAATTCTTATGCCCAGATTCTTGTCTATTCATATGAAGCTTATTTTTCCCCACACACTTGTCTAGTTATTTCAAGCTTATTTTGCAGACTCTTGTCTAATGATATCTAAATTATTTTGCCTGTTTCCTTGTCTATTATTATGAAACTTATTTTGCCAACATTATTTTCAAGTCATATCAAGCTTATTTTGTCCACAGTCTTGTCTATTCATATCAAGGTTATTCTGTCCACATTTTTGCCTATGCATATCAAGCTTGTATATGATAGTTTGTATGATATAAGCATGTATTTGTTTTAATGCCATGTCACTCTTGGATGTAAGTAATCATTACTATCCACAAATGCATTTTTGTTTTGGTCACTGTGCTGTACAGTCTTTTTCAGGTATTTACCAATTTGAGTACACACCATTTTAATGACAGTGGCATAACAATTGTGAATTCAGACCCTGGGCTGGATAATGCAGGTATACTCAACATCAGTGGAAATGGAACATTTAATAGACTAGCAATAATGTATATTCATGGCATGAATGTTTTTTTGTTTTTTTTTATAAAATTTTATGTTTTAATTTATAATTATTTTATAATTATATATGCTAATTTTTTCTGAAATTTTACTAATTTTCATCT
>OZ010582.1:33290537-33358037 GCA_963932145.1 Acanthosepion lycidas | reverse complement strand
TATGTAGGAGCATTCAGTGAAGATTAAAGTCATTTCAGTGATTAAACAGTTACAAAAGTTTGTGGGATTGGATTGCTAACCATTGCACTAAAGCAAAGTGTTCAATATATTTACAGGTAGATACAGTGTAAAATTTCAAGTGTCGGGTACCCAGTGGTAGTTGAATTCACTTCTTTGGGATTAGTTTGTTAATAATAAAGTCAATGATATGCTACATGTGCTTAGTCATCCTAGGAAAGTGACAACAACTGGACACTCTGTGAGAAAATAAAGTGAGTGGCTTTGCAGGTATATGGAGTGCCAACACCTTTTTTTATGCAGATGATCATAACATTTTGTCTTTTTCAATACATATTTGAAAGTGGGCAAAAAGAAATTTCTAAGAATTTTTTTTTTTTTTCGAAATCAAAACTATCCCGTTTTTGGCTTCATATTTGAGGAGGTGTTGAAAAGTTTGGGGGCTGAAGTTCTTCAAAAAATAAAATTTTACTGTTTGGCCAGGTTATGGGAAGTAGGTCGAGACAAGAACTTTTCAACGTTTCGCCCACACTGTTGTCTCTTTATATCTACCTATGAAGTTAGAATAAAGCAAGAAGGCGCTACAAAGCAAAGAAGATGCAAGAGAGTATGAAAAAAAAGTTAAGTAGGCAGCAAAATATATTTAAATAGAAACAAAAGGCAAAATATTTGATGCTCTTGCCTCCAACTTGTATAAAACATAACCCAATGAAAAACAATTCCTGGAGCCATTTCTAATCTTTTGATAGTCTATATAGCTATTTGTATGTATGAATGTTTTTTAATGCCATATCCTCTCAGAATGTAGGTGATCATGACTCTCCATAATTTCCTTATTTATTCATTGTATTCTATGGAAATATAATATAGTGAATTCACTTTGAAATTCCAAGTTCTTTCTCTTAGATTGGTTGCTAAGTCAAGGATAGAGAACCCAGTCTACCTTTTATTGAGCCTGAGCTTATTTTCTGCACCGATAGCTGTTATACTACCTGCAAACCCATGTAATAGGGAATAAAATTAATGTAGGTATTTCTGGAGTTCAAATTTAATATTGTATTTTAATTGTTTACCTTTACTTAAATAAGTCAAGTCACAAAAATGATAATTTGAAATTGGGATATGTTTATTTTTTTCTCTTTTTGTCCCAGGTGATTTTTTCCTTATGATTTTTACATTTGAAGTTCAAGTATATTATTAATAGCATTATCACTAAAAGTGGTAAAATATCTGATCAGCCACTTCAGTAAAATCAGTAAAATCACTCCAGTAAAATCAGTAAAACCACTGCAATAAAATCAGTAGAATGAGTAAAATCACTCCAGTAGAATCAGTAAAATTAGTAAAATCACTCCAGTGAAATTAATAAAATCACTCCAGTAAAATCAGTAAAACCACTGCAGTAGAATCAGTAAAATCACTCCAGTAGAATCAGTAAAATTAGTAAAATCACTCCAGTGAAATTAATAAAATCACTCCAGTGAAATCAGTAAAATCACTCCAGTAGAATCAGTAAAATTACTCCACTAGAATCAGTAAAATCACTCCAGTAGAATCAGTAAAATTACTCCACTAGAATCAGTAAAATCACTCCAGTAAAATCAGTAAAATTACACCAGTAGAATCAGTAAAATCGGTAAAATCACTCCAGTGAAATCAGTAAAATCACTCCACTAGAATCAGTAAAATCACTCCAGTAAAATCAGTAAAATCACTCCAGTAGAATCAGTAAAATCACTCCAGTAGAATCATTTTCAGTGCTTTCATCATCATCATTGACAAATTGTTTTGAATTGTTATGTGGTTCACTGCCAGAATTCAGAATTTGCAAAAATATTGAACATTTCCCCATAAGCATATGAATATGTTATTTATGGGAGGGGCAGGATGTTATTGAATGCAGTTTAAATCATATTTTGATGCAAATATAGTCACTTTGGGAAAATATGTAAAATAGGTTTCACTACAAAGGTGGGAAAAATTAAATTGCATCGGATTATAGCTGGACGCCATTGTATCAGAAAGATATATCATTCGTCAACCTCTCCTCAGTGATTAACAAACTTTTGTCAGATGTAGTGATGGGTACTCATTAAATGAGGTGGGAGTGGAAGAATGCCATTTTCATGGACTTCTCAAAGCACTTGAGAGTGTCACTTTTATATATCATTGATCAATGTTGACCAAAGTATTTTGGTCTGGCCTGAATGTGGGCTGGGAGCTGTGATTTATGACTTTTCCTAATTAAGCTGGCAGGAGGAAGGAAATCAAGCTCCATAAAAGAGGAACTTTTTTGTCAGCTAACTAGTCCACACCAGTGATCGCTACAAGGATGATGGCTATTGAACACTCTTTGCTTTGCCCATTTCCAAAATTCGGTAGAATCTGTTCCGTTTTGCTCTTGAATCAACTAGAACGATTCCTTCAAGTTTTCTTTGTCATCCTTGACTTTTTGAGAATAGGGTCATTTTTTGATTATGCTACACAACAACAACAACGATCCCCCAAGAAGTTGCATCTAAAGCTCAACTGCGTGTTGGTCCAAGTCACAACGATACTTTCTTTTCTTTTTATGTGCCATGTCCTTTCAGAATATAGGTGATCATGGCTCTCCACTTCCCTCTATCCTTTGCAGCTCTCAACAAGTTCCTTCTCTCTGTTACCTCCCCCAGACCATGTTCTGTCATCCACTTAAGACCGCTAGGTATTTCGTGCATTGTTTTCCCTTGTCTTTCTTTCCCTCTATTCAACTCGTGAGTATCAGATTCTCCATGCCTCCTTCCTCATTATGCATCTCAGAAATTTCAGCTGCCTCTTCCTGATGTCAAGTATAAGCCTCCTCCTTGTTTGCATCCTCTCTAAGACCTCATTGTTGCTCACACGCTCGCTCCATGATATCCTTAGCATCCCTATGTAGAACCACATTTCAGTCGCCTCGAGTCTCTTCTTCAGCTTTGAGGAAATCGTCCAACATTCGCTGCCATAAAGAAGGACAGATGTCATGTAAAAACTCAGTATTATTTTCTTTACACAAACTGATTAAAGAGAAAGATAATTAGATTAAATTAATCTTTGATTAGTGATGGTGTGATTCTGAGACTGGGATTAAATATAAAATCTAATTTAGTTAATTTAGCTCGTCAGTCGTTTGCGATAACTGAAATTGATTAAGGTGTTTGCATTTAAGCAACAGACCTCTTCCATCTTCTCTCGTTCTCGTTCGTCTGTACGACATCATGCCAAACAAAGTTTTTCCCTTTTATCTCACCTCACGGACTCGCTATTTATGCCTGCGTTGTTGGGGGTGGTGGTGTTGGTGGGGAAACTAATATTTGCATACGAGATTTCCTATTTTATAATTTCAAAGTGGTTTGAATTTTTTTTTTATTGTACATCTGAATCTGCGGAATTTCGGAATAATCCATTTCACTTTTAATGGCGGTCGCGATCTTTCAACAAGACCTGACATGCCAAGCAAATTTGCTTTGCGGGAGGTGAGTTTTCTCGTTCCTCACATTCTTGTAAAATCAGAAATCTGTAAAATGCCATAAAATATTGAAGAATGATAATCTACCTTTGTTTTTAATATTGTACTTAGTAAAATATTTTTTAGTCACTAATAATTATTTTAAGTATTTTTATTTTAATTTGAGAGTAAAAAATGAGTAAATAAATTGATGAATATTCGTGATTTTTAATATTTCTTTGAAGTTACTTTAAATATTTGAACAATGAAATCAAAATTGTAATCATTAAATAACAGCAATAAGATTCAATCACATGCCAATCAAATTAATTGATGGATTCACTCATGTTTGATTGGTTGACAGGGAGACAGATATGAGCTTGGGCGGAGTCAAATATCAGAAAGAACAAGCATGTAGACAACTAAACTAAAACTATTGCTCTAGTATCAGAATTAAAAAAAAAACGCTTTTTCCTTTAAAAAGATAGGAACAAAAGAAAAATAAAATAAAAAAAAGCAGTAAGAACCAATGGCACATCAATCAAAATAACTGAACGCTTTGCAAAGGTTAACTGATTGGCTGAGAGGAAGATGGTTACGAGCATGAGCGGAGCTAAATTTAAGTTAGACAAGCATTTCAAATCTAGCGCTCATACTCTATCAAAAAAAAAATGTATGAGTGAAATATTCCTTCCTTTTAAGGGATGAAAAAAAAAAAAAAAAGAAAAAAGGCGAGCAAAGAAAAAACCCAAAACAAAACAAAAGGCAGCGTCTCAGATAAAGACTGACCGCCAAAAAATTGATCCACGGATCCACGCACTGTTGGTGATTGTTTTTGGTCAGATCAGCTTGATTATAATTGAGCAGAGTTTCCTGAGAACAAACAAACATTAAAATTGTTATTTTTAAAAATGTTTATTAGATTGAAAATAAGAGTTAGGCAAAAAACGGACCCTTCGTGCCTGCAATAAGACGTTTTTTTTTCCCATGACACCCGCTTTTATTTTAACAACCTTCATTTTTTTCGGAAATGTTTCTTGTTTTGAAAATTTATTACACTTAAGTGTAAAATAAATTAAACGGTAAATTTTCATTCTAAACCCGAGCGTCATTCACTGCTGAACTATTTTCTTTCAGAAATTAGTACGCGCTTCCGTAAAGCGATTTTTTTTTTGTACTTAATTTAAGAAGAAAGTTAACTTTCAAATCTATGTAAACGTCGACAAATAAAAGAATAAAAAAAGAAAAAAAAACACCTAACCCTAATTTGAAAGTTAAATTTCTTATTGAAAAAAATTACTTTGTTATTCTTTTATTTGTCGATGTTTACATATATTTGAAAGTTAACTTTCTTCCTAAATTAAATACAAATTTTTTTTTAAAAATCGCTTTACAGAAGCGCGTACTAATTTCTACAAGGAACTGTGAAGGAAGTAAATACGTCCACCAACAAAATTCAGCACTGAATTATTTATCAATAAGCCGGTAATTGCGGATGAAAGACCAGGAAAAGGTTCGATTTTTTTCGGGTCGTTAACATTCAAAAAGGTAGGTTTCTTCAATATCTAATTGTTGATTTGAGTTCAGCATATACATTTGCACGAAAATAAGACTATTTTGGAAAAAATTGAAAGGATATTAGCGCTCGGGTGTTAAAATGAAAATATACCAATTAAAAATATGAAGGTGAATTTATACATTTTGTTTGTTCTTGCGAATTGACAACAAAACTAAAAAACACTAGTATTTTATTTATTAGGTTGGTGCAAAAATAATGACGTAATAATGTCGTTTTTGACGTATTTTTTAACGTCAAAAAACGACATTATTACGTCATTATTTTTGCACCAACCTAATATTAAATTGTTTATTGGAATAGTTGGTAAAACATCGATTTGAACTTTAAAATGTTAAATAAGGATTTCTTTATAGTTGGTCCAGATATTTTAATTTAGTAAATGTTTATAAATTTATGAATAAATTTTTTTTTCATATTTCTCTATAAATTACTAAATGATAGATATTGGATTTTTTAGTGTTAGTTTTTAGAAAATTGCAAATAAATAAAAAAAATTATTATTCTTGTAAAATATAAAAATTATTATTCTTGTAGTAAACAAACAATAGTGCATAATATTTTTGTTGTAAATTCTCAAAAAACAAAAACAAAAAAAATGTATAAATTCACTTTCATGAGTTTTTTTTGTTTTTTTTTTGTTTAGGTTTTAATTTTAGTCATCACTTTTTAAAAACAAACATTGCCAAGGAGTGACAGTAGTTAAAATAAAAGCGGTGTCATTGGAAAAACCGTCCTTTTGACACTCCGTTTGTTTGCAGGCATGAAAGTTCATGTTTACCCAGAGTTTTTTTTTGTTTTTGTTGGCATTTATTATTATTATTATTATTATCATATAATCAGAGTTAATGAATTTAGCGCACAAAAACAAAATAAATAATATGTGTAGGATAACAATTCACGGATATTATTGTTATAATAAACTAAATTTTATATATCTTTTGGTTACAAAGGAAAACACGAATAAAAAATAAACAGAAAAGAGAAAGAAATAAAAAGCGGGAACAGAAAGATGGAGTTAGCGAAATTGATAAAGCATTAATTTATATTTAAATTGGGTTTTATAAAAATATCCTTATCTTTGTTTTGTATCTAACCAGTTTTTCTATCTTCCATTACATCCAGTCTGTCCTCTTTTCTTCACATCTCAATTCAAACTGTATATAGAAAGTTAGAACTATTCAAATGCGAGAGAATATTAGATTCATTATTGGGTGCGTTAATTGAATTGAGATCTGAAATAATCCAATATTCCCTACAAAGTGACTCATTAGCATGGGTTCGAGTGAAACTCAAGTACCAATCAAGTGTGACTGTGGTTGGTCACTGACGTCACAACAGTAACAGTATTAGTCAGTCAGTTTTGAGAATGAGTGACAAGTTTACCAATTCTGTGTAGTGTACTACATTAAGAAAACAAATAAAGGTCGAGAGTTCTCGTTTAAAAATGTCTGCTAAATATTGATATGGAATAAATCAAGTTCAAGAGTAAGTATCAAAATGATAGAATATTTTCTGAACCTGTGTTAAGAATATAACATGATGGCTTCCTGAGATCAATGATGAAAAATCTGATTACAGATGCCAACTTGATAATAGCCAACTTAGGGAATAAAAAAGCTTTTATGAGTTCATTTCTAGTTTCAATTAAAGTCTTAACATTGTTTTCACACCAAAAGTATCATGTCAAATAAACTAGTTGTTGACACCCACAAAAAAGAAAAAAAAAAGAAAAAAAAAAAGAAAAAAAAAAGAAAAAAAAAAGAAAAAAAAAAGAAAAAAGAAAACTGTATCAGAAAATGAAAAGCACGAGATAATTTGTATTCGACCCGAGATAACTCATAGTCAGCATCAATAATGATTATGATGATGATTGTAAGCACTTCCAGGCCCTACTAGAGAATGCTGGGAGCAAGACGGATCCAGCAGAGTTTTGAAAAAAGTTGTTAAGTTTACCACGTCTCATGTCGTCTTTGTGTCGCTTTGACTTTTCAGCGGAAAGTCTCATGTAATTTATCTTTCGACCTCTAAGCCCTGTCATAATGAAAACTGCCAAACACGGGTTACCTCGTGGTTAGCAATCAATGTGTTAATGGATCATTTTGTCATCTACTTCTAGACTGGTTGAGGAGAGGAAGGATATACAATTGCCAAAACACAGTCAGAGAAAACCATAATTGACAACAAGTTCCAAGTTGGAATTTTCATTTTTCATCTTGTGAAGGACCAGTTTCCAGCCATTCACAAGTAAGGTGATAATGCCACAAAGATGAAGGGGGTTACTGGGAGTGGAAGAGAATGAGAAGACTTTAGTAAGGAGAAAACGCAATAAAAGAACAGGGTCAAGGAAGACAAAAGATGGCGAGTTTTTAAAGTATGAAGTTAAGCGTGATAAGTTTGATGGAACCTTGAATTGGAGCTGATGCACAAAAGAGTTTCAAGTATACTTTTTAGCGTATCAGGTTCAATTCAAGGTGTCGCTCACATATTACAGATTAGGTGATAATAAATTTTAAAAACATATATTCATATGAATCAACAATAGCGTAGTCAATAAAATAAAGCATTCAAATTCCTTGATACTATTTTAGAGGGCACAGAAGAATTTAAATTACAAACATTTACGTGGCATATAATCACTCAAGAGAGAGAAGGATTTTAAAATGATAATTTAGCTTGTACTACTCAATAAGTATATCAAAACAGGATACTCAACAGCTGTGACATGATATAACAATCAATAATAGATATAGGCATGTAATAAGTAGCGATGATATAACTGTTGGTATTACATTTGAATGTGTAGACCATATATAGGATATGAGCACAAGTTTATATAATTTTGTGGATTGCACCAAAATACATTTACAGAAATATGAAAAATACTGAAATACTGACATTCTAAGATGTTGGCGCTTCCCACTCACAATAAATAAATTTCACGTACGATTGCAGCAGATATTTTTCCATGATACCCCTTTTATTTTAACTACCTTCACTCTTCAGCCATGTTCATTGTTTTAAAAAGCAATGATTAGAATTGTAATAAAACCTAAGCATATTGATGGAATATTCCATACCTACCTCTCACCCCTCCGGGATAATGCACTTTTCATGAATAATCACCTATTAACCAATCAGCATCTTAGTTTCAGCAAACTAGGCCTTTCATTGGCCAAGACCTCTTAAAACTGCAGCAAGTTTAAGCGAAAATATCTTTTCGCGCCTAATGTTTTTGAGCCGATTTTTAGACCCAAAACTCAGATCGGTACGAGAAGGTGACAGGGGCCAAAATAAACCGCGACAAGTCGTCCGGCTTGCGGTTAGGTGGCTAGAAAGGGGTCGCTCTTCCGGGCCGCTTCGGTTGGACAGACGGTCCTGTCCGCATTCTTGGAGTGTGGTTTGGGCCTGACCTCCAGCTGGAGAAGAATTGGTCTGAAGTACGAGCAAAGGTCGATTCTGCCGGTCAGACTTGGAATCGACGGAGGTTGTCCGTGAAGGGCAGGGCGGAGGTGTATGCTACATACATTTTCCCCCTGATTCTTTATCGATTGTCCGTACTTCCTCTCTGTAAGACTCACAAGAAGGCGCTCGAGCAATCGCGGGAATCGGGTCGACAGACGAGTCTGCACTAAACGTCCGTGTCATGGGGGGCTGGGAATGCCGCACCTGCCGAGTCACATCCGTGCCTCTAGGTTGGCCTTCCTACGCCGTGCATTGACTGGAGGAGATCCGATTCTGGAGGGGATTGTTAGGGACGCGTTCCATGGCCTTACCGTTAGTCCCCCCATCTCGCGGGTTGAGCGCGGTCGTAAACCCCGGGATCAATCGGTTTTCCTTCGCGAGTGTCGGTCGGCCTTGAGGGCCGTTCCCCGGTCCAGTGACCTTTCTCGGCCTAGGAAGGTCTTCTATCGTGAATTAGTGGAGAGGCCCGCGAAGGATCTCCTACGAGATACGCTCGGCTTGTCGGAGGAGGAGTATTGCTCCTACTGGTCTTGGGCGCCAGCGGCGGATTACCTCAGTAACCCTGAGTTTTCGCTTAGCTGGCGATTGGCTCGGAATCGGCTGCCTCTCAACGACAAGGCTTTCATATGGGGCTTGGCGGATTTGCCAGACTGTGAACGGTGTGGCCTTGGCTTAGAGGAAACGGCTGCGCACGCCTTCTACCATTGCCCCCAGGTCCGCCCCTTATGGGACCATGTCGGCGAGCTGACGGCTCGTCTCGCTCCCGAACAGCTTGTGTCCATTGATCGCGCGTACGCGTGTGACAATGTGTCGCCCCCGTATTCCGGGATGAAACGGATGGTGTTTCTGACGCTGATGGCCACGGCTCGAATGGTGATTTGGACGACGCGAAAGGAGGAAGTCTTGCGAGGCAATCGTCTTTCTCATTCGGATCTAATTCGATTCTTTGAGCATCAGCTCAAGATGAAGATTAGATCGGATAGAAAACGATTGCATTCGACAGTCTTTAGCGAAAGGTGGGTAAAAGAAGCGAGCTTGCTTCGTGTGTACGGGGCTAGCCTTGATTTTCTCTTCTAGGTCAACCTTTTGCACATCGGGGTGGCTTCCTGTGGAACCCTCCCCATGGTTAGGTTAGACAAGCTTCAGTGTACCTAGTTAATGTGAGTAAGTGTTTTTCCTGGCCTGCATCCCGGCCGTTCTTTGGTTATGATCCAAGTCGAGATTCCCATCCTCCCCAGTTTGTTTTGACCCCCGCCCCATTTTCATCTCGACTGGGTCAGTTTTATATTTTCCCATTCCAGCCTAATATTTTATACTTTTTCCCCACTCCGTTAGCGAGAGCGTCTCTTGATTTTGTCCCCTGGGCAGAATACAGTGGCCTATCTGTTTTATGGGTTTGACGGTCCCTACTAACATCAATTATGTTTAGTTTGTATTGGTGTTTATTTTAAGTTTATTATTGGGTTCATTTCCCTCCCCTCTCATTTTATCATTATTAGAATTGTATATATATATATCATCATTAGAATTTTCATGGTATGGGGCGCGATTTTGGTAGGTCTCCCTTGAGAGCACGTGGTATTATGGTGGTTGAAGGATTGTTTGGTGATCTGATTAGCTAGGTATAAGATAGTTAGTATTGACCAGCTTCTGCCCCTCCCCTTTATTGGCCTCGTGCCACAATTTGTACTTTTTGTACCAATAAATACCAGTCAAAATTACAACCCAGTCGACCCAGTACTTTCTGAGCGACTGCACGGTTATACTCTCATCCTACGGACGGGAGGAACCCGAAGGAGGCTATGCCGAAGGGCGGAGTCTCCTTCGGGGAGGTAGACCGGCCCTGAACCCGTTTATGCGGGTTCAATGGGCTATTTTTTGGCCGAGCCCACGGGCTCGGAATACCCACGTTAAAAAGGCCTTGTGCCACATGACACCCTCGTGTGTGTGTGTGTGGGGTGACTGAATATCGTCAGAATTACAACCCTGGAAAGATGCTAAACTAATCTACGCCAGTCAAAACTTTTACCTATTATTACACTTTTCCCGTGCAAATTCTTCTGACTCAACAAACAGCATTTCGTTCTCCCAGGAACATTACTTACAATACTTCAGAAAGAGAATTAACACACTACTAAAACAGTATTTGTAAATTTCAAACAAACACCAAAACAACAACTAAAGATACACAACTCATAGAAACTTCGGACAATAGTTTTAATACACGCACACATACACACTAGTAACTGAATTCTCACAAAAGACATTTTTGTACATGACAAAAAAACTCTTTGTTTAATTTCAAACACAAACCTTAATAACAGACCTACAGACATTGAGACTCAGGATCAATATACTACATGATTCAATTCAACTAGTCACACTTGTCCAACAATATCTGTCTTATTTGTGTATGTTGAATTTATGTTATTGTTAAACCTTTAATCACGTTGCCCTTATTTTGGTTTCTCTTAAATCATTTGCCTTCAATGTTCTTCTTTTCTTTGTTGTGGATGAATGTCCTGTGAACACCAACATTTCTAGCCCTTCTGATAACCTATCCTCCTGATATACAAAATACATTCGCTAATCCAAAACAAAATGATGAAAGTGAATTTATACATCTTTGTCCTTTAGAATTAATAACAAAAATATTAAACACTATTTATTTATTAGATTCTTTATTTACAAGAATATTTTTATTTACATTTTAAAAATTAATACAATTAAAGCTAATACAATATTTATCATTTACCAATTTATAAAGAATAATTGTGAAAACAATTTTTTATTTATAAATTTATAAATATTTACTAAATTATTATTATTATTTACCATTTTATAAATGTCGAATTGGTTATTAGTTTTGTTGTCAATTTTCAAGAACAAAGAAAATGTATGAATTCACTTTCATATTTTATTACAAATTTTAATCATTGCTTTTTAAAACAATAAACATTGTCAAAGAGTGAAGGTAGTTAAAATAAAAGTGGTTTCATGGGAAAAAAAAAACATCCTTTTGACACTCCGTCTTATTGCAGGTACAAAGGTCTGTGTTTGCCGATATTTCAAAGGCCTTTTACAAGATGTGGCATAGAGGGTTATTGCGCAAGCTCTCTAACTATTGAATTACTGGAAGCACCTTCTCATCATGTCCTTCCTAATAGGTAGGCCCCTGAAGGTAGTTGTTAACAGCCAGTTCACCAAGGCCCAAGCGATCAACGCAGGTGTCGCCTAAAGCTTGCATCTCAGTCCAACTCTCTTTCTACTTAGCATAAATGATTTATGAAAGAGTATACCCTGATCATTTGTGAATATCTTTGCTGTTGATACGGTATATGTGTACATGCCCAAAACTCTAGATGACCAGAGCCTGGCAGCTGATCTCTCCTCTGATTTAACTCTAACAGATCAGTGGGGAAAAAACTGACTGGTCACATTTAATGCCTTGAAAACCAAACTAGTTACATACCACCATTGCTGTGCAAACTCTGAATTTTTGACAATTGTGATGAACTGGTGTTCTTTTAGGTAGACTCTGTGCATTGAGTGCCTAATGGAACTTAAGCTCATTCCAAACCTTAAGATTCATTGGTAAAGATGCTAAAAAATTGTCAGTTCTCTGTACTGCTCCTCTCAGTTATGTGCCATGCATGATACAGGCTTAGGCGATCATGTATCTTTCGATACATGACTGACGAGGTAGATTTCTTTCTGCTGTAGCCCAGTTGCCATCCAAGGCTATAGAACCTGGTCTGTCCTGATATTTAACACTATGAAAGTGAAAAAATAAGTTTTAGTACCAGAAATGCATTTTTCAGTTATATGCGATGCGTGATACACGCTTAGGTGGTCATGTATCTTTCGATACATTATTGACGAGGTAGATTTTTTCCCACAGTAGGTTGCCATTTCTTTCTGTGGTAGACCAGTTGCCATCCAAGGCTATAGAACCCTATCTGTCCTGCTATTTACTCATAGCTGGGAGGAAATGAAGAGGATTCCTCACCTTTTCCAAGATTATTAGCATGTAAGTGAATGTAATGGATTCGACTGCTGCCATATATAGGCAGGAGCTGCCCATTCTTTACTTTCCAGTCCAAAAACTTCTCCATGTCCTTGTGGGGGATGAATTATTTTCCACCCTACAACCAGTTTTTCACAGATAAAATGTTGCATGCCTCTGGCTCCTCTATTACTATTTCCATGGAAACTGTTCAGGCAAACTACATTTTTTAGTTGCACCAGTTCTAATCTTCATGGCAAAGACCCTCCATGCCACATACATTGTAGCGAACAACCTTCATTCTCTTTGTATTCCATTAGTGAGATGTAAGTTCCACTTGAGCTGCTTTTTTCTATGAACCACTACTTTATGGAACCAACTCCCCAGAGGATGCTTTCCCAATCACTATGGCCTTAATCTATTCAAGTCCATGGTTAATCATTATCTTCCCCACATATCTCCATAAACTGTGCCTCTTATTTGTAACCCTCTACATTGAGGAGCTCTTGTGCTTTTTACAAGGTGAATATTATTGTAAAAAAATGAATCTAATCATCTCTAATATCTGACACACTTGATCAGATCTCAAAATATTTTTATTGGTTTCTTCATTTTTCATGTCTTATATACACAAATAATTCTAAAATTACTTGTAACTATACTGATCAGGTAAAGATGCTCAACCTCCTAGTCATATAGCCAGTTCTGGGTCAAGTCACGCAATATGAATAAATATATCGACACTACATTTTTTCAGAAATCATTCTCGAAATCAAACTCCATCAAATGCATTCTATGAATTTTACATTTTTGACTTAAATTATGTTTTAACAAGTTTTTGCACTTTGTATTAGAAATGAGCAAAGATAGTTTGTCGATAAAGAATTAAGATTAAGATGTTACAGACAGAATTAAGATTAAGATGTTACAGACAGAACATGGCTGTTATATGTGTACCATAAATGTTTTGCTAGTGATTTTATTCTAAATATAAATTATAAGTAGTTTTTATTGTGGCATTGCAGATTATTTTATTATAGAAAATGAGAAAAAGTGGTTAAGAATACAAGCAGATAGAAAAGGATTATGATGAGTATTTTAAAGAAATTAATGGATAAATAAGATAGTGTTTAGATTTATAAAACATACCCAGAATGACATGTGTGCTCGGTTAATCTAACACTGAGTTACAAATAAATTTAATTTCAGCAATATAAACGTATACAACTTTTTCCTTTTAAGTATGCTAGGAGTAAGGGATAGTGGCTCGGATTGAGAAATTCCAGTCAGATCCATTCTATACACTTATGTACTAATACCCTTGGGAAAGGTATGAATCCCCTTCTTCTCCCCATTACATTCATTTATGTACTAATACCCTTGGGAAAGGTATGAATCCTCTTCTCCCCACCAGCCATGGGTAAATAGCAGGACAGATCGGGTTTTATATCCTTGGACATCAACTGGTCTACTGCAGAAAGAAATGGAAATCTTCTGTAGGAAAAAATCTGCCTCATTAGTCATGTATCGAAAGATACATGATCAACTAAACATGTATCACACATGGCACATAACTGACTGACATTTATCTGACAATAGCCCATGATAGAGTAAAATTAGTTATGGAAATCGTTTACCCTATTTTGTAAATTTCCTTTAGTTCCATGATCACATAAGGTACCTGTCAGATTACAATATATATTAGGTTGGTGCAAAACTAATGTCGTTTTCTCACATATGTTACTATGTGAGAAAACGACATTATTTTTGCACCAACCTAATAAAAAAACAGCTTTACGATACAGTTTCCGATTGAATCAGTGAAATGGTTTTATGTAAAATTTTATCCGTAGTTAATTATACTTGTTATCACTAGCTTAAGATTTATTTAGAATTTATATCAAATCTGTTTGGAATATTCTCAAAATGTTTATCGGCAGTAATTAACAATCTAAAATGCTATGTTACTAATCAGATACCAATGAATAAATAAAAAAAAATCAATATTCGCCTTTTACTTTACTTTCCTCTACCCAAAGTTATATATTAGGTTGGTGCAAAAATAATGACGTAATAATGTCGTTTTTTGACGTATTTTTTAACGTCAAAAAAACGACATTATTACGTCATTATTTTTGCACCAGCCTAATAATTTCATACAAATACTGCTATCAAAACGACGACCTCCAAAAATAGTTTTCATTAAATGACGTCAGATATATTTTCATGGTGAAGACATCATTACCACTAGCCCAGAAACTCCAAGCAATACTTCACTATAGCATCAGTCTGAAAGTGTCAATCAGTGATGTGCCATACGTGATACACACATAGACGATCATGTATCTTTCGATACATGACTGACGAGGCAGATATTTTTCCCCAGAGTGGGTTGTCTTTTTTCTGCTGTAGCCCCGTTGCCATCCAAGGCTATAGAACCTGGTCAGTCCTGATACTTAGCACTATGAACGTGAAAAAAAAAAAGTTTTAGTACCAGCAATGCATTTTTCAGTTATGTGCCATGCATGATACACACTTAGGCGATCATGTATCATCCAAGGCTATAGAACCTGCTCTGTCCTACCATTTATCCATAGCCACAGGGAAGAAGAAGAGGATTCATACCTTTCACAAGGATATTAGCATGTAAGTAATGGATTCGACTGGAAATTGAACTATTTTCTGTTGATGACGGTTCAAAATATGCTGCGGTAGAGGTAGCAATAAAACCTCAGGATTCAACTTCGATAGCAAATAGATTAGTCGTTCAGCTCTTTTCTATTCATTGCTCTCACAGATATTTGCACTTTTACAGCTTATGTTAATGTACCCTGTCAATATTTTCTTCAAAACGAATGCTTAATTCAATGCCATATTTTTTTTTCTAATGATTTGATCAGGTCCCAAGATGAGGATAAAGAGTGGTTGAACTGAAGTCCCAAATGTTCTGAGAGGTTCCACTCCTTACAGCCATCAAACAAGACACATTGTACTTTATTTTTTGTAAAAGTAGTTGCTGAAATATTTTTTCCATTTAAGAAATTTATTTTTACACGGGTTGATGAAATTTTATTGATTTCCTAATACCTTTTTGTAGCTTTGGCAAGGATCCCACTACTGAGTTCTGTATATCTTTTCAGGAAATGTTCACAATCAGTAAGAATGTATTTAAGACTGACAATCTTTCAGTCTGCATTCCATTGATCATATCATATCGATCTCAGCAATTATATAGTCCATATACATTCGAAAAGAAGTGAACGGTAGTCTAACAGTTATCAGTAAGAGAAAAAGAATTGGTAAACAGAATTCAATTTCCTGCTGTGCCTGTCTTCATTTTGCACTAATGTAAAATTTCTCATTACTGGTATGCCACAGAAGAAACAATGTAGGTGAATGAGTGAACTTTTCAGTCAAATCAATTTATGCCATGATCTTGTAGATCTTTGAGGTACTATGCTGGATCTTGACTTTTCAAAACAATGACTTGGTGGTGGTCATCTCACCAAGAAACAATGAATAATAGGGTGAGACAGATTCATGCCTTTGTAATGAACTCAAACTCAGCCAGAATTTGATCTCTATTTCATTTTTCGACCTGTTAACTGTTAGGCCAACTCTACATCTATTTATATGGTCCACTTTCTCAGTGTACAGCAGGATTCAAGCCCCCCTCTCCTCCCCTCCCTCATTTGTTAGACATTGTGAGTCATGATCCTTACGCTTCTCCCACACTGACTCTCAACGTATTGAATTCAGAGTACTAGCTTTTCGTATACATGTCTTATAAAAGCTAAAGACCTATCTACCCTACAATATCTGGGACAGAGAGAAGATGCAGTCATGCCTTTACCAAAGGCATTAATGTGAAGTGAGAACAATAGCTTTAGGCAAAATTTCATTTTTCTAAGACAATAATTGTTGTGTCACCCACACACAAGTACACACATACATACGTCCATAATATAGTGATAAAAAAAGCATTCATTTTACACTATAAATATTTTTTCAACATAATTTTCTTTGTGAATACACCATTTTTTCTAAGAGGTGTAAACATGGGTCACTTCTACACCCATGAGCGTGCGTGTATGTATGTCTGCATATGTCAATGAGTGAACATGCATGTGTCTCCATGTTTGCGTATGTGTGACTGGCATTCTGACAGCAATTTTTCCTCCCGCTACCATAGAAACACCAATGTGCACAGCCATATATAGATCCAAAATTTAAAAATTATCAATTTGTCTGACAGTCGCAGATGGTGTGGAGCACAGGGTCATGGACTCGCATGAATCCAAGTATATATATATATATATATATATATATATATATATATAAAAGTGAACATTGAAGTCAATACTTAGAAGCAACAGGCTGTTTCATGCTAGACGCAATCGTCAGGCCATGGTAGCCACGTTCTATCTCTAATAGTGAGCACTTTATCCCATAAATATAGCACACCTTAAGACTATATTTCTTTATCTCTTATGTAAAATTCTGAAAATCGTAAATCAGGACATTTTTTTTCTCCATGAATATTGTTTGCACAGCACAAAATTTACAAAATTATGTCGAGAAGGCCTCAACCCACACTATGCAGTTGTGTTTCAATGCTACAGTGCATCAGATGTACAGCTCAGGGATATTTTGTTAATTTTGGGTGGGTTTCCTTTTAACTCTGAAAACTGTGAAAATGCTAAAAAGAGCTGCAGATTCCTCTGTGACTAACAATCGACTGAAATGTCTAACT
The DNA here is from genome assembly GCA_963932145.1 of Acanthosepion lycidas. Lineage (NCBI taxonomy): Eukaryota > Metazoa > Mollusca > Cephalopoda > Sepiida > Sepiidae > Acanthosepion > Acanthosepion lycidas. The sequence continues at coordinate 33,340,753 of OZ010582.1, read as the reverse complement.
TATATAAGGTACCTATACTATCTTTCTGAAACCTGAAAACTTCCAAATTCATAAAAGTTTCTTGTTCCAATAGGGTTTCAATTGAAATAATATAAAGTTTAAAATAAATACAAATGGAAAGGTTTTTACGTATGTGAGTATGCTTAAATTAGACGGAGAGAGAAAGATTTGGTTAAGCACAAATTGTTTCATTTTTTTAGAAGCATTTTGAAGAAATTAATTTTTGTGTTTAAACATATTTTCCATTTAAAACATCAATAAGCTGTTTTTCTCTCATATCTACACAAACATAAATAAATCTACATATGATAAAAATATAGTTTATGCTATGCTATATGAACTCAATGTCCACTTTTATTTATTTATATACATTTAAACAATGATTTGATACTGCAAAATTTAATTATTGTCTTGACAGTTGTCAACATCTTAATACTAAAAAAGTGGGAGAATGTCTAAGGAAACTTTTGGCCCACCCTTCATCAGAGAAAAATTGGTGAAACAATTATTATTATTGATTGTTATGATTTTATATTTTAAATGTTTACCAGTTTTTTAGCTCTATTTAGTCCCCTTAAATTGTTTTCATTGTTCCTGTTATAAAAAAAAAAATAATTGTTACCCCAATGATTTTTCTCTGATAAAGGTTTGGCCAAAAGGTTCCTTTAAAATGAATACAAGTGAATGCCAGTAACCAAAAACACTATTTTTAAAAAAAGTGCTCAATACAAAGTAGAGCGAATAATATTTATTGAAAAATTATAACATAAGTATGTTATAACATCACTACAAAAATAGCCATTTTCTTTCAATACTTCTGGTGTCTTGTCAAGTGATGGTGTTGATGGCAAAATAAAAAGTTTTTATTTTTGCAATCAACACCATCACTTGATAAGACACCAGAAGTGTTGAAACAAAATGGCTATTTCTGCAGTTAGGTTATAACATACTTATGTCATAATATATATATATATATATATATATATATGACACCCTGAAATATATATCGATCAGTATGTATGTACTATAATAAGGGTTGTGCTAACAGTACTCAGGTCCAATATGAATGCAATGCAAATCACCTTTGAGCATTAAAACAGGACTGTAATTTCTCATGCATATGATTTTGTCATATGTCATTCCATGCCTCTGAGTCATTTTGACTTAATACACCAGGTTTTGTAGGTTGGCTTACTGAAAGGGTCAGGAGTCATCTAATCATGGTCCACAGATGTTCAATGGGGGACAAGTAAGGTCAAGGAATTTGTTGAAAATCTTGCAGAACATGCTGAATAGTACAGGCATCATGTGGGCTGGCATTATCCCGATGAAACAGCACATTGCTTTCTTGTAGGAATGGCAGCAGAATTTATTAAACAGTATTCTGGACTTGGTTGGTGTTATTCAACGGTCACTCCACAAATAGTGAAGACGATTGATTTTTTCTTTCTTTTTTATAATTTAACAGCCTTTTGTGGGTTATTTAAAACTGAAACATATTTGGGGTTTTAAGAATAATATTTTTTTTGCATGTGAATATTGCATCATCAGTTTTTTAGAATAACAATGATATCTGTTTATATTTCTGAGATGAGGTATTATGTACACTATTTACATTATTCAGACTATTGTCCTCATCTTTGTCGCCATGTTTATCATGTTTCGGCCATTGTATGCTCCGTCCTTCTTCAGGCGTTTGGAATGTCAAACTGAACCCTTTATTGCACTCACTGGGGTAGACTGTTCTAGTTCCACATGCCATGTTTAATGGATGTCAGTTATCTCCTGTTAATTCCCCACTGAAATTTCTCCACTGCCTTAACCAGGTATTGAACTCACACTCTTTGGGTCCTGTCACTGGATCTAACTAACACCTTTATCCACTGTGCCATGTGTCCAAAGAGTGTGAGTTCAATACCTGGTTAAGGTGGTTGAGAACTTTAATGTTGAATATTAGTTAGCTTGTAAATGGTCTGGCACACAAGTAGACTGGTGTAGTCATTTGAAGTTGCCTTCCTTACTGAGTCATTCAATGGAGAGATATATGGGTGAATAGAGTCTGCTCATGCAAATGTGTTGAGCAGGTCCATTCCAGCAAAGTGGACTAACCCACCTGCTGCATTAGGTACTCTCCTATAAATGAGGTAGATTTAGCTGGAGATACAAGAAGGCAGCCATGTTAGCAGGTAAGTCATTTGACTTCTACATTTGAGAGGGGAATTAACAGGAGATAACTGACATCCATTAGACACGGAGCATACAACGGATGAAATGTTGTGATAAACATGGCGACAAAGATGAGGACAATAGTCCAAATAATGTAAATAGTGTAAATAACAATGATTTTTCCAGATGCTAGTACTACTATTTGATGTCTAGTTGGGAGGAGGAGATGCAAGTCGTACTTTTTCAAGGAGTATTTCCATGGACATGAACATCAGGAACCTGAGTGGAATTTGAACTCGGCTCTCTAGTTTCTCATTCTGTATTGCTATCCATTACACCACCCACATATCCACTAACAAAGATAACAAAACAAGCAAGGGTTGTAACATATAGAATCCTGCATCATGATGCCAAGGGTTGGGTGTGAAAAGTGATGACTATCTAGGAGATAGTATTCACTCCCTAAGTTTACATCATGCACAAGCAACCATCACTAGCATGAAGCCTGTGTCTGCTGTCATCAATGTTCATTATAGAGCACCATTTAATCCCTCTGTATATGACGGTGTAGAAGCTATGCAGTCCGCTACTTCCACCATTACAATGCATTGATCTTGGTGAACATCATTACTAGATGGATGTCCAGAACCTGGTCTACAGATATGGAAATGTTTGACTTCTTTTTTAAAAATCAAAACACTACTTAATGACCATATACAAAATGTGCAATACTTTTCTGCAATGACCATCCAGCCTATTGAGGGTCCACAATCGAATCAATCTAAAACAGCTTTAACTGAATGATAAGATCAATACTATATCTCCATGATATGATATCTAATTACATTAAAATTTTACTGCATTGAATATTATTACAACATATGTAACTATCTGACGACGGACACAAATGTTATGCTGGTATGAGTATTATCATATCACAACATGGCCAAGATCTGAAATTTTAATCAGAAAATTTATTAATCACTTGCATGCACATGAATATAAGTCATCAGTTCATAGAATGGAATCGGTGATCCATAGTTCAAATTCTGGCTCAGCATATCACATTCTTTTCATGCTTTTTCTCTTGAGCAATGTATGAATCTATATCTCCCCACCAGCTATAGATTAAATCACAGGACAAATTGAGCTTCTAACCTTATGTGGAAAGCAGTTCAGGTGAAGGACCCTCTCTGAATTCAGAACCATGGTGAAAACAAAGGGAAACAACTTGACTATCTTTGTTGAAGTCATGGCAGTTCATACATATTAAAGAAAATTAAGTCTTGGCGAGTCATAATTGATTATGTCCTGGAGGGACATGAAATTAAAAGAATAAGCATGTATATATTGTATTTGAGTCAAAATCAACATCATTTTTATAGTGTTAAAATTTTATTTTTTGTCAGTGTACATATATATATATATATATATATATACACACACATATACCTACCATAGTTTTGGTGTATAAGATATACTTTTTATCTTAAAATTTAATTTCAAAATCTGCTCGTGTCTTATACACATATAACACATATACAGTTATTAATTATATATATATATATATATATATATATATATATATATATGTGTGTGTGTGTGTGTTTGTGTGCGTGTATTTGTGTATTTAGGCAGAAAATATTATTTAAGGCAAATACTATTAAAAATGACAGACATTTTCTTGATTGACTTTTGAAAATTATGAATAAACCTCCTCACACAAGGAGGAAATTTTGTTAGAAATTGTCCAGAGCTCATTTACAGGAAATATGGTCCAAACTTCTTATACTTTTCTTCCAAAATGAACTTTGTACAATTCCTGGCAAATTTCCTCCTTGCCAAAGTAGGATTGTTCATAACTTGGAAAAGTTGATTATTAAAATTAATTGAAATAAAATGTATTTTTTTTTTAATAATAATAATAATGTATATATATATATATATATATATATATATATATGCACACATGTGCGTATGATATATATATATATATATATATATATATATATATATATATATAAATAGGAATGGTTTAGTTCACATCGAAAATCTCCTAATTGATATTTCAATTTTCATGGGATATATGGCAAATGTGTCTTCAAAATAAGGATGCATCTAATACACCGGTGTGTTGTATATTTAAAAAAATAAAGGATATATATATATATATATATATATACAAGTAGGTGTGATAAAGATATTTAGACTAGAGTCAAGATAAATAACAAGAAGCACTGTGTGTATGAAAAAGAAGCAGAGAGAAAGAAATGCATAGGTACAAACAATGTATGAGAGAGGGAGAGAGAAGGCAAGAGAAACTGTCTGTAAGAAAAGCAGAGAGAATGCAGAAGACACAATCTGTGTGTGTGCATGCTTGCTTACAAATCAGAATTGTATATTACTAAACTTACCCGTAACCACTTGTGTTCTAGGCATTCAATTGCTGTCATACGCTTGCTGCAAAAAAAGAAAAAAAAATGAAGCATAAAAATGTATATAGCCTGATTCATCAACACTAAACATCAATGAACTGGATCAATGTCTTTACTTGGGCATTTGCCATCTTACTTCAATGACACAATCTGATAAGGGACAAATAGACGGTCTCTTCTTTCTTGGACATTTCCTAAATATGAGAATGTACCAAAAATGGCTCGACATAACAAAATCTAGAAATCTGGAGAGATAAAAGGAGATTCTCAGGCAATCCCATTTCACAAAATCAGACCAGAACATCTAAATATCAGTATTGTATTTGGAATCTTTTCTTCATCAGCACTCCTTGTATATGTGTGTGCATATATATATATATATATATATATATATATATATGTATGTATATATATATATATATATATATATATATATAATGGAATGAGGGTTCAGTAGCCCAGTTCTTAGAAGTGAATAGACAGATCCATCCACACATTTTACCAAGAACTAAATAGCGAAATGGTGTAGAAACTGTGCCACAAGACTCTCCCCAGGTTTTGAATTCAGAATTGTCCTTTTCTTAGACTGATTGCCAGCCACAGATCGTTGCACTCATTTTCACACAAAGACCCATTTTAAATGATATGAATGTATTTCTTTTCTTCCCAGCTATTAGTGAGACAGTCTGGGCTCTTTTGATTGGCCAAGCAGCTAATCTAGAACAATGCTTAATTAAAAAAATGGTTTAGCATGCGGCTAGCATTTCCACATCATATAAACCAAATTGCTATAGAAACCCCAGCAACAGTACATATGGGGAGGTTTTGGCCTTATATGCTACAGGAATTCAACAGGGTTAAATAAATATATGACAGACTCTGCCAATGTCTTTGGTGTATGAAGGTTCAATGATACAGCACATAGAACTGAACAGTCAGACTAACCTACACATATGATTTGATTATAGTGATGAAGGATTGTGCAGAACCATCCACACTCTTTGAAAGAACTGAATACAGAGAACTGGTGAACATAGTGTGACACAAGGTCACCAAATGACCCTCCCCAGATTTTGAATTCAGAGTTACTCTACTACAGTTAGCAGTGTTTAACAATATTTATTTAGAGTAACTTTACTGATTTTCACAGTTCTATGATTTTCAATAGGTAAATTGAGATGTTAGCTGTCATGAACTACTTAACACCTTGTTGTAATTAGCCATGTTCACTGAACCATGACACAATAAATAAAACAAAAGATTCCAGGGTATAACTCCCAATTTGAAGCTAATACTGTTTGTCTAAGTCGCAAATGTGATACAGTTGGTCACTCAAGCAATATTGATAATAGAGAAATTTTTTGCAAAGTATTGTATGTGAGGACATATAAAACACCACACTTTTTCCTAAAAAATAGATAAAATAAATCTTGTATATGAAGATGAGATATCAGTACACTAATGCTTACCAAGATACTGTCAAGTACAAATACTTCTACCTGGCCTAACTCTAATCCTGTAATATTGAATATAATTTGATTCATTCATTCATTTTGGTGGGGCTTATCAATCTTTTGCAGGCTATTTAAAACTACAAAATATTTTTAGATTGTAAGAATTAGCAAGGGGAGTGGAGATAATAATGTGTCATGTGTCCTCAAGGACACATGGCACAGTGGATAAAGGCATTGGTTAGAACTTGGAGAGGAGAATTAACAGTAGCTAACAGTCATCCATTAGGCATGGCACGTGGAACTAGAACAGTCTACCCCAGTGAGTGCAATAAAGGGTTCAGTGTGACATTCCAAACACCTGAAGAAGGCTGGAGCGTACAACAGCCAAAATGGGATAAACATGGTGACAAAGTTCTAGTTCGACATGCCATGTTTAATGGATGTCAGTTATCAGTTATCTCCTGAAAGTTCTCCACTGCCTTAACCAGGTATTGAACTCACACTCTTTGGGTCTTGTCCCTGGATCTAACTAACGCCTTTATCCACTGTGCCATGTGAGTCAGTGGAGAACTTTCAATTCTTTCAGAGAGGAATTAACAGGAGATAACTGATAACTGACATCCATTAAACATGGCACGTGGAACTAGAACAGTCTACAACAGTGAGCAAAATAAAGGGTTTATTTTGACATTCCAAACACCTAAAGAAGGCTGGAGCATACAACGGCCAAAACATTGTAATGAATATGGTGACAAAGATGAGGACAATAGTCTGAAAAATGTAAATAGCGTACATAATACCTCATCACAGAAATATAGACAGATACTGAGATAATAATGATTCACTGATATACGTTTTAGTAATTGACCCATAGTGGGGAGGGAGAAGTGGTGGTATCATACTTTTCCCAAAGGTATTTGCACATAAGTGAATATAGCAAACCAAACTGGAATTGGAACTCGACTCTCCAATTAACAATTCCAAGTCATTTCTATTACACCATCCACACATCCAAGCTTATGGCACCTGGTTTTTCCAAGCACTTACTCATCTAGAATACTGACCAGGCTTGATGTTGCTTAACTTTGGTGATTGTGTGGGATCTGGTGTATCAACATAAATTGGCTGTAAGCAATACTGAATATAAATAGGTGAGCTGAGTCCTATAGGCACTCAAATATAGAAGTACAGTGTAACCCGGATATAAGAGAGATATTCTCTGGTCCCAAATTAGAGCCATACTTACCTAAACAAAATAGACCAAACCCTGATATAAGAGACTTCTTCTCCGGTCCCGACAACTCTCTTATATCCAGGCTACACTGTATTGACAAACAGGGTCAGATAATTATATATTTTCAGTATTCACTAAATTATTATTTGTGGTTGCGATATTCTTACCATCCGGTTTTGCCTCAAGTCACCTTTTCCTGATGTGTGACAAGACAGCTGAGGCAGAATTACATAATTCCATAAAAACTGGTTTCATCTAAACAAATAACAGAATAAAGACAGCCCTTTTGTCATAATGTCTTTCCTGTACACTCCCATATCTGTCACCTAAAATTACAATTTCCTAAGCTGGGAGCCTGCTGAAGAGAGACTATTAATATTGTTCCCCATCATAAACTCTAAAACAGCTGTAGGATATACAAAGAAGCACAAAAGGGTTTCAGTTAGCTGCACATAAGAAGCCAAACAAAATTTTCTTAAGTTTATAGACTATATATGAATAAAGACAAAAAGAAAACTTAGCTGACATGTTTCCTTCTCTGATGGACTTTATCAAGGCAAATGCAAGAATTTTATTTTGTAACAAGTATTTATATAGAAGAGCAAAAATGTTATTGGTTTTCCAGAATTTTTAAATTTAAGAAGTCTTCCTGAATATTCATCAGGTTAGCCAAAAGTTTTTGGCAGACTATATATATATATATATATATATATATATATATATATATTCATGAATTATTCATACATAAAACAAATACAAAGGTTAATGATTAAATGGCGAGAAATCCATCTTCGCGAACAATTCAATAATATACAAAACCCCGAATCTGTTTATGAATGAAAAGATCCTGTTTTATAAATTTATACTGAAAGTATAAACAAGAACACAATATTTCATACCTGAGGATGTCTGTAAGAACAGACGAAAGCTTGTAAAATAAAAAGATCTAATGCGATGGAAATTTATAAAACAGGATCTTTTCATTCATAAACAGATTCGGGGTTTTTTTTGCATATTATTGAATTGTTCGCGAAGATGGATTTCTCACCATTTAATCATTAACCTTTGTATTTGTTTTATGTATGAATAATTCATGAATTTGTAAATTGATTGCACCTTTATTGAAATATATATATATATATATATACATATATATATATATATATATATATATATATTGCTGCCATATCTGGGCTGGTGCTCCTGATATATATTTAGAAATTCTTGATAAAATCCAAAGAAGAACATATGTCATTGTTCCTGACCTGGCATCTTGCTTTCAGTATCTTTCTACCACCATAATGTAGCTTCCCTTTTCTATAAATACTTTCATAGTAATTGTTCTGATGAACTTTCTGCTATGATCCCTAGACTTCATGAATTTAAGCATAGTATTTGTGGCAAGGTTTCATTATTTAAAGTTGAAATGCTGAGATGTAATCATAAGTTCTATGCTAACAGTTTTTTCTGTAGTCCTTCTCACTTGAAGACATCATCATCCTTTGTAGTGCCATGGGTGATACCCCCATAGATAAATAGTCCAAAGTTAGAGAGTTCCACAATGCCATGCTCTATCCCAGTGTGCTTGTTTGAACCATTGTACTAAGCCCAAAGATTCCATTATTTTCTGTTGCAGCTTTAAGTAGGGAGCCAGTTTCTTTCCTCAAAATGACATGCAAAGTGGATTTGTTTTTGGAATTACATTCTTCTAGCCTTGGTTTGAAGCGGCAGGACCTATAAAGACAGCAGGCTGGTTTGAATTCAGAGTTGTTCTTTTCCTAAACTGGTTGCCAACCAAGGCTATAGGGTCCAATCTGTCTTGCTATTTATCCATAGTTGTGGGGAGAAGAGTTGGATTCATACCTTTCCCAATGTATTAGTGCATAAGTGAATGCAACAAACTCAACTAGAATTCAACCACTCTCCTTTAATCCACAGTGTGTCTCTATAATTCTTTGAGATGACTTGTAAGGTGGATTTCTTTTTGAAGTTATCTTTTTCTAGCCTTTGCCTAATGAGACAGGACCTACAAGGTAGCAGGTGGTTGTATTGGTAAGTGTCACATGCCAATGGGTTTGGTACATTGTATCTCTGGGTTTCCAACCTCATCCGACATCCCTCAGTCTGGTCTGGAACCACAAGGTACCCAGTTTCCATTGTGTGCTGCAAGGAGGCACTGTGAGAATCTGTAGAGCTGTAAAACCATCAGGGAAGGACTTACACACTTGTCCCTCCTTTCCATTCTGAAGATCTAGATGACGGCTGTAGCTGGGGGTGAGAAAGACAAGCAGACTAGACTACACTATTCTACAACACTACAGACTACAAACCCTTGTGCTCAGAGACATATCAGAAATTATTAAAAAAGCTTAAAAAATGTCCTTAAAAATAAAGAAAAAATACTGAACAATTATATAATACGATTGAGTAATGGATAGTGGCTCGGATTGAGGAATTGAAGAGCTGAGTTCAAATTCCAGTCGAATCCATTACATTCACTTACATGTTTATACCCTTGGAAAAGGTATGAATCCTCCTCTTCTCCCAGCAGCTATGGGTAAATAGCTGGACAGACGGGGTTCTATAGCCATGGATGGCAACTGGTCTACCGCAGAAAGAAATGGTTACCTAATGTGGGAAAAAATCTGCCCCGTCAGTCATGCATCAAAAGATACATGATCGCCAAAGCATGTATCACACATGGCACATAACTGATTGACTAACTGTATGGTAGTTAATGTGGGACATTTGAAGCAACAGAGGTGGGATTCTACTGATGAATGCTAAGAATACCATAGGCAGAGTATAGGAGTAACAAGGAAGTTTTAAGGAAGTTATAGAAACTACAAAGAAAATACTGCTAATGATCAGAGATGAGACAATTAAACACTTTTAGACACATAATGAGGAAAGAAAACTTGAAGAATTCAACACTCATAGGGTATAGTGACAACCAGAGAAGAAGGGGTCACAGTGGGTAAAATTATAGCAAGATATTGACTGTAAAAACAAACAGGGGGTATAAAAAGACCAAGAAAGCAACAACTGAGAGAAGTTGTAAAGAGCCATCAGAGTCCACATCTTGAAAGAAGTCCAGAGAAACAGTAACATGAAATCCTCAATTAAAAAATTTGTTTATTAAATCTGATAGGGACTGAATGATGGAAACAGGTTTTAAGTTTGACTTTCTTTGTAATATTTATAGTATCTCTCTGCACCTTCTTGGTCTCACGTTTTCCACTGACCTGAGGTGGAACAACTATATCGAATCAATAGCTACATCTACCGCAAGGAAAGTTGGTTCTCCGTGTCATACCATAAAGTTTTTCTCATGCATCCTTCAAATCTACAAATCTACCATTCATCCTTGCATTGAATACTGTTGCCATAAATGGTCTTGTGTTCCTGCTGTTCATCTCGATGTTCTTGACAAATTCCAAAGACAGATATGCAATGTGATAGGTCAAAACCTGGCTTCTTAACTCCAGTTAATATCACACAGATTTAATGTGGCTTCCCTCTTTCTTTACTACAAATATTTTCATGGCAACTGTTCTGACGAGCTATTTTCATTGGTTGGAATCTGGGTCCCACCCATTTACTGTTGAAACAGTTAAATGTACATGCCTCTTCTAATCCAACAGCTTTTTCTCTCACACTTCCCAACACTGGAATTCCCATCCTCTTACTTACTTCCCTGATAACTATAAACCTTCAAAACTTTAAATGTAATGTCAGTCGACATCTTCTGATGCCTTTATCTTGATCCCTTCCTTTCCTCAAACACTCCTCTTTACTCTTGCACCCACTCCTCTGTAACCCTCTTGCGTGCTAGTAGCACTCCCACCTAAAATGTCTCATAAAAATACATTATAAAGCTAAAAGTCTAGTGTTTATTTCTTCTGTTTTCAATGTCATGTGTCAAAATACATTACTTGTATATATAATCAGTTTAATCAAGCTTAAATAGTGAAGAAATAAAATGTATATTCGTAACATATGAAATATGATATTTTGTCCTTTAGTCAGATTTGGGGATATGGGATGATCTCTGACCTTTTGCACACCAATTCTAACACATGCCTAATTTTTTTCTTTTTAGTACATTTGTTCTCATGTCACATTGCCTTTTGTGATACTTTGAATTATCATCTCATTTTGTCATCATCATACTCTTATAGTGGTAATTATTGAAACAATTTATGAAACCAAATTGCCTTATTAATTTCAGTCAAATAAAAAAAAGATACTTGCTTCATTAGATAATAAAACTTACATTTAATATCCAAATTTTTCCCTGAATAAAATTCCTCTCAAGTATGTGTGAATCTTTGTATTAAAATAAACAACTTTAATCTTTCATGCTTTGATTTTTTTAAAATAATGTCAAGTTCATTTAAATTAATACAGAAATCTATTTGACAATTTTTGCCAGCTCTGATATAAAAAAAAAAAATATTTTAATTGGTTTGTATAAGACTTCATTTTATATCTTAAAGAATTCATTGAGAAATTTAACTTGACAATTATCCAATATCCACTTACAAAATCCAATGAAAATTTACAGAAATTACCATATATCAGTTATCTTTATAAATTTGCCAGCCTTGTTTTAATTGGCAAAAAAAGTTTAAAACCAACTTACGCAGGTTTCTTTATCAGTAGTCTAGAGATAAAATCCTTGGCCACATCTGAGATGTTTTCAAATTCCTCGGCATCAAAATCCCAGTTGGCGCAGGTCACATTTGCCAGAGTATTACAATCATCTTCACCAAGGAACGGTGATAAACCAGAAAGTCTGGAAAAAAAAAAAAAGTTATACATTTTTCAAGAATGCTGATGCTAGAGAATAAAATCTGGTTAGAATTTATTTTCACCCATTCACTGTTTACCCCCATCCCAGTTACAAACTTTTGTTCGGATTAAAAACAACTTTTTAAGACAATGTTAAAACTTCTATTTTTGCCATTGTCTTCACAATCGTATGCAGACATATACCAGGACAGCAATTGTTTTCCAAATATGCTTTTCAATAATCTAAATCTTTTTTTCTTTTTATGTGCTGTATCATGGCTCTCCACTTACCCTATCCCTTGAAGCTCTCAATAAGTTTTGTCCCCCTGGTTGAAATGTCGGTGACTAAACCGACTACCCCACTCCAAGTTCTTCCGAGTGAGGTAGCTTGTTAGCAAGCCTGTAGGACAAAAAAACAAGACCTAATAAAAGGCAGAGGAACTCTCTCTGTCAGCAGTCAGCTAATGAGGTGGTGTCGCCATAAAGCACTGTGGAGAAGGAAACAGGAAGCCACTCCACTATCCCAAGATATATCATGGCTAACAATCTAAATCACTTACTTGTATAAAATAATTTTAATCTTTTTACATACTGACCATCTACTTATTGACAAACACCCCCATCTGCTAGGGTGGGTAGCCAATCCCTGTTACGGACGTCTGCTCAGGTACATTTGTTTAACATGCACAGAGCCAACCTGTGATTTATACTGCAATTATGCTGAGTGGACTGTAGTTATATATTGTACTAGCACAACTATTAAGAGAGAATTGAATAGGTTTTGTCTCCCTTGTTTCGTTCACAGGTGTCAGGTCAATGCATGCTATGGTTTTCAGATATTTTTACAAAGGTGCCACACACTTTAATCACTTCCCCGAATTGATAACATTAAGAAGTCACCTTCCTAAGAAATTAACCATGGTGAAATTTGAGCCCAAGGCTTATGGCCCGAGTAAAAATGTTCTAGCCCTGTGCCCATAATTTTAATTTTTAAACTTTCTATTTCCCTAAATTAATACAACACAAGATCAGAAGTATATTTCAAACTCGTGTTCATTTTGAACCTAACTTTCTTATATGTTCATGCTGCTAGAGTTGCTTGTCATTGTCATCATTATCTTCATCTTCCTTCGATCTCTCCCTATGGCTGGTCAGAACTCCACTGACAATCTCTTTCCACACTGTTTGGTCTTGTATTTCTATCCCCAGATCCCCAATGTCCAACCCTGAGACCCGAGCTACAGTGTCTGGGGAAAGTCAATTTTCATGAGAAGATACTTCTAGAAGGAGAGCTTTGATTAACATATTTCCCGACACACAATGCACATGTGTAACCAGACAACACTAGACCCACCCCAAGCCTTTCACTGACCATCTAATGATCAACCCATGTTACATTCCAATTCTTGATATGGTTGGCATGGATGAGAGAGGAAGAGAGAGAGAAAAAAAAAGGAAACAAAAGTGTCAAGGTGAATATACTTTATACTTTAATAAATTTTATTTTATTAGGTTGGTGCAAAAATAATGTCGTTTTCTCACATTTGTTACTATGTGAGAAAACGACATTATTTTTGCACCAACCTAATATTTAACAAAATAAAGCATAAGTTGTTTTATGTAGCAATTTATAATGGTGAAAAGAAAGATGTCAAGTTTCAGAAAGAAGTATTTAACTGAATTTATTAATGTCATTATTATGTGTCCTGCTATTTGCAGTATACTCATCTTGGTTGTTATGCTCACAACATTTTGGTTGTTGTACCCTCTGGATTACTTCAGTTGCCTGTCTTAATATTTGCCTTTCTGTTCACACCAACATATTCATCTTGGTTGTTATGCTCACAACGTTTCAATCATTGCACTCTCTGTACAACCAAGAAGTGCATGATTCAACAAATAGCAAAACCTATAATAATGATACTTCCCCATTTCAAAATTTCCCAACATATAGGAAGTTAAGGTAAAATATAGCAGCATGCTAAGGTATCTTCTATTCTCAGGTCCCTGCCTAAATGTTAGATCCTCACTTACTGTTCAATTACTGATATTTACTAAGCTTAGCTTTTCTGATACAAGGCCTCAAGTAAAGACCAAATTCACTTGGTCATATTGACTAGTTTGCTCAATACAGATTTGCATCAAGGCAACAAATGTGTCCTGTTGTAATACTGTGCTAAATTAAGGTTGATTTAACATTTTTGTACATTATTGTTCACGCAGACAAGAGCCATTCAAGTTAGATGATTACGGAATGAGGTTGGACTTAAGAAGAGGTGGTAAGAATTATAGATCATTTGGATATGCAGGATAAGTAGCGGTTGGCCATGGACTTGAAGAGGTTAAAATTATATTGGCCTGATAGAACATTCATATGTAATCAATGCAGAAATACAAAGTTAATTATTAATTCTTTATATTTTCACATCATTATGTGGTATTAATGCCAGAATAGACATTGCACTCAAAATTCAAACTGGGCTGCAGAAGTATGTGACCTGTGCCTGGAATTGTTAGCATGAGAACATGTTGAACACAGGGATATATAAATAACTGACCCAGAGATGATTTGAATCTGTCTTTCAGATACATCACAAGCAGAATTAAAGGTCCATGTATTGGACTCAGTTCAACATGGCTCGTACTTGCTGAGAGTAACTGACAAAATATTGAAGTGAATAAAATGTTAAGGAATGAAGTTTCAAGTCTCATTTTATCCTATCCACTTCACTATAATAATTTGCTGCATCAAAATAGAGCAAAGAAAAATTATGGTCTCTTTATTAAATTCTACCCATGATATCAAAAAATGGATATCTATTAATATCTACATATTAACACAACTTTGGCACGTGTGGTGATCTCATAGGTAGGCAACATAATCATATGGGCCAATGTGAACAAAACTGTGTGCTCTTTTAGCAACACTGTTTGAATGAGGCAATTATCTCATAGTCATCTAGGAAATTTTGGTTAAGTCACATATAGTGATGAATGGGTTAATCTGATCAACACAAGCAAAAATTACCAATGTTCTGAAGTATCAAAACATCATCTATTTTCTTTCCTGCAATCAACCCTCTCATTGCTATACAGATTCTTCTTCTTGTGTGTGCCATGCCCAGAGACAAAGGAAAACAGCACATAATATACCTAATGAGATTGTATAAAGCATGACAGAACAGGGTTTAGGAGAGCCAACAAAAAGACAACATTTACTATGGCCTGTCAGTGTCCAATTTTACTCATTATCTGCCCTAGAAATTTCAACTGTCTCTATCTGATGTTAAGCATGAGTGTCCTTTTCATTTTCTCTAAAACTTCATTGTTGCTCAATTATTCAGTTCATGGAATTCTCAGTATCTTTCTGTAGAACCCCATTTCTGTTACTTCAAGTCTTTTCTTCATCTTTGAGGAAATTGTCCAGTATACACTATAAGAGGATAGATATTACATAACAGTTCAGCACTCTTTTCTTCGTTTCTAATAAAATTTTCGTTAAAGCAATTACCAGAAGTTTTTATTACTAAATTCATCTAACAATAATTTAGGTCATCTGATGGCGTCAGGTCACTCAAGCATTCATAACTACACTTGTTAATAACTCACTGATTAGACGATTTTCCTTATACACTGAAGTTGAAGACTCTTGACTGGATCTGTTTATATTATTGAAATTCCATAACTATTAGCCTTCCAATTAAATAAGATTTATGAGAAAATATGGTAATATGCTTACAATACATATGTAATGACTCCGACACTCCACATATCTGTTGCTGGAGATATAGGTTCAAAGTTGACCACTTCTGGTGCGATGAACTCTGGTGTGCCAAAGAGAACCCGTAAGTCAGCTTTAGGATCATACTTTCGAGCTAGTCCAAAATCGATAATTTTTATTCGATTCCCTGTTCTAGTCATACATAATATATTTTCAGGCTGGAAAAGAAAGCAAAAAATGAAAAGAATATATCAGATTTGTTCAACATAACCATGTCTAAAATTCTAACAAGTAATTTGCATCACTTAAAAAGATTTCTCTAAGCGTAATAACCAATGAACATAGAATCACGTCAATGTTGTAAGAATGAAAATAAGTCTCTATTATGGTAACATTATTAATGTGTAAATTACTCTTGAATAGTTTGTAACATGTTTATTTATCATCTCTCAGTTGCGCCTCTGTCTTTGGGCAGAGTCCACTCAGGGGCATCTCTGTTGAAGAACAGTCACAACTGAGGGAAATTACACTGAAAGGTGCCCAGCCCAGGGCAACAGCTGCCCAAAGCTGTGCCCCCTCATTGTACCAGAAAGAGGGATCAATGCTCACACCAAGGCCAGTACAACTGATAGTTGTGGAGGGCTCAGGGAATTTTTGTTTCTAGCCTGGGTGTACGCACTTGGGCTCCCTGATTTAAACCGACCTTGTGTCACAACCTGACCTCATGGGGAGGTGGGGGTTGAGTAAATACACAAAAAACTTGATGGTAACATTGTGAGAATTCATCAACAATTACAGATAACAATAAATTGCATGAAAAGTGGGGATTCAGACTGAACTTGTCTTATTTGCTTTCACTCTTAAATTTAAAAAAATACCCAAGATATAAGGTCAACACCATTTAAAATCATAGTCATTGTGATTTTGTTGATTATTATGTGCTAAACCAGGTCTAAAAGTGGTCCTTCTCCTAGGTTGGTTGCTCAGTCTGCTCTGCTATTTGCTCTGTAGCTAGTGAGATGGACAGAGAACAGGTGAACTTATATCCTTTCCAAACTTGGCTGGTATTAGAACTCTGCTTGCCAATTTCTTGTTTCGAGTCAGTAACCATTACACCAGCTGCACATCCAAGACAATTTTCTTCAAAATAAAACTAGTTAAAAAATATAGCATTAAAATAAACTTGTATCTGTAAATGATGTGATTACTATTTTTTTAAATCACTAAACTGATGTTTAATAGGTTTTGTGAAGTCAAATATCTAGCTCACCCAGTAAAAATCAAACTCACTACATGAATAAGAGAATATATATATATATATATATATATATATATATATATATATATATATATATATATACAAATGAGAGAGAGAACAGATGGAATATGACATGTCCAATTTTTTGAAAGGTTGTTGAAAAAAATTGAACGTCATATTTTTCTACAATCATGATACATTTGTTGCTGACATATCTTCCGCAATCATCAATGATGGCCTATGTTCTGGTTTATCATGACATGAAAAAATAACTTACCCAGCTCCAACCTCTGAGCTAACTTTTCTATTTAGTGTACATCTGACATTTAATTGGTTAATCAAGACATACCCACAAGTCTATTTTTAATTCTGACTTTTATGTCTCTGCCCTTTAACTTTTGTTTTTAAATTTCCATAAAAATCATTTAATCACTAGTTACTTATCATCACCTGAAGAAGTACATTCATAGTATTGAAACATGAAAGCTTTTGTGTAGCAATTTCAACATGTTTTTATTATAATCTCTTATAATACAGATAATATATATATATATATATATATATATACACACACATTATTGTATAAGTATTATTATGTATATAAGTGGACATTGAAGTCAATACTCAGGGCAACAGTCTGTTTCATGCTAAATGCAATCTTCAGGCCATGTGTGTTTTTGCTTTACTATTTATATATACAGGTCAGTGATGCATTGTGGATAGTCTATTGTATTATTGTAACAGTTATTTTTGGTGGGCAGTAATGGTTGTGCTCTAGGGGCTATTGATTGGGAATAATTGTGGGTCCAAATGTAGTTTGGGGGTCATTTATACTGTTGCTTGCTAACTTATTTTTTATTGTTGTATATTTATATTATCGGTTGTTATTAGTACATTTTCCTGTATTTATCTGTGCATTCAGGGTTTGTTAATTTGTTTATTATTTACTTAGTTTATTTATTTGTTTGGGTAAATTTATTTTACTTATTTTTGTTTATTTATTTTATTACGAATAAATGAAAATAAATAAATGTAAAATAAATTATTATAAAACATGGCCATTTACCAAAAGTCTGGAAGGAGAAATAACATGTGGTTACATCAAATAACATGTAGTTACACCAATGTCTAGTTTAACGCTACATCATGCAAAATTTTAATAGGTAATGATGAAAAAATATTGAAGCTGGATATGCCTAATGTTATTGTCAGTGAATCATTGTCAGGCAAGAGAATGAAACATGGAAATGGTAACAAGTACTTACTTTCATATCAAGATGTAAGATATTTTTGGAGTGAATGAAATCAACTCCTTCACAGATTTGACGCAGGAAAATCACACATGCTCTTTCTGTCAGCACGAAATCTTCATTAATTACACGTTCGAACAGTTCGCCTCCAGATATTCTGAAAATAAAGTCAGACAATTATTGCTTTAAAATTCACTCATTTATTCAGTTAGTGCATTTTGCATTGGCACTGTGGTCACCACTCTCCACCATCTCACATTTGTGGCTTATGGTGACACTCAAGGAAGAATAATACAATAGCTTGTAACAGAGATGTTGAAGTTACTCCACCCCTCCTCTCAGAAGCTAAAGAGGCAAGACCTACAAGTTAGCAGTGATTTGAATTCAGAGTTTTCCTTCTCTTAGACTAGCAACAGTATACAGAGGCCATGTGCTGCCCAGACTACATGCAACCCCCAACCCAAATCCACTCTTGGCCACACCGACAAGATCCCAAAAAATACAGGGCATCACATTTGGGAATAGCTTGGCTGCAGGAGATGTCAGAAAGTTACTAGTCTTGACAGCTAACTGCCTTCCAGGCTCCACTCTGGGTTTTCTGTCTGGATTTATTGTGATTGTTGTGAGCAAGATACACGACATCATACCCAAAAATGCCCATGCATTGCATGCGTATGGTGTTGCAGAGCAGTTGGAGGAAGGGAGAATTGGTGGAGTGCGTCTACGTATATGTAAAACTCTCCCACTCAACTAATTGGGTGCTTTGTCATGGCCTATAAAATGAGTGTGTCCGGAGGCTTTGGCAATGGGGGCTGAGGGAACTGATGAGACGACCTCCCTGTACGAGAGATGACTGCTTTGTTCCAGAGGGTCCTTTTTGGCATGATGGCTCCATTTATATCCATAGCCTTTTCCATGTTTTGGATATAACCACAAGGCAGCAGAGGTTTAAAATCAGATTTTTTCTTCTCCTAGATAGGATGCCTTCCTGGGCTGTCAAGCTCCAGATGCCCAAATCAGCTAGATATGAGATGCCAGTTTTCCACCATCACCTATTCTCCAGCTTGGAGCTGGACTTATTTGTCAGAGGCTATTTGAGACGCATGCCACGGAAGCATTTTATAGACAATGGGAGCTTGTTTCCACTATCACCGTTTTAGAATGACAACCTTTTAGAATTCGTCTATATTTCTGAGATGTGGTATTATGTACACTATTTACATTATTCAGACTATTGTCCTCATCTTTGTCGCCATATTTATTACAACATTCTGGCAGTTGTATGCTCCGGTCTTCTTCAGGTGGTTGGAATGTTGAACTGAACCCTTTATTTCGCTCACTGGGGTAGACTGTTTTAGTTCCACGTGCCATGTTTTAATGGATGTCAGTTATCAGTTAATTCCCCTCTGAAAGAACTGAAAGTTCTCCACTGCCTCACGCGGCACAGTGGATAAAGACATTAGTTAGATCCAGTGACAGGACCCAAAGAATGTGAGTTCAATACCCGGTTAAGGCAGTGAAGAACTTTCAGAGGGGAATTAACAGGAGCTTTTAGAGTCCATTACAAAGAAAAAACATTATAATAGAATCTACTGTAATGTTTTCATCTGACTGAATGTCCAAAAATATTTTATCACACATTAGTAAATATGTCAAAGAATGCAGTATTGCCCGAATATCTTTATCACTAATTTTTTTATCCAAACATTTCGGTTAATATATTATTAGGTTTTCAATTGGTATATAGTTAATACAGTTAGGTTTTTTATATTTTACATCAATGTCATATGTCAGAGATGAACTATGTTGCTGTGGAAAGCAGAAGAAAAAATCAGTTGGAAAAAGCACGTCATATTGAAATTTTAATTCATATTTTGAATTAAAATGAAGTTCTGTTTCTTTTATGGTAATTTACCCACGCATGCATGGACTCTCCCAGCTATAAATAGAAGCAGGTACTGCCTTTTGGAAGGGGAAGTTTCCAGCAATCAGCTCTGACAGTCGGACCGAACATTCTTGCTGTAACACTCTCGTTTGTATATGTTTGTATTACTGTTTCTGTTAATATATTTGTTAAACTCTTTTGTGTCTTTATTTCTGGCTCTAACAAGGCCACAACAGTTTATAACAGTTTTTCCCTGACAAAAATAACAGAGACAGTTACGAACTAGGTAAGAATTACGGAAGTGTATGAAAATTAAAATCGCTTTCTCGTTTTTGGAAGATATGACATAAAAAGGAAGATATAGAAAGAACTAACTAACGCTCTACAAATCTATGGATAACATCTTAATTCTGAAAATGCAACATGCACAAAACACAAACTGCTATGAAAGATACAAAACTTAAAATTTCATTTGAAAATTTTTAACATCTAGCTGAGCATAAAGCACCATTTTGGCAAACGCCTTAAAGAAATTACTTTTGACAAAAAGATATTAAATGGTTGTTTCGCTGTTCTTACTGGCATTATTTTACTATTGCACTTGTCCCCTCCCTGACTTTTATTTTATGCTATTTCAGTAGTCAACTGGTCAATAACAGTGAAGTAGCATCCTCAGTATGATGATAAACTACGCCCAACAGCAAGACCTCTGGTAATACGTTTTTTAAAAAATAATGTTGCCAGCTGTACGTTTTTGAAAGAAATATTACCAGCTATACTATTTTTTTTTAAAGAATAGTGTTGCCGGCTATACGTTTTTGAAAAATAATATTACCAGCTATACGTTTTTGAAAAAATAATGTTACCAGCTATATGTTTTTGAAGAAATATTATCAGCTATACGTTTTTGAAAAATAATATTACCAGCTATATATTTTTGACAAAACAAAAATATTACCAGGAAAAAAAAGTTGTCAGTATTAAATGACCCATTGAGGTTGATGTGCCGTAAAACAAACCAAATGAAACCAAACAGTGAAGTAATGGTGGAATTGATTGTGTGCATTCAGTCAATAAGGGAGATGGATGTAATAGTAAAAATTTGCTTTCTTACGTTCAACCTAGACACACATGCAAAACACCATTATAAGTAATTTTTTCAAAAGTTCATTCTTTATTCATTCAGTTCAAAATTCAGCATTCAGTCAAGTGATCATTGTTGAATATTTATTACCGTTCTTTCACTATAAAATGGTAAAAGGCTAAATCATTGGGAACTCCAATCTGGTTTTACACCCATTATCTTTTTATTATTTCTCTTCTCTTGGGATTCATTTGTACAAAAGTCCTGTTATTATAAATATTTCACTCTTACACCTATATAATGATTCATTAAGAGTAATTTCTTCGTCTCAGCTGTATTTACTCTTACACCAAACTTCCCAACATTCACCAGGTAGTATTTTCACAACTTGGTCTAAAAATGAAGCAATATACAATGATGAGAACATCTTATCTAAAAATGTCAGACAGACTGCAGATAATTCTTGTTCTCTATAGAACTACCATCCAAAATTATAAAATATAAAACTGATATGATTAAGCATATCTTTGATAATACGTTCAACTTTCGGAATAAAGGTAACATTTTGTTTTTAAATTTCCTTAAAAAATCATTTAATCACCAGTTATTTACCATCACCTGAAGAAGTACAGTCATAGGATTGAAACATGAAAGCTTTTGTGTAGTGATTTCAACATGTTTTTATTATAATCTCTTATAATAAAAATAATAATAATAATATATTGCTCTACTTTGTATTGAGCAAATTTTATAAAAGTAAATGCTATGAACAATGGAATTTTACTCCATCTGTTCTTTCTCTCATTTGGAGATACAGTGTAACCCGGATATAAGAGAGATTTTCTCTGGTCCCAAATTAGAGCCATACTTACCTAAACAAAATAGACCAAACCTGGATATAAGAGAAACCCGGATATAAGAGACTTCTTCTCCGGTCCTGACAACTCTCTTATATCCGGGTTACACTGTATATATATATATATATATATATATATATATATATACTCCCAAATTGATAAATAAAAACTATATTTGAAAATCTATTTTCCATTGTTTGAGTACCTTCAGCTAATGATATCCATTATCCATGACTTTTAGTCGTTGTTATGTTATCTGTTTGATTTTGAAATATTATGTTCAGCATGTTGACATAACAATTCATGTCTAATTACATAACTTCATTATCAACCTAATCATTGCAAGGCAAATGAAGAGTATGGAAAGTCACTTGGTGTTAAATGGAAAATAATTAGAAAAGCTTTTGAATGTTGAGGCAATAGGTGTAGGCTATGTACTGAAGAAAATCTAGCGATATTAGAATTGGATATGGATGATAGGCTACAGAATAAAAGATCTGATCTTGTTACTAAGTCTAAGCATTGTAAACAAATGTCTACTGTGATGCCTACCACCCAGCTAAAATCTATTATGTTTTCTTATTTGAATGCTTTCTCCCATTTCTCTATTAGTGTAATGACCCAGACCATTTCAGTCTCCCACAAGGCTTTTTCTTAGACTATTTTCTTTTTCCCAGTGTGAGCAATAGTATTTAGAGTATCTTTTTCCATCCCCCATCCCCATAGATTACATTTATGATAATGTTGTTTTTCTCTTTTCCATTCTGTGAACTGTCTGAGGATTACTTCACTGAATGAAGCTAATACTTACAGCGAGGTTTCTGTCTCTTTGATATTCCTTGAGGTCTCTTCTATGTACTCCTTGTGGCAATCAATACAGGCTATAGAGTAAATCCTTGCTTCTGTTGCTTCTTTCTAATTGTAGTTGTGATAGAGTTGGTAGGTAGTATAATATATCTTGTTTCATTAAGTTTGTTCATATCAATCATTTTTTTATTGTTAAAAATTTATTGCGCTTTCTGTTTCATTTTAAATATGAAATAATTAGAGTATCAGAAGAGTTTAAAAGCATTTTCAATGTATTACTCCTCTTCATATAAATAGTTTTGCTGCTCTTAGTACTCTTAAATAGAACCCAATAATTATTCTGGATTTTATTTTGATGCTATGATCAGAATAGAAATTTATGAAATCATTTTTATTCATAGATATTATAATAGACATTTAGTTTTAGATCATTATCAGTACAGTTTAACATAATATCAAGGAAAGCTTATGTGTTGTTTGTTTCTGTTTTGTAAGTAAATTCTATCATATGTTCAACTTTGTTTAGTTTATCTACAAGTTCAGGTAATGTTGTTTTGAGGGGATATACTAAAAGAGCATCATCAATATATTGGAAATATGTCATTTAGATAAAATACTTTTAAAGGGACCACATTCAAGAAATTTGAAGAAGGAACAAGCTAAAATTCTGCTAAGAGGCAATCCTATTGGTAATACAAATTTTTGTTTATAAAAATCATTGTTGAAAGTGAAATAACTGATTTGTGGTAAGTTGGCAAATTTTTATGATTTTACCTATTGGTAGGGCAAGGTTTATTTTTTGATTGTACTAGATGTTTTTTTTAAATTTAAGCATTTGTTGATAGGGATGTTGGTATAAAGGATTTTTGACATCTAAACTAGCTTATCTGTCATAATTTCATTTTAAAAAATGCTGCTTTAATTAAGAGGAAAAGCAAGAAGGCAAAAATGTAGTGAAAGTGCACTGATTTCAAAATCATCCATGGTAAATTTGCAATCAAGGTTCTTACAACAATGCCTCTTCCTTTGCAAATCTTCTGTTGTTAGTTGGTGACATGTATATTTTCTACTGAAATGATATGTGAAAATTTGTATAGCTAAAGCCTGGGCTGCCTTGAATAAAATGGATGTAATCTGGAAATCTGATCCAAAAGACAACCACAAACAGAAATTCTTTCAAGTCACTGTAGAAGTGGTATTAATGTATGGTGCCATCGCCTGGGCATTAATTAAAACCCCAGAGTCTAAGTTTGATGGAACCTATACTTGGATGCTGAGAGCTATACTTAACATCTCTTGGAGACAACATCCAACTAAATTACAACTCTATAGAATCATCCCTGATATTTCATAATCTTCTGCAAACACAGAATGCACTTTGCAGGACACTGCTGGTGAGCAAAACAAGAACTCACAAGTGATATACTTCTCTAGACACAAAGCCATGGAGCAAGACAAGTTAGTTACCCAGCAACCACCTACATTAAACAGTTACACTATGGACACTGAATGCCACCCTAATGGCCTAGATGCAGGACTCTGATGATTGGCATGATAGACTCATGAATATCTGAGCTTTATTAATTAAAGAATATTAAACTTAAAATCCCATAGGTAATTATTTTTTTTTTTATGAGAGCTCTGAAAAACAGTAGCTCTCAATCTTTAATTAATAATAATTTTGCTCTCTCTTCTGGCATAGAGTTCTCCCTGGATCTATATCCTCCTGGAAATTCCATGCAGATTAACATATTGTGTCATTACCACACACACACACACACATACATATATATGTATATATATATATATGCATGGCCTGACCATTGCATTTAGCATGAAACAGACTATTGCCTTAGGGTGGTGACTTGAACGTCCAATTTTATATTTACATACACTCTGTCCCTGATATTGATCACTTTAACCCATAAATATAGCATACCTTAAAACTATATTTTATCATATATATATATATATATATATATATATATATATAGAGAGAGAGAGAGAGAGAGAGAGATAGAGAGAGAAAGGGAGATGGATGCACATTATGGCTTACATATTTAGACTGCTTGTACTGCTAGCATCCTAGTCATCAGTCCACATCAGGCCATCTTGTCAGATAATGATGTAACATGATCGTAAACTTCAATTTTGTCAATTAAAAATGTTTACACAGCTGTTGGCTCTAAAAATTTTAAAGCAACCAGAGCAGAAATCTTGATTCAACTTCATGACATCTAACTTCAACAATTGTCCCTCTTGACTAACTCCTGATGTTGCAAGTTCACATACCCATAATGAAATCATGATATGCTTAAAACTTGCATATTTGCAACTTACATAACAGCTGTTTTCCTCACATGTAGATAAACATTAAAATCTCTCCAGTAAAAAATTTAAAAATTAAGCCTGGATTTTCCAAAATTATGTATTATGATCATTCTATTGAAATTAATTGGATTAGGTTATTCTCCTTATTTTTGTTGTTATTTATACAACATTTTGGCCATTGCACACTCCAGTCTTTATCAGTTGCTTGTTGATCTTTATAACCTTCAGGGAACTTTGAACTGAACTCTTTGTTTAATTTATGTGGGCAGATAATTCTAATCCATAGGTGTTATGGTCCAAGTTCCTTGTAGCACGGTGATGGTCCAAGGTTAGAACCAATGAAAGAATAACACGAACTCAGGTATGGAATACAAAGATATATTACAACAGAAATATAATACAAAGAAGTAGAAGTATTAGTAATGACTATCAGATTTGGTTAGAGTGAACTATGTTGTCTCGACAAGTATCACTATTCCAATGTCCTTACAATATGCTCTCAATTATCTCTCTTCATCTTACAATCTCCTGATACCTCTTGAGAGGCGCAGTATTTATAATGTCAGGAATAGTCCATTGTTATTATGGGTAAGTTCCCATAACAATAGGACAATAACCTGTAGGATTTAAGTGTTGGTTTGTAAATTTGATTACATAGTTATTTTGCATTGGGCAGAGTGAAACAAGGTGAGCAATAACCAAGCAGTGCTAAAGAACTAAATGAGATATCCCTAGAGATGGTCAGTAGAACGAGAACAATCTAAACCCATAGGTTAAATAAATGGTTTAGTTCAAAATTCTTTGGCGGTTACCTGGCTTGACAAACATCTGATGAAAGCTGGCACATACAATGGCCAAAACGTTGTGATACCCTCATCATTAATGGAAAAAGTGATAACAACTACTGGCCTTGAGAAACCTGAAAAATTATTTAAATAAAAAGATTTTATGAATTTCAACTGAAAATAGCACTGGTGGCTCGGTCAATGAATGCCAAATGTTTCCTCATAAGGAAACAGTTAATATTACCATTACAATCAATTCTGGTGTTGGAACTCTTCATTATGTTATAAAAATATCATTCTAATGTAGGTGTAATGACAAAAGTATGCAAGTGTAAGTTTTAAGAAAGCTTTATTCAGCTGAGAATACAAGGTTTGCATATAGTGTCCTTTTATAGGCCCAGTAAATAGAAATAGCTCTCTCAAAGAGAAGAGTAACAAAACAAAGGGAGACCACTCTATATTATTCATAACACTGTAGATACCAACAAAGATTCTCTAAACATAAGCATAGAAGATGAAGAAATGCCCAAAACTTAATAAATACAGTTTTATCCAAATATTTATGTTATTTATGTTTTGTTAGATTAAGAGGAAAAAACAAAAGATTTTCATGTATTTTTTTAAAAATATTTATTAGAACATTCAAAATTTTGGTTAGAAATCTCGTTTCTCTGTCATCAAGGTGGGGCCATAAATTAGTATAGGAAATTTGAGTATCTTTTTGTGGTGAAAAAAACTGATTTGGAAATTCTTGCAAAAATCAGATAATTTTCAGATGTTAAATAAACATTGAGGACTTATTCATAAATCAATGAAATTATTGTTAAAATGTTTCTCTTTTAGAAAAACTCGGTAAAAATATTTTTGTTTTACATTTCTTACCCAATAATTAATTTTATGAAATTTCAAGATATTCTTTTCTTAGCTTTTAATATTTAATGTATTAGTTACAAGAACAAGTCCTAGGAGAATTTAAATCAACAATTTTTTGGTCAAACAGGACCCCCAGTTACAGAAAAATCTGCTCTTAATCAGAAAATAAAAAATGCAATAAAACAAAGACCTTGTTTAATGATAAAAGCTTTTAATTGCTTTTATGAATAAGATACATTATGGATACTATTGTCTTAAAAAAAATTTTTTTTGATGAATAATGAATTTTTACACAAAAAATACATATTTTGTTTTAATTTTTAATTAGAATAATTTATGAAGTTTTAAATCTTTTAAAATTTTGTCTTAATTTGTAGTGGATAGGTGATATTGTTATTAAGTTAAACCTATATTTACTAATAATAGAAAAACTTATTATAATTATTGCCACCCCAGTATTTTAAAAAGAATTTTGAACATTCTTTTGTGGGTGTATAAATGTGCTGATTTTTGTAAATACAGATATCCATACATGACATTATCAGAAAATAGGAGTGGCAACTATAGTAAGTTTAAAGCCAAAGTACCAAAATTTTTCTTTTTTTCTTCTTTTTTTTCTTTTTTTTTTCTTCTTTTTATTTTTTTGTAAAACAGGACCCCCAGTTACAGAAAATCTGTTCTGAATCAGAAAATAAAAAATGCAATAAAACGAAGACCTTGTTTAATGACAAAAGCTTTTAATTGCTTTTATGAATAAGATATATTATGGATACTATTGTCTTAAAAAAAAAATTGATGAATTTTTACAAGAATTGTTTTCATTTTTTAAAAAATTTATTTAGAATAATTAATAAACCTTTAAATCTTTTAAACTTCTGTATTAATTTGTAGTGATATGGTCATTAAACAAACTATATTTAGTAATCATAAATGGAAAATATTACAATTCAGTAACCCACAGTATTTTAAAAAGAATTCTGATTTGTTTTGTGTGTATTTTTGCAAATACAAACATTCATAGACAAAATTGCCAGAAAATAAGAGCAGTAACTCTATTAACTTTAAAATTTATTAGTATTTTTCTAACATTTCCTCATCAGTTATCTTCATAAGTAAATCTATAAATTCGAAGAACTTAAAATACAATAAAATATTACAATGTTTAAATATCTAACATTTTTAAGATTACTGAGTAGCGAAAAGATTATCTAAAAAAGGTATTTACGCTGTATTCATCCTGAAATTTTA
This sequence comes from Acanthosepion lycidas, assembly GCA_963932145.1. Classification (NCBI taxonomy): domain Eukaryota; kingdom Metazoa; phylum Mollusca; class Cephalopoda; order Sepiida; family Sepiidae; genus Acanthosepion; species Acanthosepion lycidas. Next base: position 33,312,571 of record OZ010582.1, on the reverse strand, counting down.
CTGCAAGTATTTCCCCTTACATAAATCTCACAAATGTCAAGTTATCAATAGATGCATCATACACGTCATAAAAACAGCCAAAATTTTAAACTCGAAAGAAGTAATATTTTTTTTTAATTCAGATTAATTAAACTTTAAATCAGTTAATCTTCCTCAAATAAAGCTTTTAGTCAAAAGTGCTGATCGGAAATGGTAGTTATATATTTTATATAATGAAATTCATGATAACATTACAACTTTCTGGGTTGTGTTTTTCTCAAATCAAATAAGCGGTAGATTTCAAAGATTGAAAGGTACTCACAATTCCAAAACGAGACAAAATTTATCTCTTCTTTCATAGGCATCATAGAGTTGAAGCAGTCGAGGATGCTGAAGGGATTTCATGATTTCAATCTCATTCCGGATATCCTTCCGGCCCTGAGACCCATGAACGCTGACAAATTTGGCAGCAAATTTCCTGGTTGTTGAATATTCCAAACATTGCTTGACTTCTCCAAATTTACCTCTGACGGAAAAGGGAGAGAAAGAAAACAGGGAAATAATGTAATAGAATCTGAAGTTTTTAATTGTAATACAAAGAATATTTACAACTTTTTAGATCAACAATACACAACAGGGAAATTCACAAAGTTGATATAGAATTTCAAAATTTTTTTTTTATTAAAGTCAAACTAGAATGTGGAAGATCAACTGACCATGTATAATTTCCGAACATTAGGGGATAAATTCAGACATAATATTACCTAAAGCAAATTTTAATTAATTTTAAATTAACCCTTTAATTACTTTAACAATTTTAACAAATTTATTTTAACATCTAATAGAACAGTATTTATGAATAATTTAAAGGCTTACAGTCATATCATGTTGAAACATTGGTTCTTGTACGATCACCAAAGTTAAGCAATGTCAAGCCTGGTCAGTACCTAGATAAGTGACCACTTAGGAATACCAAGTGCTGTATACTTGTATATGTGGGTGTCATAATGAATAATGGCTCAGAAAATCAGAGAGACAAATTCCAATTCCCGTTGTGTTCATTATATTTATGTGAAAATACTCTTGGCAAAGGTATGAAAGCCACCTCTTCTCCCTCCAGCTATGGGTTAATTAGTATGTCTTGTATCAGTAAATCATTAATATCTACAAGAAAAAAAAAAAGAATTCTTAAAATCTAAAAGTATTTTCTGGCTTTAAATAGCCTGAAAAGGATTGATAAGCTGCAGAAAAAAAATGAATCAATCAATCAATATTTTAAACTGCATAATATCTTTATGAAAGAGGACATTGAGAAGTTTTTCAGTACCTTCTCCTTGCATATGTATGTAGGTGAGTGAGTGAGCAAGATAGAGGGATGATCCAAAAGTAATGCCTTTTATTTATTTGAAACCAGAACAAATGCAGAGAAAACAATGCTAGTTTTCAACCAAAATGCACTATTTTTCACATAACCATCACCACTGGCTATGCATTTTCACCAACAATCAATAAGAATACTTGTAAAATCTAAACCAGCAGATGCACTCCACTTTTTCACACCCAGTCAAACAGATGCAAATCACTGTCACCACTGCTAAGATGGATTGTCCACTAGCTATTATTACATCCATTGTCTGGTCTCCATAATGTTCCACAAGAATTAATGAATATAAAGTATGAAGGAATTTGCTAACATGCCTCTGCTTCGTTTGCACTTTCATATCAGACACCATTTTGTCAGCTTGCTGTCCAGTTGATATCAGTACCAAATTCTACCAAATTAACTGTCATTGGTAGGAACATCCAAACTCTATTGGCACACCACCTAAATCCTCTTATAAACATCATAGGCCAGCATGATGTAACAGAAGGCATTACTTTCAGAGCAATCCACATATGGTGGATTCTCCCGTTGTATTTGACATATGAGGGTCAAACAGCTCAGGAATCGACTGCCAGACACAAGCACATATGATTTGATTATAGTGGTGAAGGTTTTGTGCAGAAGCAACCAAACTTTTTGAAGGATCAAATACATAGACCTGGTGCACTATGTGCCACAAGGTCTCCAAATGACCCTCCGCAGGTTTTGAATTCAGAGTTGACCTTCTTCTAGACCAAGTGCCATCCAAGGCTATAGAACCAATTCTGTCCTACTATTTACCCATATCTGGTGAGAGAAGAAGAGGATTAATACTTTTCCCAATGGTATTAGCACTTAAGTCAATGTAACAGATTCGACAGGAATTCGAACTTGGCCCTCCCATTCCTCAATCCAAGCCACTATATATATATATATATATATATATATATATATATATATATATATGTGTGTATGTATTTTGGGACATTTTTTAATTTTATACATTCTTTTTATTGATACAAATATTTAAATAAATTCTCTATTTATAATAAACAGTATTAATGACATTTACCAGCCTGAATGTCCGAGGAATTCTATTAAGTTGGTGCAAAAATAATGTCGTTTTCTCACATATGGTATTATGTTAGAAAACGACATTATTTTTGCACCAACCTAATATATGGAACTGCCATATGGCTCAATTGGTAAAAGCACGTCAGGCTATATGATGGTTCCTTATAAGATACAAATTCAATTCCTGTTGGAGGATGCATATTTTCTGTGAAAATTTCTCGGACATTCAGGCTGGTAAATGTCGTTAATACTGTTTATCATAAACAGAGCATTTACTTAAATATTTGTAACTATAAAAAGAATGTATGAACATAAAAAATGTCTTAAAATAATTGTCGGACTTTGTCCATTTCATAATATATATATATATATATAAACACAGTGTGGACATAGAAATCAGTACTATTTAGTGACTGTCAGTCCCATACCAGCTGCAACCATCAAGCCATGAATTACTTTTGTTTGTGTGGGTTCCATATATATATATATATATATATATATATATATATATATATAAAGAGAGAGAGGCTACTAGGGGCTTATGAGAATAGAGCAAGGGGAAATCTTCAAAAAGTACATATCAGCTATTCAAGAAAACAAGCAGTAACCCACTTTATATTCCAAAGCCTACAATCAATTTGCTCTAGATTATCCAACAATATGTCAACTAAAAAACATTCTAATAAAGCCAAAAAATGAAAAAGCACTAAAAGCTGTGGTTATTTGGCAAAAGTAACATTTACGCAAAATAGAATAAAAATTAAACAGAAAAGAAGCATCATATAGTTCAACTTTCTGTATGATAAAAATGTAAAAGTGAATATAAATAAAATATTCAAACACATTGACAAATACTTCATATTATTAAGTAAATTACAGAAAATATTCAACAGAAATACTTTAAATCTTAACACTGAAAATATTCTCCAAAAAAGCGGTACACCATGCTTTTGTGGGTGTTTGTGGTAAAATGTAAAACATCACGATGCCTACGATATGGTAACTTTCTACAAAACAATGTAATATACGAAGCTATTGTAAGATGCAAAAGAATACCAAAAATAAATGAATAACAAAGCTACACACAAAACATAATTTAACAACAAAAAATTTTCAAATAGCACAACACTTGCAAAACACATAAAAAATTCACCAAAATAAATGAAAACATGTCAAAATAACATGGAAGATAAGAAAAACAGCTCCAACTAGCAAAAATACCATAAATCTTTTCCTAGAACTGATATATTTCAAAACAGTATGAACTCAAAAACAAAATATTAAAGTGAATTTCTAAATGCAGACACAAAAAGAAATTCATACTATATTAACTAGAATCCCATCATAATTCAAAAACTCTCTAATAAACTTAATTTTAAATATCAAACTTTAGAACTGAGGAAAGTATAAATAAAATAAACAGACTCAATGTCAGGATTATAAATAATTGAAAATATTAACCCTAAATTCCATAAGCCCCCAGCAGCCTATATACAGAACCCACACAAAAAGGTAACAACACATAAAAATGCAATTCACTATACAGTTTTGATTTTTATGTCCACATACCACTGTTCATATCTACAGAAGCTCTTTCCCCAATATTGAGCATTCTTTTCCTGCTATTTACATGTGTTGCAGCATGAAAGAAACAACCTTATATTAAAAAATATGACTTACTTTCCAAGTAAAATGTCTGATATTTCATAATTATCTGTCACCCAACAATCTTTTTTTATGGTTATATTTGTTGTTTCAAACAGGCATTCAAGCTCTGAAAATGAATAATAATAATAATAATAATAATAACAATAATAATAAAAATAACAACAACAACAATAATAATAATAATAAAAACATTCATCATAGCATAAGTGAATGCAGCAAATTAGCTAAAAAAATGCAAAGACATGAATGGGTAGGAAAGGTGATCTAAGAGGAAGTGTGCAAATGACTAAGATTGGACAATGCAAATCAATTATATGCAAATATTCATAGCATTCTTCATGGAAATGTAATAACTGAATAGACAGAAGAAAACCGTTTTTTTCCCTTGAAACTTATGCATACACCTAATACATGTACTAGAGCAGCAGTCACCAAAATTTTGAACTTCATGGATCACTAAATGTATAATTTTAAATTTGGCCAACGACTAATATAAATTTAGAAAAAAAAGGTAAATATATTTATATAATAATAATAATAATAATAATAATAATAATAATTGGAAAACTTTTATTTTATTAATATAAAATACACCCATTAATGGTAACAAAGTTATAGTGTAATTATTTAAATAAAACAAATCGAAAATTTGAAGTTTATTCAAGTATTACACATTTCTAGTGTTCCTGTTTGTGGATTTTTGGCTCCAATGACGTCGCTGCAAGATGAAGATCTTTGTTTATTTAAAGCCAAGACTGGTACTGAGTTTTAATTGCTCTGACAGATGAAAATGTCTTTTCGCACATATATGTTGTTGGAAATTGAATCAAAATTTTCATTGCATTTTTATGGAGTGATGAGTATTCATTTTTTATAGAGTGCTAAAAATGAGATCTTGATAAGGATGACTGGAATTTAGCTTTGAGATTGTGGTCACAAGATAGATCAAGAAGGCTTTCTTTTTCCTTCATGCTTAAATTGTTATCTTCAGTGTTTGCCACAAATGGATTTATTATCCACATATTTCCATGCCTCGGGTTTTCTTTGGGTAATAAAAACCAAAATTTCCATCAGTGACTGTAAGTACTGTTGAGCAATGGATACCACTTGCCAGTTGACAGCCTTCTCTCCCATATATTCATAAAATATTATTAAGATTTGTACATCTCCTTCAGCCAACCACGTTTGCCACAGTGATATTTTCTTTTGAAAAGCATCTGTTTTACCTCGTACTGTAGTAAACATGTCTTTAAGTTGTCCTTGCAAGGATATGTTTAGTCCATTTAACAGTGAAAAACATCTGCCAGCTATGCAAGCTTGGCTACCCACTCATTGTCAAACAAGAGTTCTTGAAATTTTGGAGTATTTTTCTGCTGAAAAAGTAATTTAATTTCTTCATGCAGGATGAACAGTTGTGTCAGTATTTTGCCGGGTGAAAACCATCACACCTCAGTGTGAAGAAGAAAGTGAGTAAACAGGGAAGCCATTCCTTCACAAAATGTTTCAAATATTCAAGAATTGCGCACTGTGTTGAATTTCATTTATAATTTTAATAACATCTGATAATAATGTGTGTAGTTCTGGGGACATTTTTTCACCACAAGATGCTCATGATGTATGATGCAGTGTGTAGACAGAATATCTGGGTGACTAATATTTTTCACCTTTGCAACAACTCCTGAGCGGTGTTCGGTCACGCTTGTGGCATAATCTGTATATGTTCCAATACATTTTTCCCATTCAATTCTGTTCCAGGAAATAACTATCAAGTGCTTTAAAAACCTCAGAGCTAGTTGTTCTACCCGGCAAGTTGAGTGAACAAAGTAGTTCTTCCTGTAATTCTCCTTCATACTCAACCCTCACAAAACAAAGAAGAGCCTTGTTACATCTGTTGAATAAAATAGTGAATTTTTTTACCATTTTTATAACTTGATTTTCAATATCTTCAGCCATTTTTTCAATTCTATGCATAACAGTATTAGCAGACATAGAAATTACTTTCATTTTCTGTACAGCTTGCTTTCCTAAAACCTCTTCATTGGCTTGTAACATGTAAGGTTTGATTAATTCTTCGCCAATCATATATGGCTTTTTATTTTTTGGTATTTGAAGTGTTATCAGATAGGAAGTCTTTAATAAGGACTTATCCTCAACAACCATATTTTTTAAAGCACCTGCTTGTTTTTGCATATTTTCACGCATTCTTTGAAAATATTCAAGTGGTTTCTTAGCTAAATCTGGGTGTTTTGATTGCAGGTGTCTTTCAAGTTTTGAAGGTTTCATGTCATCATTAGATAAACTCTCAGAACATATAATATAAAGAGGCCATGGATTCAGCTCACTACCAGGTTCTTGAATAAATATGAATTTTAAGTAATTTGAATTATATTTTCTTGATACTTTGCATTTTTTCTTTCCGCCTCCAGTTTGAATTTTCTTTCTAATGGTGTCTGGAGGAGGACTGTAAATTGCTCCGATTCATTGATTAGCTCACGGTTAAGTGAAGTATTACTATTTTCATTAGTTATTCTATCTTTAGTTTTACTAAAGAAATGCAAAATATTCATTTGCTTTTTCTCACTCATTTTGGATCTGTTACCTATTTTATTTGAATCTGAAAACTGAAAAAAAAAAAAAAAAAAAAAGAATCGGATTAGTAACTTGGAACAAGAGTTGTGCATTATGTTTGATAAACCTCAGTTATAACTTATACAGATACACTAAAGATTTGTTAAACTATCCCAAATAATATCCCCGCAAGGTATTAAAAAATCATTAATGGATAGAACATTGTAAATATAATTCCTTTTGTTTTTACGTTGTTTAACCTCTCATAAATAGACTAGTCCAGGGGGTTGGTAACTTTGTAATTGTGAGAGGTAGGCATCATTAAAAAATAATAAGATAGTATCTGAGTCTATTGTCGATTAAGTTACTATGTTATCTGTATGGTGAGTTGATGTTTTCAATGTTCACTAAAAAAATTTTTTTTTTTTTTTAAATATTTTTCAAAAATAGTTTTCGAGTACAAATGCTTATAAATTTGTATCTGGTACATAACCAATTCTTGAAGATCCCACTATTACTCAGTTGCTATGCCATGTTTGTAGAAAATTATACTAGTAAACCATCCAGTAACTAGTTATTTGGTTGGTGCAAAAATAATGACGTAATAATGTTGTTTTTTGACGTACTTTTTAACGTCAAAAAACGACATTATTACGTCATTATTTTTGCACCAACCTAATATCAACAGTAATGTTTAGGAACTATTCAGTAACAAGTATTGGAGATGACTTTACAAGTCACATTTGTATACTCATATTTATTTTGAGATTACATAAAATCTTGAACATATATACCATCCATAATAAATCTTGTTACTCCTCATTTTTTAATCTGAAGCTTCATAAAAATTGAAATAAATTCCCAATTTTTCTGCGGACCATCAAAAATTTTGCACTGACTGTCAGTGGTCTGTGGACCACCAGTTGGCAACCACTGTACTAGAGAATTCTATGGGACTAAAAGAATTCAAGCATCTCACTTAATTTCTTGGGGTTTAACCTTATTTTTTCTGTTTATGTCTTCTTTTCATCATATTTTAGAGAATAATTCCTTGATTTCAAAATTGTCTGACTCAAAAAGTGCATTGTAGAAATATTGTAGCATGACTAAAATTCCAACAGTCTGAATCTGTCAATCTAGTTTCAATTCATTGAAGATCATTGATTTTTTTTCAAGCTACCAAACCAGGTCTTATCATTGGAATCAAATATTTATCAGTATATATCATCTTTCCAGATTTCTATAGAGTATAAATGAAAGGAAATGAAAAGTTAGAAAAATATCTGAATCATGTCAAGAAACTGAAACAAAAAATTAAGATGACAATTGTAACCATCATCATTGGCATGCTTGGAATAATACACAAGAGCTTTGCATAGAGGCTAGAAGAATGGGAAATTTGAGTAATAATTGAAACCATCCTAACAACAGCTTATGAGGGAGACTGCTAATTGATTTAATGTTACTTGTACTCGAATGAAAATACACAGAGTACAAGTGATAATGACAATAATTCAACAATTTTCTCTAAATCAACTACTGACAATAATTGCTGAAAGAGTCTATCAAACTTTAGATAAGAATGGTGAAGCTCAGTCTGTTGCTGTAGACATCTTGAAAGCTTTTGACAGGGTTTAGCATGCAGGTCTTTCTCACAAGTTGATGATCTCTCTGGCCAAATTTTTGACCTGATCCAGTCTCTCTTATCAAATCCTGAAATGAAAGTTATCTTGAATGGCCACTCCTCTAGATCCTTTTGTACTACTTCTGGTGTCCCCAAGGTTCTATCCTTGGTCCTACTTTGTTTTTAATTTTCATTAATGACCTTCCTGATAAAAATCACCTCTCAACTTGGTATCTTTGCTGATGACATAAACATTTACTCTTGTCTTGATAATAAGTCTGATCAGTCTGATAAGACCAAATTATCAGCTGATGTCAAAAACAACCCTCAGATTGTTAACTGGGGCAAGAGATGGCCTGTTAATTTTAACACCTCCAAAACTAAACTTCTTCCTATTAATCAGAGATATCTTTCTGCCTTCCATAAACATGGTTGATACTAACCTCCAAGAGAGTTACTCATTGCACCTTCCCAGGCTAACATTCTCAGTGGACATAAAGTTGAAAGACTATACCGAATCTATTGCTAGGTTAGCTGCTAAGAAAGTTGGTTCACAGTGTCATGTGATGCAATTTTTCTCTCCAGAATATATCTTACATATCTATGAGTCTACCATTCATCCATGCTTATAATATTGCTGCCATGTATGGCCTGGTGCTCCTGTTATATTTCTAGAGATCCTTGATAAAATCCAAAGAAGAATCAGCAATATTATTGGTCCTGATCTGGCATTTCAGCTTCAGTCACTTTCCCACTGCCATAAAGTTTCCTCCCTTTGCCTTTTCTTTAAATACTTCCTTGGCAACCGTTCAGATGAACTCTTTGCTATGGTACTTAGACTTCCTGAATTTAAGAGCAGTACTTGACTGGAGATTAGTCCTCCCAATTTACACTCGAGTTGGAAGATGTAACTGCAAGATCTATGCTAGCAGTTTCTTTTCTCACATTTCTCACTTGTAGAACTCCCTCCAGACTCTATGCCTTCCAGCCAGCTTTAATCTTCAAAAATTTAAATGCAATGTCAGTCACTATCTACTGTCCTCCTGATTACACTTTCTTTGTTCTCGCTCCTTAATAATGTTTCTGTTTTCTAATTCTTCCACACCTGGCAACCCCTTTATCTTAGTGGCCTTAAATAAAAAAAACAATAAGAGCTTATCAGTGGAAGGTAGGTTTATTTATATCAAAATACACTAAACAAAACAGTGTGTGACTTTGTTAACATTTCAATGTTTCATAGCAATCTCTGATGCATTATGAATGGAATTGATTTCATTTTTCAATTACTACATATATTAACATATAATATTATGCTTTTATATATCATTAGATCTTTTATACTTTTTTATATCCACAAAAGTTAATATGATTTATTTTTATCTACCAAGACATTTGTATTGGTCTTGAAGTAAGGAGTAAAAGTAAAATAAACAAAAGTTTCATGACCCTGCCCCTAGGGCCAAAAATAAAATAAATAAATAAGAAATAAAAAATAAATAAAAAACTTAAATAAGAAAGAAAGAAAAATTCTTTTGGCTTCACAAAACAAAAATAATAAAGTAACCTTTAAAGAAGTGTCTGAAGCCTGCAAATCAATTAAATTGAATAATTTATGCAATTATTGGGATGTTCACATACCATACCGGTTATTGCCACGAAAAGTGGAATTAGCATTTTGAGTTCAAATTCCAGCTGAGGCAGTTGCACTCATTTTCACACAAATACTCTTGGAAAGATATGAATTCATTTCTTCTCATCCCAGATAGTGGTTAATAACAAAGTATTCTGGACTCTCTTAGCTTTCATTGGTAACAAGTCTAGAAGAAGGACAACTCTGGATTTAAAACCTGCTAGTCATAGGGGGAAAACAACTCCACCCTATAAAACCTACTTGCTATTGAAACCACACAGCAGATACACCAGGTCAGGACCAATAATATTGCTGATTCTTCTTTGGATTCTATCAAGGTCCACTCAGTATAGTTGCAGTATAAAACAGAGGTTGACCTGTAGGTGTGAAAGAAACCCAGATTGGTCTGAGATTGTGTCTCTATATTATTATATGTGCCATGCCTCGTTAGGATGTTGGCAATCATGGCTCTCCACAATTTCCTATACTTTGTAGTTCTTAGTAAATTTTGCCTTTTGGTTATTTCTCCTAAACCTTGTTCCATTTACTCAAGTTAGCTAGGCAGGTCATGTGTTGTTTTCTCTATCCATCTTGCGATCACTCTATTCTGTGAGTATCAAATTTTTCAAGCTGTATAGATATTTCTTACCATTTCCAAAGGCCAGAGTTCAAGCACAAGTCAGATTTTAAAATGCTGATTTTCTAGGAAAGCCTTCTTCATTTGGAAAATTGGTGTAACACAATGTTCCATTCATATTTTTCTTTTTGACTCAATGCCTTTTTGTTATCTCTCCTAAACCTTGCTCCACAGTTCATATACTCAAGCTATCTAGGCAGGTCATTTGTTGTTTTCCTCTGTCCATCTTGCCTTCAATCTGTTTTGTGAGTATCAAATTTTCCAAGCCGTATAGATATTTCTCACCAGTTCCAAAGGCCAGAGTTCAAGCACAAGTCAAAGTCAGATTTTGGAATGCTGATTTTCCAGGAAAGTCTTCTTCATTTGGAAAATTAGTGTAACACAATGTTCCATCCATATTTTTCTCCAATTTGGCCTTGTGCTGCACTAAGCTTAGTTCATATTCAGAAGCAAATTCTTCAACAATCTCAGAGTTCTCTGTCTTTTGAATGTCAAATAAAAGCTAACACATTGTCATTTGACTCAATGCTATTTCTGTCAGAAAACTTGCTACTAATCTAACTGGAATCCCAAGTATTTGTGAGACTGTCAGGAATGACTGAAAGTCGATACACAAGCTTAAAATTAAGATGCGTTTTAAAGAAACTGTTTTATTTTCACCCAGTGTATGCAGTATTAAGCTGATCGAATTTTGTAACCAAATTAGTTAAAGTTGTGTTAAAAAACATTACTTATAAAAGCATTAATATCACTGGTTTTTATTTATTGAAATGATGTAAAAATTCTTTTGCAGCATCGAATTTAAACATTTGTAAATAAACAATGAAATGTTTATTGATACTGGTTTTGAAATTTTCTTAACAATTTTCTGATCTTGAGAGATCTAGGAAGTTGTATTAAAAGAATAGATAAATATAATATAAATACATTTCCAGGAAGTTTTAATACTGAAAAATCAATTAAAACTCTACAAAACTCTTAATATATGTAGAACACAAATTATTCATTAAAACATACCTTACAATTTCTGTTTGAATTTCTGAAAATAATTATTATTACAACTGAACATGACCAGCATTCTCTTTTTTGCATTGATAAAAAAGTAAAGATGGCTAACTCAAAAGAATAATTTCATTTAATATTTTCCTGCTTGATTAGGTATAAGCACTGAAAGTGTTTGTAATTCAGTTGAAGTTGTTAAATTAATTTTGATTTTTACTGCTGAATTAGTATTCACTGCAATTGGTTGGTCATGTAATCCTTAATAACCAATCAGTGAGGCCCTGTTTTATGGAGGGACAGTGTTTTCATTGACACTGGAGTGAGAAAATGTGTTCCTAACTCATGAGTAGGTATAGACTTTTACAACATGACATAACAAACTTGTGAGTAAAAATGGACTTTCACTAGTTTTCCATGTCTAGATTGAGGGAAAAGCATTTAGTAAATTTATATACTTTTATAGGGATTCATTTGACACTGTATAAATATTATAAAGACCTAAAACAATAACAAATAATTTTTTTTTCCAATTCTGACAAGTGTCGCAACCTAAGGAAGGTTCAAATAATGCTCATCAACAAAAATTATTTTCTAAAAAAAATTGTCCCTTTTTTTAATGAGTGGACTACCCTATGTAAGTAGTCCTGAAAAAACAAAAGGAAAAAAAAAAGAGAAAATCAGGATCTTAAGGCTAAAAGAATCAGAAGCTGACAAATTGTATTCTTGACTGATAAAAGATGAAGTTGAATATCATGAAAATTTAGTGCATTAAGAATATGTAACTTGTAAGTACAACTAAGAAAGGTGAAAAAATAAGAATAATTAAAATTTTTGATAATTATGATGATAATAATAAAGATAATTAAAATTGTCCCAAAAAAACTCTTTCTGTAAATTAGGAGTTGAGAATAACAATGATTGTTAATTAAAAACTAGACGTAATCTAGCCAGTTAATAAGTAATAATTAATAAGTAGCTCACGACTGCAAACTGAAAGAGCAGATGTTTTGATCTCTTATTTTTATTGACTACTCTAAAAATTCAACATCTCTTTGACAATTGGTAATCTAAAATTTAGCAGGATATAAACATATTTAAAAAGTTGAGTAGTTTTTTATAACATTGAGAAACCAGCTGCAGGAAGTAGTCAAGGAAACAGGCATAGGACTCATAAGAATTCTATGCTGCCACTTTGCAGCTTAGAAAAAAAAAAAAAAAAAAAGAGTTCAAATTACACCATCTGATATAATCATACAGAACAAAAAATATATACAGTGGAACCTTGATTCACGAATTGAATTTGTCCCTGAGGGCCGTTCATAATGTGAAATGTTCATAAACTGGAACTATTCTTCCAATAGGAATCAATGCAGAGAAAAAGTCTTGGTACAATAAAATTGGAAAAGAAAAGCACAACAAAACCCACAAATGTATACAACATGGTGGTTGACTCAGAAATTATTCTATTCGTGTTAACTCAGTTCAGCTATGTTGTTCAAGAACCAAAATTTTGTTAGATAACCGAGGCATTTTCATCTTGAATTTTCTGTTTGAAAACCGATTTGTTTTGGCACATAAGATGTTCAAGAACCGAGCTTCCTCTGTAATATACTAACATTTTCATGAAGTAAAATATGTTCTATGTTTCAGCAACATATAAAATAGCACAGCCAATGGCCAATGGAATTTACTGAACAATCATTTGGACAGTTTTTACTCATCCCAAGTCTAAATAGAAGTACCTTGTCAGGCAATACAGTTTTGCACTAATGCTCTTGAGAAATACATGAATCTGTCTCTTCTACTACTCCCAACTATAGGTTAAATAGTAAGACAGGTTGGGATTTTGTAACTTGGCTCATATTCACTCTAGGAATTTAAAAGTATGTTGAAAGCAACAAGAAACCACTTCACTTTCTACCCCAGATAATTTATTAAGAATTATAATCACCTACGTCCTGAAAGGATGTAGCATTTAGAAAGAAATCAAAACTATAGAGGATAGATGGATAATGTTCATTTCCAAGACCAGCCATCTGCTCAGGTCAATCCCTGTTGCAAACGTCTGCTCAGGCACATTTGTGTTTGTTTAACACTCACAGTGCCAACCTGTGGTCAATATTTCAACTCTGCTGAGCGAAACTTAGTTAAAGTTTCTAGGGGAGAAAGCATAACCCTGCTTGAATAAGGTCAGTACACTCAAACTCTCTACCACAATGACATGCGATGTCATGTTGGCATAAACAATGACAGGTTTTGAATAGTTCTGACTAATCATTTTCACTCACAAGGTTTGGGTCAATCTGTCATATGGTATTTTGGGCACTTTCCAATATTTCATTATGGGTAATTCCATGTCAAAATTTTAACTAATGTTGTAGCTTCAATTCTGAGCAAACTAAGAAATAACCAAACTATCTTTTTGGTACAAATAATGTTCAATCTATATAAAATAATATTTTTTTTTTGTCATAGATGCACTACCAAATGGGGATTCTCCTTGCTATTGATCTTGCTATGAAAAACTCAGAAATCATTAACAACTTAAAATTGATTAACTTTGAGTCTTTTTTTATAGCATTTTTGGATTCTGCAGGCCAAAATGCTTTTCTGAGCCATTTTTTAGGATTAGGGAAGCTGTAGAACTAATTTTACAGACAAAAATAGATCAGGAAAGGTCATGATTTTTTGCATGACCCCAAAACTGGGGAAAATTAAAAATTGATATAAATCAGACAATTTTTGGAATTAGAAACTCAAATTTTGGGGATTGTCTTATTTTCACACAGTCAACACATAGACAAAATTTCAGAGATAAGGATGACATGCCCTGGATGATTTCACATGGAATGACCCATATATATCCAATCTTATACAAAGTTTTGGATTGTGCTTGATAGAATTTTATTTATAATTTTTGGCATTTTATAATTATAAAATATTACCTGAGCCAAGTGCTGTATGGTAACATTTGATACAAGTGTAAATGTGTTCATTATTAATAAAGCTAGCATCACACATGCTGGGGGATGTGCACATAGCATAAAAGTTATCTGCATGTAAAGTGACATTTTACACATCTTTTGGCATTTTTATCTTTTGCAGTCTCATTCCCTGTTCTGCAATCCATTTACATAGGCCTGTTAGGAAAACAGCAAATAACCTACCTATGTTCCTCTTGCCTTCAATATATCCTGTAAGTATCAAATTCTCCAAGCCCTCTTTCCACATTATGTCTCCAAGACTCTTTCTGATTCTAAGTGTTCTTTTTGTTTACATTTTTCCTTAAAACTATTCACATCCATGGTATTCTCAGCATCCTTCTGTAGAACCACATTTCTGATGTCTCAAGTCTCTTCATCTGTGAAGATATTATCCAGCATTCACTGCTATATAGGAGAATTGATATGATATAGCAGTTCAGCATTCATTTCTTTGTTTCAAACAAAATTCTTTTTTCCAATGTATGATTTGTTAAACAAAGTAATTTAATAATGTATTTACTATTAATGAAGAAAGTTCAACAATTTGTATGTTGCTCAACTGCAATTTGCTATATAACAAATTTTTGTGGAAGAAAGAACTTTAATATAAAACCATTGGAATATGACAAAAATTAAAACAGTCCTGAATAAACAATTTAAACTTTTAATTATATGAAGTTACAGTACAAGAATAGATTCATTAGCAGCTTGTGATTGAAGATTTGTTTAGGCTTAGATAAGGTGAGGCGGGCACATAATGAGGAAAGAAGGCTTGGAAAATTTTATACTCACAGGACAAATTGAAGACAAGAGGGACATAGGAAAGCAACACATAACCTACCTGGTGAGCTTCAGTGAATGGATAGAATGTCAGGGTTTGGGAGAGACGGCAAAAAGACAAAAGTTATTAAGAGCTACAAAGGACAGGAAACTGTGGAAAGCCATGTTCACGAATGTCCTGCAGGGACATGGCATGTAGAAAAAGTGTATTATAGATGACAACAGAATTCTTGAGATAATGAAAGTATTAACAAGCTGTGAAGTGTCACGAAAAAAAGGAAATAAAGAAAAAGTGGTAACAAAAGTTAAATAAAATAAATGTCCACGATGACATGAAGAAAAGAAATGAACTTCCTTGTTGTATAGTTTTAATGAAAAAGTTTCTTGTGAAGAAAAAGAACAAATAAACTGAGAATTGTTTTCATTGGACAAATATTTGTCCAATGAAAATATTTCTAAGCTTGTGAAATTTAAAATATTAAAAAAATTAATATTTAATTAATATTTTAATTAATATTTAATCTAGCAAGAACGTGTTGGGCATATGACATTGGTTAATGCTTGAATTTATTTTGTTTTTACCAGTGATAATTTTGTTGGCCACATCTATTCAAAACTTAGGTGATCATGGCTCTCCACTTATCCCTTTCCTTTATATTCAAATTGCATATAACTTATATACAATTATAATCAAGTAGAATGGTTTCCTGTTGTCATCTCCATGGTTTTTAATTTAGAGTAGTCCTTTTCTTAGACTGACTGCCACCCAAATCTAAAGAGCCCACTCTGCTCTTTTATTTAACACATAGCAAGAAAAAGAGGAGATCAATTCAGGTTTTTCCCAGTGGCATTTGTGCGAAAGTGTATGCTCAGTTACACCAGAATTTGATTCCTATTTCTGTGCCAATAACAGTCACACTGCCTGCATACCTAACAACATTTTTGTATTAAATTTAAGTATTTGTAAAATTTGAATATGGTGGATATATTTCCAATGGGTTAATTGGAAATGTTTATATATACAGTGTAACCCAGATATAAGAGAGTTGTTGGGACCAGAGAAGAATTCTCTTATATCCGGGTTTCTCTTATATCCGGGTTTGGTCTATTTTGTTTAGGTAAGTATGGCTCTAATTTGGGACCAGAGAAAATATATCTTATATCCGGGTTACACTGTGTGTATATATATATATATATATATATATATATATATATATACATATATATATATATATTTAAACAGAAAAATATTTTGGGCAGAGTTATAGTCATCACAGTTAAGAGAAAGTTGAAATTGTATGGCTATGTCATAAGAGCCAATAATCTTTCCAGTACTGTCCTACAAGGTATGACATTAGGCAAAAGAGACAAAGAGAAAAGTGGGTTGACAATGTCACTAAGTGAACTGGAAGATCATTCACAGAGACTCAGATAAAGGCATGCAATCAAAACATATGGAGAAAGTTGGTCAGGTGTTCAGTTGCAAAGTGACCCTATGACTACACCTGGTTATGTGACTGATGTTGATAAAAATAGTTAGCACGACCATCTCATTAGCTCAGTCACTCATTTCAGAATTGTAAAAAGAACTGAGAATGTTAGGTTTCAGCCCAGTTTCTTGAGAAAAAAAAACAAAAAAAAACAGGCATTATTGAGATGTGTTTCTTGTAAATGATTCTTTCAGGAGTAGCATTCTTGCTTTTTTTTCTTTTGATTTTGGTTCTAGTTTATTTTAATTATCTTATTTCTTTTTATTTGAGTTAGGCAGGCAGAAGAGTAGATCATCCTGCAGTGAGAGCAATGATTTTGAATATAATTGAATCATAGCAATTTTAACGTTTCAGAA
Source organism: Acanthosepion lycidas (assembly GCA_963932145.1). Taxonomy (NCBI): domain Eukaryota; kingdom Metazoa; phylum Mollusca; class Cephalopoda; order Sepiida; family Sepiidae; genus Acanthosepion; species Acanthosepion lycidas. Next base: position 33,295,416 of record OZ010582.1, on the reverse strand, counting down.
ATTCAATCAAATTGTCAGAAAAAGCAATTTTTCATTGATAATGGATGCAAATTTGAGTCCTGTTGAAGGCTATTTTGTCATTTCCTGTCTATGTCATTTATTAAGGATTGTAAAAGACAGTCTTGGTGTTATGATAAAACCTATGGTGAAATACTAGTCAAAAATTAAGTTTTGTTTCAAAATTATGTTAGATAAATCCTTTAATTTTCAACTCACAAATATTTACCATTCATAAAATAAAGTATTCTTCTTTTAAATTCTTGTGTATTTTAATAACATAAATATCTTTAAAGAATTTATGCAACAGACCAACAAAAGAATTTAACTGAGCCATGTAGATTCAAGACGAGGTGCTCCTCACCCACAAAAAAAGTAAGTATTACTTGCTGTGGCCATTCAGTGAAAAACATATTCTAATATGTTTTAGTTTTGTCTTGTGTTCCCTGTATTCAGTTAGTTCTTCTATGAAATGTGTGAAAATTGTTATGCTGTTCCATGAACAACTCACAAATCCAATCTCTGCTAGTCCATTACTCACCAAATTGAAGCGGCAATTCTTCTCATCAAGGTTATCATGAATGCACATTTTCATCATGCCGAAATTCTTGTTCACACATATCTGATCAGATTACAATTGAAGTATCAGTTTTACTGATTATAATCATTGTACAATAACACTTTAAAAATAATCATTGTTTTACAATGACATCTTAAAAATAGTCGTTGTTTTACAATGGCATCTTAAAAATAGTCGTTGTTTTACAATGACATCTTAAAAACAGTCGTTTTACAATGACATCTTAAAAACAGTCGTTGTTTTACAATGACATCTTAAAAACAGTCGTTGTTTTACAATGACATCTTAAAAACAGTCGTTGTTTTACAATGACATCTTAAAAACAGTCGTTGTTTTACAATGACATCTTAAAAATAGTCATTGTTTTACAATGACATCTTAAAATTAGTCATTGTTTTACAATGACATCTTAAAATAGTCAATGTGTGACATCTTAAAAGGTCAATAAATGTATTTATATATTACTCTTATATTTCACTCTTCCTTCCCCCCCTTTTTATCAACTACACTTTGGTGTTTTTCTCCTTAAATTGGCAATTGTTGATAGTTGACTGTTATTATCAGAAAATAAATCTTGTTATTTTTTTTATTATTTGTTTCCAGTTCCTTCCTAAGTCTTCTCATTCTGTTTCTCTCCCAGTAACTCCTTGTATCTTTGTGGCATTATTGCCTTAATTGGGGTGAATTAATTTAAAAAAAAAAAAGTATTTTTAGGTTGGATACTACAGTAGAAAATTAATTTAACACTGAGCCATCGGTTAGATTCCCATTTTTTTTGTTTTTGTGGGTAACATGTGACTAAATATCTGTTTCAGTTGTCAACAAGATCATTTCCTTGAGACCATTTTGAGTAGATCAGTAATCTTTCCAAATGATCAAGTTACTCTTTTCCATTTCCTGTTCACTGCCTGTCACACCACAAAACCAAATTTAGAATAAAAGCAAGATATTTAAATGATTCTGCAGAAAAAGTTAAAAAAAAAAAAAAAGAAAGAAGAAGAAAGAAAAGCAAAGAAAGAAAAACAATGATAATGTGTCACTATTCTCTTTTTCTACTTTTACCATTTTTATCTTCAGTTTTTAACATTCTTCAAGAATCAGTTTTAAGAAAATAAATCATGCAATCAAAATTCTTCGGATTGTATACTTATCTTTTTTAAATGTTTATTTTATTATAAATAGGTATTGACAAAACTTGAGTATGGTGGGTTTTAAGTACTCACCATTCTGGGTACCGATAATTACTAAATATAGTGTAATCAAACACTCTATTCAATAGCTGGAGAGTTTATGTAGGAAACCTTTGTACCACACCTTGTCAAAGGCCTTTGAGATATCTAATGCTATGGTCCTTCCAGTATGTGTGTCATCAAGGGCCTCACTAATTCTATGTGTAATGGTAGTTAGGATTTTAGCAGTGGATTGACCTGAACAAAATCCACACTGCTCAGTCATGGGCTCAGTGTCTACATCAAGGATGTGTTTCCTTGTTGCAGTGACACAAAAAATGAAGACCTTGATCTCCCGTATATGTGTTTTCCCATGATACTCATTCATAGTACCACATTCATCTTTGCCCTATATCGTCCTCGGGGTGAAGGCTGGGTAATCTTCAATTATATATCAGAGAGGATTGACAATATCCTTACCAAATTTCCATCGGCCAACTTTCACATATGCGGTGACTTCAGTGTTCACCCAAAAGAGTGGTTAGTCCATTCTAACAAAACCAATGAGGAAGGCAGATATTACAAAGACTTCTCCATCACCTATAAACTAATCTACATCATTGAAAAACCCATCCAAGGCCTGGATGTGACAGGACAGTAGGCAAACCTCCTTGACATTTTTCTAACATCCTGCTCTGATAAAGGCTCAGCAAAAGTTCTAGCCATCATTGGCATATTAGATAATTCCCTAGTCAGTGCCCAGATTGACTCCAAATCAATGACATCTCTTGATTTACCATTCTATGGAATAGTTTTTTGTTATGTGGAAGCAGACTGGGACAGCTTTCCATATAAGATGGAAGCTTCTCTTTCAACCTTCTTCAAACATGCTCCCTCCAAAGCTGCTGCCTTAATCTCTGAATTAATTCTTTCTGGAATGGAGTGTTTTATACCTGCCAAAGAATTCCATCAAAAAATCAAACAGTCAGCTTTGGTTCACCCCTGGATGTGCTTCACCCATAGCTTACCAGAACCACTACTTCAAAATCTATCGCAAGGAGCAGTGTAGTCCGGCCCTTACTTCTTTCAGAACCACCTGCAATCACAGAAGAGAATTCTGGAAAATACAAAGTGTAGCCATGGGCAATCTATCCAGGTCAATGTTGAAAATAAACAAATCAGAAGCCTCAGCCGCCAAAAAATCCACTGCACCTCCCCCGCAAAAAAATTCACTGAACACTGAAGTCACCGTAAAATTCATCCTTAAGAATATTAACCCAGAATTTTTCAGATTTTTTCAGATTTTCAATGTTGTGTTAAAAGTGTTTGCTTTTGATCATTAAACAAAACATACTCATAGCAACTGTTATCAATGATGTCAAATTATATTTAAAGCTCATTACTTGGTGTCCAGTAACAATAACAAGACTTTTGAATTTAATGCTTTTCTCTAATTCTTATACTAAAGAACTTCCTAAAAGCTTTTCTGAAAATGTCATCAGAACAAAATTGCAGTTGATTGGACACAAAATTGGGTGATGATCGTACCCCAAGATACCTCCAGATGCAGCAAATCCTTCTACAAAAAGTTAGCAAAATATCAATTTATTTTTGTGATTTGAAAATGTTAAAGAATTCAAACAAGCTAGCAAGAAAATAATGATTTCTGCACAGACTAGATGATGAATTATAACAGATGTTATAGAAAATCAATCAAAGTGTTCCAAAATTGCACAATGGATAATCCAGTTACAGCAAGTATTGAAATTGTTTGTTCAACGCAACATGACCAATATCCATCATATAGTGGTGCAAACCAAACTGAAGTCGTGCTTACTTGAATGCCATAAAGCAGCGAGATCTCAAGGATCAGAGATGTTGTTTGTGTATAAACGTCCAGATTTTTATAAATACAGATGTCTATGTAGGACATAATCAGAAAATAAGAGCAATAACCAAAGTAAAATTTAAATTCACCTTCCTTATTGCTTTTATTTTCTGATTATGATTAATTTATTGATAATTTTCTTTCATTTCCTCAACAACCAACTTTGCAAGTAAAACTATAAAGCCAAATTACCTAAAATTCAATAAAATATTACAATACTTAAATTATTTTAAATTTGGAGATTACTAGATTTTTAAAATTATATATTAAAAAAGTATTTACAGTATATTCAAAATGTAATGTTATATATTCTATATCTATCATCTCCTCCTTATATCAATTTCCAAAATGTGATGTTAAAAATGCTTCAGATTGATTAAACATTAAATCAGTTAATTTTTCTCAAATAACATTTGAGAAATGTATCTTTTATTTTGCAAAGATTTTTAATGAACAGAATTAAGTTGTATTAAAATATTTGTTAATACTGTCGTTTCTAGGAATTTAAAAAATCATTTCAATCAATTACTGTTGAAATACAGCAAAATATTTTTCTTATTGGAAATATTAAATTTAATCTATTCAATTGGAATTAAAACTAAAATCTTCAAGAAAGATTATTCATTGTTAAAATGCATTTGAAATATTAGGTATTGCTTTTTTGTGGAGATACATCACACACAGACACACATATATATTCTCATTCACATACATATACATATACATATATACATAAACACACATATAAATGCACAAACATATTCATATACACACGCACACAAATATATACACATACATCATACATATATATGTATATATATAGACGCACATACATACATCATATATATATGTATATATATATATATATATATATATATATATATATATGCACATACATACATCGTATATATATATGTATATGTATATATATATGTATATATATATGTATATATATATATATGTATATGTATATATCTATATATATATATATATGCACATACATACATCATATATATATATATATGTATATATATATATATGCACATACATACATCATATATATATATATATGTATATATATATATATGCACATACATACATCATATATATATATATATGTATATATATATATATGCACATACATACATCATATATATATATATATGTATATATATATATATATGCACATACATACATCATATATATATATGTATATATATATATATATGCACATACATACATCAT
>OZ010582.1:33190537-33278037 GCA_963932145.1 Acanthosepion lycidas | reverse complement strand
ATAGAGTACATTTTTGAGGTGCTAAATTATTGGTAATAATTAAATTATACGCCTTGAAATTATATATATATATACGTAAAATGAAATATTCACTTAGCTGTTCCTACTCTGAATTTTGTGGATTTGTGGAGATTGCATCAAATTCGTTAGAGGGGCTTCATAGTAGAATTTTATTATCAAGCTTTGTGATAATTGCATGTAATAACAGAGAAATCAAAAATAGTATGAGAGAACAATGCAACGTATTTGTTAGTATATATATATATATATATATGTGTATAATTATATATATGACTAGCAGCATGGTCCGGCGTTACCCGTGCTTGATTCAAAAATCGTACGACTCATACAGCAATCGCTATCACTTGACTTAAAATATTTTTGCCCTTCCTTGCCTTTAAAGGAGTGCCCTTTGCCGTGCTGATGTTGCTACATGCCTTACTTCTTGCCTATCTCACACTGCGAATTTTTTCTAAGCTCTATACTAAACATTAAATCTGTTACGAAAAATGAACTAAACAAAATGAACACAAAACGATCAGCTTTAAAAAACGACTCGTAACTGGAAAAACCGAATGAAAAAAGAATGTTAACAACAAATACTTTTTCACACCCAACCCAGTTCTGCAGAATCAGAATCAACATTGAGTTTAAGCAAGCGAATGAGCCAAATGGAGTAACGTGCCATTCAGATTTAAATTTTTCCCACTTGTGACGAATGCAGCTATCGATTTTTTTTGCATGCTAGCATGCTAGTTAACATTTGTGTCAGTCAGCTGTTGACTCTCACGCTGGTCAATAGAATCTTCCTGCCTATTCGTAGCAGCCATCTATTGGCTCTCACTCTGGCCAGTAGAAAATGACCGTAAACTACATGAAAACTGTCATAGAAACATGAAAAAATCGATTATTTCCACTATCGATGGGAGTTGGGAAATGCAAAGTCGGCCTTTCCACTAACTTGGAGCATGTGCATGTAAATTTTGGTGCAAATCCGTCGAAAATTGCGGCCGTGCATTCGTTACACACACACACACTGCCTTTTATATTAGGTTGGTGCAAAAATAATGATGTAATAATGTCGTTTTTTAACGTATTTTTTAACGTCAAAAAACGACATTATTACGTCATGATTTTTGCACAAACCTAATAGATAGAGATGCAGGTGTGCACTTACACATATATACATATGCGCGTATACATATATTATATATACACACATACGCACACACATATATATATACATACGCGCATATAAACACACACATATATACATATATATACGCCACTACTTATTTCCAACCACAGCCACCGCCAATTCCCGCTGTAGCATTAGTAGTAGAAAGTATCGCTTACCAAATAATAATTTGTTCAATTGCCAGTAGCCAGTTACACGAACCCGGACGAGTTTATGATCGAAGTAAACTATAGAATGGAAACTTGGACAACCTAAGAGCCCTACATCAACTCTCTTAACTAGAACTCAGTCGAGGTAGCTAGAACACACCACCAAAGACGAGCTATCCCTATTAGTCCAAGTCCATACAACCTCCAAGGGTGCTCATTACGTAATAAGTCCCGTAATAGCTTCACATCCAGGTTGTTAGTACCAGATTTTTCTCCTATACGATGTATGCTGGCGTCAAGGACGGCATTCCAATCGTCCGCTAAAATTACTCGACGAGACGTCGTCAAAACCGGTTCGATCCGCCGAAACAAATCAGGCTGCTCCGCATGGTCCTTGGACGTATAAACCCCAATGAGACGAATAAACTTATCCTTTATGGTAACAGCCAGAACACAAAGCCTGTTCACCGGATCTACGAAGACAAGTGCGTACGCCGCTTTCAAAGACTTGCCCACTAGATAGGAAACACCTCTCAATCATCAATCAAAACACGCTGAATAGAGAACAAACCTCTTAGTATATATTCACGGTTGCGAGTTGAAAACCAGGTCTCCTGTACACCACATATACCGAAACACTGAAGCTCACGAGCTTTGACATTTATACTAGCCAACCAAGGAGCTGTGATCACTTCAATTAGTGTTGGGGATCTGCCTTAAACATGGCCTGGGTTGGGACGGCCTATTACATTGAGCCTTGGCCCATCTCACTTTTGATTGTGCCGTCAAGAGACAGGCCACCAATGTCTTTGGGGAATGTTAATTTTAGAGCTCTATACATAGATGGGTGAACAAAAAGAGGGATCCTCCCTAAACAAAACTGCTTTATTTTTATTTATTTTTTTACATTTTCTTCGTCGAAGAAGAAGGTGGTCATCTTGGATGGAGTGGGTGAAAGATATTCTGACTGAAAAAAAAATACATTATGGCTTCACGCCATGGTATATTTTTTGACTGAAGAGAAAGACTGAGCCGAGAAAGCGAGGCGTGCTGATGGATGTTGTTGTGTTCTTTTAGATTTCAGAGCTGTTTTTTTTTTTTCAAAACTTAGTCGTACTTTCTCACTGCTCTCTTTTCGGTGTAGCTGGCACTTGGAACTGGTAGCGGGAGTGGAACTCTGCGTGGCTTTACTTGTGGGCGCTTCCGTGGACTGAGGTCCGACTGCCCGGGGCTTCTCTCTCTCTTGCCAGCGACCAGCCATTTTCCTTCTCCACGATTACACAAGCGGCTGAGAAAGCCTTTTCAGGAAATGGGAGCTGCGCATTGGACCCCAACTGGGGAGTTCACCACAGAGGTCCCAATCTTTGGCATGCCCATCACAGAGGAGACGGAAATAACAAACTCGACCAGAGTGAGATTTGTGTTTGCGTGGGCCAAATCTCTAGAGGAACTTTTTCTCTGGACAGGAAGAGGAGAGGTGACCAGACTCTCCACACTCCCAACAGCTTTGTTTACGGCATTTTCCGGCCCTTTATATCCAGGCAGCTAGGGACGGAGAAAATTGCTTTACGATCCAGCATTATAACGAAAATCCATCGCCCGTTCAGGTCGTCAGTGTTAGCACTTAGTATCTGACCGTACTGTACCATATAAGAGGCCAAATGCACTCTTAAGACTTGAGGAGCAACCTCGTATAGTTATACAGGTCCTACACCTGCTCTCATATTCCGTGCGGATTATGAGGTCTTTGGTTATAAGATCTTGACTGGAGGCGTCCCCACAGTCGACAGGCGTGGGTAACAATACGTCCTACACGAAGTAAACTTTACCCCTTGATTACTCTTTGGGGTTTAACCCCCAGGGACGTCAAAGAATTTACCCCGGTATATTTAGTGGAGCGACAAATTTTTGTGCAAACGCTTGTCGACCAAAAAGATAGACACAAATAATTTTTCAACCCTCTGTAATTCCTGGTGTGTGTGGCGTAGGGGCGGTCCACTAAGAGCCCATCTTCTTTGATAAGATCTTCATAACTCGTGGCTCTCTCCAGAAACTCTGTAATATTGATTATACACTTCGCGTAGACTTCCAACTAGTGGTTGAATCTCCTGCCCTGTATTTTCTTTGTTGCTGTTATTGATGTCGTTGTTCTTGTCCTTTTCATCATGGGTTGTCTTATTTTCAGTTAGTGTATTTGTTCTGGTTTCGGAATTTGGGCCATTTGGGCCATTTGCGACCACCATACTCTGTTCATTTTTTATCATTATCCTCCTGGTTTGTTACTTCTTTATCCGGAAGTTGTTTTTTTCTTTTCTTTTCGCACAAAGCAGGTTCTTTTTAACGGTTTGATTTTTGTCAGCCATGTTTTAAAAGATTGTTCCCTTTTATTGTTTTGTGTTTTTTCTATAAGCAAAATATAGAAATTTAAAAAAAAAAAACAAAAAACAATTGACCCAAACGCAATAAATAGAAACAGTAAATAACAAATTAAGACACAAAGTACTTTTACAAAATATAGAGGGAAATAAAATAAAACTAGTTTAACGTACAAATAGTAACTATGAAAAAATTAAAACGGAAGACGAAAAACTGGGTTAAATCAACGGATGAAGGAAATTACAAAAAATAAATATAACCGGTAAAAAGAAAAGAAATTTACTTCAAAGACATGAACAACAAAAAAGGGGGGCTTTTAAATTAAACAAATAAAAATAACAAAATCAATGCAAAATATTAAAAAAAAAAAACAAGCAAGACTGAGAAATTAAATTAAAACCACGTGTAGCAAAAAAGAAAAAAAAAATCGTTTATGAAGAAAACCAAATGGCAGAAATGAACCGAAAAAAATTTGACAGAAAATCTAGTGTAAAACAAAAATGAAGCAGGAAAATAAAATTAAAAATTGGGCCTTAAAGACCAGGGGGGGGTTTCAAGAATAAGGAAAGAATATATTAAACACTTAAAACAAAATTAAAAGCAGGAAAATAAAATTAAAAATTGGGCCTTAAAGACCAGGGGGGGTTTCAAGAATAAGGAAAGAATATATTAAACACTTAAAACAAAATTAAAAGCAGGAAAATAAAATTAAAAATTGGGCCTTAAAGACCAGGGGGGGGTTTCAAGAATAAGGAAAGAATATATTAAACACTTAAAACAAAATTAAAAGCAGGAAAATAAAATTAAAAATTGGGCCTTAAAGACCAGGGGGGGGTTTCAAGAATAAGGAAAGAATATATTAAACACTTAAAACAAAATTAAAAGCAGGAAAATAAAATTAAAAATTGGGCCTTAAAGACAAGGGGGGGTTTCAAGAATAAGGAAAGAATATATTAAACACTTAAAACAAAATTAAAAGCAGGAAAATAAAATTAAAAATTGGGCCTTAAAGACAAGGGGGGGGTTCAAGAATAAGGAAAGAATATATTAAACACTTAAAACAAAATTAAAAGCAGGAAAATAAAATTAAAAATTGGGCCTTAAAGACAAGGGGGGGTTTCAAGAATAAGGAAAGAATATATTAAACACTTAAAACAAAATTAAAAGCAGGAAAATAAAATTAAAAATTGGGCCTTAAAGACACCAGGGGGGGTTTCAAGAATAAGGAAAGAATATATTAAACACTTAAAACAAAATTAAAAGCAGGAAAATAAAATTAAAAATTGGGCCTTAGAGACAAGGGGGGGTTTCAAGAATAAGGAAAGAATATATTAAACACTTAAAACAAAATTAAAAGCAGGAAAATAAAATTAAAAATTGGGCCTTAAAGACAAGGGGGGGTTTCAAGAATAAGGAAAGAATATATTAAACACTTAAAACAAAATTAAAAGCAGGAAAATAAAATTAAAAATTGGGCCTTAAAGACAAGGGGGGGTTTCAAGAATAAGGAAAGAATATATTAAACACTTAAAACAAAATTAAAAGCAGGAAAATAAAATTAAAAATTGGGCCTTAAAGACAGGGGGGGGTTTCAAGAATAAGGAAAGAATATATTAAACACTTAAAACAAAATTAAAAGCAGGAAAATAAAATTAAAAATTGGGCCTTAAAGACACCAGGGGGGGTTTCAAGAATAAGGAAAGAATATATTAAACACTTAAAACAAAATTAAAAGCAGGAAAATAAAATTAAAAATTGGGCCTTAAAGACACCAGGGGGGGTTTCAAGAATAAGGAAAGAATATATTAAACACTTAAAACAAAATTAAAAGCAGGAAAATAAAATTAAAAATTGGGCCTTAAAGACAAGGGGGGGTTTCAAGAATAAGGAAAGAATATATTAAACACTTAAAACAAAATTAAAAGCAGGAAAATAAAATTAAAAATTGGGCCTTAAAGACACCAGGGGGGGTTTCAAGAATAAGGAAAGAATATATTAAACACTTAAAACAAAATTAAAAGCAGGAAAATAAAATTAAAAATTGGACCTTAAAGACAAGGGGGGGTTTCAAGAATAAGGAAAGAATATATTAAACACTTAAAACAAAATTAAAAGCAGGAAAATAAAATTAAAAATTGGGCCTTAAAGACAAGGGGGGGTTTCAAGAATAAGGAAAGAATATATTAAACACTTAAAACAAAATTAAAAGCAGGAAAATAAAATTAAAAATTGGGCCTTAAAGACACCAGGGGGGGTTTCAAGAATAAGGAAAGAATATATTAAACACTTCAAACAAAATTAAAAGCAGGAAAATAAAATTAAAAATTGGGCCTTAAAGACACCAGGGGGGGTTTCAAGAATAAGGAAAGAATATATTAAACACTTAAAACAAAATTAAAAGCAGGAAAATAAAATTAAAAATTGGGCCTTAAAGACAAGGGGGGGTTTCAAGAATAAGGAAAGAATATATTAAACACTTAAAACAAAATTAAAAGCAGGAAAATAAAATTAAAAATTGGGCCTTAAAGACACCAGGGGGGGTTTCAAGAATAAGGAAAGAATATATTAAACACTTAAAACAAAATTAAAAGCAGGAAAATAAAATTAAAAATTGGGCCTTAAAGACAGGGGGGGTTTCAAGAATAAGGAAAGAATATATTAAACACTTAAAACAAAATTAAAAGCAGGAAAATAAAATTAAAAATTGGGCCTTAAAGACAAGGGGGGGTTTCAAGAATAAGGAAAGAATATATTAAACACTTAAAACAAAATTAAAAGCAGGAAAATAAAATTAAAAATTGGGCCTTAAAGACAGGGGGGGTTTCAAGAATAAGGAAAGAATATATTAAACACTTAAAACAAAATTAAAAGCAGGAAAATAAAATTAAAAATTGGGCCTTAAAGACAAGGGGGGGTTTCAAGAATAAGGAAAGAATATATTAAACACTTAAAACAAAATTAAAAGCAGGAAAATAAAATTAAAAATTGGGCCTTAAAGACAGGGGGGGGTTTCAAGAATAAGGAAAGAATATATTAAACACTTAAAACAAAATTAAAAGCAGGAAAATAAAATTAAAAATTGGGCCTTAAAGACAAGGGGGGGTTTCAAGAATAAGGAAAGAATATATTAAACACTTAAAACAAAATTAAAAGCAGGAAAATAAAATTAAAAATTGGGCCTTAAAGACAAGGGGGGGGTTCAAGAATAAGGAAAGAATATATTAAACACTTAAAACAAAATTAAAAGCAGGAAAATAAAATTAAAAATTGGGCCTTAAAGACAAGGGGGGGTTTCAAGAATAAGGAAAGAATATATTAAACACTTAAAACAAAATTAAAAGCAGGAAAATAAAATTAAAAATTGGGCCTTAAAGACACCAGGGGTGGTTTCAAGAATAAGGAAAGAATATATTAAACACTTAAAACAAAATTAAAAGCAGGAAAATAAAATTAAAAATTGGGCCTTAAAGACAAGGGGGGGTTTCAAGAATAAGGAAAGAATATATTAAACACTTAAAACAAAATTAAAAGCAGGAAAATAAAATTAAAAATTGGGCCTTAAAGACAAGGGGGGGTTTCAAGAATAAGGAAAGAATATATTAAACACTTAAAACAAAATTAAAAGCAGGAAAATAAAATTAAAAATTGGGCCTTAAAGACAGGGGGGGTTTCAAGAATAAGGAAAGAATATATTAAACACTTAAAACAAAATTAAAAGCAGGAAAATAAAATTAAAAATTGGGCCTTAAAGACAAGGGGGGGTTTCAAGAATAAGGAAAGAATATATTAAACACTTAAAACAAAATTAAAAGCAGGAAAATAAAATTAAAAATTGGGCCTTAAAGACAGGGGGGGTTTCAAGAATAAGGAAAGAATATATTAAACACTTAAAACAAAATTAAAAGCAGGAAAATAAAATTAAAAATTGGGCCTTAAAGACAAGGGGGGGTTTCAAGAATAAGGAAAGAATATATTAAACACTTAAAACAAAATTAAAAGCAGGAAAATAAAATTAAAAATTGGGCCTTAAAGACAGGGGGGGTTTCAAGAATAAGGAAAGAATATATTAAACACTTAAAACAAAATTAAAAGCAGGAAAATAAAATTAAAAATTGGGCCTTAAAGACACCAGGGGGGGTTTCAAGAATAAGGAAAGAATATATTAAACACTTAAAACAAAATTAAAAGCAGGAAAATAAAATTAAAAATTGGGCCTTAAAGACACCAGGGGGGGTTTCAAGAATAAGGAAAGAATATATTAAACACTTAAAACAAAATTAAAAGCAGGAAAATAAAATTAAAAATTGGGCCTTAAAGACAAGGGGGGGGTTCAAGAATAAGGAAAGAATATATTAAACACTTAAAACAAAATTAAAAGCAGGAAAATAAAATTAAAAATTGGGCCTTAAAGACACCAGGGGGGGTTTCAAGAATAAGGAAAGAATATATTAAACACTTAAAACAAAATTAAAAGCAGGAAAATAAAATTAAAAATTGGACCTTAAAGACAAGGGGGGGTTTCAAGAATAAGGAAAGAATATATTAAACACTTAAAACAAAATTAAAAGCAGGAAAATAAAATTAAAAATTGGGCCTTAAAGACACCAGGGGGGGTTTCAAGAATAAGGAAAGAATATATTAAACACTTAAAACAAAATTAAAAGCAGGAAAATAAAATTAAAAATTGGACCTTAAAGACACCAGGGGGGGTTTCAAGAATAAGGAAAGAATATATTAAACACTTAAAACAAAATTAAAAGCAGGAAAATAAAATTAAAAATTGGGCCTTAAAGACAAGGGGGGGTTTCAAGAATAAGGAAAGAATATATTAAACACTTAAAACAAAATTAAAAGCAGGAAAATAAAATTAAAAATTGGGCCTTAAAGACAGGGGTTTCAAGAATAAGGAAAGAATATATTAAACACTTAAGACAAAATTAAAAGCAGGAAAATAAAATTAAAAATTGGGCCTTAAAGACAGGGGTTTCAAGAATAAGGAAAGAATATATTAAACACTTAAAACAAAATTAAAAGCAGGAAAATAAAATTAAAAATTGGGCCTTAAAGACAGGGGTTTCAAGAATAAGGAAAGAATATATTAAACACTTAAAACAAAATTAAAAGCAGGAAAATAAAATTAAAAATTGGGCCTTAAAGACAGGGGTTTCAAGAATAAGGAAAGAATATATTAAACACTTAAAACAAAATTAAAAGCAGGAAAATAAAAAACAGTAGTGCAAGAGAAAAGGACGTTACACCAGAAAAATAATAAAATTAGCTTATTGCCCGAGAGGGTGAAATAAAACTGAAAAAAAATATATATATATCGCAACAGATAGAGTCAATTTAAAGTAAATGTAACCGAAATAGCTTAAAACTTTTTTTTAGTAGTCTTAAAAAAATGCCGAGGAAATCAGTGGTGCATTCTATTTAAACGTTCAGGCACAAAGGAAAGTATATAACCGACCTCTCTACGAGGCAGCATGTGGCACAAGGCCGATTTTATTATGTTTATCTGTGCAAAGGATGGTTTCTGTGTGTAGTTTCTTTGTTTCTAGAGTCCTTCAGTTATTCCTATGTGTATTTCTCTTTGTTATCTGCTGATTTTACAGTGGCTTGGTATATTACATTATTTTGAAAGCAATTGCCTTTTCAAGGACATTCGTTCTTTTCTCTGCAGTTACGCGTGAGTTTAATTTGTCCAGGTGTTGGTTGTTTTCCTGTTGTACGGTTTTATTATTTGTGTCATGTTCTTGGTGCAACTGTAGCTGATTTTACTGCGTTTTTTTTTTTATTTATCTCGTGGAGAGTGCATGATGCGGGTAAGGGTTTGTTTATGAGTTTAATTAATATTTTTCCTAAGTTTGTTTTTACGTATTTGATGTACGCTGGGCTGATGTCTCTTCTTGTTGGCTTTTTTGTGATGTGTATATGTGAATTTTGTCGGGAATTAACTATCTTTTAGAGCTGTTTCATAGTCTTTCTTGGCTTCGTTGATGATGGTTTCACTGGAAGAATTGTCGGAAAGCGTGCGGTTAAGTGATTGTGGTATCTGCTTGATTATCGAAGGCAGGTGGTTGGAAAATGTGTGTATGTATAGTGGTTTATCATTGGGTTTTTTCTGCATGGTTTATATGTACTTTTTCTTAGATTGAAGTTGATATCCTGAAAATCTACTTTAAGTTAGTTTTTATGTCGATATCGAATCCCATTTTTAAGTATGTTCGACGAATTAAAACAATGAGTCAATTCTACAATTACTGAAAGAACATAAAACAAGTTTTATTGCTGAGAGGCTATAATTTCATCACTGTAATAAAATTGTAGCAACACTTTACAACAATGAAAGTTAACGGATTCCTTCACGGGCAACCCATGGTTTTGATTTCTCTGAACTCTGAATTCTGACATAAATCCAAATTTACTGTGTTCCCTGTGAGAAGGGCATGCGATTGTACAATGAGATCAATTGCAGTCAGAGCAGGTGTTTTTTGTTTATATTATGACAATAAAACTTGCATTACGAATTACATCTTCAGAGCCGAGTACCATTATGTTTTGTCGAGATTATACATTGGATACAACCGGATAGCAGACGAAACCAAAATGAAGTTTACTTTTTGTTCTCTGCTGCTTTTCCATTGCTGGCTTCTCTCTTCCTCTTCGGCGTCCGTGAGAAATAATTTTGGAAAACTCAAGTCGTTTAGTAGAGATAAGGTAAAATCATTTTCAGAAGCAGTAAATGTCTGCAGCAGTTAAAAAAACATAAAACAAGGAAAAGAAATAGTAATTGAAAGCGATTACAATAGTTATCAGTACTGACTTAGCTTAAACCCGGCATCACCTTAAATCAACGCCTGCTTTTTCTTTCATATATTGTGATCATTTAGTTTAAAGTTTATATATTTTTTAATTTCAGATGAAAACTTAATGACCCAAAGCAGTATCTGTAATGTTATCAGTCCTGACCTGGCATCTCAGCTTCAATCACTTTCCGACCTTTGGTTTTTCTACAAATATTTTCATGGTAAGTGTTCTGATAAGCTTTCTGCTTTATTATTATTTTTATCCCCATATTTTATATATGGAACTTAGTTAGAAACTACACAGAGACTATGATGCATTATGGTCGCTATTGTAAAAATGGTAAGAAGGTTTCGTTTTGGTGTAAAGAATACTGTGATATGTTTGGGTGGTAATCGTGGCTAGCTAAGTTTAAGATAAAACAGACTGAAGACCAGCCTTGCTCTATACCCCACTTTTTGGCCTTGTGCCACATTTTTTGTATTATTGAAAATAAATATTGTCTTTCGCTTTGGTACCTCGACTTTATGAATTTAAGCGCAGTACTAGATTGGGAGACAGGTCTCATCCTTTTACAGTTGAAATTGCTAGATCTAACCGTAAGTTCTATGCTAACATTTCTTTCTCCCGCATTTCCCGCTTGTGTAAATCTCTTCCGGTTCCTTGCATTCCAGTCAACTTTGATCTTCAACAATTTAAATGTAATGTCAATCATTATCTTCTTTCTTCTTAAGACATATTTTAATTTTTTATTGTTCTCGCTCTCTAATAATGTTTTTTTTTTGTCTTTTTCGCATATTCTTTCACACTCAGTAACCACTTGCGTCTTAGTGGCTTTATTGGTGAAATGATTAAAAAAATTTCCAACCTATTTCGGTGAAATTTCCTTTTCCCAAAATTATAGTTTATAATTATTGTTTAGATAAATGGAAAGAAAAAATAAAATGTCAATTTAAACTGATTGCACGGTGAAATGACGGATACACGAGGAAAATTTCGCCAATTTTCGACAGCCAGACAGATTTGTGCGTTTTGAAAAATCTGCATTTAAAAACCATAGCTTTTAACTGGCGACTATGCGTCAATGTGAAGTGCTCAAATAGTTTAAATACACGGTAGGTAGACGCTTGTTGCGATTTCGGCAACATTTGAAAATCCATTACAACTGAATTTTTGAATTGGTTAACTTACTAGGAGACCAACTTATTTTAAAAAAATATGTTGCAAAATTTCAAAAATTAGTGTAATCTGACAACCATGTTTAGGTCAGTTTTATTTTCAAGCTTGGATGTGTCCAAATTAATAAAAGCATAAACTGACAAGTATTATTATTATTATCGTAGTCGTCGATATGAATGGCTTTCTTCGTCTTTAGACACAAAAGTACAACTCCTTTAGGGAGTTTTGTCGCCGTAAATAATGGCGAGAACTAGCAGCAGCTGTAAAAATTCCACAAGTGTTAACAATTCAGATGATCCATTATCTCATGTTTCTACTCTTCTCTCACCATTTGTATCTTCTCATTCTTTCCCTTATCCCTTTCAATCTTCGTTGTACATGCTTTTCAGGATTTAGGTTTACATCCGAAAAAGGGATTAGAAATGCAAGAATATTTTCTACGGTATCTTCTCTTTATATATATATATATATATATATATATATATATATATATATATATATATATATATATATATATATGTATGTATGTGTGTGTGTGTGTGTGAAAATATATAGAAAATAGGAAAGAACTGGTTAGGTAAATAATCCAAAGTTCTTTAGTATTTTTGTTATTATTTTTAAAAAATAGTGCTCGATACAAAAGTAGAGCATAAATATAATTATTTATTTAAAAAAAATGATCCCAACACGCGTGTTGGAATCATATTTTTAAATAAATAATTATATATATATATATATATATATATATATATATATATATATATACATATATAGACACTCTCTCCCCCACTCTCTCTCTCTCTCTCTCTCTCTCATACACACACACAAACACGGGCGCATGTCCGAGTGATTAGAAGGTTCACTTTCCAACCATGAGACCCAAGTTCGCATCTCACAATGGTTGATTTGTCATCGGCCTGGGGAGTTGACCCCAGCGTGCGACACCGTTGGAAAGTGCCTGAAAAACATACCACTGATAAACCCAAATCTTGTGAGTGAAATTGGGTAGACGCGAAGTCACAAGTCATCGTGACCGAGGGTTTAAGTGTATTAGCCTTATTTAAACTAGTCGCTTACTCCTAGAGACTGTGACTAAGATCTGCTCAGCATTATCGCAGTATAAGCCAAAGGTAGGCTCTGTGGGTGTTGAACAAACTCAAAGGTGCCTGAGTAGCCGCTCTAGCAAACGGGTGTGCTTAAAAACGAGTAGGCTGTTATTATTATATGCACATACACCGTTTAAAATGTGGTATATTTATGGATGACGAGTGATCAATGTCGGAAATGTATAGTTATAGACAGTCTGAACATAGGATTCAACACTGTATGCCGATAGTCAGTTTCACATATCAAGGAATCTTCAGACCATGTGTCACTACATCTTTAGTGTAGTTATATATTTGTGAATTAAGGGAAGAGAAAACCGAATTTTTCCCCAGAACTGGCGATTCATATGCACTCTCTCTCTCTCTCTCTCTCTCTCTATATATATATATATATATATATATATATATATACACACTTTCACCAAGTTTCTTTAGCTTTCTTTCCTTCTACCTTTTCTACACATACACTCTTTTCCCCTACTCCTTATCTTCCTCATATTTTTTCAAAATTTTCTAGCTTAATATGATTGTGTAGTTTTCTCGGTCAGAAAGCATAACGGAGATTAAACAGATACTATGCTCTAATCCGAGTCGTACATATAAGCAAACATAATAATAATAATAATAATATAAATAATATAGTTTTACTCCTATTTTATTTACTCGTCAAATCTAATACCAGCGTCATTAGTCACTAGTGCGTTGCGTGTTGCTTTACGAAACAGTTTAGCCTATGATCAGGAGATGATTTTCATTTAAGTGTTGTAACGTGGGAACACCCAACACTTTCCATATCCGTTTATCGACGATCCTAGTTTGGTAAGGCACGAAAGATCCGGGTAAATTATCGTTGATTTAAGGAGCGTATTCTCGGGTTATGTACCAAACGTTCATCCGGTTGAATAAAAAAAATGTACGCGTTAGACATTTGCATGCCGGCGCAAAACTAAATTAAAAGAATATACTATATATAGTAAATAGTTTGTATAAATTATTCGTTATTCATAGAAAAAGATATGTTGTCTTACCTTTCCTTTTGCAAGTTGTTTGCTAAGATTTTATGTTTCATGTCACTGGGAACTTTCTTTTTTTATTATTATTTCCCCTTTACCGTTGCTGTCAGGTGGCAGAGTCGTTTTCAGGACAATAGCAGGTTGATCGAATGAACAATGTCAAGAGAACGTCATTTCTGTGAATTCTAGAAAATGCGAGAACAATTTTTACAAAGGTCAAATCAGACCAAAAATGGTGTTCTGCAGCCATATCTGGGTAGGGTATGGGGCTGTGTCATATTTATTTTCAAGCCTTGAGAAAGTTCAAAATCGTTTACGTGGCTTTGTGGGGTATGATTTATTTTCCGCCGTACAGCTACTTTCTCCACAGCTACAATGTCGCAGACCTATCATTATTTCCATGACAAATGTTCACACGAGCCCCATTCTTTAATATCACCAGCTTACACTTTTGCAGCGAAAACCCATTTTGCCATAAATAAATTAAATCACACTCCATCCCAATGTATTCCATTAGTAAGGAAGATGTTCCACACAGAAATCTTCTTTCCAAGAGCATACTACTTTATTGAACGGACTGTCGCGTGGTTGCTTAACCGAACACTATAATACTAATTTTTTTCAAGTATACAGTCAATCATTATCTATCTCCTATATCCTCATAATATTCACTTCTTACTTCCTTCTCTTTCATATTACACGTCATTCAGTTACCCTCTACCATGAGTTACTCTTGAGCCTTGTATCGAATGGCATTTAGTATAAAAAAAAGTGGTAGATCGGATCAAATAATCTCGGTGTATAGATACGCAAATGAATAAATAATAACTGTGAAAACTAAAGTACTTAACCCTAGAACACTAACCATGGGTACCCATAGTACTCAGCGCAAATTTTCCTATTTTTCATTACAATTTTCAGTACCTGATTTTCTTACCTAAATAAAATGTTTTTCAGTTCCTATTAATCTTAACTCAAAGTACAAAGTCTGAAGTGCCCGCATGTAAAATATTTCCAATAAGGTTTTATATTTAATATTTTTTTGATATTTTCATAATTGGCTATGATATACCAATGGTTAGTAGTGGTGTAACTTTAACTAGGGATATCTCGTCTAGTTCTTATTTTTAGTAATGCTCAGTTATTGCTTGACCGGTTTCTAGTGAGTCCAAGTACACACTGCCTGGGCCAGAGATTGAACTCACAATTACTATGTCACCAAATTGACAAACCAATGCTTTAATCCACTAAGCTATTGTCCTGATGAAGGGGCAAGGTGGTGTAATGGTTAGCAAGCTTGTCTCGCTCGAACAATTACGACTGAGTAGTAAGTTCGATCCTCACTGGGTACCCCATACCTTCGGCCTTGTGCCACATCCAAGCTACGATTGGAAAATCACTTTGGGGCACCTCGAGGTGGTGTAATGGTTAGCAAGCTTGTCTTGCTAGCACAATTATGACTGAGTAGTGAGTTCGATCCTCACTGGGTACCCCATACTTTGAGTCTTGTGCCTCATCTGAGCTACGCTTAGAAAATCACTATTGTCCTGATGAAAGCCAAAAGGTAGAACGATCGAAACGTATGTATCCTTTCCTTTTTATAATGAACAAAAGTTTTACATGACATGAAAAAATATAAAATATGTTAATGGTAATGTTGAGATTAACTGTTTCCTTATAAGGAAACATTCGACATTCCTTAACTGAAAAGTTAGTATTACTGTCTGATGAAATTTATAAAACTAGAATTTTTGGCAACACACTGACATGTGTTGAATTCCTCACAGTATTTATTGTCGAAGATAATTGCAAACATTTTTTGTAGAGATTTACAAACTCAACGTTTTGATCAATTTCAATAAACGATAACATTTATTTTGAGATTACATACTAATACAATTAAATCTTGATAAACAATTATTAAATATCAATTTGATTGCATACAATAAGGCAATACAAAAGCCCAGAAAATTCTATCAACGCATGTGCTCAAATTGCTGTCTATTACAATTTACACAGCTTTGAAGTCTACTTTACACGTTTCGGAAAAAAAAATTTCACAAGCATTTTTGTATATTAATTTCTTGAAATACATCTCTGATATAATTTTTCTATTGGAAATCTCAAAATGCTGAAACCGTGACAACAAAATGGGTTGAAACATTTGGCACTCAAGCCCCAAAGCGACAAACCATTTAGCGCATTCGTGACAAATCTGATTCCACTGACTAAATTCTTAATGCCCCCATAACTGGTTGACCCAAAACAGTTTGTACAGAGGACCATTAGCAATTTTTTGCCGAAGCATTTTTTTACAGCTCCAAAAAACCCATATAATTCAAGAACAGTCTGTGATTATTTTGACGAAACTTTTCCTTAGAAATGGATTGGCCCGCACGTTCACTCGACTTTACTCCAATTGACTTTTTTATTTTGGGGAGTACTTAAGGACAAATTTTATAGTCGAAAACCACAAATATTTGGTGATTTGAAAAAGTTAAATGCAATGTAAATCATCTACTGTCTTATTAATTCTTGTTCTTTTATTGTTTTCTCCTTCTTAATAGTGTTTTTTGACCCTTATATTCTTTAATACTCACTAACTACTTGTTCCTTGATTGCTTTATTGCCTTGCTTGGGGTGAAATGATTAAATGTATGTGTGTGTTATGTCGATTTCACCATTTTCAAATATAGCTTCTTTGCAATATTGAATAATTTACAACGACATTATCACGCTGATTAACGTGTCATTTATCTTATAATGTTTTAATCAAATTGTATATCACTATCAAGTACAACAAAAGACATCTTTAAGGGTTTTTGCATTCGAAACCAGCCAACGAGATACATCGCGAGAAACTTTTCCTGAAGCGACTGACGAGAGATTTGCCGGTATGTCGTTACACGTTGACACTAACAGAATAAAAGAACCTCCGAGGAATATTTAACATTCTTCAGGAAGGTTACCAAAGAAACAAAGCACACACAGACATACATAGGCAAAAATGAAATAAAACACAAAAACAAACACACACACACACATAGACGCAAGAAGATCAAAAACATTCCAGCCTTCAAATGATTTTACACTATATCCGAGTCATTTCCATTGACGGTGTGCAATTGGTCTTTACTCTTTCATTCATCTTCTTTGCTTTATTTTTTTCTACTCCACTAGTATCAGCTTTATATTACGACTATCATCCGCCTTTGTACAACATAATACAAAATTTAACCTTTATCACAACCGGGACAAACCTTTCATTGTTACCATATCTTCTCGTATTATGACTTGATAATTAAAAATTGTCTGCACCTCCTTTTTTTTGTGGTGTTTATGAACTTTTTAATTCCATTTCAAGTTATCTTATTTTAAAAAAATGTCAAAAAAGAAACTTTTTTTTTTTTTTTGCCTTACGTCTTTTAAAATGTTCTCCCGATTAACTGCTATTTGTTGCTCATATATAAGAAACAAAATCATTGGCTTCAAAAATAAGTGTACTGTAAGTATTATTTTTGCACCAACCTAATATTATGCCAGTATTACCAGGGGCACTTCGGCGTGGTGTAATGATTAGCAAGCTCGTCTTGCTAGAACAGTTACGATTGAGTTGTGAGTTCGATCCTCACTGGGTGCCCCATACTTTTGTCCTTGCGCCACATTTAAGCTACGCTTAGAAAATTATTTGGGGCACCTTCAAGCAGTCTAATGATCAGCAAGCCTGTCTTGCTAGAACAATTACGACTGAGTAGTGAGTTCGATCCTCAGTGGGTGCCCCATACGCTTAGAAAATTACTATACCAGTAATAGTGGTACTAAAATTCATTTAAGTCATTAAAATCATTTTTAATATCTTTATTTTCGAAATTTTAATTACAATACATTTATTATAATTTTTACTTTTTTAGTAAACAATGATAATAAATGTTTTGCCGATAAAGAGCAGTGTGTGGATTCCGGGGACAAACAGATTGAACATTTGAGAGATTGATATGTTTTGTATAATCAATACAATATGTTTTGAACCCCACGTTTTGTTTTTCATTACTGTATACCTACTTTTGCACCCACTGTATTACAATTATTATTAGATATGCTTTGTCAAATTGTTATTACTTTTTTATTATTATTTCGACCAATTTCAGACACTTTTATCGCAACTCCTAAGTCATTCTATGGCTGCAATAACGTGCCGTTCATAACTTCCTATCCTTTGTATCTCTTACTAAGGTTGCCTATTGACCACTCCTCACACTCACCAATCTGCCATTCATTCACATAAGTTCGTCAGGTAGGTAGCCCTCTGCCTCTCCCTCACACTTTTCTCTTCTATATGTCTCGTGAGTATCCATTTTCCAGGCCCTTCTTTCTTATTATGTATCTCAGAAACTTCTGATGTTGAGAAAGAGTGTGCTTTTTGCTTCCATAAACAAAATGAACACGCCTTTAACGAGAATCCTGTCTAAGCCTGGCAGCTGCCTTACCAATCAGACCACAAAGACAACCGGCTACAAATGTTTTTTTTTTCCCATTACTGTCCGTGCTGTTGTCTAATGGCTCTCGAATGATAATTTTCATATAAATATTTATAGGTTTGTAATTATAAATTCAGATATTTACATTGATTTACTTTTATTGTGTCAGCTTATGATACTGTTCTGACATTCGGCGAATATTGAACAGAATACAATTGTAAAGGTCTACCAGAATAGCTATGTACTAACTTAGTACATAGCTATGCTGATAGACCCTTACAGTTACTATAGTGAGGTAGCTTTACCTGCAATATTGAGCCAATGTATTTTTATATCTTATTTATTCAACCGAATGGACCAAGACCACAAATCAGGACAAAACCAGTGAGAATGGTTTGACAGCCATTACTCCACGAAGTATTCACTAAGCCATTAATGCCCACCAGCTCCCAAATGAAATTGTGGGCATTATTAGGTTACGTCAAGTTACGTCACAAAGTTCTGTAACCTGTTTAGATCGTAAGGAAAACCACATGTACTGCAGACATAGCATCATTGGTGAGTCTAGGGCAAGATCGCCTGATGAAGCTCATCCCTCTTTAGAATAGTTTTGAATTCAGAGTCTTTCTTCTATTAAGCCGGTTGCTAACTCAAGGCAAGAGAGCCCAGTTTGAATTGCTATTTAATCCATAGCTGGAGAGAGAAGAAATGGATTCATACCAAAGGGATTTCTGTGAAAGTGAACGTAACGAATTCAGCTGTATTCGAACTCGGCTCGTTGATTTCTCTTTCAAAGTCGTTAACTAAATTTTTAAACCCTTAATTGATGCTGGAAACCTATAACTAATATAGAATTCTTATATTATTTTTCTAATTAATACTGGATTTCACGGTTGGCATCAATGGGTTAAGCTTAGTCTAATATAAAACTACAAATATGGATAGATGTTGGGAGATCGAACTCGATGCAATTACTTCTGCATATTTGTATTTCTTCATTGTATTATTTACAGTCATTCTTGTGTATAATGGTTACCAGATAGCAAAATGGACTTGACGAAAAAAGTTCGAATTTTAGTGAGGCTGTTTACCTTCACTTCACTAAGGCCCTTGGGAAAGACAGTCATCTACTTTTGCTCGACTCGCTGATCTATCACCAGATATCCTGACAAAGTATCTCGGTACTGACATGTCACAATGGTTGACGGGGTAAATCACTCACCCATAATTAATTTTACTTCACTTGGCAATAGAAACAAAAAGCTGTTATCCTAATAGTCAACTTTGATTTCAGCCGGTCATTGGTATTTTTATCATCATTAGTAAATTTGTGTATTTCGAATCGGGTTAAACCAGACATTAAAATGGTTTCACTATTTGCGCTATTTATTCTGTCACGGTGTTTTATGAGACAGGAAGTTAAGAATTGTGTGACAAACGTGGTAACGCAAATCAAAAGCGACAATAAATTATTTATTATTTATACTATATGTACCGAATATTTCCACGTACAAGGCGACCTATAGATAAGACGAGACCCCAAATCAAGATAAATTTTCGTGATTTTATCTGCTAAGACGACCGAAAGCGTGGGCTGGACTAAGCTGCCATTAGCAGTTATGC
The DNA here is from genome assembly GCA_963932145.1 of Acanthosepion lycidas. Taxonomy (NCBI): domain Eukaryota; kingdom Metazoa; phylum Mollusca; class Cephalopoda; order Sepiida; family Sepiidae; genus Acanthosepion; species Acanthosepion lycidas. The sequence continues at coordinate 33,258,111 of OZ010582.1, read as the reverse complement.
CTCTCGCAATGATTCCTTACGAGTATAAAATAAAGCTGATGTTGTTATAAATGTTTTACTGACCTTTATCAAATCAAACGGAATAAAATTATACAATATATTGACTTAATTCTTTATGAAAATAACAATAACGATTTCATTCGTAGGACTCGTACGAATGAAAACAAAATTACAGAAAACGTAACGTTTTCTGTAATGAGAAATACAGATTTTATGGCATCTTAAATGTTTTGTTTCTTAACACTTCAAAAAGAAATACCGTATAATGTATGTTACTGAAAAATAAACTTTGCATGTTATAATAAATGTTGTTGTTTAAAACCAAATAATAAATTTTTATTAATCATAGATTGTATGTTATCCTCACTATTACGAGGGACACTTCGACGTGCTGTAAGAGTTAGGAAGCTTGTCTCGCTAGATCTATTATGATTAAAAAGTGAGTTCGATCCTCACTTGGTGCTCTACACTTTCGGCCTTGTGCCACATCTAAGCTACGGTTGGAAAATCATTCGGGCACTTCGACGTTGTATAATGGTTAGCAAGCATGTTTCGCTTGATCCATTACGGCTTAGTAGTCTTTTCGATCCTCACTGAGCACTCCACACTCTTGGCCTTGAGCCACATCTAAGCTACGCTTAGAAAACCATTTGGGCATCTCGAGGCGGTGCAATGGTTAGCAAGCTTGTCTCGTTAGAACAATTACGACTGAGTAGTGAGTTCGATCCTCACAGGGTGTCCCCTACTTTCGGCCATGTGCCACATCTAAGTTACGCTTGGAAAATCACTTTAGAGCTACTACGAGAAATAATGATTAGCGTGAACGCACCCATAGCTCAACAATTCAAGAACGAAAGGTTTGTTTACGTTACTTGTGTAGAGGACTGTTTGGATTTACGTGTTGTTGAATTAGGAACACGTGCTGTTTATTCCCGCTAGAAGGTCCAACTACAAGAACAATGCGGACTCAAGTTGAGTCCAATTGAAGATGTAAAAAAAAAACAAACAAGACATATATATATATATATATCAACAAATATATGTATTAAACAACAAATTTACAAGTGACAAAGACATCAACATTTGTGTTTGTGTGTGAACTTAAAGAGTTTGTATTTTGGTGAATGTTCGTACGTACGTGTATGTGTGTTTCCTGGCGTTTTCAAACAAGTGGGCAAAAACGCGGATCTCTGCAACGAAGTCACTCAGTATTTATAGTCTAGGTAGAACGTCTTTAGTGACAATAAGAAAATTAAGGAGGAGCTAACTCCGACACTTATTACTTGTGCGTGTTGCAAATTATTGTGTAATCTTCTCTTGAATGTTGCATTTATTACATTTATAACAGTAGTACAGCATTATAATGTGGATCGTTTCAACTAGAAATATTTACATTGGTAGTTACCATACCGAGGAAGTTGTTAGCCTGGCGGGATCCATGGTGCATGCATACTAGCTTACTTATCAGTGCTGATACAGCACAGGAGTTAAGGCTAGCTTTTTGTAAATGTATTAGACGAACCTTTATTTTGGAGGTAATTTTTAAGATTTAAAGATCGCCTTATACATGGAAATATACGGTACTTAAAATACCAATGAAACTCTGCAATTCTCCAGCATAAAAAATAATAATAATAAATTCAAATAAAATTAAAAAACAAAAGGTAGATCGCATTTATAGACCAATAAGAACGCATCATTTCTGAAAATTTTCAGGAGATAAAAAAAAATGATAATTTCTCAATTTACGTAGGAACCTCCGGGAATTCAAGTCGCTTAAGAAAATTAATTTTCTACAGGACATTACAATGTGTGCAGATTATATTTTTAATATAAAATCATCGCAAAAGAGAACTGAACTAATCGACGGACACTATAAATTAATGAAATACTAAAAACTACAACGAACAATCTGTTAATTGAATAATAGGTATTAATTTCCGATCGTCCTGGGTATGACGATAAACTACATTCAGCAGCAAGGCCTGTAATCGGGAGATTTTTAGGAGCGTAGAACCACTTCTTAATTGCTGGTTTTCCCAGGTTCACTCTGACCCGCGGTGGTAGTACCTGTTAGAGTCCCAGCTATGGGCGAAAAGTTAACCCTCAAACTGGGGTCAAAACACTATGAAAGAAAAAAAAATGTAAAATTGTTAGGCGTTCAGACATCCCACTATATCAGTGTTTTTCAACCGCCGTGCCGCGGCACACTAGTGTGCCGCGCGATCCTCTTAAGTGTGCCGCGAAATATTGTCACGGCATACATATATATATATATATGTGTGTGCGTGGAAGTAGTAATGGTACAACGTTAGTATTTGAATAAGTATTTAACTTCTTTTTGCAAATAGTTCTTAAGTGAATTAGGTTTCTCAATCCTAAATAAAATCAAAAATAAGAAGCGAGAAAGACTACGTTCAACTGAAGAAGAAATGGGGGTCTGCTTATCGCACATTCAATCAAACATAGAAGAAATGGCGAAAAAACACCAAGTACAAGTTTCACACTAAATAAGCTGCACAAACAGTTGAATAGAAACATTGAAATAAAGTAAGTTCAGATTCGTGTCCGTATTTTTATTAATCTATGGTTTTATTTCATAACATTTAAATGTATGCTCTTTAAAAATTTTGCTAAGTTTTCTATTTTCATTTGCTTCTAGGTGTGCCGTTACTTAAAAAGGTTGAGAAACGCTGCAACGGAAAGTTAACAAAAACAGATTTCTGGTATTAGCTGGGAAGATATGACTATCCTAAAGTCATATAGCAATTCACATAAACACTTGATTCTTATTTTGCAACTTACCTATCACTTCAAGACTTCAAATGAAGCTGGCTCCAGAGACTTTGTTTTGGTACCTATTACGAGATGAAACTGGCGAAAAATTCTTGACCAAACCAAGAGTCTTTTCAGAACCTCCACCAAAACGTTGGGAGTAATGGATCTCTACGATTCTTGTCCTTTATAGCTCTTAGTAAATTTTGACTTTTGTTATCTCCCCTAAAGTTTTCTCCCCCATCCATTTACTCAAGCTATCTATGTAGGTTAGGCATTGTTTTCTTCTGTCTCCCTTGCCTTTAACCTGTCCTGTGAGTATCATATTTTCCAAACTATCTTTCTTCATTATGTGCCTTAGAAATTTCAACCGTTTCTTTCTGATGTTATGTATGTGTCCTTTTTTATTCCATTTTCTCTTGTCCTTGGTAAAAACGATAAACTACACCCAATAGAAAGGCCTCTGATCAGGAGGTTTTGAGCAGCGTGGAACCACCTCTTAATTGCTGGTGTTCCCATTTCCACCCTGATCCGGGGTGGTAGCACCTGTTAGGACCCCAACTATGGGTGAATAGTTAACCCCTAAACTAGGGTCAAAACACTATGTAAATATAAAAATAGGTTTTAATACCAGAAATACTTTGTAAAAAGAATTATTACCAGCAATACATTTTTGAAAAAAAGATATCACCAGCTGTACATTTTTGAAGAAAAAATATTACCAGCAATAAAAATTTTGTCAGCATTAAATAACCCATTGAGGTTGATATGCCGTAAACCAAACCAATCCATTTTCTCTAAAACTTCGTCGTTGTTCATTATATAATATTTTCAGCATCCTCCTGTAAAACCAGATTTCTGCTACTTCAAGTCTTTTTTATCTGTGAGGAAATTTTTTATGCATTCACTGCCATATAGAGGACAGATATTAAATAATTGTTCAGTACTCTTTTCTTTGTTTCTAACAGCTCTTTTTCTGTATCTTGATACTTTGCTTAGCTTTTGAAAGGCACCTTTTTCTTCCCCAGTGCGCCTTCGGATTTCAGTATCGCACTTTCCGTCCTATGTTGAAACACTTTCCAGATATTTAAATTGTTGCATTTGTTTCATTTTAGCATCTCCAATTTGTAATTTGCATTATGGGCTTTTCCTTTTGCTAACAACCATATATCCCGTATTCTTGTAATTGATGTTTAGTCCTTTCTTCTCACTATCCTTCGCTATATTCTGTAGGAGCCTTTGTAGTTTCCTTTCTGTGTCTGCTGTCAACACTGTGTCATCTGCATATCTTATGTTTTCAAAATTGTTGCTGCCAGTAATGAATCCTGGTAGAACATCTAATTCTCTCAGAATCCGGTGAGAATTCCAGTGCGAAGAGACATCTTTGTTTTACATCCCTTTCTATTTTTGTATATTTCCTGAATATATATTATTTATCCATAGGCAGGCGGTTTACTGTCAGTATAGGTTCAGGATTAGGACGTTGAAAAGTGATATGCTCTCTGAATGAAAGTGATCTTTACTTTCAGTGTTTGCCAAGAAACGCCTGCAATTGTTATTTGAGCTTAAGCAATGTCTATCCAATCCATCTTCGTTATTCCATCTGTAGAAAGTTTTTTTCTATGACGCAAAGGAAACCAAAATCTTGCAAGAAGGTGGTTATGAAATGTTACCAGAAGAAGCACTGTAACAAGATATTAATTGACTAAGAGAGTTGGAAGTTTAAATGTGTGTGTGTGTATATATATATATATATATATATATATATATATATATATAAACGTATTTTATTAGGCAGCATATATTTTATATTATAAAGAGATAATCATCCATTGAATCAATTAGCAATATTAATGCGATTAATAGCCAAATCTCTTCGCTAATAGACTTAATATAAGCATTAAACTACTAACAATCCACTGAATGATGCGATCTTTATGTATAAAATTGTTGTCAGATGGATCTAGTATATTTTTATATAGAAGCAAGTACTTTCAAGGACTTCATGTCCTCATCATCAGGCTGTTATTTTTTTCCTTTAAAATCAAAACTTGAAGACGAAATAAATGTGTTGTAGACTGAAAGATGTTTTTTTAAGAATGTGTTATTTATTAACGGTTATATAATATTGGAACGTGCAAGTCGCAACGCTAAAGTTCAAATATTTCAAGTGAGAATTTTTTATAAGAATTTTGTAATTTGGTAAATTCACGAATTCTTTTGTTGTAAGTGTTTTCCAGTTAACGTGACATGAACTAAGTACATAGTTGAATTAATAGAGTGATATGTCTTAATAGTGTTTTTTTTCTCCAGAATTTCGTACTGCGGATCAATTGTTTTTTATAAATTGTTAGTAGTTTAATGCTTATATTAAGTCTATTAGTGAAGAGATTTCGCCATTAATCGCAGGAATATTACTAATTGATTCAATGTATGATTATCTCTTTATAATATATATATATATATATATATATATGTGTGTGTGTGTGTGTGTGTGTGTGTGTGTGTGTGTGCATTTAGACAGCAAAATCTCTTTGGGCATATCTGATTAAATAAATTACAAACATTATGTCTGCTTACTTTTAGCATAATCCGTTAATATTCACGGATATTTTTCCGCGTATTACAATCAAATGAGGGAAGAAATGCACTGTAATATTTTCACTATTACAGTGCATTTCTTGCATCATTTGATTGTAATACGCGGAAAAATACCCATGAATATGAACTGATTATGCTAAAAATAAGGAAACGCAATGCTTGTAATTTATTTAATCAAACATGCCTTATATATATATATATATATATATATATATATATATATATTGGATACTCGTATTTGAGTAGATACTAATGTAATAATTTAATTAATTTATTTTCGTCCACCAACCTGAATATTCGAGAAATTTCATTAGAGAAAAATATCTGTAGCCAAAAGGTCAAAACGTAGAGGTAATGTCGGTTCCCGCCTACGTGAACGCAGGTTCGAATATTCAGGCCGGTAGACGAAAATAAATACACTAATTAATAAATAAACAGAGCGTCTATTCAAATACTAGTACCCAATAAAAATAACGTTTAAGTAATAAAAATCTGTCGGATTAATACATGAAAAAACATTCCTTTCTTTACACACACGCACTATATATATATATATATATATATATATATATATATATATATATATATATATATATATAGAGAGAGAGAGAGAGAGAGAGAGAGATTGTTGGGTTGAATACGAGATATTTTCGTTCATTTTGCTCTTGGCAGTCTACATTCTGTTTTTGTTCTTCATGTGTCAGCAAGGAATCCCTCACACATCAAATTTTTTCCACTGCTTCTAAAGTCAGTCCACCTATTATGCGATGCGGTTTTTTTATAGCCTCGGGTACAATATAAGATATTAATTCCCTATGACAGGTCCTAATCAAATCCTTAGTTTCTTCTTAACTTGCCGCGGCTACAAGAAGATAATACGCTCCAAGTAATTTCAGGATTTGTTAGAGAATTTTTTTAAAAATTATCTAAATTTTCAACGTAAGTTCATTTTAATACTTACGCTGTAAGAATAATAGAAAGTAATGCATAGATTGTGGATTGCTTGTATTATTATGTAGATTTTTTTTTTTTATCGCGGGCACGGATTGTCTTTCTATTTTCAACAGATTGCTGCTATATAGTCTTCATAAAAAATGTAATTCTTGATATTTATTTTTAAGCTGTCAGCAATGAATAAGAATTTTTGAAATCTGACGACTATATAGTCTTCATAAAAAAAATGTAATTCTTGATATTTATTTTTAAGCTGTCATCAATGAATAAGAGTTTTTTTTAAATCTGACGGCCTCCACTGTCCTTTTTTTCTTTTTTTTTAAAAAAAAGAAGGAAATTGTCTCGAAGCGAGTTTTTAAAGAAAAAGACAAATGCAAGACATGCGGGCATCTCGTAAATATAAAACAGAAAAGGGCGCCAAACGTACAAACGCCGATATTAATCGGGATTGTTACCATGTATCGTATGTTTTATAAAGTGAAAACGGGTTTTCATTTTATAGAATATTAGTCAGTATCATTAATGACTGAATTACCCGACTGAAAAACCAAAAAACTTTCATTCATGCATGAGCAACTTTTTTTTCACATAAGGAGTCGCAGGAGAGAGGGGGGTTATCATAAGGCGGATCTCTCTTTTCTTTTCATGTGCCCTGTCCTTTCAGAATGTAAGCGATCATGGCTCTCCACATACCCCCTATCCCTTGTAGCTTTCAATAAGTTTCGTCCCTCTGCCACTTCCTCCAAGACCACGTTCTGTCATCCACTTGCTTAAGCACGTCAGCTATGTCATGCATTGCTTTCCCTTGTCTCTCTTTCCCTCTATTCGACCTGTGAGTATCGGATTCTCCAGGCTCTTCTTTCTCATTACATGTTCCAGAAATTTCAGCTATCTTTTCCTGATGTTAAGTATACGCCTCCTTCTTGTTTGAATCCTCTCTAAGACCACATCGTTGTTCATACGCTCGGTCCATGATATCCTTAGCATCCTTCTGTAGAACCACATCTCTGTCGCCTCGAGTCTCTTCTTCATCTTTGAGGAGACCTTCCAACATTCGCTGCCGTAAAGGAGGACATATATACCGTAACAGCTCAGTACTCTTTGTTACCAAAGAAATTCTCCTGTTTCGCAATACTCTGCCCAACTTTTGGAATGCATTTTTGGCCATCCCAATACGTCTACGGATCTCAGTGTCGCACTTACCGTCCTCTGTCAAAATACTTTCCAGATATCTAAACTTCCACATCTGCTTGATTTTAGTGTTCCCGACCTGCAAATCGCATATCGGGCTCATCCTTTTACTGATGACTATGCATTCTGTCTTGTAGTTTGTGCTTAGTCCTTTCTTCTCGCTCTCCTTCATTACCTTCTGTAGGAGGTTTTGTAATTTCTTTTCGGCACTGCTTCAAAAAAAAATAAAGTATTTTTTCGTCCAGGGTAACCCAGCTACTTTCTTATATATAAGACCATAAGCGTAATCGTCTACCTTAGAAATGGGGAATTTTTTCTCCTTTGAAGAAAAGATTTTTCTATAATTAAAAAATTGAAGTATTCGTATAATATCACTGATGATAAAGTGATTAACATTGGTTCCTACTACGTGTGATTCCTTTCTAATTCATTCATTTGACTGTACAAAAAATATTTTCTAAAAAGAAAAAATATTTTTTTTCTCTAGAGAAAAAATTATGAACGATTTATATGTCTGAAGCAGAAGATGTTTTCACATGAAAGATCGCCAATCATTTGAAACGATGAAAACTTTGCCTTCACCGAAAGGTTGTAAAATTAAAAAAAAAAAAAATCATGGTACTTAATGTAGAATGTACTTTCTGTATGTGATTATATAGGAGAGAGTGTTAGTGTACAAGCGAGAATGAAATGACAGAAACGAAATTTTAATAAACGTTATTTTCATTGTGAAATTAGGCATGCCATTCAGAAAGCCTAAACGAGCTGTATGCGGATCACGGGTCGTTTTTTGCCTCTGACTAGTATAAATTAAATCAAAATTTTACCAAAGTGTAAAATTTCGCGAAAGGATCATACGGACGACGTTAATTCTCAAAAAAAAAAAAAAAAAGAAAAAAAACGATAAAAAGACAAAAAAAAAAAAAAAAACACATACAAAAAACCCCCAAAAAACAATAAAAAACACGCACAAAAAACAAAAAAGACAAAAAATTAATACCCCCCTCCATACGTAATTGGCACAACGCATTCTTTCCTTCATTGTTTATTCTGAATGCGGGAGTGCTTGATATATATATATATATATATATATATATATATATTTTACTTCCAGTCTGTTTCTCTGTTGCTTTTTTTTTTTTTTTTTTTTTTTTTTTTTAAATATTCGATGATCTATGTATGTATCTACTAGAAACTTAATTTAGGCCCGTCTTCTCCATCCCAAACATGCTCCCACAACTATCATTTCCTGTTAAAAAAAAAAAAAATCACCTTCGTTTTCTTCCGGTAACCCGAACGCCAGACTGCAGCAAAAATGCAACTGATACTAACTGCTACACCCTTTTTGCATAATGAGCAGGTTTAAATGATTTTGTTACTATTTAAAGGTAGATCAAACTGAAGATGAATAAAACTTGCAATTTTGATAAATCAACCATATTTGTTATTCAGATTACTTACAAAAATGTCTTAAAAAATTACATTTAATCTTGATGTATTTACTAAGCTTAACTTATTTTGGTACAAGATTTAAGTGTAACATCTCCAAATAGGAGCGAACTCAATGGAGAATACATCTCTTATAACAATAACTAAAACAAAATATACATTAGTTATAAAATCATTACGCCAGTTAACTTGCTATTTATCCGAAAATAACAAGGTTATACAGCATTTATTGCTAAAAATTCTGACATATTTAACAATAATACAACATAAATAATACTTATATTTATACACATGTAGATGTTTACTTGTCCTTCCGCAGAGATGGAATTCGCACATGGGGCTTTTAAAGTGGAACTTCGACTTGTACATAAGGTAGAGAACAAGAATTTTTCAGGTCTCTCGACACTTCCCTTTATAAAGTCTCAGGGGTTGAGAGCTGCTGTCTGGGGGAGCGTCGCAACCCTTGATTCAAGATCTTATACTTATATCGTCAGCCACGGATTACCTGGGTTTTGGCATACATAAATGAGTATGAGTACTTTCGCTTTTCATAAGCCATTATCAAAGAGCTTTTGCTTTTTTGTGTCGGTTTCATCATTTTCAAATATCATTTTTTTGCGTCTTCACGTGGCAGTACATGTTCATTTTTGTCTCATTTATCTGATAGTAGTTCAGTTAAATCGCATATCACCAAGTAACATACAAAAAACACAAAAATCCGACAAATATCAATAATGCAAATTACTACATCACATAAACTATAAAAAACGGTTACAAATATTAGAAGCCTTAAGCATAAAAAACAAACAACCCAACTTCAATTTAAATCTTATATTTAGGAACAATTATACTAAATATATTTCCATTATTCGAACTCTTATCCTCATCTTCATTGCCATATTTAAGGACACATGGCCCAGTGGATAAAGACGTTGGTCTGATGCAGTGACTAGACCCAAAGAGTTGTGAGTTCAATACTAAGACATAGCAGTGATGAATCCAAACTTGGAGAGTTGAGTTGAAGGGAAATAACTGAGATATCCGGAAGAGGCATGGTACGTGGAACTAGAGCAATCTACCCCGGTGAAGGAAATAAAGAGTTCGGTTCGAAATTCCAATCACCTGAAGAAGGCCGGAGCGTACAATGCCCAAAACGTTGTGAATATGGCAATGAAGATGATCATAACAGTCCGAATAATGTAAATAATCATAATATCTCATCTCAGCGGTATAAACAGGTATTAAATATATTTCATTAAAAAAAAGGTTAAGACGAACAGCCATGTGAAGATGTGCCGTGTTCTTTGTGTATAATACATCCTTGAGTATAATTCGACCTCGTCGTACAGCCAATCCTATGTAATTTTTTTTTAAAGAAACGTTGTATCATATTATTCGTTAAAATCTCGATGTACATATATTTCATTAAAATATTTAATTTTTCACGATATTAAAGAATAGAAATGCACTGCATTTCCGTGGCCAAAATTATTTTGGCATTTTCGAGGAAAGGTGATTTGTAACAACATTAATATTATCAAAACATGACAAAATTGTGTATTTCCTTTTAATAATTTAAAAAAAATTCGGTGAATTTGCTGTCTTTGAGACAAACGACGTTCAATTACACCGATTCCCAAAGAACAAATATTGCCGACATATCAAATATCTTTTGTAAGCAATTGTTATCTGCTTTGTGTTTTATTATCTATTGTGCTGAGTGTAATTAGTTTTGTTTCAAATGTTTTTTTAAGCTGAATAAAAAATTCTGAAACGTGTCCTTGTGTATAATACGAACCCCCACTTTTGTTTTTCATTTTTTGTTCAAAGTTTCTCGCATTATACACAAGAGAATACAGTAAAGAAGCAGTATTTGAAAATGACGAGACTCGCATAGCGCACGCGCATTTTTGACAATTGTTAATGAAAGGCGAAAGCATCCCGGCAATGGACAATTTATATATAAAACTAAGAAGATTACGTAATCTCTGTAAATATTTTAGTATGAATGGACACTATTTCTTTCTTTCTCCCGTATTTTATACACACGCGTATTCAATATTCTATATAAGATTAAAAAGTGTGGGTATATGCTTTATAGTTGGTGCTTATATGTAATGATCGATAAATACCTATATGAAAGTATTTGAGTTTATATGTGCGTATGTGAAAATTTCCATTGGGCATCTAGAAGATTTCTGATCTGTGGTATCTGGATATGTAATATACGCCAAACTCATACTCAATAAAATCTATGAAACGTTGAATAAAATTAAAAAAAAAAAAAAGAAATCTTTTCAGTGTTCTAATTTTTTTTAGTTTCCAATTGGAAATATAGAACTTATTTACTTATTAGATACAGTCAGATAGGTAAGTGAAATCGGCGGGCCCAATCCCAATTCTGACAGTGTCTCTGTTTCATTTACATATATAATGGGCTAATTTATTCTAAAAGGACGGGGGTAACATTTTTTTTCTAATTCTGTTATCTTTAAGCATAGACGCTAGGATATCATAATGTCTAAAGCTTAACAACAACAACAACAAAAAAAAAACAAACAAAAAAAAACGAAATAACATTCATTTTACCCCTGGATATGGTGTAATAGTTAGCAAGCGTGTCTCGCTAGAACAGTTACGACTGAGTAGTGTGTTCGATTCTCACTGGGTGCAACATACTTTCAGCCTTATGCCACATCTAAGTTAACGCTTAGAAAATCATTATGGGCACCCCGGCGTGATGTAGTGGTTAGCAAACTTCTCTCGCTAGAAAAATTACGCCATAGTGAGTTCGATTCTCACTGTGCGCTCCATCTAAGCTACGCTTAGAAAAATCACCATTTTACACAACACACACATTATATATACATATATTATATATATATATATATATATATATATAGATAGACTTTATATATATATATATATATATACACTTTATATATATATATATATATATACACTTTATATATATATATATATATATATATATATATATATATATATATACACTTTATATATATATATATATATATATATATATATATATACACTTTATATATATATATATATATATATACACTTTATATATATATATATATATATATATATATATACACTTTATATATATATATATATATATATATATATATATACACTTTATATATATATATATATATATATATATATACACTTTATATATATATATATATATATATATATACACTTTATATATATATATATATATATATACACTTTATATATATATATATATATATATACACTTTATATATATATATATATATATACACTTTATATATATATATATATATATACACTTTATATATATATATATATATATACACTTTATATATATATATATATATATATACACTTTATATATATATATATATATATATACACTTTATATATATATATATATATATACACTTTATATATATATATATATATATACACTTTATATATATATATATATATATACACTTTATATATATATATATATATATACACTTTATATATATATATATATATATATATATATATACACTTTATATATATATATATATATATATATATATACACTTTATATATATATATATATATATATACACTTTATATATATATATATATATATATATATACACTTTATATATATATATATATATATATATATACACTTTATATATATATATATATATATATATATACACTTTATATATATATATATATATATATATATATATATACACTTTATATATATATATATATATATATATATACACTTTATATATATATATATATATACACTTTATATATATATATATATATATATATATATATACACTTTATATATATATATATATATATATATACACTTTATATATATATATATATATATATATATACACTTTATATATATATATATATATACACTTTATATATATATATATATATATATATATATATATACACTTTATATATATATATATATATATATATATATATATATATACACTTTATATATATATATATATATATATATATACACTTTATATATATATATATATATATATATATATATATACACTTTATATATATATATATATATATATATATATACACTTTATATATATATATATATATATATATATATATATATATATATATATATATACACTTTATATATATATATATATATATATATATATACACTTTATATATATATATAGATACACTTTTTATATATATATATATATATACTTTATACATATATATATTATATACTTTATATATATTATATACATATATACAGTGCGTTCTGCTTGATTATGCAAACTAAATTTTTCATCTAACGTGTCAATAAATTCTGTTTTTTTCAGATTTTTTGCTTCTTACAGATTAAATTATACTTTCAGAAAAGTAAATATAGTCAATGAAAAAAAGTTTTATAGTAACATGATTCTTTTTCTCAAAGTATGTAAAAAGGCACAGTTTCAAGTGTTCGCTCTGATTAAGCAATCACCATATAAATCCTTAATATAGGTAAGAAAAAGGGTCTTACTGAAAACGATCATGCTGAAATTACTCGCATCCTTGGAAGTGGTCTGTCAACGCTAGAAATTTCAAAAAAGTTACATAGAGATCACCGTACAATCAAAGAATTCGTCTTAGGCAGTAAATCATGCAGAAAGTCACCTAAACGATCGCAATTGCGAAAGTTAACTGCCAGAGATCTTCATAAAATTAAATATGAAGTCTCGAAGAAACCGCATGAAACTAGTAAAAAAAATTTGAAAGCGCTGGAGTGCGCAAAGTTGGTAAAACTACCCGTTGTGAGGTCCTCAACATCCTTGCCAAAGTGAAGAGTCCCATCAAGAGGCCCCCATTGAGCAAAGCAAACAAATGAAAGGTTGAATGGGCACACAGTTACATGAAGACCAATTTTAGCAATGATTTTCACCGATGAGTGTCGTGCTACCCTTGATGGGCCTGATGAGTGGTCATCTGGATGGGTGTTAAATGGTCGACCAGCAGGAGTACGCATTCGTCGACAACAGGGTGGCGGAGGAGTGATGTTTTGGGCTGGGATCCGCAGAAATGAACTAATAGTCCCACACAAAGTACCCAAAGGGATTAAGCTAAATTCAAATGCATATTGTAGGCTTTTTGAAGATGCCTTCCTGCCCTGGCTTGATGAACAGCCAATTCAGAAAAGAAGATCGTTGATATTTCAGCAGGATAATGCTCCAGCGCATAGATCAAGAAGCACCACCAATTGGCTATCAAACCATGGGTTCAAAGGGCAAAATTTAATGGTATGGCCTCCAAAACAGCCCTGATTTAAGTCCAATAGAAAATTTGTGGTCTATAGTCAAGAGGCGGATTGATGCTGAAAACAAGCAATTCACCAGCTTAGAAGTCCTGTGGAAAGCAATTGTAAGTGCTTGCCGATCAATCAAACCTTCTGAAATTGAACCATTGATGTCAGCAGTGGATAGACGCCTCATAACGGTTTTGAAGAATGGAGGGTGTCATGTTTCTTCGTAGCCGCATTAACAGACTTGTTTTGTTTAACATGATATACATATGTATTATGTAATGTAGGACTTAGAACACACGATGTATTGTCATATGCGCCACAATTCAATTAATAAAATTTAGTATAAAATGTGTTTTTCTTGTTTTATTTTCCATTTGCATAATGAAAGTGAACACTAAATTAGGGCTTAAGTTCATAAATCATTGAAAAGAAGCACGTTTTGTATGTTTCGACAACTTAAATGATTGACAAAATAATAAAATAGTATCAACAACACTTTAGCTTTTATTCTTCAGAATATATTGCTTAACTCGGATATATTTTGGTAAAAAATAACTTTGCATAATCAAGCAGAACACACTGTATATTATATACTTTATATATATATATACTTTACTTTTTTGATCGTTTTATTCCAAACAACTTCGTTGTTATGATCAAAACGTTTCAGCGGTTGTGTCCTCTGTTCTTCGTCAGGCGTCTGTCGATGCTTGTAACCGTCAAAGGATTTCGAACTCAACCCTTTATTTAATCTACGAGGGTAGATTGTTGTTCTGCTGCTATACACGCCCATGGATATCGCGTCTTCTGCATTTTAATACAGCTCAGTTACTGCTCGTCTTGATTCCACTGAGTCTCAACTACCCGGGCCAGAGCTTGAACTCGGAGTTACTATGCCACTAATTTCAACATAATCTCGTTCTTTTTCAATTCACTTCAGTCGTGTGTATCATTTCCATAATCAAAACTCCAATGAAAATTTCAGATAAAAATTCGGCTAAAAACTTCGCAGCTGTTAAATGATTTTTATTTGAAATTACTACAATATCTTTCTAAAGAATTAATGGATTCATTTTTAATATGACATTTTTTTTTATCCCAATCTTTATTTTTAATGGATACCCGCTTTTGAAATAGAAACCCTACATTTATTTTGTTAGAGAGTGTGTTATATATCTTGGCCTGCGCACTCAAGAAATCTTAATAAAGTAAATGTGCTCAATGCAGGGTTCAAACTTGCGTCTCACTTTGTCGGAGAAACACCCGTTTATTATGACCGTTTGACATCATTTTGAAAGCAATTGTCTTGAAAACTACTAAGTCTAACTCAGCGAAATTGAAAAGTTTATTATAAGTGTTCAATATGTGCAGCGCCTGGTGACACGGCACACGTCAAGTCGATAGTTAAGCTCTTGCCAAATACGCTGTAGCATGTCTCCGCTAACATTATCCAGTGCAGAAATGATTCTCTGCTTGAGTTCGTCAATGCTAGCTGGAAGAGGGGGCACATAGACCACTCCCTTCACATATGCCCATAAAAAGAAATCACACGAGGATAGGTCCGGTGACCGCGGCGGCCATTTCATCAGAAAACTGTCTTCATCTCCACCACGCCCAATCCATCTCTCTAGCAGATTCTCATTGAGATAAGCACGGACTGGCCTCTTCCATTAAATATAAAATCTTGGTCTGTTTCTATACATTTGAGGTTATTTCAATAAGAATTGACAAAATTATTGGTCTGCGAAATTATGTCAAATTTTTGAGACACCCTATATATATATATATATATATATATATATATATATATATATATATACATACATACATGAAGAAATATAGTCTTAAGATGTGCTATATTTATGGGATAAAGTGCTCAATATCAGAGATAGAACGTGCGTAAATATAAAAGTGAAGATAGAAGGCAACCCTTAGAGTCGACAGTCTGTTTCATGCTAGGTGCAATCATCAGGTGAAAGATGCCTGATAATGAATAGAGGACTATTCGTAAGTACTAGCATTTTAACATCAAATAAAGTGAAAACTACCGACATCTATGGTTTCGACGAGGATCACTTCACTCTATGGATTAACAGTATTTTAATGCATATATTATGTTTCTAGTGACGGATGTCACCATTAATCGCATTAATATTTCTGATTGATTCTATGTGTGATTATTTCTTTGTATGTAAATTATATGCTGCCTAATGTTTTATGTTTATATATATATATATATATATATATATATATATAGTGAACATAGAAATCAACACTTAGAGGCGACAGTCTTTTTCATGCTAGATGCAATCTATATATATATATATATATATATATATATTATACACACACACATTTGTCATATGCAGAGTAATTTTTACAATTGTTATATGTTTATCTTGAGTGCTCTTGATAAACAAGCGCTACTTTTGAAAAATTGCTCTGCATACAACACTGTAAATGGATAAATAAAAATGATTATGTTTATTAAAAAGTTAATTTAAAAGCACTTTAAATCGAGCATTTTTAAATACTAAGAAAAGCAATATAAAAATTATATATACACAGACACACATAGACATACACACACACATACACACGAGAATGTACTGAAATATTCTCATCTTAAATAACTTATACAAAAATCTGACAAAATGAGTTAGCAGTGTTTGTTTTGATTTGCTTTGTCGGAGTATTTTCAGCACCCTCTCGTATCTATGTACAAGAGATTTATGTAAGTCTTGATATCAGGGGTAGGATTTGTTAAACTTTCACCCGTTCTAATGATCAAGTTTATCCTGATACCAAATCACACAGAGGATGATTAGTGTGTGTACAGAAACGGCAAATATAAAATCAAAACTATATTATTAATGATAATACTTGAATTAACTGTTCGTTAGAAACCTTATTTGAGTACACATTTTCCTGAATTGTAACCGTCTCAAATGGTTAAATCAATAAAATAGGCACAGAATACAAATAAATAAGCATTTGTTGATACAGTTATGGCCCAGGTGGTCAAGCAGAAGGAGTGAAAAGAAAAAGTTTGCAGGTTCGATTGTCTAAAGATGATTTGCTCTATTCCGTCACTAAAAAAGATTTTGAAAAGAAGGTGTTATTTACATTATTCGGACTGTTATCCTCATCTTCATTGCCATATTCACAACGTTTCGGCCGTTGTACGCTCCGGTCTTACTCAGGTGACTGGAATTTCGAACCGAACCCTTTTTTTTTTCGTTCACCGGGGGGGGGGGTATATTGTTCTAGTTCCACGTGCCATGCCTCTTCCGGATTTTAAAGTTATTTCCTTTCAACTCAACTCTCCAAGTTTTTGTTCACCACTGCTGTAGACTGATACTGAACTCACAACTCTTTGTGCAGTGGGCAAAATAAAGGGTTCCGTTCGAAATTCCAATTACCTGAAGAAGGTACAACGGCCGAAACTTTGTGAATATGGCACTGAAGATGAGGATACAGTCCGAATAATATAATCATAATACTTCATCTCAGAGATATAGGCAGAGAAAATGTTATAATTTCAATATAAAAATCTCACCATGGTACAGTGGTTATCAAACAAGTCTCGCTGACCATTCCTCGTGTGTTCAATCTTTATTAGGTGTGCCATACTTAAAGTTTGGTGTCATGCTAATTTTAGCTTAAGCAAACCATCAGCACACAAATCAACAAGATATCAATGTTTTGATTGTGTGGGTTTGAATTTAACTTAAAAGAAATACATAACAGAACTTAGATATAATTACAAGTATATAATATTTATGCATAAGTATCTTTATAATTGGTTTTTATAAGTTTGTTAGTCTATGTGTGCGTGTGGGAAAATTTACATTGCGCACCTAGAAGGTTTTTGATCTGTGGTATCCGGATATGCAATATGCGCCAAACTCCTACTCAGTAAAGTCTGTGTACCTTTGAATAAAATTTATTAAAAAAAATCGTTTCACGGTTTGTTTGTTTTTTCGTTTCCAATTTATTGGAAATAAAGAACTTATTTATTTTATATACAGTCACACAGTAAAGTGAAATCGATGTACGCAGTTCAAATTCTGTCAGCGTCTGCTTCATTCACTTCGCACTAATACCCTTAGAAAAGGCATGAATCCATCATCCTCCTGGGCCTTGTATAACAGACAGTCTAAGAAAAAGAAAATTAATTCAAACCCCAGTCAACAATAGAAAAATCTGGGCTCTTTAGCCTTGATCGAGCAATTAGGCGAAAGGAAAGACAAATCTGAATTCAAATCTAACCTGAAGAGAAATAGGCTCTGTCAGGCTATGTTGCCCCCTAGACACGCCTATTGTTGTGTTTCCCAACTACCCTAACGCGTTACGGTACTTGTTCGTGCCCGTTTCAGTCGGGGTGACGTCCTCAACTTTATTACTGCTATCAGAATAGCCAGAGGGATTAGTACATTTTTTCGTGGAAATGCTGGCACAGAAAATTACGAATGTGGTTATGGGGCGCAATCACGTGGAAAAACATGACTAACAATAAGTGAGAATACTAAAAAAAAAAAAAAGAATAAAATATCCCTATAAATAGTCAGCGGAACACCGTAGAATAAAACGTCCAGTTTGAAATTTCCTGAAGAAGTCCGGAAGGCAAAACGGTCGAAACTTTATAACAACAAAGCTATGAACATTAATCCGACTGTAAATATTGATAAATTCTCTTTCTTCCCAGAAATTCTAACAGAAAGAAAAAATACTTTCTCTCATAAATCGTTATTCCAATTATCATCGATTTTCTTTTCTAATTTTGAAAATTATTCTTCTGTTAACTCTTTTCTTATTCGGATCCTTCCGTTTTTACCGTTATAATTATATATTTCAGTATCATTAATGGAACAATGGGTAGTAAGCGAGTATTGATATACTAGGACTACTAGACTTTGTTCCTTTCTAGGGTTCACACATTTAGTACTGTACCGTACAAATCTAATATTATTAAACATCAGTATACAAATCTTGAAGATATCAATACATAAGAACGCGTATGTTCATCTCATCAGGTTGCGACTCCCGTAGCAAGTAGAGTAGTATGAGGATTACATATTACTTCAGCTCTAGTAGCGCATGTGTGTCTTGGGCAAGAAAACCTGATGATTTCAATTCAGAGTTTTCCTTTTTTAGACTGGTTGCCACCAAAGTCAAGAGGGTCCAGTCTACTGTTATTTAATCCATAGCGAGAGGGAAATGGGTTCATACCTTTTCCGAAGGCATAATTCCGAAGTGAATGAAACAGAATCGACCGGAATTTGAACTCAGCTCGCTAATTTCAGTTTCAGCGCTGATAACCGCTACACTGTCCACACATTCTTTTCGCTTTGATAATTAGAATAGGCAAGGCCTGTTCGGAAAGTATTCAGCCTTTATCAATATCTTGGCAATCAGCTGCACCATTTTGATGTAACGAGGCAACAAATCGGGAGTTGGGGTATCTCACTGCACGTTCATGAATAGATAATCTTTCATCGAAACAATGAAAGATTCGATCGTATCGCACAAGCCTGTCAGCACAAACTATATTCATATTCAGTTAACTGCAATTAATAAATATCGCTGTTGAAAGGAAAAACGTGGACGAGATTAGAGACATCGAAATGAGGCAGCCGATAGCGATGCTAAAAGAGGATTTTACAGATTGCTTTGAAAAAGGTGAAGAAACGTTTTTGTGTTTGACATCCTAAGGAGAGTACTTCCAAGGAATTATCCGAGGTAAGCTGGGTTCATATATTTTGTTTTGATAATACTTTCAAACCGCGAAAAAAGTTAAACATAACTTGAAAGAAACCGAAAATAACCGAGCGTTGGACTGTAGAATTCGTATCATGAGTTACATAATTTTTTTTTTCTCAATCAGTTCTCTTTCTTTCCCTCACCGAATACTCCCATTTATTGACCTTCAGTTGATGCAAAGATCGGCGTTGCCACCAACGTCAGATGATAAAAAAAAAAAAACGGCTTGGTATTTTTGGAAAAGAAACTTTTGTCGGATTCAACTACAACTAGTGGCTGGTGTCCAAGATTCACACGCTTAACTAAATCAACTGAAGTATCCACTAAGACGCCACCTTTTTTAGTTTTAATTTAATTCAACATTAATTCATCAGCATCCATTCTAGAAGCAACTGCTCAGCACATAGAGTTTCTCCTGTGGTTCAATGTTTAATGCACTCGTTTCATAAATTAAAAAGCAGCGAAATGCTGCAACGGCCAGAGATTACAACGGCTTCAAAGACAAGAATATTTCGAACAAGAATATAAAAAATGTTTAAGTTAACCAAGATGTTTCATGAATATGTCCCTCTGTAAACATTTGCCTCGTCTAATGAATATCTAAACTCTTAGATATGTGTGCATAAACATCTCTCTTTTAAAAAAGGGCAACTAAGATATTTACTAAGTTTAACTTAGTAGACTAAAATAATAGGCCCCACCAATCATGCAAGAAAAACAGGCATGCTTGCCTTTACAAAAAAAAAAAAAAAACAGCATTCGAAAACACGGTTTTTGACCGACTCTTGTTGCCAATTAAAAAGGAAATTTCCTGAAGTTCAAGGTCGGTCTTAATTGTGTAATTTCACTTGCGAAAATTCTTCATGTTAAAATATATCTCAAATAATCTAACAAACAGCAGTGTCTGACAAAACCGGAATGCATGAAAACTGCATTACATGCTTTGATTTGAATGATTGAATTCTTGCTCAAGGTCACAATTAGTAAACTCAATATAGTCAAAGTTATGAACGTTATTTTTTGTTCTTTTATCTAGTTCTTTCAGAACTATATTTTCTTTCTCTCTCTCTTTTGTTCTTAGTTTGAGAGCTGCCATTCCTTCTAGGAATCCATCTGTCATTTTGTTGTGTTCTTAAAGAAGGTTACAGACAAAAGTGGTACTCGACTGAAAGGAACAGTAGCGCGGGCGTAGATGAAAGAAAGAGAGGTTTACTGTAAAAGAGAATACACTACTGAAAGACAGGGAATCGGTTAGCAGGCTAGTAATTCCTGAAGCAAGTTCGACAGGTAGATCCTGTGCTTACTGTATATATATATCTACTGATATAGTCACTCCACATTGGCGATAGGGAGTGTGTGACATTCCATTACAACACATTCTTTTGGATGGAAGATTTTCCCAGATCTGTCATCTGGGGAGTAGCATTAAATTTTGTCGGCAGAAGAGATAACGGAAATATACTTTTTCACTTGTCATGGGCAGAGGATATATGTTTGCTCCGATCTTGCTATACTTCGGCATTTTTTCATGGCCGGAATGCATATAATCTGTTTGGTAACTTATGTTAACACATTTTATGAGCGGGCCTTGCGCAATATTTCCGACTTCTCGTTCTGCCAGATATGTTCTCATATAGATCATCATGACGTCTACACGGATTCAATCCACCTCTGCAACTATTTTTAAGTTTTCTCTTGTGATCGTTCACCTTTGCCGCCATTATTCCGATTTTTGATTGGCTGCAGTCGTCCAATCGGTGCTACTCAAAATTTTCGAATGTTCGTGTCGGGGTCCGTCAGTTTGCTCCAGCTGCTGCTGATTGTGGCAGTACAAATTATGTTTTTCTACTGATGCTATGAGAACGAAAAGGTGTGATGGAAGTAAAGAAAGAAAGAGTTTGCTGACATGAAGGCGATGTTTTTGTAGGCACACGTCACACACTAGAAGTGTTTTCAGCGTGATTTGACTGTGAGCGTGTATGAATGAGAAAAGATGAAAATATGAAAGGAAGTTGAAACAGAGAAATTAAAATGTCGTTTTTTTTTTTTTACTACAATTTATTATTGCCGCTGACACTGACAACTTTATCTTAAACTTCGATTGTTAACATGAATATCGAATATAAAGAGAAAAAAACTTTAAAAAGACCATAATTGTCAATTCAAAAGTTCTGGTAATAAATAACCACCACAGTAACGTTTACATTGAAAACAGTTTGTTCGCTTTAATTTACCATGTCGTGTTCGGGATACAATGTTTGTTGATAAACTAATACATGCTATTACCGGAGATGACCACAAACAGGTGTTTTACAACTCAAACATAACATCCATGATGTTGCGTCATTTTTCTTCCAAGAAAATTAACGCTTAAATTTTTTTTCGAAGATTATTTTGAATCTCTGGATATTGCCCTCAATTATCTGAGACATTTTTAAAATTATTATTTTCTTTGGTCAATTTATCCATGAGAGAATTTGTCACTTTAATAAGTAAATTTTTTTTTTAAAAAAAAGGACGATTTTCGAAATTTCATTCAACTTTAAGAAACATTTAATCAGTTATGTGCCATGCGTGATACACGCTTAGGCGATCATGTATCTTTCGATACGAGGCAGATTTTTTCCCGTAGTAGGTTACCATTTCTTTCTGCGATAGACCAGTTGCCATCAAAGAACCCAGTCTGTTGGGCTATTTATCCATAAGAGTATTAGCACGTAAGTGAATGTAATGGATTCGACTGGAATTTGAACTCGGCTCTCCGATTCCTCAATCCAATCGTTATCCATTACTCCACCGTGCCTCCCTAAGAAACATTCACAATTACAAAAACTAAAATGTGTTACATTAGTGATCGAAATATTAAAGTTTACGAGTTTTAAAATGGTTTAAAAAAGAAATTGTTCTGAATCATATTTTTCTATTTTTTTTTTTTTTTGTTGTTGCCACTATGGGCGTAGACGATCTTGGTTTTCTGAAGATGTCTTTTTTTTATAATCTATGAATTGCCAAGAATTCATTAAGAAACGATTTGGAATTTAGCGTTTTTCTTTTCTTAGATTGGTTACCATTCAAGGCTAGAGAATCAAATCTACTCTGCTGTATAACCCACAGCTGGGGGAGACGAAATGGACTGATATGTTTTCCAAGGGGTGCGAAAGTGAACCTCAACTTTGACCTCGTCTCTCCGATCTCAGTTTCCGACCAAATGACCGCTAGGCCACGCGCACATCCATTTTTTTCTATTACATTTTTGATACGCTTCTTTATATATTTTTTAAAAATCTCTTTTGAATAGTTTCCTCACTCTGAATAAATTCCTGGCAAGAGACTTCCTGCTGTTGTTGAAACCTTTCTTAAACTCTTTGTTCGATAACGTCTCGCTTTCTTATACGATTTTTACACCTACAATCTATCGTAGATGTACATACTTTCAGTTTATTTTTTATATAAATAAGTTACTTTAACTATTCAATCAATGCAAGGAGCAAGAGTCACTCAAGGTAGAGGTTTAGGGAATTACATTGTTAAGGCTTAAAAAGAGAAAGGTACGATGGATAAATTGTCATCTAAATTACGCAAAATTAAAATAACACTAACAGATATTTACCAAAATTACACAAAAATATCTTTAAATATTGAAGATTAAATTTATTCAATAACATCGCCATTGTCTTCAACCACGGCCTCCAGAAGACTTCGTAATCTCCTGCAACTCTTCTGGAAGTCTCCTTGTTTAAGTAAGTGAATGTTACCATAATCCTTGCCTTCAATTCAACTTCGGTGTTACAAGGAGTTTTGTTGGTCGTTCCGCAAATAATAATCAATGGTGGTTGCAGTCTGGGGAGTTAGGTAGCCAGATGTAAGGGGTGATGTGGTTACAGAAACTGTCTGATAACTATAACTGGGTTCTTCTGTCTGTGTGGCATGGTGCAGAGTCGTGTTGTCAAACATAGGGTCTTCTAGCAGCCACCCTCTTGACCCAAGACAGCACTATCTCATGTAAGCACTTGATGTAGGCCTCTGTGTTGAATCTAAGACCCTGTTGAAAGATGAATGGAGGCATAACGTCGCCATCACTAGTGATCACTCCAAACACCTTCGTAATCACCATTAGACTCATCCAACTCTCTCCGAATTATTTGGACTGTCCTCAGACTGACACTCATAAAAACCTAAAATATTCGTATGTAGAGATTCCGGCGTGAATGCCAAGAAGTGCAGCATGCCGTTTCCAAATTTATGGCGGAATGAATTGCGTCATGGGGCTGTTTTTCTCAGAGACGGTGCCCAACTGACCTTACTATACTGTGCAGTTGACAAAATAAAAATAAAAAAATTAACGCGCATGCACGAAATTAAAAATATAAAATGGCGGCAATTTACCCCCGCACACTGTATATATTATTTGAAGAGATAAAGGTTGTAGCGATCATGGAAGCATTCTCTCGGAAATCTCTTCTACAAAGTAACAGTTCTGGAGAAGTAGCTGTTTGAACAGAACTGCCCGCTTATCAATGGAATACGAGGGCAATGAAGATGAGTTGATCCCGTGTACGTGGCATGGTGTCAAGATCTGAACGGTACTAAGGAACGTAGCTCATCTGAACATTTACCATGAAAATAACAATAGGGTAGCAAGAGGCTAGCAACGTTTCATCTGTGGATTTTAGCTTGGAAAATAATTAATCCCCGACAAGGTCGTGTAAAGGCTTTTGAACTCGAGGCCGGAAAGTGAGAATTGGACAGCTTCAGCCCAGATATGGCAGCAATGATCCATTTTTAGTCTAATCTATTTTTTCATCTCTCTGAAATAGTGATCTTGTAGATAGTAGCCATGTTGATCACCAAAACATTGTTCAAACCAACAAGCGTAAACAGCAGATGCAGGAGAGTAATTATCCCATCAACTAATTGACCTGACGACAAACTAATTGTGCAACAACTGCCCTTCCGTCTTGGTCAGGCTGATCCAAGTGAAAGTTGGTGTCTTCGCGTTTAACCTGTGAGACGTGGGTTGGGCAGAAACCTATTTTTAGTTATGCTTGATTATTGAAGATCCGATTTCCAGTTTGTAACTTTTCATTATACTCACGGGGTAAAGTTAGTGGAAATGCTCTGACGCCTGCGTTGGGGGAACCGTGGAAACTGGGTTTTAATATACGGGGTGATTGAAAAGTAACTCAGTATCTTGAAATTCCAAACAAGAACTAACAAGGGAACGGTGAATAAGTTTAAAAAAGACGGAACAGTAGAGAGGAAAACAGGATAATGTCGTCACAACAGTAAGAGGGATCATCATTTCAACTTAGTGCGAAAAAGATTAATTAGAAAAGATCCAACTCAATCCATAAGACGTTTGGCACGTGAGAGAGGAGCTTCATCTATGACAGTCCAAAAAGCAGTGAATTAAGACTTGAAAATGAAATTGTACGTTAAACATGTGAGACAACCTTGTTACTCCAGGTCAGAAAGTTAGAAGGTTAGAGAGGACGAAGATCATCGTGAATGTTGGAAAATGATCTTCGAATAATATATATATATATATATATATATATATATATATTGAACTTTATTTCAATCCTTCATGAGCTTACTATTCTTAGTTATGATTAATTAATGATGAACATGCCATGTTCGTTTATGATCGATTTCATCCGATTCTTCTGTTAAGCTTGGAGAGTAATTATCCATTCGTATTGCTTAAAGTGGAGGCTAATGGTATTATAAAACACTCTGGAAATTCCAATAAGTTATCTTATCACTTCTAAGATACAAGGGTTCAGAGCTTAATCTAACAATTGGACAATTTTGTTGTTGCACGATTTGGACAATTTTGCTATTAGACTCGGTATTTATAAATCACATCTTTCCCCCATGTATAACTATGTGGATTCCCAAAGGAAGGGGGAAGTACAACAGCTACACGACAGACAACTACGGGAGGGTGGAGGGTACAACAATGACGGACACCCTACAGGAGGGCGGTGGGTAAAACAGCTACACGAAGCACACCTACAGGAGGACGGTGCGTAAAACACGACGGACATCTACAGGAGGACGGGAGGGTGTAAAACAGTTACACGACGCACAGCTACAGAGATGACGAATGATGCAACGGCTACACGACGGACATCTACAGAGATGACGAATGATGCAACGGCTACACGACGGACACCTACATTAAGGGAGAAAGTAAAAACATTTACACGACGGACATCTAGAGAGAGCGAGCGAGCGAACGATACAACAGCGACACGACGGAGACCTACTGAAGACAGACGAAATTAAATTTACACGATGGACATCTACAGGAGGACGGTGAGTAAAACAGCTTCACGACCTACAACTGCATGAGGACGGAGATACAGCAGCTACACGACGGACGTCTATAGGAAGACGGTGGGTAAAACAGCTATACGACGCACACCGACACGAGGAGGGGGAGGTAAAACAGCTACACAGCTTTACACCTACAGGATGGCGGAAGTACAACAGCTGCACGACAGACAACTACAGGAATTTGAAGGGTACAATTATATGTCGGAAACGCTACAGGAGGACAGACGATACAATAGCTACACGACGGACATCTATAAGCGGTCGATGGGTAAAACAGCTACATGACGGATCCCTACAGCAGGGCGGATGGCACAACAGTAGAAACCTTATGACGAGACACTCTTCAGAATAATAATTCCTCATTTCAAAAATACCTGTAACATCAGGTACATCAACAATTAAGATTAAGTTAGTGCGAGACTTGTAGCTTATATTATAAAGAGCTCATAATATAAAAAATACATATATTATATCATAAATTATTTACTAGCATAGTGATAGAACATATAAGCTCTAACAAACAGGTAATAACGAATTATTTGAGTAACATCGATTATATCACCTCGAAAAGCCGGAGCTCGTAGCATTTCTGTTGTAACCTAGAAAGGGTTACTGAATGAGGAATAACCAAAACGGAGGTTGGAAATGAAATGGTAATCTTTATATCATCAACAAAATACAATACTCGCCAGCGGCGTGAAGTAGGTAAACCACTGCTAGTGGTGGACTACTTAGACAGCATAATATCCCCCCCCACTTACAATAGTGTCCAACGTAATTATGCTGATTGTGACATACCCATTAGTGTTCATAGGTACGGTATATAACAATTTCTGACTAGATTAACCCGACATTCCAAATATCTATGACAAAGTTATCGTAATTGCGAGCATTTTCTCTTTTTTATTATTTAATTAGAAGCTACGTACTTACCAGTAAACACCAACTGACAACATGAATTATTAAGCTTGAAATGGGGTAAAATGAACACAAACAAAAATGATCGTAACATTATCATAAATTCATTTTCTGTTGCATCAATAAATCCGTAGCTTGAGCAGAACTATTCGTTGTATAATGTTCAATCTATACGACCAGAAGAGGAGCGAAGTCTTATAGTAATACGGAAGGAGATATGCTTGTGTAAAATAAATACCTTTTTATTATTATTATTAAGCTACGAACTTATTGATGTACTTACAAGTGTGCAAGGGAATTATTTTCAGAGTAATTTGAAATACGTGACATCGCATTTTCGACAGTGGTTGATCACTGTTGATATTTTGTTTTTTTTATCGATGCATATGAGTTTTACATTTCAATAAACAAGCTTCAATTTCATATATTTACATACAAAAAGATTTTAAGCTTGACACAAAAATTAGCTTCGGTTCACAAATGTCTGCCGTGGGAAACCGAATATTAAAACGGTTACTGCTTAAAGCTAAGAAAGAAAATAAATCAAAACGGTCGATTATTAAGAAAACAAACTGTAAGTCAAATATTCTAATATATATATATATATATATATATATATATATATATATATATATATATATAGATAGATAGATAGATAGATAGATAGATACCTGGTGTAACAGCAAAATTGTCCAATTGTTAGGTTAAGCTTTGAACTGATCATTCTTAGAAATGATTAAAAATATCTTACTGGAATTCTCCGAGTTTTTATAACTCTACTGGACTCTACTTTGAACAATAAGAAAGTATAATTACTCTCCAAGCTTAACAAAAGAATCGTGATGAAATCGATCATAAACGAAAATGACATGTTCATCTTTATCATAGTTAATGATCGGAAGCTCATGAAGAATTTAAATCAAGTTATATATATATATTATTCTAGGATCAATTACCAACTTATTCAAGATGACCTTCGTCCACTCTAATCTAACTTTCTGTTCTGGAGTAAAAAGATGCTTCGCATGTTTCACGTACGATTTCATTTTCAAGTCTTTTTTTCATTGCTGTTTCGTCTGTCATAGGTGAAACTCCTCTCTCACGTGCCAAACGTCTTATGGATTGAGTTGGATCTTTTCTAATTGATCTCTTTAGGTCTAAACTGAAATGATTATCCTTCTTGTTGTTGTGACCTCTTGATCCAGTTTTCCTCTCTACTGCTCCCTTTTTTTTTTAAACTTATTCACTGTTCTCTTGATGGTTCTTGAATGGACTTTGAAGCTGGAAGCCAGAGTATGAATGTTAGTGCCATTATTAAACGCCTGAATGATTTTTCATCTCACTATTGCTCATTTGTGAAGACATTGGACTGACACAAAAACGGGTTTAGTTGAATAAATCAAAATTTTTTCTAGTGATTCTTGCGACAAATAGCATCAAGATGGCTAAACGTCTCATCTTAAAATCTGAAATCAGTCCTTCCTTATTCGTTTGTTTAGAGCTGTTTTAGGCTCTTTGAAATCTTGACCTACATTTTCTTCAGCTCTAAAATTTTGTATTTAAAACAAAATTAGTAGATTTAGGTTATGGGATGTTATTTCATTTATAGTCGTGATATAGCTGTAGGTAGCGGAATAGGAATTTAATTTGTCTACATTTGGAAATTACGTTTCATCTTTTGTTCAGGAAATTAAAAAAAAAAAACTCCAAAAATAACACTGATAATAAGAAAAACAGCACCAGCTTACAACACTTTTTTCTTGACTTCAAATTTATGAATCTATCGCTCAGCCCATGGACGTTTTTTTTTCCGTTCGAGTAGAAGGGACATGTTTTGTTTCAAATTCAGTCAAATTGTCTATATGTGTGTATACGTGTACTATTTAACGTAAACATAGAACATTAAATAGCACAAGCATGTGTAAGTCACTCACGCACAACTCAGATATATGTATTAACATTACATAATAGTTACAATAGACAGTGAATGACGGACATTGAATATAGTCTTCTTTTATAATATAGATTATTATTATTTTTTTGTTACGGTTTTTTGTGTATATACACTATGACTAGTGAGACAATCCAGATGACTTAACTTCCTTTATAGTCTACCAATAGAAGGTTGACCAATCAGAAGCCGCAGAACATTGTATTCGTCGTGTATAAAGGCGGCCATCTTTGTTCAGCCTACCGGAAGGACCAGTGCGAACAGGCGAAGATGATAGAAGGAACAACTACGCTCTGCTACCATCAGTGAGAACAGGCGAAGATGATACAAGGAAGAACTTCGCTCTGCTAAAGATATCCACCGTAGACCTGAACTACGATTTCCTACTATATCCGAATTATTCACTGCCAACCTCTGGATTCTATACTCGAAGACGACCGTCACGAAAATGTCTAACATTGTTATTATTATATTATTCCATTTTTTAAGTCTAGAGATGCAACCAAATTAAAAACACTCCATTAAAATATAGAGATGATATCATTAGTACTAAAAACAGCCATTCTTCAAATGATTGGTTGCTTAACGTTGTGAGAATCAGCGAAAGAAAACAAGCAGCAAATGACTTAACTCCTTCCGCGTTCAATCCATGCAGAGAATGACATTGCAATTTACACTATCAAATTTAAAATAGAATGAAATAAGATAGTGGCAGCAAACTGAAACCCGGAACTTTGATATTCTCAAGGCGTAAATAAAATCGAAATACTTCTATGAAAGGACGTCAAACCTCTACGGTATAAGCAGCTGTCTGTCTAAAGAAAGAAAAAGACGTTTGGAAATTTGAAAAAAAAAAAAAAACAAAAAACAAAAAACAATAAAACAAAACTCGGGAACAGATATAAAAATATGTCTACCTGACTATTGACAAATGGTCCAGGAACGTAGTTTTTCACGTAGAAAGAGACACAACTTAATAAATGTGTCAAGGCCGTGAAAACGGGGCTTTAATATACAGGGTGATTGTAAAGTAACGCCCTATTTTAGGTATGATGGACTCTCCTGTCTTGTAAAAATTATAGATAGACTGGAGAGTCACATCATATAGGTAGTTATTTTTCAGTCACCCTGTGTGTGTGCATATATATATATATTATATATATATATTATATATATATATAACGGGTGTAATAGCAAAATTGTCCAAATCGTGTAACAGCATAATTATCGATCCCACAAGCCTCTACGGTGTAATCAGCTGTCTGTCTAAAGGAAGAAAAGAGACGTTTGGGGATTTAAAAAAATAAAAAAATAAATAAAAAACTAGGGAACATACATAAAAATCTGTCTACCTGACCATTAACAAACGGTCCAGGAATGTAGTTTTGCACTCGGAAAAACACAGAAGTTAATAAGTGATGAAAAATGTCCTTAGATTGTAATGTAATGTCTCCTCTCATATATGACAGTGAATGAAGGACAATTGACAGAAGAAGACACCTGTTGTTTCAGAGGTGCATGGTTCTACTGACGAATATTAACAAGGAGATGAAAAGGTTTTATTTGCCACTTAGTAAGTTGAATTTGTTAGAGCTCTAACATCTACAGAAAATAATTATTTACATAGAAAAATGTAATTGATATTCATTTTTTTTAAATTATCATTTGATTTCATATATCTTTAGAAATAAAATACATCAAATAAAATACATACTTTAAATGCAGTTTTTTTCTTTCTCCCGGTCTCCGGAAACAAAAGATATCAATTGACTTACCTGAAAAATAATGAAAACAAGCATAAACTTTAGGCGCAAACACATACAAACATATTTATGCCTGCAGATATATACAACACATAAGCATGGACAGATACACATTTAATATATATATATATATATATATATATATACATATAATCGTCAGGCGGCCTGACGATTGCGTCTAGTATGAAACAGCCTGTCGCCTGAGTGTCGACTTCAATGTTCACTTTTATATTTATACGCTCTATCTCTGATATTGAGCACTTTATCCCATAAATTCACTACACTTAAAGCTATATTTCTGCACAAGCACACGCGCACACACACACATATATATATATATATTATATATATATATATATAGTGTGTGTGTGTGTGTGAGCATTCGATATACGCTAACAGAACAGTCAGTGGTACAGTTGGACGGAATTTATAAAATATTTCTATTAAAACTGATCATCAGATGGAAAGTGAAAAATTTAATAAAATTTGCAAAAATCTCTTCATGACTCTACAGACTCCTTTTTCTATTTCATAGACCTCGATGTTATCTTTTTCTGCTCTCACATAACAAGAGAGTTCCACCTCAAAATGACCCGACAACTGAGCTTAACATGAAAAATAATCTCTGGCCACGAAAATTTCATTCTTAAATCAAGCAGTTCAGCGATTTTGTATTTAGAGTTCAACATCTGGAGGAGATTATAGAAATAATTTATTGTACACTAGACTCCAAGAATTGTAGCTGTTTATTAATTTGCTTTATAAATTTTAAACTGAGAGAAGCGGTCGAGTTTCATTTGATAAGATATTCAGCGTAATATTTCACTGCTATATTTCTAAACTGAGAGCAAAATTAAAATCCTAATAAAAGCGACAGGAGGACATAAATATTATTCTGATTGTGGGGAAGACAGGACGTTGTCAGAGATTTCCTTCTTATTTCAGCAGCGACAGTTGAACTTCAAAATCAAACTTGGACTGTAAAACCCCAAATTATTAAGGAAGGAATAATCATTCAAGGACCATTAAATTGGAAATATTAGGTTGGTGCAAAAAAATAATGACGTACTAATGTCGTTTTTTGACGTTAAAAAATACGTCAAAAAACGACATTATTACGTCATTATTTTTGCACCAACCTAATATATGTGGGGAAGAACAGGAATTTTATTTCGACTTAAGATATTTTCCAGGCATAAAAGCAGTTGAATGTGATATGTGTTGTAGTGTAATGAGTATCGGGTCTGGATGAGAAATCGGAGAGTCGACTTCGAATTCCAGTCGAGTTCGTTACATTCATTTACGCGCAAATACATTTAGGAGAAATATGTATCCATCTTTCTGAATATAACTGCTTACTGAAGGTTGATCTAGCATAATAATTATCTTATGTAAATGATTCTTATTCTTAGGTTTTCTTTGAATTCATTATCAGCGCTGAACCTATTCTTATTAATACCCTATGGTCAACAGTGTAATTGAAGTCGTTGTCGGTGAGCATGCACGCAGACAAGGCCAACTTTTACCATGGATTACATAAGTAATAAAATATCTGAGTACACTTCAAAGACACTTATAAGATTTAGCTAACATTGCAAAAAGATGGCGTTGTGAAATTCTTACTCAACTCATGGTCAAATCAGTTCACATGGAGAAAGTTGAGAATTACAAAAAACCGAAATCCTTAATAAGGAAAACGAAATAAAAGGTTTCGTTCAATTTTTCGTAAGAGTAACCACATACGACAGACACCTGAGAAAAATATAACTGACAGTGATTGAAACTAGATAAAACTAAAATACCGAGATAAGGAAACAAGTTCGAAAGACTATTGTCCTCATCTTTGTCGCCATATTTATTACAACGTTTCGGCCGTTGTACGCTCCGACCATCTTCAGGTGGTTGGAATGAACCCTTTATTTCGCTCACTGGGGTAGACTGTTCTAGTTCCACGTGCCATGTTTAATGGATGTCAGTTGTCAGTTATCTCCTGTTAATTCCCCTCTCCAAGTTCTCCACTGCCTTAAATTGAATTCACTGTTTGGCTCCTGTCACTGGATATAACTAACGCCTTTATTCACTGTGCCAGCCACCTGAAGAAAGCGTACAACGGCCGAAACGTTGTAATAAATATGTCGACAAAGATGAGAACAATAGTCCGAATAATGTAAATAGTGTACATAATACCTCATCTCAGAAATATAGACAGATACTGTCCCTTGAAATGTGGTTTTTAATCACCCCGTTCAAAAATGCACGTCAGAGGTCTCTTCCTGGGTGAAAGCCGGCATCAATGTTTTCATTCCAGCAAAGAAATACCAAGTTAAAACACGTTCATGTCTTTGGTTCTCAACTGCTTGCTCTGTCGCTATAGCTCACGGGAATCACTTCTTCCGATTGTACTAGAGCTCTTTGTCTGCTCGTAACGAGTAAAAGCGTGTGTCCTCAATGAAGCAAAGTTACTGTTTGCTGATAGAATGAAACAACGTATTGCATCTCGCAAGTTTGGTTCTAGAGATTACTGGCCGCTCTGCAAGAGTGTGTTGGACAACAGCAATTCATCTTCTATTCAATCAATTCGAAGTTCTGACATCTAAAGCAAATAAGGAGCAATACTTTGCTCGGAAATTCTCACCCAACACAACACTCGACTCACCCGGACTATCCGCACCCGATCCCCACCCTAGAAACGAGGCTCTACTGAGTGATATGTGCATAACTGGCGCTGGTCTCTAAATTAGATTCTCGAAAGACAAGTGCAGCTGACATATACCAGTCGTCGTCCTAAAGAGATATGCTCCCGAGTGGGCTCCAGTTTCCTCGCTGCTTCCTGCTTTCCAGCTTGTTCAAAGTTCTCTTCAGTCGTCCCTGTTTTTTAAGAACTCTGTAGAACCTTCTGACCCCTCTAACTACTGCCCTCTTCTACCGCTTTTAAGCAAAGTCTTCGAGGCTTTAATCAATGCCGAAGTGGTTAAACATCTTACCTCTCACGACTTACTCTCTGACAAAGAATATGGATTCCGTTTTGCCCGGTCTACCGCAGATGTGCTTACGTCCATAACTGAATATGCATATCAAGCTCTCGATAATAACGGCGAAGCTCAAGCTGTGACAGGGTTTAGCATACCAGTTTTTTACGTAAGACTCAGAGCTCCAATATTACAGGACGATTGTTTGATTTAATCTAATCATTCCTATTAAATTGTGGAATGAAGGTCGTTGGGAATCTTTCATAGAAACGCCGGTGTTCCCCAAGGCTCTATTTCTGAGCTTCATTAGTGACCTTCACCAGTTCCCAAGTAGGCATCTATGCAGATGACACTACCATTTACTCCTGTCTCAATAGTAAATCAGGCAGCACTGACAAAGTTAACCTGTCCGCTGCTCTCGAAAAGAATCTCAAATTAACCGGGACACGAAATGACATGTAAAAGTCTAAACTGCTCTCATTCAACCAAACACAGAGAAACTTCCCTGCACACCACCAACATGACTGTTGCTCAAACGCAGGAGATTGTCTTACTGCGCCTTCTAGGCCTCACTTTTTTCCACTGACTTGAAATGGAATAACTACATTGCATCAATAGCTGCATCTATTGCAAGGAAAGTTGGTTCATTTATTCGCGCCAGAAGGTTTTTTCTTGTCGGAGTTCATCTTACACATCGACAAATCTACCATTCGTCCGTGCATTGAATACTGTTGTCATATCTGGTCTGATGCCCCTTCTTTTCAGCTAGATGTTCTTGACAAAATCCAAAGAAGGATCTATAATGTAATGTAATCGATTTTGAATTGCGTCACTTTCTCACCGACATGATATAGCTTCCCTCTGTCTTTTCTACAAATATTTTCATGACAACTGCTCTGACAAGGTTTTTTTTTTTTTTTTTTTTTTTTTACACCTGATGCTCCGACTACATGACTTTAAGCGTGCTACTAGATTAGCATCTAGGTCCCACCCTTTTACTGTTGAAATAGTTAAATGTAACTTTTACTCCAACAGAGTCTTTTCTCGCACTTTCTGACAGTGGATCTCCCTTCCTCTTGCTTCCCTGATAAATACTATCTTCAAAAATTTAAATGCAACATCAATCGCTATCTCCTGCTGTCTTGATCCCCGTTCATCTTTTACCATTTGCTCAATTCCCCACTCTACCCAGTCGTTTCTCTCACTTTCACTATCTGTAGCCCTTCCTTGCGTGCTAGTGGCACTGCCACCTTGCTTCAAAAATGCTAATATATATATAAGGGTTCACCAATTATTTTCTTAAATTATATTTTAACAGATAAAGTGTCCGTTGAACAACAATAAAATTGTCAGCACTTTATCAGCTTTTGTTCTCGTTCATTATTTACGTAAGAATGGCTACTTTTGGTTAAAAATCAGCGCTATTTGTTTTAAAAACCCATTTATCTAATTAATCTGATTTGAAAAGATATTTTTTTACTTTAAGTTTAAAATAATAATTAAATATTCCCCAAATAAATTTTCTGAAAATCAGATTTTATTTTTAAAAGATTTCTTAATACTGATTGAAATACACAAGAATATTTTGATTACTGTACATAATAAATTTAATCCTTTACCTTTCAATTAAAGCTAAAATGAAAGCTTCAAAAGAGCTTTTTCATTTATAAAAATCCATTTTAAAGCAAGGCATCGAAAATTAGTGGCGGTACCGAGATAAAATTAAACGTAATTTTTATCAGATTACGATAACGGAAGCATTCTCTATCACATGCTGAGGAGAACTTCTTTGGCATTTTGAGTAGAACCACTGAAATACAGTTTGATATATTAAACTCCTTTCTTAATAAGATAATTTATCTTGTGGTTTCTTATCAGCGAAGTTTGGTAAATAATTCGAATGCGTGCCTTGTGCAGCATGGGGTTAATAAACTATTTTCCCAAACTGAAACTACTTTATGAGTTTGATTCTCGCTGGGTCCTGCGCACTTCCTAAATTTACTAAATACCAATTCTTTAGGGTAGGAGCATAATTTAAGGCCAGTGTAAGAACACTCATTTTAGTTAGCACCTACCATAATTTCCCATGTATAATACACATTTTTTCTAAAAAAAATAAGCAAAATTAGGGGTGCGTATTATGCACAAATCTTTAAAAAATTGCCGTTTCATAGGTAGATTTCAGTTGCGAAATGACTACTCACCACAAACATACGACAATTTGACACTAACATTCGGCGATTACGACCCCATAACGATGTCAAATTCAATCATATGTACCTAACAATACTTACTAATGTAAAATAAAAAATAATTATCATAAAACTAAATTAGAATAATATTATTCTATGTTTAAAATCATTTTTAATAAGAGTAGGAAACGCTGGCCGTAATAAAATTGGAGAGGTAGAATTTATAGCGTTTGATTACCAAACAAGGGAGTGCGTATTATGCATGAGTAGATGCATTTTCCCACACTTTCAGCACAGATTTTTGGGTGCGTATTATGGATGAAGGTGTATTATACATGGGAAATACGGTAATTGACAAATTTATTTTACTGTTGATGATAGTGATGACAACAATAATAACAACAGCAATAATAATAATACATCAAAGCAGTCGTAGGTCGATCACAGTCATGATTATATTTGCTGTAAACCCCATGATCTTCTCGATGGCTGCTTAGTATATGCAACGCCAAGGCTACATATAGGTTTGAATTCAGAGTTTTCATTCTCATAGACTGGTTGCCAACCATGGTTAGAGAGAGCTGAGCGGAGGGTGATGGATTCATATATTTCCCCAAATTTTTTTTCGAAAGTAAATATAACAAACTTTGATGTATTTCGAAGTCGACTCGCCAATTTCCCGTTCCCGGCCGCTAATCATTACACCTGAATGTTCTACTTGTTATCCCTTTTAAATAAGACGAAACAATTGAATAATCCTATTGGTGTAATATTGTTATCCTTGATTTAATTACAAAGCCTTCACCTAGTTACTATTCCAACTCTTCTCTTGTACATTGCTTCTATGACAACAAATTGGCCAATGAAAATGTGAAAGAATCATTAAAGAAGACTTACAATATATCGTCTCAGAATTTCAGAAAGAGAATCAATTGAAACGAATGTCGACTCATAATTTGTTTCACTACTGGATTGGTTCAGTACCGTCTATTTCTTTCCCTATCATTTATCATTCGAACATTTTTAATAACATTTGCCGATAATTTTATTCCTTTATCCTTTTCTTATTTATTGATGGTAAAATATGTAACATAACATTTTTATAGACGAGGACGTATTTTCAAATTTGTAAGAAAAGCGTTTCGAGCCCTAACGTTATGTCGTTTTGTTGTCTTTGTTTTTTTTTCAATATGGGTTCAGAATAATCATTTTTGTACTCTATTATTTATCTTTCAAATATTTTAACAACGAGAATGATAAAAATGTTCTCATATTTGATGTTATTTTTATACTTTTAATTCTTTTCTTATTTATTGTTTTGTTTCTATTATTGTCTTACTCCGACATTCATATATATATATATATATATATATATATATATATATTTGTTTATATGTGTAACGCTGATGTTCTTTTATTGTCGTGGTGGAGGGGCTTGCGTGGTCCACTGACTGAGAACGATGTCGTCGGGTGTTCTAAACTCCTGGTAGGGCCACCCATGGCCGCAAGGTCGAAGACAAGGACCCAGACTAAGCACGACCAACCCTAAAGTCCCCAACGGTGGAACAAGTGGATGACGATTACAAAAGATCTCAACGGTTGAATCAGCGAATGAAGAGGGCTACACATAATAGACATGCTACAGAAGGCGCCACCCGAAATTATAAGAGTTAGCGGCAGTCAGTTTCATAACTGGCTTCTTCATGTTTCATTCTATACGTTCCATAGAGAAAAATAATGCAATCAAGTGCGTGGGTCACTTCATGGCAAGTTGAGGTCCACCTTGAACAAATTCACGCTATCGGCACTTTTTCTACTATGCAAAATTTGGTTGGAGGTGAAAGAAATTCAAAGATAAACCATGATAGAGAATAGATGACGGAAGCAGGTTATGGTGAAACTGGAAGCTTCTAGTCCTTAAACTGCGCGTTGTCGGCGAATTTAGTCATCAACGCCATCATCATAATATTTTTTTTCTTTACTGAGTTAAGAAGAAATTCTTAGATACGAGATAAATCCAACGACGACGATGACTCATAATTAATGTTTAATAAGATAGAATAACATTAATGAATTTAAAATCGTGTAAATAAGCAAAATACCAGTGCGGTCATTAACTGCAGAAACCGAAGACGATAAAATTGCAGACTCGAGAAAAATATCAGCATTTGAAAGATTGTGCCGGGAAGATATTAATGTTGAAATGCAGACTGGTTTCCCCCAAAATAAATATTCGACGTTTTCTTTTTTTTTTTGTTAACTCTAAATTTGATAATCCAGATTTGTTAATTGAGATATATCATTATGACTTGGTGAATCATTCAAATGCCAATTCTCTCCTTTGAAGATTTTTAATGCAAGATTAGTTTTCAGGAGGAAAGGATACCAATCAAAGCAAAAGACCATATAATGTTAACTAGAGTAAAAAAAAAAAAAAAAAAAAAAAAAAGAAAGAAAGAGAGGACGACAGTGTATTTGTGGTGAACTCGTTTCGACGTATGACAGCCCAATAGTTCAAATTTAGAACTGAACCACAGAATTACTCGCATATTCAAAAATGGAGAACTGTTAAGCGGGAGCTGCACAGACTGCACTCTCCAGTCTCGAGAGAGTTCAAAGGCGTCTCTGAGTCCTAGTGGGTGACGAATTATTTTTCAGCTTTGTATAAGGTAACACTTACTGTAAAAAAAAAAAGTTAATAAAAATATGATTTGATTATAGTGATAAAGGGTTGTGTAGAGCCAGCCATAGGAAGAACTTATAACCGAAAAATAATGCACATTCTGTTACGAAATCTCAAAACAGTCACCCTCAGGTTTAAATTCAGTTTCCCTTCCCTTAAATTGGCTGTCACGACAGGAGAGTTCAATCTGCTTTGGCAATTAACCCCATAACTGAAGAAAGATGGATTCATGCATTCTCTAAGGGTGCCCCCCCCTCTCTCTCTCTCTCTCTCTCTCACACACACACGGGATGTGGCAATCCTCTTGCAGTTCTCTCGTTACTTTTACGGAAAGTGCTCGGACGAACTACATTCCTTGGTTCTACCAGTTTCTTGGTTTCTTTTGTCACATAGCAAGAGAGTTCCACTGCAAAATGACCTGACAATGGTGCTTAACATAAAAAATAATAGCTGTCCACAGAAATTTAATTATTAGTCAAGCAGTACAGCGATTTTGTATTTAGAGTTCAACGTCTAGAGGAGATTATACAAATAATTTATTGTGCACTAGACTACAAGAATTGTAGCTTTCCTTCACGGCAAAGACCCGCCATTCCACTTACATTGGAGCAAACAATCCATATCCCCTCTGAATTCCAAAATAAGTTCCACTCAAACAGCTTCCTCCCGCGAGCCACTGCTCTGTGGAACCGACTCCTAAAAGGATGTTCCTCAATCGATACAATCTTAACCTCTTCAAGTCCAGAGTTAACCGTTATTTTCCACTCTTATCTGTACTCCTAACGTAACCCTCTATCTCGAGTTACCCCGGACTTTGTACAGAGTGAACCTTACTGTACAAAAAAAAAATGATGATTTGATTATAGTGGTAAAGGCTCGTGTAGAACCAGCCACAGAAAGGACTGATAACAGAAATAACATATTCTGCCACCCTCAGGTTTGAGTTCAGAGTTTTTCTTAAATGGAGAGTTCAATCTGCTTTGCCAGTTAATCCCATAGCTGAAGAAAGATTGATTAATGCCTTCTCCAGGGGCATCGAACGGAATTTGAAATCTGACCGGCAATTTCATTTTTTGCTAGTTCCATAAAAGTACTTGGAACGTTACGCTCAATTTTCAGACATCAACCGTTCCATCCGGCCCCATGAATAACACACCAAAAGGCTTAATTGGCGTTGTCAGTTAAAGTTAATAAAACAAGATTAAACGAATTATTGCCTTATACGTTGCGCGCGCAAACACAGAAAGTGGGGTGCTGAAAAATTTTCAGTCCGACCCAATTCCCAAAATGTGACGAGTATTCTTTTCATGGAAAAGTGCTTCTTAGTCGGACCAAGAATTTTCTAGTAACTTTGCGAATGTTCGTATGTATCCCAGTAATACGTAATTAAATCTCAGCTCCCCCGCCATCAGAGGGGAAAAAGGGAATAAGGGAGAGGAGATGATGATCCCAATGCTCAAATTCGAACAGATTGCGACGACGAATTAAATTATAAATAATGAAAAGTTACGTATATATGAAGTTATAACACCTTTTACTGTCGCCTCCACCCGGTGGTCTAACTACGTTTAGTGGTCCGGTCTTCAGCGGATTAGGACGACGTTTTAACCACGGAGCTAATGTTGACGCTGGTCCATTCTGGTTGTTGGCTGTAGTAATCGCAGCGCTGGATCAAGCCATGGTGAGTGCTATATTAAGGAATAAATATTCACAACGAAAAAAATAAATCGAATGATTCATGGCGTTAATTTTCAATTGGCCTATCTAATCTTGGTATTAATTAACCCTTCCTGCGTCAATCTCTATAGTGACACTGCGTCTCCCCTAATAATTTGGGTTCAAAGTTTTTTAGAATCAGGAAATCTGGTGACAACTGACGTGGATTCCAGAGGCACTCGATCCGGGTTCTCAGCCCAGGTTCTCGAGCTCTCAAAACTATCTGCTTATATGCACTTCGGGCCAAAACTAGCGTGGAGACGAAGGGTTTTTGGGATTCGTTGATTTTTCAATTTTTACCTTAATTCTAATAAGGGTTCTTTGTTTCCTATTTCTGCTTTCTTAATCAACTTTCCAAGTTTGGAGAATTATCCACCTCCTCAAGAGAAGTTACAGGGATGGCTCCTCCACTAACTCCAAGCTTCTTCACTTCACATCTCACACCCCCATTTCACACAGGCGGTGCTAAATCCTCCCCCTTCCTTTTCAACATTCTACTCCTTCCTACCTCTCAGGTTTTACACAGCTGTCTTTGTGACAAATCTAATTTTCAAATTGTATGGGCGAAAGGGCGTAGTTTATTCTAATGATTAATTTTAATTCTCCTGTCTCCTCAAGGTAGTAATAAATTTATCTTTCTATTCTTGGACTTAACCACGTTCAGCGAAAACACAAATTAGATCATCCTCTCAACAATTACAGGATCCGTTTTCCTAACTTCGACTCTCACAACGGGTTCGCTCCTTGTCATTTCCCAATTCGTTTTCATCAACGAAAACATATGTTTGCCTAAATTCTCAAGGAAGGGATAAAACTCTTCTCCAAATCCGTTTTCGTCCGCATACCTTACTCTCGATAGATATGAAAAAAAATCTTTAGGAGAGAAGAAATACAGATGGTCCTAATTTCAATAAGGAAAATGTCTCCAACTACTCACTCTCTAACTTCCAGCCAACATTCCATTTTGGACAACCCTTTTTCTTCTCAGAATCAACAATTAACCACCTCATGGCCTCAGTGTAACAACGATATGATTATTGTTAAGATAAACTTTTGAAGTTCGGCTACTCATTGTCCGGTTAAAAATAAGGTTTTTTACAGAGCCACTAGATTTCGATCTATTGAGGTTAAAACCTAATAATTAAATGAAACCCGATGTCTAAGTATTCGTTTCCCCAACTAGCACCTCTTCATTTGACTAATAAGAATAGATTCAGGGTCACACCAATGCAGTCGGCGATTAAAACTAACAAACACGTATTTCATTTGTTTAAAAAGAAATCTATTTTGGATATCAATTATGGAGAAAAGATTATATTACGTTGAGTCATTTATAATTTCCGTTTTTGTTTGTCAACTTTATTTTTTTAATAATAAAGTACTAATTACATTTTATTTAGTTACATAGTTACCACTATGTGCAAGAGCTTCTTACTCCTTCAATGGCTTTTGAGTAAAATTCAACAGGTGTTTTTTTATATTAAGTGAAATATTTTTCGATGAACTCTTTAATCAGGTTTTCATTAAACAGAGATTTCTCCATCAAAGAGTATGTATGTATGTATATATATATATATTATTTAAAAATATGTTTCCATCGCTACATAAGAGTTCTCAAAACTTCAATATAATTATTTGAATTAAATTGAATTAAAGTACCAAGCTCTGTTCCATCTTCAAGCGAAATCTTTTTTGGAATCCCAAAAAATTTCGCTTGAAGATGGAACAGACTCTCACGAGAATGCTTCCCCTAACACTACAATCTTAACTTCTTCAAATTAAGTAAAGCATACATACTACAATGAACCCATCATGAGAAAGTTATTTGAAAAATGCTGAAACCAATAATATAATGCCCTATTATAAAGATATAGGTTTATACTAAAAAATAGAATCTACAAAAGATCATGTAAAAACCATATAACTATAAAACATACGTTTACACTGAAAGTATAAAACTATATACAAAATGTCTATAGTTTAACGCAGTGGGGTGGGAAAACTAAAGACTGCGGGCCACATGTGGCCCGCCAAATTCTATTAAATTTGAAAGAGAAAGTTATCAAGAAACGCCAAATAATTGTTACAAAGAATTTGACGCCTTATTTCTAAAAAAAACTGTCAAATCTCCGCAGTCAAATACATTATTCTCATTGAGTCATTGAGATTCCTCTGTTGCTGAGTTACTTTGTTTTGCAAATAAATCTGTTTCATGGGAAGTTTCTGCTTTAAAATCTACATTAATTTTTTTTTTTTTTTTCTTTTTCAAATTTAGTTACTTTGTTTTTTATTTGAAGTTTCTAATTTGAAATATTAGTAAGAATTGTTTTTTTTTAATTCTTTACGCATTTAATTTGTTTTTCAAATAAATGTTTTCTACTTTATGATATTAATTAAAATATTTTTTTCTTAAAACAAGATCGTTTTGTCTTTCAAATGTTTTTCATGTAAATCTTCAACTTAAAAACACTTAATATTTTTTCTTTAAAGTGCTTTAAACTGAGTTATTTTGTCTTTCAAATAAATGCATTTAATGTGAATCTTCCACAGTACTTTAAAATATTAATAAGAATTTACTGCATTTTTGTCTTTAAAAGGCTTTTTTGTCTATTTTAAATATTAATTATTTTGGGTTACTATGCGGATCAATAAAATTGTGAATTTTTTAATGTGGCCCTTGCACTGAAAAGTTTGCCCACTCTTGGTTTACGGGATGCAATTGCGTTTAAAATATATTTAGTTGAAGTTATAAAATTGTGTTCAAAATATTTAGATTTCGGCTTTAAAAAACTCATGGGGGTTGATATGCCACTAAACAAAATCAACCAAACAAGTCAAAGGTCAGTTGTTATCTATCCTTCTTGTTTTCACTTCATGCCACATCTTTCATTC
This sequence comes from Acanthosepion lycidas, assembly GCA_963932145.1. Classification (NCBI taxonomy): domain Eukaryota; kingdom Metazoa; phylum Mollusca; class Cephalopoda; order Sepiida; family Sepiidae; genus Acanthosepion; species Acanthosepion lycidas. The sequence continues at coordinate 33,214,611 of OZ010582.1, read as the reverse complement.
ATATTACACACCTCACTCCTTATAAGTGTTTTAACAGTAACCTTCTATCTCTATTTCACTCAATACAAGACTCGAGAGTCACTCTAGTGTATAAAAGAACTACCAAAGAAAGTGTGGTTATCAATAATCTCGATTGGTTGGCAAGATGTCGTTCATTTCTGTTATGAAAAATATGGAAGATATGAGCAGAGATATTTGAACAAAGAAGGATACAAGGTGCGATGTGTAAATTATCGCTATTTCTCTTTTTTTTAAAATTTTGCGCATGCGCGTTGTTTTTTATTTTGTCGACTGTACAGTATAGTAGGGTAATTTGGGAACCGTCTGTGAGAGACAAAAAAAAAAAAAAAAAAAAAAAAAGAAAAAGAGTACCACGGAGCAATTCGCTACGCAAGAAATTTGGAAACAGAATGCTGTACTGCTTGGCATTCGTACTGGAAACTCCGATACGAACATTGGCGAATGTTTGGGTGTCAATCTGAGGTCAGTACAGAGTACTCGGAAAGAGTTGGATGAGTCTAATGGTGATTACGATGGTAAGACAATTCGAAAAATCACTCTGATCGTTCTGATATAAAAATAACTGAATTTGTTGGCGGGGTCCTCAGACTCACCACGGAAGCCTACATCAAGTGCCTTGAGGAAATAGTGCTGATCCGGGTCTAGATGATGGCTACTGGAAGACCCTATACCTGGCAAAAGGACTCTGCATCATGTCACACAAGCAGGTGAACCCAGTTATGGCTGTTAGACAATTTCTGTGACCCCATCACCCTTTACATCTGGCCACCTAACTCCTCAGACTGCCATACGCTTGATTATGTGTGGGGCGCAGTTGGGCGAGAGACCAACAAAACTTCTTGTAACATCAACGATGAAATGAAGGCAAGGATTATGGCAGCATTCACCAACTTAAACAAGGAAACCGCCCAGAAGATTTGCAGGAGATTGCCATGTCGTCTGGAGGTCGTGGTTGAAGCCAATGGCGATTTTATTGAATAAATTTAATATTTAGTATTTTAAGATATTTTTGTGTAATTTTGGTAAATATATCTGTTAAAATGAGATATCAGTGTTATTTTCAATTCTTGTGTAATTTAGGTAGTGTATCCATCGCACGCTGAATTTAATAAATCTAGTTTAGACGGCGACAGGATTTTGTCACAAGGATGTGGGTGTGTAACGATTTCTAATGAAATAAGTTTGTCCTGTCATCCCTCAATAAACATGGTTAAATGCTTAGTGATATGACTAAATCGTGAGAATACTGAGAACTTTAGAGCTCTTCCTCGTTAAACAGATATGAGTATGACCTCCTTGTCACACCTACACAAAAATCACTCAGCTGAAACTAATAATTAGGCTTATTCATCAATTTCCCGATGACTCGCCATAGGGTAGTCTTTATCAAGCTACAGGTATGATTTTTAAATTCGTTGGCTTCTTGTGTGTGTGTGTGTGTGTGTGTGTGTGTGTTACATCGCAAGGCAAACTAGGCGTTTAACGCTGCATGTCGCCTAGGTTCTGAAGGGACCCGACACATAAAAGAAGAAAGAAGGCAGTATCGGGACAGGGCAGGGGTGCAATATCTGTCTCACCCCCAGCAAAATTCTTTTCTTCAGGTCAGACGCTGCATCATTTTCCGCGATTCACATTCTTTCCCCGTTTTTTGAACAGGAATCGAGGTTTTTCTCTTGTTTCCTTTTTAGGATTGGGTTTCTAGTTACTTCTAAAGTCTTATCATTCTCTTCCTCACCCAGTAGACCCTTGTGTCTTAGTGGCATTATCACCTTGTTTGGGTGAAATGATTAAAAAAAAAAAAACTTTTAAATGAGAGAAAGCTAGAGAAAAAAAAGTTCAATCATGATACTGGGGATTCAGAATACGGGGCAGCACCTCCATATTACACAAAAGGGAAGGAACAAAGTATTCTAACGCATTCGCTGTGGCCCAAACCTTTCACAGAAGCATTAATGTGAGCATACCATAAATTACTTTACCTAGAATTCAAACCGTTACGTCACCTCAAAATTGATCAATTCATATAGGATTTCTCTGTCTATATTTCTGAGATGAAGTATTATGTACATTATCTACATTATTCGGACTATTGTCCTCATCTTTGTCGCCATCAAGGACACATGGCACAGTGGATAAAGGCGTTGGTTAGATCCAGTGACAGGACTCAAAGAGTGTGAGTTCAATACCCGGTTATGGCAGTGGAGAACTTTCAGAGGGAAAATTAACAGGAGATAACTGATAACTGACATCCATTAGACATGGCACGTGGAACTAGAACAGTCTACCACAGTGAGCGAAATAAAGGGTTCAGTTCGAGATTTCAACCACCTGAAGAAGGCCGGAGTGTACAACGGCCGGAACGTTGTAATAAATATGGCGACAAAGATGAGGAAAATAGTCCGGATAATATAGATAATGTTCATATAGGATTATTTGAAACAACATTGGGTGTTTTTCTGAAAAGTTCTCAACCTGACCAAGAAGAAAGTACATGCTATTGCACATATCCCACTCTGCAGCTCAGTACATTTTGTGCATCATTACTGAAATTTATTCAAATATTTTTTCTATATTTGGCCCACGTGTCATACCCTAACTCCATGGGGAGGCAAATATCGCAAGGGAATATCGCAAGCTATTTCGGTATTTCGATCCACTGCAGTATCATTATTCCGGACTAAGCTAACATGGTAAATACTTCAGCTTCACAAGAAAACCAGGTAAAATTAATTAAGAGATTATTTAAAGTTTTAGGGCGTTGAATTGTTAGATCAACACACCAATCAACGCTAGATTTAAATTTGCATATTATTTACACGAATTCAATATCAAATTCTAACTCCCCCGTTCATCTTCGAGGATTATTTTACCTTAGAAACGTGAGCCAATATTCTTGGCTCGCTCGACACTAAAAAACAAATATATCAAGATTCTTTGCCAAGGTTTAGCATGAACTCTCCATTTTAGCATTATATCTTTCAAGACGAATGCAATGGCGAACAAACTTTGGTAGAGATAAAAGGATGGCAGGGAAACATGTAAAAGGAATGACTTGCCTCAAAATAAATGGCGCATTTCTTACTAGTACTAGAAATTAGTTTGCCAAACTCGGCAAAAAGAAAGACATAAAAAATAGACTTTTTTTTTAATTTACGCATAACTGGAGAAGAGGTGGATTTGTACTTTTTCCAAGGCTATTTGCGTGTAAGTAAATATATCGAATCCAACTTGAATTCCGAGCCATTATCCCCACCCGCACATCCAAGCGGACACCCACCTAAGTACTGACCAAGCTTAACTTCGGTAATCGTACGGGGATTGGTGATTCAACGTAATATGGCCGTAAGCCTGGTAGATTTCAGTCTCCCGAGGCTGACAGATGTTAACTTATATCAATAAAAGAGAGGAAATAAAGATGAGATGCAGAAAGCTCAACAATTTTCTTAATGGAAAAAAAAAAAAAAAAAAAAAAACTGAAAAAAGACAAAAGAATGAAATAAAAGGGTTAAAATTATGTTAACATCTCAAAGTTATTTTTTTTTTACTTGTGGAATGACGAACGTTGAGTTAACCCCCTGAAGGTTACTCAAGCGAGAAGAAAGCTGACATTAACTTAGTTACTGCTTCTGAAGCTTTACTCAATCGCACAACACTAAACTCAGCGTTCTTTACTTCAGAAGTGAAAAATTTTAACTTTCAGATGAACACAGCAATTTTGTCTTTGAAAATGATGAATACTACAATACTTGTCTTAAAAAAAAAAAAAGAAAAAAAAAAAGAAAAAAAAAACACCCTGATGATCACATTGTGCTAATGTCGAAAATACTCGGAATAAATAATATGAATCAACACGTTAAATTTCTCTCTTCCTTTAATAATGAGACCAAAAAGCTTGTCCGTGAACACGAAAGGATCCGATTGAAAATAATTATTAGGTTGGTGCAAAAATAATGACGTAATAATGTCGTTTTTTGACGTTAAAAATACGTCAAAAAACGACATTATTACGTCATTATTTTTGCACCAACCTAATAATCAATGAAACATCTCTCAATGAAAACATACTTCATATATATATATATATATATATATATATATATATATATATATTATTAGTGGTCAATATATATATATATATATATATATTTCCAAGAGGATAAAATCCAAGTAGCACTCAATGTACAAGACAGAGCAAGAATAGAATATAAAAGGCTCAAACACTAATATTTCATGGTTATAATTTATTACATTGGAATCCTAATCACGATCAAATTCATCAGATCTATAAATTCAAAAAGAAATGTTTTCCGATTTGTTTTTGAATTTGTAAGTCTAATGAATTAGATCGTGATTACTATTGCAATGTAATAAATTATAACCATGGAATATTAATGTTTGAGTCTTTTATATATTGTGAGTGAGGAAGAATTTGATATTGTTGATATGTCAGTCTCGAGACATATATACTCATGCAAAATTGATTTTTTTTTTTTAACTAATTTTTAAGGTTAAATTTAGATAGTGGGTGATATATAACGAAATCCACATCACCTGAAGACTTCTAACAGCAGCCAACAAGAAAAATGCGTAACAAATTTAACTAAAAGAGAAAATAATGATATAACCATGACTTTAACTTTCCATAAAAAAAAACTAAAAGCTTTCTTCAAAGAAACGCTCATCAATAGTAGAAAGAGCGACAACTGGAAGGGGACTAGAGAAATCTAATTTCCTGAGAAATTCTTTTACGAAAATGATTTCAACCGATAGTAATAGTAACTGTTCGATCAATGAATGCAGAAGGTTTTCTGTAATTTCACCATTACTATTAAAGAGATTAATTTTTCATTATTACTATTCGTTTAAGCTACTAACCCAAAATCTATATGTCGGAGAGAAATTTTGTAAAATATAAATACATTTTTCATCAAGAAACATAGAACTTTGTTCTCTGTCAAATTAAACAGAAAATTATTTCCTATCTCCATTGTGCTGTACGAAGCTTCGTAAAAACCGAAAGATAGAAGACCTTTGTTTGACCCGACTATTCTGTTTAGTTTATGCATTTTTTCTAATAAGGTCGCATGTAACTTTGGTCTATTTTTAAAATCTAGTATATCATTAATTCACACAGAGAACAGGTTTGTTTTGTTGGCTTTTTATTATTATTAATTCACAAAGACTTTGTACTATTTTGATTTGCTTTTAATTTAAAAAGAAAACGTTTAAAATTCTGGGGACGACCTAAAAGTGAGAAAAACATGACAATTTCAGAAAATTCTCATTAGCGACAGCCAATTTTTTTCCAGCTTGCGAATCTACGTGCTTTCCCATTTAATAAGTTAGTTAGGGCGTGCGTTAAGCTCTGAAATAACTTACCTGTCCCCTGCCAACGAATTCGTGTTGTAGCAACAGCAGCCTGTAAATCCCTAGTCCGTTTGTTTTGGCTAGCCTCACTCTGCGGTACAATCATTAATTTGCGTTGAAGTTTTGTGGTGGAATATCTACTTATTTCCCGCCCTGCCAGTGCATTAAATAACGAACCATTCCGTTTTGATTGCGAGGAAAGGCAAATGATAAGTACCAATCACAGATGTTGTTTGGTTTGAATGAATGAAAGGGAAGATAGAGGAGCTGATAACGCTCTCATGCATTTGACGCCTGCACCAGTGAAATGAAAACCTTGTCAATTTTGAACCTTTTAATTTATACTGTCTTAATTCTTTAAATAATGACTCACGTTAATACTTATAATAAATTTTGTTAAATATGTTCACCTCAAATATTTAACGATTTAATAGGGAATTTCTACGAACACCGTGGAACTAGCAAGGAGTTTATTCAATCATTAAGAATTATAATTCATCAGAAAATTCAAATAAAAAACCTTGAAATTCCACTGGTTACTGCTAGTTAATATAACTTTTATTTCAGAATGAAAAGCTTATTCAATGATGTCATACGAGAATTTCCAAAAATAGTTGTGGAACTCGCAAGTTATTAGTGTTATATTAAGCGTATGATGAAAGAACAAAGAAGCATTAACGTAAAAATAAAACAAATGTTAAATTGATGTAAAATAAAATGTCTCTCGTTGAAAGAAAGCGATAAGTAGAATCGTAAAAGTCGTCCGCAGAGGCCTACGATAGGAGAGGGAGGGTGAATTGTGACTTACTGAGGCGACGGCCCTTGGCGAATTGTCTTTGGAGATGGGAGTTTGCGTTCCGTCGAGCGTTGTGAATCCTGGCTGTTGTGCCATCTGACTACCAAAGATGTCCCCTTGATAGGAGTTTATGTCCTTTTCTTAAGGCTTAGATCGTCTCCAATTTTTATTTTGTTTCTTTAGGCTGGAGTGAGTGCTATTGGGTGGAAATTCTTGGTTGTATTTTTCTTTGAGTGTATAGGTAAAACGGAAGCTATGCGCGGATCCGATGCGCAGTTAACGGAATTTAAAAAAAATACTTGTCGAGAACATGAAAATACCAAGGACATTTCAGTGCCTCCTTATAAGAAATTAGTTCCAGTTTTGAGTACAGTATAATATTCACTAATATAGATGTTCCCTCAACAATTGGAATTAATTCTTAAAACTTATTTGGCTCATCGGAAGTGTTTCCAGGAGATAATTTTATTGAAAAAATGTGACTTTCCACCTTGAGGTTTCTCTACATTACAATGTCAGTGTCTGGTGTCATATCGGTAAAATATGTTGTCAACCAGTCCACAACAATCATTGCGCTCACTGCCTTCAATATATCTTACCTGTAATCAGTGTCCGATTACCTAAAACTTGTAATAATATGACTAAGTTCATCAGAAACAGTTGTATGACATTTGTTCAAGAATGCTGATATTTAATGTTATTTACTAGTTGCTGTCTAAATACCTATTTACAAACTTTGGGTATAAAGATGAACATTTTAAAAGTATGTGGAATGAGAATAGCAAAATGGGAAAAATTAAATTGCATTTTTATCAATAGTTACATATAAGTAGTTAAAGAACTTGCTAAAAATCGATGTTAGATCGAATATCTCATCGGTTGTTCGCGAAAAAGAATATCTAATTATATCACAATGATTTCAAGAATAAAAAAAAAACAGTTGGCTAGCTGTTTGCATATTTAATCCGGTACTATTCTTGAAATACCAGATTAACTAGCATCTGGGAAGCCTGGAAAATGACGTTTTTGTATTTTACAAAAATCAAAAGGTTTGACTATTAAACAATTAAATACGAAAGACAGGAAAGAAACGAAGATAAAAAGGATGTGAGGGTGGTGGAAATAGGTACTGTGGGGAGAATAGAGATAAGAGGCAGGAGAGGGGATAGAAATAGGAGGAGAGAGAGAGAGGATAAAAATAGGAGGAGGGAGAGAGAGGATAGAAATTGGAGGAGGGAGAGAGAGGATAGAAATAGGAGGAGGGAGAGAGAGGATAGAAATAGGAGGATGGAGAGAGAGGATAGAAATTGCAGGAGTGGAAAAGACACGAACAAAAATAAGCTAAGAATGAAAGAAAAGAAGAGAATTGAGGGAAGAAACAGAAAGAAAAAGAACAAAAATGAAGTTAAATGAGAACAATCATTAATTATTTTAATTACGAATAAACGATGAAAACTATATCATGTATTCAAAATAGAGAGAGCTATAGAGAGATGCAATGAGTTACGTAAATTCGACAAGTAAATAAACGAAAATAGTATATTCACTATAACATTATAACATTTTAACATATTTATAACTTGGGAAAGGTAATGATCTTTTGTCGTTATTTGCTGGACATTGCTAATTTGAACAGATTGGTATCAGATTGATATTGTAACAAACTTTTGGTTACTTGAAACTTAACACCTGCCTCCAACTTTGTATCACTTACAACGACATTGATTTGACTGATCAAATCAAGCACTCGTGATGTCACTCAAAAGGGTCGATACTTATACACCTTCACCGAGCAAAAATGGCAATGGGTGAAATTTCAGTTACTATGAGAATGGTCTTCCTCCAGTGTTTTGAACGGGAGTAGTGGATTGTCTGTTGTTTCTGGTTTATTCTAAAGTCTACTTCAACTCTATACTTTTAACGTCTCCGCCTAAACTCTGAAATTTTATTTAATATTTATTTATTTTTCTTCGATAGGAGTATTTAGCATCCCACTACTACTACTTTTTTACTCAATTTCTGTGCAAAATGTGCATCACGGAGCTTACCAAGCTTCATGCATATCTTCAGAAAATCTCAACTTCTGATTGGTCACTTAATATTTAAATCATGTACGAATAACATCGACCTAGTTCTTGACCTGACAAAAAAATAATTCCGCCAAAGTCTGTCCATGCTTTTTTCGAGCCTACCACGTGATTAAATTAAGTATGAATACCAGACACGAGTTCGTTCTCGTCCTCTTCCTTGATTTCTCTCGCTACAAAATGCATTCGTAAAAAAAAAAAAAAAAAATGGATTCGCGTCTTGAACACGTGCGATCAGACACTATGAAAACATCCACACACGCACACATACACGTACGCACGAAACTTTCTAAACTACATTACAAACATACGAAACTTTTCAAATTTCATTTCAAACTACGAATATTCAACTACAAGTAATGGAAATTTAATTACAAACATTACAGATCACTCACTCTTTCAACTCTCGTAAAGTTAAAAGTTTACTTAACATATTCTCAGCCATATAATTCTTTCAACTCTCTAATAATGGACATTTTGAGCGGCAAGTTCATTCAAGTTTTGTGAGCTCGGATAAAAATATTTCAGTTTCATTAGTAAAAACTTTAATTCAGTCAAAGGGATATTAACACCACCAAAAATACTAATCCCTATGCTTGTGTATGTCATTATACAAATATAAATATTGTTGTTGTTATAAAACCGTTTTGTGTTTATTCTTGTTGTTTCATATTTCGTGGTACTTTGCATTAAATATAAATTGAGAGGAAACATCAACTAACAGGAGTTCTTCAAGTAAATAGGTTTGCCTATCGTCCGGTTCACACCCCTCTCCAGTTTTTGGACAGGAGTAGAGGATTATGACTTGTTTCCGGTTCCCCTTTCACAGATTTTTCATTCTCTTTTACTCCCAGTAGCCATTGTGTTTTAGTGGCATTATCGCCGCCTTGCTTGGGGTGTATTGACTTTATATATATTCAACAAAATCCTACCAGGGAAGTTAAATATATTATTCGATGAAGCATTCGTATCTTCTTTACTACGTTTCGGTTAGAATCTCCGACTTTCACCAGGTGTAATCTTATGTTTTTTTAAATTTCAATCATGACAAAGATAGGTGTGTTTGTTTGGCATTGCCGTTGAGAATAGACACAATGTTACCAAAATATTCCGGATTTTAAGAGAGAAAGAACTTCTACAAAGAAAAAAAAAATCATGACAGAATAGAAAAAGTTATCTGTGAAAATGAACGCGATGAACTCAAGCTAGAATTCGAATTCTCTTTCAGAACCGCTAACCAGTACACTAACCCTCACACCCTCCATGTATATTCATAGATATGTATTCCATATCTATTCGCGCACTTATATGTGCACACAAATTTGCAGGCTGTTTTGTGAGTGACAGATTTGTTTTTTGTTCGCACCTAAATTAAATCTTGATTTACAAGGCAGACAAGCCCAGCCACTTTTTAGTCATTTTCATCCTTTTCCGATTAAACGCATACTCGAATACAGATTATTTATGACAAATCAAAGTCATTCTCTAAACAAGCATTGATCGTATATATAATTTGGAGAAACCGTGTGTCTGTTGTTATTTTTCTATCAAAATCAAGTTGGTTGTACGAAAATTTAAATTATTATGGCGTCGAACGAGTGAAGCGTGCACGTCTCAATGAGGACACTCATTTGAACATCGCAAACTGGCGCTACAGAATCATAAAGAACTGTACCAAATAAGAGAAACCAATATCACTTGAGGACTTTCAGTAACAGCAACAAATAAAATGGCTAGCAAATAAAAATGTGGCAGAACTACTTCCCATATAACGGTTTCAGGTTTTCTGTAAAAGGTTGATAAGCCGTAAAAACAAATCAATCAAAACATTATCGAATCAGTTGCGACACTGAAAAAGGATTGTTACATTCTTAATCTGATGTCAGCTGGCAGAGAATTAAGGTAATGGCAATAGTGAGATAAACCGTTTCCATATAAGAAACATTAGACATTCATTGACCGAACACTTAGCGTTACTGACGGTAGAAATCTGAAAAAAAAAAACTCTCTCTTAAAACAGTTTTATTTCAGGAAAATAGGCTTGTCGACTTCACTTAATGTAATCCTTCTTTCTAGTAGTGACTGGAATTTCCTTCCTAACTTTTTGTTTACGGTATTGTGGGAAATCAGTATCATGGTTATATTATTATTTTCTCATAGATACATGAGCTATTCATTTTAGCTGTTGTTGCTGTTCAAAGTCTTCAAGTGAGTAATGTGGTTTTTACTATTTGATTCAGTTCTTGGTGATTCTGTAGCGACAGTCTATGGGGCTCCGATGAAGTATTGTTTTCTTTAAGATCTAGAGGATTAATTCATTTGAACCTATAAACATAACTGGTGTGGGGGCGGAGATATGAATTCATAGTATCTCAAGTGTATTTGTGTGAAAGTAAATATAACGAACTCAACTAGAATTAGAACTCGCCAATTTCTTTTTCTAAGCCGTTGAATATAAGTATACTTAAATTCTGTGGTGTAATGGATAGCGGCTGGGATTGGGGAATCGGAGAACCAAGTTCGAATTTCAGTCGAATCCATTACATTCACTTACGTGCTAATACCCTTGGGAAAGGTATGAATCCTTTTCTCCTCCCAGCTATGGGTAAATAGCAGGACAGACCGGGTTTTTTTAGCGGCAACTGATCTACCGAGAGAAAGAAATGGCAACCTACTACAGGAAAAAAAATCTGCCTCGTATGGGAAAGGTATGAATCCTCTTCTTCACCCCAGGAGCTATGAGTAAATAACAGGATAGAGCGGGTTCTATAGCCTTGGATGGCAAGTGGTCTACGGCAGAAAGAAATGACAATCTACTGCGGGAAAAATCTGCCTCGTCAGTCATGCATCGAAAGATACATGATCGCCTAAGCATGTATCACGCATGGTACATAACTGACGGACTGAAATTCTGTGTAAGTTTTCAAGGACATTTGAAGTTGGCAGGGTAGAGCCGCCCCCGAGATAAGACCTCCTTTTGAATTTTAAAGAAAGAATCAGTGTATTTCCGATTTGTTGTTAATAGAGAAGTTTTTACAAACGCATTAGGTAAGCACCCACGTAAAAAGCTAAAAATGCTACTGCATCTTTTTACCTGTAGGTTAAATATAGTCGACTACACGCTGACAATGATTTGAATCAGCAACACCTTAACTAGAAGAACCTCGACTGCTTCTTTTTATCTAAAATTATTGAGTAAAATATTAAGCGGTGAAAATCAATTCATTTTTTTTTTTCGAAATGCATTTGGCAAACCGGTTGAAAGCAGTCTGCTACTTTTAGTCTCTACTCTGAGGTTTATTTAATCGCCAGTCTGTGACAGGCCATAATATTTTCATGAGTAAATTAATAAATTTTGAAAGAATGAATAAATAAAGTCTGTCAATATTTTCAAATAGATCAAATAAAAGAGAAAACAGATGAGTCATGTGTTTGATAGATTTAGGGCAGATAATGAATTTCCCTCTCACATATATACGTGTGTGTGTGTGTGATAGTTGTGTATTTGGGCAGTAATCCCTCTCTAATAAATGTTCCATTAAGAAGCGGTACTTCTGTCAAGGTTTTTATTACATTTTTCTTGTAAAGTTTTTTTCGTATACAAGAAAAATACAATTAAAATTTAACATAAGTAAAGTATCACTCGTATGTGCATGTATATATATATTTCAGACAGACAGGCATTTTGACTGGTTTTGTTATTGGATCATGCTGTGAGACAAGAAAGTATTGCACGATCTATGAAGGATTATAAACAATTGCGTGTGTAACTTCGAGTTTTCGGTGGTTGGTGGGGGCCCCGCCTGATATTCACCTCGACTTGTTTGGTGACCATCCTCGTTCAGTAAGTAGGTAGCCATCGTAATTGCGAACACACACACTTTTTATATAAGTTTCTTTTCTCGACCGTGGAATTGACTTTCTGTTTAAATTAAAATAAATATATCAATCGCCATTTCCTGTATCATGTTTTCTCACTCTCTGTAACCCCTTGTGCTTTAGTGACATTATCACTTTGCTTGGGATGTAATATATATATATATATATATATATATAGGATTGGTACATCCGGAGTAAATACTAATAACCAAAAATATTATTCTTAAAAGAGTGCTCAATACAGTACAGAGTAGAGCAAATATAAATTATTCGAAAATTATAACAAACATGTTATAAAATCACTATGAAAATTGCCATTTTGTTTCAACACTTCTGGTGTCTTATCAAGTGATGAGTTGAAACAAAATGGCTATTTTTGTAGTGATTTTATAACATGTTTATGTTATAATTTTCGAATAAATTATATATATAATGTTTAAATATTTGTTAGAATAGAAAGGAAGGACGGACACGCGTGTGTGCGCGCACACACAGGTATATGTGAATGTGTGAGCATATTTGAAATGTATACAGCTTATACGATCTTGTATATTCTCATTTTGAGAATACACACGCAAAACGAGAGGTAAATTTCAGATATGTATTTATGCACACACATATGTGTACATGCGTATATGTATGTATACATCCTCCAACGATAGACACACAAATACATCTTACTTATATGAAAATGTCCAGTGTACCTACGTGTATCAAAATAGTTAATATTTTTCAACAAGAAACAATGCAGGTTTTCTTTATAATTCTAGCGCTACTTCAACATTTTTTACGAAACCCAGTTTGGAAATGATTCCTACAGCTTTATAAGAAGCCGAGGAAGAGAAAACTTCTCAGCCCGACCATGAATAGTGACCTAGAACCATGAACATCCTAATTTGTACATCCTACTTTACACAGCCACCCAGCAGTTCATCTTCTGTGTGTTGTTTCCCTTCAGGATATGGACGACCACGGCGCTCCACAATTTCCATTCACTTTTTTGCCAAGCTCCCACACTTCCGTCCTGACTAGGATTTACATAAGTTCGTCAGGTACGTGACCTCTTACCCTCCATATTCCCTATGAGGGTTAAATTCTCCAATCCCTCCTTCTTCATTATGTGTCCAAGAAATTTCCGCTGTCCCTATCCGATTCTTAGTATAACTGTCATTTTTGCTTCCACTGATTACCCGCTCCGTCCATAGAATTCTCAGCATCCTTCTGTAGAACCAGATTTCTGTTGCCTCCAGTTTGCTCCTCATCCCCGGGAAGATTTTCCAGTATTCACTGCCATACAAGAGGATTGATATTACATGGGACAATTGTTTCTCAAGTTTCTTTAATCCATCTAAGGAAAAATACATTCTCATGCTTAGTCACTAGAATAATGATTTGTGAGTCGGGACAAAAACTTTTCAGCACCATCGTAGGAAGAAAAATAAGCTGTTATATAGAAATAAAGTGTCACTGCCGACACTTAAATTTGAACAGAGATCGCCAGTGAGCAAACACAGGCGATCCCATTATTGAATTAAGTAGACCACGTGACCATAGAGGAAATGCATATATGTAGGAAGTAGCTGACGACTAACGATCGCTATTTCTAGTCTATCCTCTATTACTATACGCATCACCATTTCTACTCTATCTTCTATTACTATACGGACCGTTATTCTCTACTCTATTCACTATACTATTTCTCTATTCGGATCACTATACGGATTACTATTCGAGCGAATATTATCGAGCAAGTATTATTAGTGCGAGTGATATTCGAAGGCGTCTGACACCAGTATTGTTCAACGGCGTACTATAGTTATATCGGCAATTACAAAAGTGTCTACTATAACGAGTATTACAAAAGTGACAAGTATTCGTTGGCATCACAAAATAAAGGAACCATATCAATGGAGAAATTCTCTTTATATTTTTCATTATCTTAAGAATGATTCAGACGAGTATCATAACTTTTCATATTGTTTCATCCAATAACTTCTTCAGCGTTCTTGAAAAATATCGAAGAGACATAATCCAAAAAGAAACACCAAAATCAATCAGATCAGATCATGTATGAAGAGAAAAGTGAGTGTACTGTAGGTGCCCCAATAGGATTGAAATAACAAACGTTAGATCACACTGAATATTGTATAAAAGATGAAGAAAACACGAGAAAAGAAGTAAAAATAATTAGAAAAATATTTAAATTGAGCATAAAATTTAACACGATATGACAGTCAGTAGAGGAGAGCGTTAGGACGTGTGCAGATTTTCGCAAAACTTTTTGAGAAAAACTAGAAAGTACAAGGGTAAGTAAAAATTTATCCGCATTTTCATCATATCTGTGATATGAGTTCAGATAAATTATTAGATTCCCTCATAAACAGACATAGAACATTTTGCACGCCTAATTTAATAGTTAAAACTGTTCATACCAAAAAACGAGAAAGAGTAAAGAAACACACAAGGTTATATATGTTTGTATGATTGTTATATATATATATATTAGTTGTATGGATATGAGCTTGTGAACCTAGGTTTCATGATTTTGCGATCATCAGACAAACTGGTTAAATTTTTAAAAGTTGAACCTATTTATCTCTGTGTTTGATTATGTTTGGTGGTGATAGGAAATCCTCGTCTGTGTCAGTTTTGGGATGATACTCTCATACTCACAAACATACATACACGTCACGTGTACGCATTATAGTTCACACAAATCCACTCATATAAACAATCCGAAATTAGGTACAGATACACACTATATTGCGTGATACACACTATGTTGTGTGAACTATAATGCGTACACCAGTATGTATGTATGTATGTGTGCGTGTGAGTGTCATCCCAAAACGGACACAGAAGGATTTCCATCTTCCACAACTAAACATAATCAAACAAGCAATAATCGAGATGATTACAGTTAGGCGATTGGTTGGGTATGTCAGTCGTCCAGTGGTACGGTAAGAAAATAGTGCCTCTTGAGCACATAAAATTTATAATTCAAGTCCTTCTTGACAACATGAGTGATGTTTTGCCTTCTGGTGCCCATTTCCCATCATACTTTTGCTAGGGTTCTCCTTGACAACATCGGCAACGAAATCGGCTGTCCTCATGGCGCTAGAACGCTTCTTATGAGTTTTGCGTTCTTGCCTGAAATTGTCCTTGTCGTCTGAGGGGCCGCATTTGCCTTTGCAAGGACGTAGAGCATGGTTTTAGGGTATTTAAACCATTCAATGATTTCCTTGACTTTGTGGCCGGCGTGAAGTCTCTCCGCAACAGCAGCTCGACGATGGTATTCTGAAGACATGTCGACTACTAAGGAAAGCGTGCAACAATGGCCAGAGTGTTACTGAGGTGTAATACTTTCTAATGGCGTTCTCGAAACCTCTTTACGCTGTGATGTCACGGCGCAGTTGCCACGATAATATTTCGGATTTATCTCTCCCACACTGTGTATATATATATATATATATATATATATATATATATATATATGAGAGAGAGAGATGAGAAATCACGAGTTTATTTAAGAAGACTTGTCATTTCTGCCAAGGATCAGACTATCTACGCGATCTGTGAAAAGTGTTACATAAATAATAGATCATGATGGCTCGCTACTAATTGACAAGACACGTGCGAAACAGGTTGGGTTTTTTTTTTTTGTTGTTGTTTTGTTGGGTTTTTTTTCCTTCTTTCTTCCTGATGTGGATACAGGAGCGGAATTGTTGGAAGGAGTGTCAAGTTTACGGCGCTACCTCCACTCCTCCGCCTGCAGATTGATTCAGTTCCGCCGGTCACCTGGGAAAGTGGCACCAACAAAACCTGTCATTAGTCTCCCCCATCCATTTGCGGTGGCCGATACCGCAAGAAATCAGAGCTATACACATTGCGTTTTATCTGTCTATACTTACATGAACATTACATACACACACATATAATATACTCATCTAGGTACAGATGTAAACAGTCTATTATTTTATAAGGAAATCGTTTATTTCTCATTTCATATGTAAGCGATAATTGCATACCAAAAGTTCTTTTTTTACAGTGAACTCTATAGTGGTCATAGAAATGCTGGTAGACCTTGGCTCAGGTATAAAGATAAACTCAAAAGTAACCTTTCTTGCGTCAACATTCCATTCAAGAACTTCGAAGTAGGTAACTAGAAAGAGACCAGATCATCGTTCCAGCTGCCATTCAGGAAAGTAAGCATCAAGCATCAAAAAGTAAGCATCAGTTGACTGCGTGAAACACGAAAGCAAAAGACAGCTAACAGTGTTCCTGCTGCACTTGGATACAATACATTCTCCTGTACTGTTTTTTTGGTGCAATTCTCGAGCCGGTCTCAATAGTCATGCCCGTCATAGGCACGCAGATAATTAGTTTCTGGTCGTCGGAATCTCATACATCGAACTCGATGGGAAAGCCCATCATTATATATATATATATATATATATATATATATATATATATATATATAGATAGATAGATAGATATGATTTTCAGAGAGCACACATAGGACACATTCATGCATACAGAAACACATACACAAGATATTTTCTATGCTATGCTCGACTTGACATTTTTTGGCAAGAGTCCGGTTCGTTATACCAATAAAGAAAATAAGAGATGTTAAAAATTCTTGATACACTTTGCAATCTGGGAAGTTATCAAGCTGAGCTCTTTTCAATACCCCCTCGTATACACATTTGAAAACTAACGGCAAAAGAACAAAAATCTTTTTGAATTATGCTTGTTGCAAAGAAAATGAGAACAATAAAAAGTCATATTGTTGTGGTGTCCTCCCTCTAAAGAGTCTATGTTAGACTCTTCCGCCTACCAAAGATTAGTATGAGAGAAAGCCTTGGGGGAAAAGTCGAATAGATTGGACGCTGGGTCAACCGACACCCACTCACTAGTCGTGTAATACTATTTTGTTGTACTTAATGTTTAATATATGATATATTTGTAACACTTGTTTTAAGATGTGACCAAGTAAATGGTTAAGAAATAACAACACATACTTAAAATTACAACGCGTTTAAATTAATGAGGAGGGCGGCTTCGAAAAGTAAATACTCACGTGACGTACTGAAGAAAGAAGGCACAGTGGGAAATATCGATTAATCTACTTGATGGGTTAC
Organism: Acanthosepion lycidas; assembly: GCA_963932145.1. NCBI lineage: Eukaryota > Metazoa > Mollusca > Cephalopoda > Sepiida > Sepiidae > Acanthosepion > Acanthosepion lycidas. The sequence continues at coordinate 33,197,317 of OZ010582.1, read as the reverse complement.
TCGATTTCGAATAAAAATAATTTCCCAGTTGTTAACATAAAACTCAACATGGGTCAATTGATTGATTGATTCATTTTTTACGGTTTATCAACTCTTTGCACAAAATATTTTTAGATAAGATTTTTTTTTGGGGGGGGAGATAACGATCTAGCGATACAGGTCGTACTAATTAACCCGTAGCTGGGGGAAGATGAAGTGGATTCATAGCTTTCCCAAGGGTATTTGCGCGTAAGTGAATATTACAAAATCCAACTGAAATTCACAATAGGCTCTGCAATTAACAATTCCGAGCCATTATCCATTATACCACCCGCATATCAAAACTTACAGAACCTGGTATCCACAAGTGGTCATCCATCTAGGTACTGACTAGCTTTGACGTTGCTTAACTTCGGTCGTACGGGAACCGGTGATTCAACGTGATGTGGCCGTAAGCCTATTTGGGTTGAGAGAAAGCTGTATCCAATTGACTTTTCTAACAATTAAACTCATCTCAAGGTTCTTGACAAAATATAGAGACGGATAGGCAATGTGATAGATCCTGGTCTGGCATCTCGTCTACAGTCACTTTCTCATATACGTGCTGTGGCTTCTCCCTGTCTTTTTTTACAAATATTTTCATGGCATCTGCTTTGACGAGCTACCTTCATTCATAAATTTATGCGTGCTACTAGGTTGGCATCTCGATCGCGTCCTTTCACTGTCGAAACAGATGTAACCGCCTTTTCTATTCAAACAGCTTCTTCTCTCGCACTTCCCGTCATTGAAACTCCCTTCCTTCTACTTGCTTCCCTGATAGCTATATTCTTCAAATATTCAATTGTAATATCAATCGACATCTTCTGATGCCTTTATACTGATTCTCGTCCTTCTCTATATCCTTTCCTCAAAACCTGTCTTTACTTTTACTCTCTGTAATACCTTGCGTTCCAGTGTCACTCCCGCCTTGCTTGGGGTGAAATGCTTAAAAAATGTGTTTGATTAATTTTTGACCAATGTTTTCTTCCAGTTATTGTTGCTTTTTATCACGAATTTCGAATACTCACGCACCATTTAAGAAGCGCGGGGGATTAATTGATTTTTTTAAAGGTTTATCAACTCATTGTGGGTTATTTTACGGCCAAACATATTTCGGATAAGAGATCACGTACAATAAATTTCAAAAGAAAGGCAAAAAAAAAAAAAAGAAAAAGATTTTTTAAATAATCGCCCTCTGAAAGACTAAATAAAATTTAGTTTCAAAAGGTTTGCTTAAACTCAACGTATTTCCAGAAGATTGCGACTTGGTTTTCGTCATTTATTTTTTATTTTTTATTTCTCCTTGCAAATTTATTTTCTGTCGATATTTTAAATCAATCTTATTTTATTGTGCTGCATCGCGAATTTGTGATGATTTAATTGTAATATCTTTGGCGAAGGAGATATCTCGAAAAACTGGCGGCAGCTGGTTAAATTTTGTGTACATAGAGGCGAGAAAAAGGAATATGTCGAACGCCATCTTAAGCAAATGGCTTTTTCGAATAGATTCAATTAATCCCTTTCACAATTGCCAGTCTTATATTAAAGTAAAGGTCACAAATACATAAGTGGTATAATTATCAATTGTTAGAATTGTGTTATGTATCACTGTAGCTAATATAAAGTCAGTTTCTGTTACAAGATTAAATAAGTTAAGAAGAGCTAGACACATTTTGCGATGTCAGTCTATGAAGTTAACAGGGACACTGAAATTCCCAAACCTGCTCAATTACTTAACATCGAATACGCGCAAAATCTATAGGTGAACGTTAGGGAGGGTGCAGATTTTCGCAAAACTCTTTTGTGAAAACTAGAATGTACGAGGGTTAGTAAAAATGTATCCACACTTTCACCATAATATGTCTGTGTTATGAATGCAGATAAATTATTAGATTGCCTAATAGACAGACATAAAAAGATAGAAAATTTCGCACGCCTAATTTAACCGTTTAAGCTGTCCATATCAAATAGAGAGAAAAAAAAGAAACGTACCATGTTATATATAAGTTTGTATGGATGTTTATTGTATATATATATATATATATATAAAATATTATATCGTCCATCGTCTTTGTCATGTTAAATTTGATAATGTTATTTATATTTTATAGTGAATATGTCCTGAAGATGTTTTATTGACCGAAACGTCCGACGTCAACATATTAACATTAAAACAGTATTATTGCATATAAGGATTTGTTTGTTTTTTTTCCGTATATTTTTCTTCATATATATATATATATATATATATATATATATATATATATATATATATATATAAAAAATATTATATATATAAATATATATTTATATATATATATATATATATATATATATATATAAATATTATATATATATATATATAAATTATATATATATATATATAAAATATAGATCCAATTAAGTGGATTAATAGCGGATATATTTTCAGTGGAAATTGTACTGCTCTTATTAAATAAGTTTGACATAAAAACAAGTGTGGAGCATCCTTTGAAAATTATACTCACTAATCGGCAGTAACGCTCAACCAAATTAGCTCGTTAATCTTTACCCTACCCCGAGGTACCTGTAGAAATGTTACTGTCTGGAAAAGACCAGGCCCCAGTCAGGCGCTTGCAAACAAGTCCCTATTAATCCGCACAAACAGAGATCAACACATGATCAGATCTTTGATGTTTTCTTTTTTCGATACCAAAATGGTGCCTTATCATTGGCCGAAAGAATTCGCTATTGGGGGAAAATAAAAATAAAATCCGGGGCTCTGATATCGGAATCCGAAATGAGAAGGTTTATTGTCTGGCCAATATAAAGCAAAGCGTGTCTTCTGTTTATTTACTTATTTTGGGGTAAGTGATTCTAGAGGCTTTTTCAGTGAAAGAAAGTTGGCCGAACTTGAAACCAATGTTGGCCGACGAGTCGAGAGTTGAATGAGAAGACCTGATATGAGAAGATAAACGAACGAATGAGATAAAAATAGGCTTCAAGTCTATCTATAGACATGATACGCCTTTCGATCGTGAGTTTGAGGTCTGGTTTATTTTGGTTTGGCTATTTTGGGACGAAAGTAAGCACCTTATAACATTGAACTTGCTTTTTCCTTTTACATTAATAGAGATAATAATCGGTATCAAGTCACTTCTATGGATCATCCGGCAGCATTATCTATTATTTTTGTGTTCACGAGTTTGATCGGATTCCCATGTTTTTCTTTCTGCAGAACATAACTATATTCAAGTTTTGTTTTTGCATTTATTATTGAGCACGTAATAGAAAACAGCATTATCTGCTTTTCTTATATAGCGAGATACAATAATGCTCATTAAACGAGCTGAAAGTTTGAAGAATCCGCCTCTAATTAGGCATGACAGCTCAGAGCAGTGCGGGCGACATTCTTATCTATATCTTATCTCTGCTAATTCTCGACCAAAATACTTTAGTCTGAGCTGAGAGTTGTGAATAGGAATCCAAGTTCTAAAAAAGAGAAATCGTTTTGCCTACTGGTCAGACTCGGTAAATACTACGAGAGAGAATTCTATTTAAGACGTTTCGATTTGGCCATTAACAAAATTTAGTCGCAGCCGTCCTGTCTCGCTGTTGAATGAAGTGCATAAATAAACCAAAAACGTTCAACTGTTTTCGTCGTTCGGGATTTTTTTTTTTTTCGACAACATGGTCACTTTTCGATCACACCACTTTTTTGTATTCAGCTTTAGTGATTACCCAAGAAGGGGGCATAGAGAATCTAACCAAGTGATAATCCAAGGTACGACGCTATATGTTGTAAACAAATAAATATAATGTGTTTATTTGTATATTAACTGTCACATGAAGATTGATTATTTTGGGGGCTAGTTGCTCTTTCATCGTATTTTTGTTGCTTTTTATCACAACGCGCAAGCCGCGTTTACATTCATTTTATGACCGTTAAGTAGACACATCGATCACAAGTAAAGAATAAGATCTTAAATCTAAAAGACATTTGAAATCGCCTTTAAGACTTGAATAAGCGCCTTAACTTACGTTCGTTTTCGAAGTCGTGGTCATTCAAATTTACTCAGCTGTTACTATTTTCGCCCGATTTTACTTATACGTTTTATTATTCGTTTACACTTTTGGTCATATAGATGTTATCTGCTAATGAAGTTTCGAGGCCTAATAGGTAATGTCATACGGGCAAGTAAATATCTCGATTGATTAGTTTTTATGGTTTATCAACTTTTGCAAGCCAGAAAATATTTTTTAGAGTGTAAGAAGTTTTTGGAGATAATAATGATTTACTAATACAATTCCTACCAATTAACCCATAGCTGGGGTAGAAAAGGCAGATTCCTAACTATCCCAAGGGTATTTTCGCGTAAGTGGATATAACTAACCCGTCTGGAATTGGAACTCGGCTCACCGATTTCCAATTCCAAGCCGTTATCCATTACACCATCCGGACATCAAAGCTTACAACATCAATTATTCCAAAGAGGTTGACAACCTAGGTTCTAACCAGGCTTGACGTTGCTTAACTTCGGTGATCGTAAGAGAAGCGGAGTTTCAACGTGATATGGTTCTAAGCACATATCAGTCATTATGTTTGTAGAAGGTGAGTACGACCTGCGCGTACACACACACACACACACACACACACACACACAACCTAGCTGAAAATTAATAATGATAATACCTCAGTTAAAATTTTAACATTAATTTTTACCCAGGATATTTGAACTCTTGCATATGCTTCATCTGTTTCTATGTTTGGAGTTACAATTAGGCATTGCTATAAAAATCAAGTTAAATTATTAAGTGATAAAGCAAGGTGCATATGTGCATCTTTAGCACAGGCTTAATTTTCCGAAGTGCCTTTTGACGTATTTACAGGTTGCGATGGGTAAATTGACGCCATTTTATATTTCGCGCATGCACGTTGTTTTTTATTTTGTCGACTGTACACTTAAGTAGGGTCAGTTTGGCTCCGTCTGTGAGAAAAAGAGCACCATGATGCAATTCACTCCGACAGAAATTTGTAAACGGCATGCTGTACTGCTCCAGTACGAACATTTCAGAGTGTTTGGGTGTCAATCTGAGGACAAGTGCAGAGGATTCGGAAAGAGTAGGCTAAGTCCAATGGCGATTACGAAGATACGGCAGCTCGGGAAACTCACTCTAATCGTTTTGATAAAAAAGAGCTCCTGGATTTGTTGGTGGGGGCCTCAGACTTAACACGTAAGCCTACATTAAGTGCCTTGAGGAAGTAGTACTGCCCTGGGTCAAGAGGGTGGCTGATGGAAGACTATGTATGGCAACAGAACTCTTCACCGTGCCACACAGGCAGGAGAACCCAATCATGGCTGTCCAACAATTTCTGTGACGATATCACCCTTTTCATCTGGCCACCTAACACCCCAGACTATACTCCCCTTGATTATTATGTGTGGGTGTAGTTGAGCGAGAGACAAAAAAACTCCTTGTTCCGCCAAAGATGAACTGAAGGCAAGGATTATGGTAGCATTCACCAACTTAAACAAGTATATACCCAAGAGTTGCAGGAGATTTCGAAGTCGTCTGGAGGCCATGGCTGAAGCCAATGGCCATTCTATTGAATAAATGTACCCTTTAGTATTTCAAGATATTTTGGTAAATATATCTTAAAATAAGATGTTAATATTATTTTCATTTTAGTGTGATTTACACGACAATTTATCCATCACACCCTGTATACGTCATGACCTGAGGAAACCTTTGTACGTGATTTAATATATTGTTTTAAAGAAAACATTACAATAGATGCATATATATTTTAGAAGCAATAAGCAACATGCCATACGACACACACACATGTGCCTTGTAGTAATAAGGTATGTTAAAGTTAATTTTAGCTTTTAATAAAAACATTTTGATTTTAACGGATATTTCGATATTAAAAACTGACATGCTAGCATTTCCGTCATTTCTATATATTAGGTTGGTGCAAAAATAATGTCGTTTTTTGACGTTCAACTTCATGTGAGAAAACGACATTATTTTTGCACCAACCTAATAATATCTTATAGACCTATGTCAAAGTTGATACGTAAAACATTTTGATTCAATTCCTGTTGTTTTGTTTGTGCAAGTGATCCCTCACTAACTTCATCCTCCCTCACCCCTTACAGAATTGCAGATATATTTGTTAAAATACCTGGCAATGGAACAGAATACAGTTGTAAACATTACACGGGTCTGACTGAACAAATCACCTCACGTTGTTTTGATTCTAGTTTGCGTAAGTATGCTCAAAACTGGGAAAGGGCCGATGTACGTTCACAAGGAAACGAAAGGTGAAATTAATGCTACGGCGAGAAATGAAAATGCTAATCCCGCTTCCAATATACTTGGTCATCTATTCAGGGATTCACCCGACACTGTCTTGGTCGTAGGTAGGGAAGTGGACTAAGTAAACTTGGATGAATTACATGGCGGAATTTGTGAAGAGCGGCGCTATATCGAGTTTAGTACCTCTTCGTTACCGAGACCCGTTGCTTGCGTCGTATCGTAACGGTCCGGGTTCGATTCTCGGTAGTGGATGTGCACTGCTGATGAATCCCAAAATAGGACAAACCGGCCGTCCAGTGCATTCTGTTGAGGACTCTTATAGACTCGATGAATTACTTAATGATTATTCAAATCCCCCTAGTATAAATTCTGCGCTGCAAAAGTAGGTATATTTTAATGAAAAGAAAACGTGCGCACAAAACGTATTGTATTGATTATACAAACATATCAATAATCATA
>OZ010582.1:33143037-33185537 GCA_963932145.1 Acanthosepion lycidas | reverse complement strand
GGAAAGTTTATTTATTTCATGTCTAATCAAATTACTAGCAGTCACTTACATTTCCCATCGGCAACTTCATGGAATAGATTACTAACCTTCATTTTTATCCTTTTTTCCTCTTCGAAGTGCGTGAGAAACAAACCATGGCTGTCTTTATAGGTAATTTAACTTTAAAAGTCGTTTACATGCAATGCTTTCCAAAATGCACATTAAATATAGCACACTTTCACTGTTTCACTACTGCATTGTTGTCTGCTTGTGCTGGCCCATTTTTATACTAATGTTCACCCAATATAAATCCTAGGAGCCACTCAAGGTAGAAGGTTACTGTTTGTTGCATTCTAAGAAAAGAAAAGACAATGGAACTTATGAGGTTTTGCAAGAAAGATAACAGTTAACCCTCGACTTGAAGAGATCAAGATTGTAGTGAGTGGATAAACATCCTTCCGGGATTTACAAAGCAACAATACTTGGGGAGAAGCTGTCCGAGAGGAAATTACTTCTTACTAAAGAAATAAGGATGATTCATCCTTGTGTAGGCAGCATGACGGGTTCCATTTGCAAAGGATAGATCTAGTCGGGCGAAAGAATGTAGCGCGTCAGAACACATGCCATGGAAATAGCGATAGAGCAGCGAGAGGGACCCGACGTTTCGTCTGTAAGAAAGGTGTTGTAGGGTGGAAAATAATTCATAACCCACAAGGCGGTGTAGACGTTTTTGAAGTATTAAGTGAGGACTCCGCAGCATACGCCATTTTTGAACTGATACTAGAAATAAATGAATATAAAGACGCTGATGGGGATTTCTCATGGGCGCAGCCATTTTGGTTTCGATTGCATACTCTGCAGTAAAAACTAATAAAAACAACATCCCAAGACACAATAAAAATACAAATTTTTCTATAGAATTTCATACCTGCTAGTTTTTATTCTATATAATTCTAGATGTTTTCTAGTACAAAATTGCAAAGCGGTTTCCTGTCAGTCAGAATTTGGTGGATTTAGCAGAATAGCAATAAGTAACATTCTCTCAGAAGACATTTCCTAACATTTTCTTTAGGATAGCGTCCCGTTTTTACCCCACGAAATACCCTGATAATTGTTTCACGCCTTGTTTAGTTTCAGAAATCCTCCATTCCAAAATACTTTCTCTTTCATTTTTGATACTCAAAGACAAATACCCAGAACGGTATTTTTCACTAGAACTTCATCTTTCAAGAGCATCACTGATCAATACAAATCTCGCTTTCATAACTAAAAAAAGGAAACAGAAAATTGTAACACTAATTAAAATGGCGCCTTCTCTTGACTGTTTGGGATATTATTGTCACCCCAAATGGATTTAAAACACTCTACGAGGGTATGTCAAAATTATCTGCACATTCGCTATAACCTATCTTTAGCCTTCTGCTCGTGCGTTGGTAGTTGGTACTATTGTGGTCACGTGATCGAAGTTTGAGCTTGTTTTCTTGCTGCTGTTACAGTGTAAACATAGCCGCCCGGCTAGCAGTGTGTACCAAAGAGAAACAAAGAGCAGTGATCCGATTTTTCTGGTAGGAAGGTGTGACAGGGTCAGAAATTCATCTGAGGCTTTTAACACAATATGGCGTCGGTACTCTACCGAATTTCTTTCTTAATTTATAAACGTGCCTTTTTTTTTTCTTTCTTTTTTTACTTACGGGGTACCGCACACGACATTATCAGAAAATAAGAGCGATAACTATAGTAACTTTTAAGTTACTATAGTTATCGCTCTTATTTTCTGATAATTTCTAAACTTCAAGAAAACAATAGAATACGGAAAATATTTTCCTAAATTTTTAAGACTACTGAGTACTTAAAAATTAAATAAAAAAGGCGTTCACGTCATTTTCTTCAATTATGTTTTACAGATGAAGTTTCCGTAGATCAACATTAGACCTGTCATCACGTTGTCAAATACGTCAACACGGCTACTGTCGGTTAAAAATGCATTTCTGCGAAGTTTTTAAACTTAAAGTGAATAATATTTGTTTCAATTCAGATTAATTATATTTTAAATCAGCTAATATTCATCAAATGAAGTTGCATAAAGTATATTTTACTTTTGGAAGATTTTTAATAAAGAGAATTACATTGTGATGAAAGACGGCTAAAAAAAAAATGTAACCTAATCAGCTATTATAGCAACGAAGAAAATTTTTTCCATTCAATTTAAATCATTTTTTAAAATCCAGCAAAGTATTTTGCTTATTGGAAATATTAAATTTTATCCATTAGTTTAATATTAAAACTAAAGTTAAAACTTGAAGAAACATTTTTTCATTTTTTAAAATTCATTTTAAACCTCAGGTATCGCGTTTTTTGTGGAGGCCCCTAATTTTCTATCAACAAAATCTCCATTAGCTCAATTATTTTCGATGGTTTCAGTCAAGCAACACATTCATGAACTTCGGACATATTATCCATAATTTTGATCCCAACAGACAAAACCTTATTCAGAAACTGGAAAATACAATAAAAAGTTAGACAGCGCTTGTCGATTCTTTTTAATCAAACGCATTTAAATGAATACTTGCTGCCTATGCCAGATCGGTTGAGTTTCGATCCCGGCTTGAAGCAATCGGGTGTCTAGCCATTCTGATGAGCTGTGATACAGCGAAACAGGCTTGTATGTTGATGACCTATATATATATATATATATATATATATATATATAAAGATGCAGTTAAATCACCTACTTGCGTAGGAAGTCGGTCAACCTTTAGAAAATAAATTGTCAAAAGGTTTATCACTGTAAACAAATAGCAAATATCTAAAATAGTTTCTAAGAGATTTTCGTATTATATAATAGGTGGAGGGGGAGAATATTTTAAAACTTTTCACTTGTTCTTTATATAAAAAAAGAAAAAGAATAGAGAAGAGAAAGAGAGAGAGAGAGAAAATATCAAACTAGAATTTTTGTTTTTATGGTCTGTTAACTAATGCGTCAGCTGAAGTAGACATCGTGACATATATACATATATATATATATATATATATATATATATATATAATAGCTGACTTTTGGTTTGATTTCGACGTAAGAGATCAACAGCTATGTTCTTACTTTTGTTACAATTTAACCGTGAGCCTACTCGCTCAGATGATTTGATTTTTCCAAGTAAAAAGATATGTATAGAAATGTCTTTACTTGTCGGAAGAACTGGTAACAATGGTCCACAGTGTATCAAAAAATTAACACTCTTCGTTATTGTTCGAATTCAGAGTGTTCATTCTCCTAGACTGGCTGCCACTCAAGATAAGAGAGCCCAGTATGCCCTGCTGTTTAACCCATAGCTGGAGGAAGAGGATTCATCACTTTTTCAATGGTATTAACACTAAGGGTACAAAACAGAATCAACTGGAATTTGAACTCGGATCGGCAATTCCATACAAATAACACTAACCTTCTTCACACTCACTGTGTGTGTGGCAGGGGGGTGTAAAACATGAGAGAATTATGCCTGTGAAGAAAAAAAAATAACCTTTTGCTGTGTTATACATTAAATCGCCCATTAAATTGCAAGATGACAATAAATTGAAAATAATTTTTATATGTTATAATTGATTTTTGATCAATTCACCCCAAGCAAGACGATAATAATGCCACTAAGATGCAAGCGGTTTCTAGGAATGAAAGGGAATGAAAAAAGACTTTAGAAGGAGGCAGAAACAAAATCCTAAACATGAAACAAGGGATAAACCTCTACTCCTGTCATAAGACTAGGAAGGAATTTAAACTGGACAATAGGTTAACCTATCTACTCCTAATATTAACTATTATTATTTTAAAAGAGGCAAGGGAGAGTAATGGATAGCGCCTCGGTTTGAGGAATCGGAGAGCAGAGTTCGAATTCCAGTCGAATCCATTACATTCACTTACGCGCTAATACCCTTGGGAAAGGTATAAATCCTCTTCTCTCCCACCAGCTATGGTTAAATAGCAGGACAGACCGGGTTCTATAGCATTGGATACCAACTGGTCAACCGCAGAATCAAATGGCAACTTACTGCGGGAAAAATTTGCCTCGTCAGTCATGTATCGAAAGATACATGATTGCCTAAGCGTGTATCACGCATGGCACATAACTGACTATTTTAATCAATCTGCAACGTACACCTTTCCGATATAGACAGAAGCTCATTCTCGTGTATACATAACTAAACAAAAACAAATACATAACACAACCTATCAACTCCATAACATTTATTATCCAAAACAACTTATCTAAACAATATCCAAATAGTCACAACTACTTCGAAAACCATTATGGATATGATTAGAATCACGCATAACAATAATAATTCAGAAGCAGGTATATATAAAATAAATAACCACAACTGTTTCTCACAATATTTGAGAAACATGCAGAAATTTAAAATACGTATCTATGAACACAAAAGGGACCTTATACATAACAATCTAACAAATTCACTAACCATACGCAGAAATAAATTCGACCACAATTTTGATCGAAAAAAAAAAAAAAAAAAAAAAAAAAAAAAAAAATGTCACACTCATCAAAAGAGAGAGTAATTTACTTAGAAAGAAAATTCTCCAGAGGGTGCTGCCATTGAATCTTATCAATATACGCCCGTTTTCTTTTCCCCAATCTCACCTTTTCTGAAAGAATTACCATTTTCCAAAGCCAAAATACACAACCACAAATATTTTGAAAAATCAAAAGATAATGTCTTTGAAGATGTACAGCACATACGTTCATCTCATACCATAACAATTTAATCAGAATTTAAATAATACTCATTAAAAAAAATAATTCTTGGATATTACTCGCTCACTTTACTTTTTGCCAGACTTTGAACTATGACACTTTGTGTCCTCCATATGCTTTTCTTGACCTTTCAACCACCCGAAGAACATTCATGAACGTTCTCAAATTTAAAAGCCTTGATAATGACATCCTTGCCTTTGTATATAAACACGTGCAACAAAATACATCCTGCATTGCCTTCAGAGGACGAAACGCGTCCGCTAAGTATAGATTTTCCTCTTGTCTCTATATTCATTTTGTCTATTCTAGAGATACACTACAGTTCGAAAGTTTGAAGCCACTGTCAGAATTAGCATGGGACGAACTTTGACAGAAGAGTGAAACCTTTCCACCCAAAAAATGAAAAAGAACTCTTAGTGTCATTGAAAAAAAAAAAAAAAAGAAAAAAGAATGGAATCAATTATCAAACTTATACATTGAGAAAGTTTTGTAACAATTGCCAACAATTTGTGCTGCAGTAATCAAGGCTGAAGGAGGATATTTTGAGAGAGTAAAATTTAATCAAAGATTGCTTTTTTTTTTTCTTTTTGTCATAATAAAATTGGTAATAAAAAAAATTATGTCTCACTTTTTCTAACCATGCATAGTAATTTTCTTTCATTTAAGTACAGTGTAACCCGGATATAAGAGAGTTGTCGGGACCGGAGAAGAAGTCGTTTATATCCGGGTATCTCTTATATCCGGGTTTGGTCTATTTTGTTTAGTTAAGTATAGGAATAATTTGGGACCAGAGAAAATCTCTCTTATATCAGGGTTTCTCTTATATCCGGGTTACACTGTACAAAACAACTACTTTTAGTGACATTTTAAAACATTACCAGGGTACCCTTAAACTTTTGAACTGCAGTGTATACAAGTTTACCGAGTGATAGCTGTTCATTTAACTGAATGCGTTTTAATTTTTCACATTTCAGTACAAACTTCTTTCAAATTAGTATTTAACGTGATCCAATCTGAGACCAGAGAGACGCCTCCATGCAGACGTAAAAGAATGTCCAATTAAATGTAGCGATAAGAATTAACATCGTGTCATCAGTAGAGATGTAATGGAAATAAATAGAACATCTGAAAACGAGTAAGATCAAGCGAATTGCTAATTCGTTTACATTGTTGTTAAAAATCGAATCCAGAAAACCTAAATTGAAATGCACTTTCAAGTTTTGAAGTGAAAAAATAAAAACGGATGAACGATAAGCGACAAAAAAAATATGAGGATAAAAATGAGGTGGATACCGTAGGTTTTGGTTTGCTTTCCGGGCATAGATAATTGCCATCTTAGGCAACCAATTTACGTTGTCGTTGCCAGGAACTTAAATGCTGATCATCAAAGCAATCATGCCGATCCCATTTAAAAGACTGTCGCAACACAATGTTCATATCCTGTTATATAGCACATAGATTAGGAAATGTTTATTTCTATAATAAACAAAAGTGCAGTAATCATTGTAGTAATATGTCTGAGGTCCTCAGATTAATTTCGATATCTGATATTTTCTGACTAGTATCTATTTATTTGCTTTTTTATCATACGTACACACACTACTTAAATAATTTGCAGATTCAAACTTGAAAATTTGTAAACAACTAGTTCAGATAATTCTTTGAAAATCGGGAGTGGATTTGATACTGTATCCTTCACTCTTCTAAAATAACAAATAAATAAATAAATATTTTTCGATTTTGACAAATGTTGCGCTCTAATGAATGAGTTTAATGAAGCTAATCTATAGAAAGTATCATCCGAAAAGTTTTTCCCTAATTTTACGAATTTTTTCAATAGTGGCATATATATATATATATAATGTTTGTGCATGTGTGAGTGACAAATGTTGTGTTTCGACAAATACAAATCTATTACTGAACCCACCGATGAGTGGATACCATATCTGCGAAACTCTAAATCGAGAAGACCAGTTGAACATTTTATTTATTTTTATATATAAAAAAAAAAATAAAAAAAATGAAAATTTAAAAAGAATGTGTAAATCATAACAGAGTAGTCTCTATTATCCGCGGCAGGTATTGTTCAAGATTCTCCAACACTCAGTGGATGTTTGAAACTGCAAACGGTACATAACCTAATATATATTATGTCTCCCGCCTATATGCCTCTGAAGAAGTTTTATTTATAAATTACACATAATCAACGATTAACAAGGATATATATATATATATATATAGAGAGAGAGAGAGAGAAAGAGATAGATATATAGATATTTCATGACCATTTAAGTATATATATATATATATATATATATAGAGAGAGAGAGAGAGAGAGAGATATTTCATGACCATTTAAGTATATATATATATATATATATATATATAGAGAGAGAGAGAGAGAGAGATATTTCATGACCATTTAAGTATATATATATATATATATAGAGAGAGAGAGAGATATTTCATGACCATTTAAGTATATATATATATATATATATATATATATATATATAGAGAGAGAGAGAGAGAGAGATATTTCATGACCATTTAAGTATATATATATATATATATATATATATAGAGAGAGAGAGATATTTCATGACCATTTAAGTATATATATATATATATATATATATATATATATATATATATATATAGAGAGAGAGAGAGAGAGAGAGATATTTCATGACCATTTAAGTATATATATATATATATATATATATATATATATATATATATATATAGATAGATAGATAGATAGATAGATAGATAGATAGATAGATAGATATGAGCCACTCCAAAAATTCCTATAAAAATTAAATTTCATTTTAAACCATCGTTTCCCCAACTATGAAAAGCATTAACCTATTTTCTACGACGATGGCAAAATTTGTCTTACAATATCGGAATATATTCATGCTTATCACTGAGGACGACATTCCTTTGCAATGTATCAGTCTCCACAGTTTAAAAATGTTCAATATACATCAGTGCGGTTTAGTCTGACAAGTCTAAGCTCAGTAAAGCTGACCGCTCGTAACCGAGTTTGCTTCAGTGAGGAGACTGTTGGAGACGCCGACTGAGGCACGTTTGTATGTGCTCAACACTCACAGAACCAACCAGCGGTTTATACCGTAATTATGCTAAGAGATTGCGTTGTGGTGTAATGGCTATCGGGGTGAGAAATCTGCGAGCCGAGTTCGTTATATTCACTTGCGCACAAATACGCTTGGGAAAGATATGAATCCATCTCTTCTCCTCCCTATAGGTTGAATAGCAGAACAGGCTGCGTTCTGTAGCCTTGGTTGGCAGCCAGTCTACCGCAGAAAGAAGTGGCAACCTACTGCAGGAAAAAAATCTGCATTGTCAGTCATGTATCGAAAGATACATGATCGCCCAAGCATGTATCCCGTATGGCACTTAACTGACTGAGTGATGCTAAGAGAACCTTAGTTACAATTTCTGGGAGAGAGTCCACAATCTGGCGTAATCACCAGTTTGATGAACGCCCATACATTCATGCCCTCGGTTACGATGATCATTGAATTCGTGCAAACATAACCATCAATTTCCCAACAGTTTCGTGTGCCAAATTTCAAAAGGCTTGCATCAACATGTAAAATGAGTTTCAAGTACTTCCCAACGGTACTGTCCGCTAGGATCGATTATTTTATGCTCTTTAAGTAGTCAACTGGCCAATGACGGTTAAGTAAGGTTGGAATTAATCATGCGCATTATGTCAATAAGACAAATGGGTGTAATATTAAACATTTAACATTAACTATATGGATAATGACATTTAAATATTTTATCAACACTATGTTCTTATTGAAATTTTAAGACAAATGAAACAACTTTAATTTTATGAGATTATCGTCAATTATTTATTATTTTTTTTTTTACTAGCATTTCTTTCATCTTGATTTCAGTTGCTATTTATCGCACTGGCTTATTTCTTTATGACTCGCTCTGTTCACTAATGACCACAGAATGGCGGTTTCTTTTGTTGTTCAAACAAAACAACTGGAATTAAGATGAAAAGATATAATCACAAAATATTAATAACACGACGACTCATAGTTTTCTTTCTGTGTAGAAAACCTATAAACGTTTGAAGTGTAAATTTTCTTAAACTGAAGCAATGCATTTACTCTTTTCCCTCTGCAACCGATAAACAATCTCAAAGTAATACAAAGAAAAGCATCTAATCTACCTTAATCTTTCAAATCCGATCAATTTAAGTAAATTCTATACGGTTTCGTATTTTCTCACGGTTACAGTATGACGTATTTCATTGACAAAAGGCTTGAATAACACTGCCGATTTAGGGTTAAACTATTCTTCAAAAGGTTAGGGTTTTAGTTTGTGCAGTGAGAATTACTGGTTCTCTCAGAAAAAAGAATTGTCCTCCTCTTTCTGCACATATTATGCTTTTATGGGTTGGCGACATTGGGACGATAGATCTGAAAGTGGCAGATGTATTCGTCTCTTTGCGACAACGACGGTTCCTTCTTAGAAACGGGACAATGGCTATATTTATTTGCAATTGCGTAAAGATTAAGATGGCGTCGAATAGAAAATGGCGGTCGTCAAATTGGCGCTTGAAAACTGTAGTCTTTGTTTAAGGAGGAGGAATAAAGTGGGCATAGTATTTAAAGAAAAAAGAAACGTAGACGTAAATGAAGGAAAAAAAAAACAAAAAGGAAGGGAGAAATACAAAAAAGTGAAAGTTGTAAGGAAAGGTAAACGAAGTAGGAAAAAGAGAGAAAGAGAAAAACAAACAAGAGATGAGAAACAGAAAATACGGAAGAAAGAAAAACAGAAAAGAATACAGATGGAAAAATGCATAAACTAGAGAGAGAGAGAGAGATGGAGAAAAAAAAACTTTCAACGGACGATTAGAGAAAAAGAGAAAACTAAACGAGGAGAGAGAGAGAAATAAATTACCAGACGAAATGAGAGTGAGAGAAAACTAAAAAGAAAAAAACCCTAACCAAAGAGATAGAGAAAGAGTGGTTGAGTAACGAAATAAAGAGAAAAAGTTAAAAAAAAAAATAAAAAGACTAGAGAGGGTGAAAGAGTGAGAAAAAGATAGAGACAAATACAAAAGAAAGGAGATAAAAAAAAAATTAGAAAACAAGTAGGGTAAAACAAAAACGAAAAAAAATGAAACATTCTGATTCAGAAAGGATAAATAGACTGATAGCAAAAAATCTTAATATGAAAGAAAAGAAAGAAAAAATACGGAAAGAGAGGAAAATAAAGACGGAAAGAGAGGAAAATAAAGACGGAAAGAGAGGAAAATAAGAAAAGAAAAAAAAGACGGTAAGAGAAAAATTACAGAAAGAGAGAACTAAAAAAGACGGAAAGAGAGAACTAAAAAAGACGGAAAGAGAGAACTAAAAAAGACGGAAAGAGAGAACTAAAAAAGACGGAAAGAGAGAAGAAAAGACGGAAAGAGAGAAGAAAAGACGGAAAGAGAAATGAAAGACTGAAGGGGAAGAGGAAGAAAGAAAGGAGCGGAAAATAAAAAAAGAACATGAAAATTGAGTGAGATGAAAAATTAAAGTGTAATTCTTATAAAGACATTATTATTATATTCAGGCCAAATTCTTTCAACTCAAGTATCATAGCTATTCAAAGGCGCGTAAAAAACTTCCTTGACATGGATTCAAAATAACCAAAGGAGGTCTGTGTTTCTCAGAACGATTCACTCAGTTGTTAACGGTGCATAATCAAAATGTAGGCAGGCAAAAAAGAAAAAGAAAAAAAAAAAATTTATGACCTCACATTCAAAGTTTTCCTGACTTGACATTTCTGCTGTTTATAGCAAAAAAAGATAAAGTCATAACAGTTTGTGTTTATTGATATATCTACAAAGTTTCAGTCCGTGAGAATGTTCAAATTTTCTTTTATGTGAAGTGGCAATGAAAGAGTGCGTCCCTCATTGTCAAGGCTGTTCAAAGATTTTAGATTCAAAGACAAATTCTTTTGCATGAAAAGATGAAAATGGAGTCAATATTATTAGAATTATCTTAACTGTAGTTAAAAATTGAAAATAACAAAATCAAACAAGTGCAAAAATTTGAATATCTAGGATGTGTTTTAACAGAGGATGTAAAATGCGACATTGAAATTCTGAGGGTGTATTGGAATAGCGAAATATGTCTTCCAAAAGTTAAACAAAGTATAAAGAAACAGAACAAAATTCGTTAGAAACCAAGAAGAGCCCTGAACTCTTAAATATTAGGTTGGTGCAAAAATAATGACGTAATAATGTCGTTTTTGACGTTAAAAAATACGTCAAAAAACGACATTATTACGTCATTATTTTTGCACCAACCTAATAACATCGATACTTCTATATGGCAATGAATGCTGGACCATCTCATCATAGATAGAGAAGAGACTTTTTTTTGTCTTAACAGAAATATTGTTCTACAGGAGGATACCGAGAATACCATGGACTGAACATGTGAGCAACCACGAAGTTTTAGAGAAAACGGAAACAAAAAGGGACAATTATATGTAGCATCAGAAAGATACAATTAAAATTTCTAGTGTATATAATGAGTAAAGAAGGCTTGGAAAATCTGACGCTCACAGAACATATTGTGAAACAGAGGAAACCAGCGTATAACCTACCTAAGGAGCTTGTGTAAAAAGGTTAACAGTACAAGGATTAACAGATATAGCAAAAAAAAAAAAAAATTTACTAAAGGCTACAAAGACAGGAAGTTAGGAAGAGTCATAAACACTCACGTCCTGAAGAGACACGGCACATAGAAGTTAACATTTAAAATCTCAGATCACATATCACAACTACACTGCTGTGATATTTTTCGTTTTGCATTAAACTTGTTAACAGACATTTGAGATGGTAAGCGGACTTTTTATAGTAGGATTGTGTGAATCGATTCATAGAGTTACCAGATTTTGTTATCTGCGTTCTGATAAAGGAGGAAAGATACTGGATAAAAATCTATCTATATCTCCGAGATAAGATATTATCATTATTTAAATTATTCGGACTGTTATCCTCATCTTCATTGTAATATTCACAACGTCTCGGCTATTGTACGCCCCGGTCTTCTTCAGTTGGGACAGTTAGTAAATATCCTAGAGTTGGAGAGTCATTAAGAATTCACTTGACTCACTTCTAGCAGTTGACTAGTTCTTCTACACACCGCTGGCGAATATTTTGTTATTGCCCAAAGTATTATCATTCATTACCAACCTTCATTTGATTATTCTATCCAGTAACCTTCCTTAGGTTACAATAACAACAAACACAGGCACTTGGACGCGATGTCATCGTCAAAAGGTTGTCTCGCTAGATAAATAATTACTTTGTGGGGATACAGTTTAGAGATGATAGTAGAAAGCATGGACGGAGTAATATGCATATCACGCAATAGAGACTCACTTCTAAGTGGAAAGTCAGGCAAAGATACTCCAGATAAATCAAGAGTAGAATTTGAAGAGAATTTACGAGCAAAATATTCTGCTTTATCAGCAGAAGATGAAAGCACTGAAAACTGAGTGAAGAGAGGATAGACAGAAGCCTTCATCTTATTTAACACACTATTACAGAGCTGCCAGTAGTCACGATAACCAAATTTGTTAGCGGCTATACGGTGCCTCGTTCTATCAGCAAACAAAGACAAAATTTTAATGCTCTCTTTGTGCGTTAAATTCTATGATATTTCTTGTAAATCATAGTAGAGTGGTTTCCTGTTGCCTTCTTTACATTGACTTATTGTGGAACCTGTCCGTTGACTCGTCAAAGAGTTCTTCCGGCCTATGTTAGGTCGTATTTTTCGTCCTACTGGGTTGCTTCACAACACACCTTACTCGCAAGAACTTGGAAGCTACAACGTTTATAAACACACGCGCGCGTGTATATATATATATATATATATAAACGTTGTAGCTTCCATGAAAGTATATAGGATGTTTTATTTTTGCAGCATCTCTATTTACTTTTATACTCAGCATCATTCGACTTCCATTAACAATCCATTTTCACATTGCTCGGTCCTGTTTGCTGTCCCCACATCCAACCCTGAGTAGCGAACCATGGTGTCTGAGAAAGTCAACTTTCGCGGGAAGACACCTCCAGAAGGATGCCATAGAAGTAAGGATTAGACGACCTCCCCGTCCGCTCGGTGGCAGTGACCGGCAAACTGCAATCGATTTTGTTTCAGCTTAAGAGAGATTAGTCTCAGTTCTCCATAAAATGTGTTAAGCGTTGCATGGAATCTTCAACTAATGTTTCACCAGATCTATCATCCTTCAAGTTCCCTGTGGTTGGTCGGAACTCCATTAATAATCCCTTCCCACACTGCCCGTTCCTGCATTGCCGTCACTAGAGTCCCGAGTCATGATGTCTGTGAAAGTCAACTTTCGTGAGAAGACACCTCCAGAAGGATGCCATAGAAGTAAGGAGACGATTTTCCTGTTCGTTCGTTCTGTGGCAGTGGCCGGCAAACTACAATCGCTTTTGTGTGACCTTAAGAGAGATTGATCTCAGTTCTTAGTAGTCATGATTGATCTTTCAGTAGCTAATACAAAATGTGGGACGTCAACCTTACATCCGGGTGTTTTTGTTGAGACTCCATTTCTAAAAAGATTGCCACTATTTTCTTACTATTATATATCATATCTTTCAGCTAAGTATAATCTAAATCCGTTGCCAATGATTTTTACTATAGAAATACCCGGATAATCATCATCCTTTGACTTCCTATGGTTGGTCGGAACTCCATTAACAATCCCTTTCCACACTGGTCGGTCCTGCATTGCTGTCCCCAGATCCCCAATGTCTAACTCTAAATACCGAACCATGATGTCTGGGAAAGTCAACTTTCATGAGAAGACACCCCCACAAGTTTGTTTGAGCTTAAGAGAGTTTGGTCTCAGTTCTCCGTAAATTGCGTTAAACGTTGCATGGGATATCCAAGTTATGCTCTGGATTTTTCTAGGTAGATTTGTATATGTTCCATCCAGTCGTCTTTCAAGACGAACAGATAATGTCCAAGTTTCTGATCCATAGAGTAGGACTAGTTCAATCAATTTTATACTAATGTCCACCCTATACAAGTCTCAAGAGTCACTCGAAGGTTACTGAAAGTGTTTGTTGTGTGTGCGGTAAAAATAAGACGTAGAAATTAGGTGAAGACTAGGTAGCAAGACAATCACACCCATAGGAGATGCATGCATCAATAACCTGGATTGGATTGTCCGGAGAAACAGCCGTAACAGTTGCTCTTCATCGTAGTATCGAGACACCTCACTGGAGACTACTGCATTGTCCAGAATCCGTTAAAAAATGTCAGTATAACAACCCCGACATTAAAACGTTTACCACCAGCATCCTTGA
Source organism: Acanthosepion lycidas (assembly GCA_963932145.1). Lineage (NCBI taxonomy): Eukaryota > Metazoa > Mollusca > Cephalopoda > Sepiida > Sepiidae > Acanthosepion > Acanthosepion lycidas. The sequence continues at coordinate 33,171,407 of OZ010582.1, read as the reverse complement.
TGAAGGGATAAATAATCCAGTAGACAGAGCCGTGATACACAGTCTACATATCTACTCAGAAATCAAGGCAGAACTTCTCCTTGTCAGAAATATCGTATCAGGCTCATAACTCAGGTCCACTCGTAAGAAATAGGGAAAATATTTTTGACCTTACTTAGGCCACAACACTTGTCAGAATAGAAAAATGTTGAATTTTTTATCATTTTAGAAAGTGGGATTCTGTTCGTAAAATCGATATAGTGTAAAATCGATCCCTTGCTTATACAGAGTTATTGCACTTAGTTGATATTTAAAACTGTCAAGTTCGAAAGTATGGTAATATTATTGGATCTTATATATTTTTTTAAGTTTTAACTTTTTAAATTAATGTTTTAAGAACATTTTTCTGTATGGGATTTTTTCAAAAGCACATTTACAAATATTTCAAATTTGTAATTACTTACCTTAAATGAAGAACAAACAAATACATACTTTTATTAATTTATAACAATTTTTATTCTTTACATAAAAATGTATATATTTATGTTTTTTTAAATTTTATTTAAAAGAAACATTTTTGTAAATCACCACCCGACAAAAAACGTCCAATAACTCTGTAGAAGTCAAGAATCGAATTGTCACTGTAAGGATATTATAACAGTTCCCCACTTCTAAATCGATATAAAAAAAAAAAAAAAAAAAAAAAAATCAGTATTTTTTATTATGTAAGGAAGGTTTAAAGAATTCTAATGCCCAAACATTATTTCAAAAGAGAATTTGCTCTATTTTTTTTTACGAGTAAACAAATTGGTTGTTATTATAATTTAATGCCGAAATCTAAATACTTTGTATACATTTTTCTTCTTTTTGGAAATAATAAAGGTTTTAGTGATACAAGCTTTTATCCATTACACCACCTGGCATTCCCAAGTGGTCCATCATCTAAGTACTGATCAAGCTCGACGTTGCTTAACCGTGATCGTACAGGAACCGGTGTTTCAATGTGATGTGATGTGGCCGTAATCCCTATCTATTTAAATATTATATATATAAAAATAAATATAGTTTTAAGATGTGCTATATTTATGGGCTAAAGAGCTCAATATCAGACAAAGAGCGTATGTAAATATAAATATAAAAGTGAACATTGAAGTCAACACTCCGAGCCGACAAACTGTTTCATGCTAGACGCAATCATCAGGCCGCCTGATGATTGCATCTAGCATGAAACAGTCTGTCGCCTCAGTGTTGATTTCAATGTTCACACACACACATATATATATATATATATATATATATATATATATATATATATATATATAGGCAGCATATCATAATTAAAGCATGTGTTGTTAAGGACTACGAAACATTTTCGTTTAATAATCCTTTTTTTTTCTTGCTTTCTCGCATTTTTTTTAATATTTGGGTCTAAGCTGTGAAATAAGACCCTAGTCCGTAGTGTTTTGACAATGACCGAAAGCGCTCGACAAAACACCATGGACTAGAGTCTTATTTCAACAACTTAGACCCAAATATAAAAAAAAATATTGCAAGGAAAAATAAGAAAAAAAAAAAGATTATTAAACGGAAAAGTTCCGTAGACTGTAACAACACATGCACACACACACATATATATATATATATATATATATATATATATATATATATATATATTCTTGAGAGCGAGATGCCAGTTTCAAAATATGCTATCATTTGTTTACAAGAATTTCTAGTGAAAGATCACTTTTTTTTATATCTCTTGGGTAAATTTGTTGCGTCGCTGTTAACAAAGTTGATCTAAGATTATTTGATTTTCAAATTAATTAAGCTCTTCTCACTTTGGAGATTTATTCAAAAATAATCTTTCGATTCCAATTTCATAACATTTTTGGTTTTGTGCCGTATGAAGTTTAATAAGCATCTAGATTGCTTTCTTTTACAATCTTTCATCCGACACTCTAAACAGTAAGAAAAGGATTGCGTACGACGTGCCAATTTTTGTTTATCAAGAGTTGATTAATGATAATCTACAGTTCTTCAACTGTCTCTCTTCAAAACTTTGTCTCTCAGACACGCACAAGATAATTCTTGGCACATGACTGGACACATTTACCAAAACGGCGCAGTATCACAAACTTATATCTGTTGTTAAGAAGATTGAAAAGACAAGCGTTACATTTTCTTTGACATTTGAGATGTTTTCACAAAAATTCATCTTAATAGTTTTATAAATATGCATGTTCCGCCATTGTATTCGCATATCTTGCTCGGTTATTTAAAAACTGTTACGAAGACAGATAACAGCTGGAACTTGGATGCGATTTCGGGGCTTCTCCTAAAACGGTACGAATAATACGAGCAACCGCAGCCCAGGCAAGTTGATCATTTTCTTCGCCTGGAGTGCCTTGTTCCTACTAGCGTACGTTATCATAGCTCTGAACAGCTGACTTTAGTAGCTGAATGGCATATGACTATAATTTTTCTCGTGAACTTGTTTCCGTTGTCTTTTCCATTTGATTACGACGTCCATCGTATAGAAATATGGTAATGACATCAAAAGGAGCTAACTAAAAGTCATATTCAAGATGTCCATAACCCATAGGATCGCAAGGGTTACTACATGTCCATCACCAGTGGTTGTGTAGGAAAGCAAGATAGACGAAAAATCTCTTCTGACTGGTTTTGAATTCAGACTATTTCTTCCCTTGAACTAGCTGCCACTCAACGGAAGATAGCCTGTAGCTGGGGGAATATGGCTTCATATCTTTTATGAAGGCAATGGGGGGGGGCAAAATAAATAAAACGATACTGTCATATTTTGAACTAAGTTCGTCAAATGAGATAAAATTAACGAATATAATAATTTTAGCCGTTTCCTTATAAGGAAACACTCAGCATTCATAGACCGAGCAGCCAATGCCGATTGATTTTTAAAAGAGCTTTCTATTAAAACAATTATTCATGAAAATAAGTTTCGCAAGTTCGCTATTATTGCTCTTTCTAGTATTGCTATCGGCCTTCTTCTTAACCTTTTGTTTGAAGTTTTTTTTATACTAATGTTCTCCTAATCCAAGAACCAGAAGCCACTCAAGGTAGTTACTATTAGGCTGGTGCAAAAATAATGTCGGTTTTTTACGTTAAAAAATACGTCAAAAACCGACATTATTTTTGCACCAACCTAATATATGGGGTTGTATTAGCGTAAGTGAAGTTCATGAAGTTATGGAGGAATTATAACCGTTAACTCTAGACTTGAAGAAGTCAAGATTGTAGCGATTGAGAAAGCATCCTGTTCTGCCACAAGTTCTTGGGAAGAAGCTGTTTGAGTGGAACTTAGTTCTTCGAAGGGAATGAGGATGATTCATCCTTGTGTACGTGGCATGGTGGGTCCCAGTTGCAAAGGTCAGAGCTTGTGGGACTCAGGAATGTAACTCATCAGAACACATGATGCGGAAACAGTGACAGAATAGCGAGAGGCTTCCGAAAACCAGTCCAATATCGCTGTCCCCAGATAACGGACCAATCAGATATTAAGCTGATGAGAACAGATACTACACTTGATATTTACTCGTCCTCCCATGGTGACGGGATATGGCAAGACCGGTTTCAAGCGTGTCCACACAGGCCGAGTCCCTTCAACCAACTTCGCGATGGCGTTGATATATCGCCTATCTTCCTACTTTGGTGCAATGAGAGAGGTTCTACTGCAGGGTTGGAACCCCGGTGACTAGGCACCTCACATTTATTTGTTGTGTTCTGTCCGGTGACAGAAACAAAATTGAGACATAAAATGTAGTTTGTCTACCCGAATACAGATTGTATTTACTTGCCGCCCCCAAGATGGGGCACAATGTCAGTTTAAAATGAGGAGCCCGAGCGCGTGCACCTGGTCCATGTCCAAAAATACCCAGACCTACAACATCAGTTGCTCTGACATCGGTATTACTACCGATCCTCCCTCTTTAGTTCAGTGATAGAGTTATTACCACGGGCAGCTCTTCCCTGGAACCGGGAACCTTTAGGTATTTTTAGTTGCGCTCTGAGCAAAGACAGAAACACAATCTAGTGATAAATTTATATGTCAGAGGTAATTTAACATTGTTTACGTCTCAAAAGATATTAATTTTTTTGTTGTTCTTTTGAATAAACATTGATATTTGTAGAACTGAATATGATGTTCAAATTTGATCACCCTCTCGTGATTTTCAGTACAGGTTTTCTCCCTTAGCAAACAGATGACGATTTTCGGTGGCATATCGTCCAAGTGAACCAAATTATTTTTTTTTCTTATTAAGCTAAAAACAATAAATCTTCCTGGATTCGATATCTGGACATATTCTATGAAAGTAGAGTCCATGTTTATTATTAACTTATTTAATGGTCTCCGTCTTTACATAGGGAAAGATGGGTGATTTATTAAAAGACAAATTACTTTACATATTTACATTATTCGGACTATTGTCCTCATCTCTGTCGCCATATTTATTTCCCAGTTCTGAAACTTCTTTACTGCCTTAACCGGGTATTGAACTCACACTCTTTGGGTCCTGTCACTGGATCTAACTAACGCCTTTATTCAATGTGTCATGTGTCCTTGATTGCACAGTGGATAAAGGCGTTGGTTAAATCCAGTGACAGGACCCAAAAAGTGTGAGTTCAATACCCGGTTAAGGCAGTGGAGAACTTTCAGAGGGAAATTAACAAGAGATAACTGATAACTGACATCCATTAAAACGTGGAACTAGAACAGTCTACCGCAGTGAACGAAATAAAGGGTTAAGTTCGACATTCCAACCACCTGAAGAAGACCGGAGCGTACAACGGCCAAAACGTTGTAATAAATATGGCGAAAAAGATGACGACAATAATCCGAATAATGTAAATAATGTACATAATACCTCATCTCAGAAATATAAACAAATACTTTACATATTATTAAATATGGTGTATTCCCGTTGGGTTCGTTATTTTCACTTATGTGCAAACATCCTTAAGTATTGTATGAATCCACATCTTCTCCAAATAATAGTGAGGCTTTAAATAACTTGCAAAGGGTTGATAAACAATAAAAATACGAATCATTCAAATATGGTATGGTTTACCCACTTGTCTTCATCAACCCTCCTTTTGGTGACGCTGTTTAAGCTCTTTAAAAAGACAAAGATTTTCTTTCTCTTCCCCCTCCAAGATGTATGAGAACGTAGAGGAAGGCGTCCTCGTTGAGAGACGTTTTTTCCCGGTCGACTCAATCCTTACAAAAGTTATTTTTAATGTCCAAGTTTAGTTTATTTTCCTTTCCTTTCAACTGTGTACATATGACTGTAATTTCTTTTTGTTAATACATGCATTAATTATAGTTTGCTTTAAAATAAAGTGTTTTTTTTATTATTTTTATCCGGACTCACAAGAGTCCGCCAAGTATTATTCGATATAGTGACAAAAATGCACCAGCAATGACACTCTTCTATCTTTGCGGAAAAAGTAGTGATTCCCACCACAATGATAATCAATAAAAATCAGACATAATTCATCTTTAAACTATATGACGTCATTAGAAATAAACTTCCTAGCTCATGATTAGAAGAAAAAAAAATCAAAACACTCGAAATTTGTGTTAAAAAGAATATAAAGAAAAAAGAAAATTTTACTATCGTTTTTATTTAAGGCTACAATCTCTCATCATCAAAGCTGTTTCGACTGTGAAGGCAGACTGAAAATAAGCGTCGTTTTGCATTTTCAACATGGCTTTTCGTTTTCGAGCATGCCCATTCGTGTTTCTTGATCGTTCACAGAGCCAGCCTGTGTTGTATACTTTAACTATACTAATCGGAACTTAGTTGCAGTTCAAGTGTCGCACCAGTGTCGTCATTTTATACTAGTTCCCAACTACAGATAGACAGTCCTGTCTGCTTCGTTATTTAACGCATAGAAGGAGAAGAAAAGAGATGAACTCATACTTTTCTTAATAGTATCTGTGCGAAAGTGCATGTAACGACCTCGGCCAGAATTCGAACTCAGCTCGCAAATTTCAATGTTTTGCGCCTCTAACTCTTGCACCAATTCCATATCCTTCAGTCTCTCAAATATGCAAATTCAACGTTACACCAAAAGTAGTACATCAATGCTTAACACGTTACCCAGTGTTTGGTCCAACGTCTTGGAGGAAACTTTGTAGCATTCAGTGGAGAGTTTGAGGAATAAGTAAGTATGTAATAAGCATAAAGAGTTTATTGTTTTGGAAGTAACACAGCTGTAGTGAGTCAGAAACTAGACACTCGACGTTTTATACATCTCGTCTCCTAATTCAAAAAACAGTTAAGATACTTATGCCGCACCCAAGGTGATATTTTCATCTTCAATTTGATCTGTGTAACAAGCTGATGCCAGGCACTCTTCTTAGATTATAAGCAATTTGCCAATGCGCCATATTTTAAAAATAACTTGCTTAGAAATTACATTTTTTTATCGTGTTTTAATGCTACGTCCGTTCCTTCAAAGCGTAGATGACCATGGCGCTCCACAAATTCATTTTCTTAAATATCAGTAAGTTGCTATGTCTTATTGGGAAAAACGGTGAAATTGCATTCCGTTATCATGGTTTTAAACTCAGGGTTGTTCTTTTCCTAGACCCCACCTTTATTTAACACACTGAGCCCTGCGTTCCAGAAAAATTTTAACCCTTCTGCTTGAGCTCCGGGGTCAAATTTTGCAAATAATTGGTATGTAATGTTTCACTGTAGATATAAAAATAGTTGCAAGTGTTTACCAACCGTTAAACCGGTGGCTGGGCATTAAGTCATTTTTCAACCGGTGGCTGGGCATTACGTCATTTTTCTCTACCACCGGTAAAGCGGTGGTCAGGGCTTAAAGAGTTAAATCCATACTTGAAGTTAGAAGAGAGATTCATCCCTTTTTGCAGAGCATTTGAAATTTCCAGGATGATAATTGTTGGCCGAATAGAAAATAAAATGGATTTAGTACTTGTTACCTTTCGTGGTCCCAAAAGGAATGTACTAGCGTCACTCCGTAATGCAATGTCGGGAAGGAGAGAGAGAGAGAATTAGTCTAAGTATTTGAGTATTATCATTTCATAATCAACAGAGCTAGTAATTGCAAATAAAAGACATTTTATTTTAAACAATTTCAAGTAGTTCAAATAATTTAAAACAATGAAACAAAATAGTTCAAGAATTCGAAGCTGTAATTAACGGAAAAAAAAACCTTTTTCTCGACATCTAGTTTTACCTTTTGTCATCAAGCTTATCACATGTACTAAATGTATTTTTCATGGTGAATCTTGGTAAAATGTAGTGTTACTTTAATTATTTTTGTTTGAAAATAGGTCAATAACTCAGGTGAGTATGAAATGTGAATAAACTGTCAACACTGCTTTCCTCTTTAGACTACGATACTTAACAAGTACTACAGAATATTATATACATTCATATAAATTTTAAAATTCATGGGTGACCGGAAATGATATATTATTCAATAAATAATTAGTTTATCTTACTTTTTCAGTTCCGTAGAGTTCGGTTATTTATTGGTCGGATGGATTACAAAGAGTTGCTAAACGTTCTCAGCCTGATAAAAAAATGATTTGAAAAGAAATTATCATATTTGATCAGATTTTGGAACGTAGGACGAATCAAGAACTTCTCAGCATCTCTTCATTTAGCTGGTATTTTTTGGTGGTACGGCTAGGCTGGTATTTTTTTTTTTTTTTTTTTTTTTGGTGGTACGGGTAGGCTGGTATTTTTTTTTTTTTTGGTGGTACGGCTAGGCTGGTATTTTTTGAAGGCAGGGGTAGTCTGGTATTTTATAAAGGCAGGGGTAGTCTGGTATTTTATAAAGGCAAGGATAGGCTGGTGTTTTTTTGGTGGTACGGGTAGGCTGGTGTTTTTTTGGTGGTACGGGTAGGCTCGTGTTTTTTTGGTGGTACGGGTAGGCTCGTGTTTTTTTGGTGGTACGGGTAGGCTCGTGTTTTTTTGGTGGTACGGGTAGGCTCGTGTTTTTTTGGTGGTACGGGTAGGCTCGTGTTTTTTTGGTGGTACGGGTAGGCTCGTGTTTTTTTGGTGGTACGGGTAGGCTCGTGTTTTTTTGGTGGTACGGGTAGGCTCGTGTTTTTTTGGTGGTACGGGTAGGCTCGTGTTTTTTTGGTGGTACGGGTAGGCTCGTGTTTTTTTTGGTGGTACGGGTAGGCTCGTGTTTTTTTTGGTGGTACGGGTAGGCTCGTGTTTTTTTTGGTGGTACGGGTAGGCTCGTGTTTTTTTTGGTGGTACGGGTAGGCTCGTGTTTTTTTTGGTGGTACGGGTAGGCTCGTGTTTTTTTGGTGGTACGGGTAGGCTCGTGTTTTTTTTTTGGTGGTACGGGTAGGCTCGTGTTTTTTTTTTGTGGTACGGGTAGGCTCGTGTTTTTTTGGTGGTACGGGTAGGCTCGTGTTTTTTTTTTGGTGGTACGGGTAGGCTCGTGTTTTTTTTTGGTGGTACGGGTAGGCTCGTGTTTTTTTGGTGGTACGGGTAGGCTCGTGTTTTTTTGGTGGTACGGGTAGGCTCGTGTTTTTTTGGTGGTACGGGTAGGCTCGTGTTTTTTTGGTGGTACGGGTAGGCTCGTGTTTTTTTGGTGGTACGGGTAGGCTCGTGTTTTTTTGGTGGTACGGGTAGGCTCGTGTTTTTTTGGTGGTACGGGTAGGCTCGTGTTTTTTTTGGTGGTACGGGTAGGCTCGTGTTTTTTTTGGTGGTACGGGTAGGCTCGTGTTTTTTTTGGTGGTACGGGTAGGCTCGTGTTTTTTTTGGTGGTACGGGTAGGCTCGTGTTTTTTTTGGTGGTACGGGTAGGCTCGTGTTTTTTTGGTGGTACGGGTAGGCTCGTGTTTTTTTTTTGGTGGTACGGGTAGGCTCGTGTTTTTTTTTTGTGGTACGGGTAGGCTCGTGTTTTTTTGGTGGTACGGGTAGGCTCGTGTTTTTTTTTTGGTGGTACGGGTAGGCTCGTGTTTTTTTTTGGTGGTACGGGTAGGCTCGTGTTTTTTTGGTGGTACGGGTAGGCTCGTGTTTTTTTTGGATGGTACGGGTAGGCTGGTATTTTTGGTGGTACGGGTAGGCTGGTATTTTTTTGGTGGTACGGGTAGACTGGTATTTTTTGAAGGCAAGGGTAGGCTAGTGTTTTTGGATGGTACGGGTAGGCTGGTATTTTTGGTGGTACGGGTAGGCTGGTATTTTTTTGGTGGTACGGGTAGGCTGGTATTTTTTTGGTGGTACGGGTAGGCTGGTATTTTTTTGGTGGTACGGGTAGGCGAGTGTTTTTTGATGGTACGGGTATAGGCTGGTATGTTTTTATTATATCTGAAGGACGTTTCGTTTTTTCAAACTTGCATTTTACATTTTCAGTGGTATTTTTGCCGTAGTGAAAATGTTGCCTCTAGTTTTACACACACGCTCGGTCGCGTTTCTATAATTAAAGCTTCTTCTATATAGTGTATCCATTCAGGAAATGGGCGATCATGGTTCACCACAATTTCCTTTTCTTTTTATCTCTTAGTAGTATTTGTCATTTTGTTATCTCTCCTAATCATGTTGTCAACCATTTACACAAACTCGTTAGGTAGGTTACGCATTGCTTTCCTCTATCCCTCTTGCCTTCGATATGTCCGTGAGTGTCAAACTTTTTAGGTCATCTTTCCTCATTATATGTCCTAGAAATTTCAACTGTCTCTTTCTGATTTTAAGTATACAGTCCGTCTGAAATTATGCAAATCACATAAACCTCTAACTCGAATTTACTTGGGAAAATTTTTGTCAAATTATAAACTATTACATTATTTACATTATTCGGACTATTGTCCCCATTCCTGGATGTTCTAATATCTCGAACAAAACATGGATTCAAGACATGTATACCGTAAACCGACATTCACCGGACAGTACCTCAATTTCAACTCCCACCATCCATACAGCGTAAAGGGATCGTCCGCTACTTACAACACCGAGCAAAAGTCATAAGTGGCGACACAGAGACATTAGATAAAGAATTGTTCAGTATAAGTAGTACCCTACAATGTAACAACTACCCTGGGTACATGGCAGCAGCCCCCAAAAACTGGGATAGGTGGGTACAAGAGGAGGACGACAACACTCAGAAAACAGTCTGCCTGCCTTATGTGAAGGGGTTATCAGAGAAAACACAAAGGATCTGTAGTCCATATAACATCAGGACAACTTTCAAAAGATTGACGACACTTCGCAGATATCTCTCCCGAGTAAGACCCTCCCATAGAGGAGAACATGACTAAAGACTGTGTTTATGCTATCCCGTGCAGCTGCGGAAAGAAATATAAAGAGGAGACAGGCCGCCCCATCAAGGTAAGGCTTCAAGAACACCAGAAAGCTGTAACACGAGGGGAAGTGGAAAAATCAGGCGTGGCTGACCACATATGGAGAGAGAAGGAAGACCACCGCCCTCTGTGGGTTCAGGTTGAGATCATAGACAAAGAACACCATTGGAAAATTCGTAAACTTAAGGAATCAGCACATATGCTAGACCACAAAAATCTCCTGAGCCGACCAAGCATAGAAATGAATACAATATGGGAACCAGTAATAAGGAGTGCCAGAGAAAAGTGATAACAACAAAAATTGCAATATGAGCTTTGGTAAAAATATGAATGATAACATTGGGCGGGGGGTTATAATAAATCCAATAACTTTAATAAAACATGCTGAAACTACTTAAAATTTTAACCCAGGTTTTGTTTTGACGTCTAAATTAATCGATTAAAAGTTGATAAAAATCGTTCAAATCAAATTCGAGTTAAATAGGTTTATGTGATTTACATAATAACTTCAGATTGCCTGGAAATGTCCTTTTTTGCTTCCGTTTTCTCTAAAACTTTGTCATTGCTCACATGTTTCGACCATGGTATTCTCAACGTCTTTCTGTAGAAGCAAGTCTCTGTTGCTTCAAGTCTCTTCCTCATCTATGATGAGATTATCCAGTATTCACTGTCATATATAAGGCAACATTATACAAATTGATTAAAAAGAAATTACTGTCATATCTGCTACATTAAGCCCGATCTACTTGAAGGAAGAATACATTTTTATTCGCTTTATCAGAAGGTATATTATGTAATCGCTAAATATCAGTTGCTTGTAGCTTTGTTTAATAGATCAGGGTTTTTTTTTAATCAATTCACCCCAAGCAAGACAATAACGCCACTAAAAATCAAGGTTCTACTGGAAGAGAGAGAAGAGGAAAAGAAGAAACCGGAAATTCAAGCCTAAACAGGAAACAAAAAATGAGTCTTTACTCTGAGAAATAGAGAAATTTCGCTAGAAGCAAGGAAAAAAATACTAAACCGTTACGTGATATCTGTCCCCCTATATGGCAGTAGAGTGTGGAAACCCACCTTTTGAGAGATATACACATTGTGATACTTACTGGACGCAGGGATCCGTCCCTGCGCTTGTAGTATCACAGCTATGACTAGCTTAGACCAGCTCTGACCAGTTTGGACCAGCTATAACCAGCTAAGACCAGCTAAGACACTCGGGTACCCACGTTAAAAACTGACCTTGTGTCACAACCTGACTCAGTGGGGAGTCAAGTAAACCAATCTCAGAGATGAAGGAGAGACTTGAAGCAACAGAAAAATGGTTCTACAAAAGGATGCTGAGAATACCATGAACCGAACATGTGAGCAACGACGAAGTTTTACAGAAAATAGAAACAAAAAGCACACTAATACTAAATATGAAGAGACAGTTGAGGTTTCTAGTGCACATGATGAGGAAAGAGGCCTTGAAAAATCTGATACTCACAAGACAGATTGAAGGCACGAGGGACAGATGCAAACAGCGTATGACATACTTAGTGAGCTCGAGTAGATGGATGGTGGAACAGAGTTTAGATGAAATAACAGAAATGCATTTAAAAGTTACATAGGAACAGGTAGTTGTGGCGAGCAATGATCGCCTATGTCCTGAAGGGACACGGCACTTAAAGAAGATGTATTTAAAAAAAGAAGAAAATAGCTCTTTCAAGGAGACTAGCAAGCTTCCCTCTATCTTATAATCTGTCGAAGAAGGCTCTCAGTGAAATTTATGCTCGACAGGCATTCCCTTCAACAACGACTGCTGGAGAATGCCTAACAAATGCTGCAGGCATCGGCCTTGCGAACCTACCCAATCTTTAAAAAAAGAAAAAAAAATGCTAAAAATTGCAAAGACTATGGAATCTTACAAAATACTCATTTACAAAGACAATTGAAAATAACCTGGAAAATATTTAATAAAAGAATAATCTATTTATTTATTTATAATCTTACACAGCACAGACATTAGATCAGCTAATCAGGTGATATTTTATTCTCGTTATGTTTTACGGTAACCAATATCTATGATTGTTACGTGTACTTTTCATGAACTTTTAACACGTAGGTTAGATAACCGCGTATTTTTTTCTCCTTTCTCTATCTCGTAATATTCCAATTATGCTGTTTATTGTATAATTAACAGAAATAAAAACTGCAGTCGGAACAGTGAATCAGAAATGATGACATGAACCGATACAATATTCGAAAGTTTACAAATATTTAATTAAGTGTTGAGACAAAACCTTTCCTTCCTCGAGTAGAATTTCATCCTTGGGTTTCACATTTGCCAAGTAAAAATATTAGATCCTACAATGCACTGAATTTGACAACATTCTGCTTTGCTTGTTTTGCTGATAACTTTTCATAAAATAAAATGTAAAACTTGCATCATATTTGTTTTTAGTCAAAAGCATGATGTTTATTCAGATTTTATCAGAGTCTATTTTTTGAATTTCTACGACCAAAATCTAACGAAGAACAGTGATGTTACAGTGAGTATGGCTGACAGAAGCTACAAATACAGATTAGAAGGGTTACTTGGTTGGGTCCCAAATAATAAGGTTGTCTGTTGAAAAAGATGAGTTTCTGTCTCAAGCGGAAAATTTGGGAGTGTCATCAACGTATGAAGACCTGGAAAAATTACTATTTTTACTTTTATTTGTTTAATTTTGCAACCTTGATGTACAAAAAAAAAAAAAACGGCTACATATCAAGCATCGGCCATCATCAATAAAACGCTGTTTTGTTCAGGGCATTTTTTTTTTGTAATGGCGGAGACAGATTAATATTTTAAAAGACATCTGTATACGGTTCTTTAAGAAAATTAGTGTAGGCGTCTACCACAGCACGATGGTGAGTAAGCGAATTCGGGGCTCAATGGGTGTCTTTCTATTGTGGGTATTCAACCACACCTACCATTCGAATGGAATTTGACACAAGGACTCTGCCCGAAGGAGAGGTACTGCCTAATATTAATTTGAAACCTACCGATTGGCCTGGAATGAATTGCTTCGAGATCGAAAGAGTTGCGAATTCCTCAGTGGTGCCACGAGTCGATAATAAGGTACAAATAAAAGGACTTTGAAAGCTACTTTTCAAGTTAGCTAGGCCTACTTAATCGTATTTGGGTTTGTATAGTACTAAACTTAGTGTGCCCGAATAGTCCCGCGGTCCGACACTTTGTTTGCGCCCGTGTAGTCCCGCGGTCCGACACTTTGAGTAGCACTGGTAGAGACAATTTGAACATTTGAACAGTTATTTTACTGGCATAAACTGACCGCCACATAAGATTATCGCAGATGCAGCTTCTGCCTTACCGTAGGGCCTCCTGTCCGATGCAAATATTCCAAGTCTAGCTCGGTATGAAGAAGTTGAAGAGCGGCAAAATTTTGACACTATATTTTGATAGGAATTATTCTTATACCTCCAGCCAATTTTGGCTTAAGGCCAAGTCATGTTGAAACACTGGATCTCATACGATCACCGAAATTAAGCAACGTCGACCTTAATCAGTATCTAGATGGGTTGCCGCTTGGGAATGCCAGGTACTGTAAGCTTAGATGTGCAGCTGGTGTAACGGGTAACAATTCAGAATTGGAAATCCGAGAGCCGAGTTCGAGTTGAGTTCGTTATATTCACTTACACGCAAATAATCTTGGGAAAGATATGGATCCACTTCTCCCCTAGCTATGGGTTAATTAGTAGGATTTTTTATCAATAAATCATTATTATATCCAAAAGAAATTCTTACAATCTAAAAATATTTTCTGAATTTAAATAACGTGTAAAGGTTGATAAACCGTAAAAAAATTCAATCATCCAGATCCCTGCATTTTCAGATATATATTGTTATTTAGTTTAGTTTTGGTGCTAGGACAAAGGTATGTGAGCCCCAATGAGGATCGAACTCCCTACTCAAAAATAATGATCTGTGAGATTGGTTTACTTGCGGTCACGCCCCAACGCAAATGTAATATTTAGTAAATGTAATCGTGTGTAAATATGAAATTTACGAAGCGTTTTGGAAAATTAATTACCGATATGCCAGATTTAATAATTTGTAACCTAAAAAATGTTTTTTAAAATTTTATTTGTTTCTTATTTGTTTGATATATTTTTTGTAGTACAAAAATTTCTCACCGGGCGATTTGGGGTAAGCAAGAAGAAAGTCATTAAAATATTCTGGTAAAAAGGCGGAAAACGAGTACAAAATTTTTCATTTACCTTCCTTTTCTTATCGCTTTCTATGTAGATAATTTGGGGAGAGAGGGAAAATACAGACTGTTTACATATTTTGAGAGTACTTAAAATGACTTTCCAAATAACAATGTTTCATTGACGCTGAACCCCACCTCCACTCCGATGAGATTTGCTTTAACATCTAAGGCTAGAAATACTTCTAAAAGAGACTACAGTAAAAATTCTTTGGAAACATACAAAAATAATGACGTAACAATGTCGTTTTTTGACGTTAAAAATACGTAAAAAAACGACATTATTACGTCATTATTTTTGCACCAACCTAATACCATATAGATTAGTACTGACCAAATCAGCTGGCAGAGGTTGTTACCGGTTCAAAAGAAAGGGGACGAGGTTAGTAGATAATTTTATAGAGCGATGGCATATTGATCATCATTTAGTCGCAAATTGATGACGTATGCGTCATCATTTCGTCGCAAAGTGATGATGTGTATTTCATCATTTAGCCGCACAGACAAGATGAAAGTTAAGAATCTCGTTGTTGAAACATGGAGGTGGTAAGAACAAGTTAAGAATATTCTTACTCTTGACCCGAAAACATTACAATCATTTCAGGAAATGAGACGATAAGAAAGAACAGGTTAGGGCGTTCGAAATGCAATGTCTCATTGTTGCAAAGTGCTCTTGTGTACCAAATAAAAATGCCTGCAAAATTATTTCTTTCAATTTCCCCAATCCTGGCGCGCAGTTTATTTGGTACAGCAAAATATTATCTTTCTAAAAATTTTCTTTCATTTCAATAAACTTTTATAAAAATCCCTGGCAGAACGTTTATCTGATCCGAAACACTTTAATAAATTCCACCGGCATGACTATTCCAGACGGCATAAAAAAATTGTACAAAAAACATTTCAAAACATAACAGAAGTTAAATTAATCTCTGTCGAGAGTACTATAATAATTATTAACAATTACAAAAACCTTGGAAGCGCGGATAGTTATCGGCACTGCAAGTGAATTAGGCATGCCAAGTTCAATTTCTACTCAATTCTGTTTCGTTTACGTTTCCCCTAATGCCTTTGGAAAACGAATGCATCCATCTTCTATCTATGGGTTAAATAGCAGTTCAGACCGGGCTCTCAAAGAGGAGGAGGAGAACTCCATATTCAAACCAGCCTGAAAAGGATAATTTATGTCAAGCTATCTTACCCGAGAGAGATACCCTTGGCTGAAGTACATGTGATATTCTTATGGTCCTAATGGGTGGCGGGATGTAACATGACAAAATGAGCGATTCTTTCTTCTCTTTTTATTCCTTGTTGAAAGAATTTGGGGTTCTGGTTGAACCCTTGGACTTTATACACTTTCCCTGCGAGAACAGAATATGACATGAAATCACATTTATTTTGCGAACCTTCAGTCGCATGTGAAGGCAGGGCCAGTGCGTATTACCCTTGAACCTCGACTGGAGGCCCAAGCCTGATTGGTGGCCACGTGCTGTACTTTGTGACCCTCGCTATCCCATCAAAAGTGTTTTTCTAACTACATTTATATACCTTACAAATTAAAGTAAGCACAATTGACTGTATTAAAGGATGAAAAATTTTCGGATTTTGACGTCATTCTGAGGACATTTTTTTCCGTCCACATCCGGGAATTTGTTTGTTCATGCTAAGACCCGGAAAAAAAAACTATATAAAATTCACTATTTTTTATCCATAATGTTGACTGTGTTAAAATTCTTCAACTGCTTACGAAAAATCTCAAGTTGGTGTTTAAAATTGCCACAAAATATTGATTTATTTAAGATGGAATTACCTATTATGACATGTTTCTAATTTCTGTTTAGATACATTATATTTATTTTCGATTTTTCAAGTTAAACTGTTCACCTATATTGCATATGATCCATTATTGTACATAGGTAAGGTTACAAAAAAAATTGTATTTTATATGAATACTAACATATAAAAATTAAGTTGATTAGAGTTGGGGGTATATCATATATTCGGATGTGGGGCTGTTCATGAGACACTTGTACCGGCCCTGTGTGAAGGCAGTTACAGCAATTATCCATCTCCCTCAGCGGCTTTATTTGGGGGTGTCTTAGATTAATCCTGACCATATCCTATGAGTTATATGGAAATATATACCGCAACTATTTCGAGCTCCAAGAATAAATCAGGACTATGGCAGTTGAATTTTATTGTGAAGAACGAATAAATATTTGCACAAAAGATGACTTGATTTGGTCAACAAAACAAAAGGTACATTAACTCAAGAGATGAAATCATTCAGTAAAGAATTTTCTTCGCAACATTTCTCGTTCAGCTTTAATGGAGACAGCTTCGAAATTTGGGCGAGTGACAGACGAATCCCTCTCACGACATGTGGGGTATATGACCACAGCCTCACCACGCGAAGTGGTGCGCTTTTAGTTTCCATAGACTTTTTATAAGGTTGAGTTGTCAGTATCACTTTCAATCGGTTTTGAATCAAGTTTTTCTTCTCCTAGACTGGTTACCAACCAAAGCTAGAGAGCTCAGTTTACTCTGCTGTTTATCGCATAAGAGAATAAATAGACTCAAAGGTATTTGGACGAAAGTGAACGCAACAACTTCTGTTGGGATTTCGGCATGGAGGTTCCACTTTAGGTGCTGATAACCACTCCGCTACCCGCATATACTCATATATTAATTTCCATCGAGCTCTTCGACGTGGTGTAATGGTTGGCAAGTTTGTCTCGCTAGATCAATTACGACTGAATAACGATTTCGATCCTCACTGGGTGCCCCATAGTTTTGGCCTTGTGCCACATCTAAGCTGAGAAAAATCACCATTAAAGTCATCATTTAATCAGATCACGAAAACGGAATGTTGAAGAGAGAGGTTAAACCAATTCTTTTGGTTCCAAATCTCGGATTCTTTGAACTAAAAGAATTGGCTTCATTGGAAGATTTTGTCTCTAAACTAGCCATACATTGACAGATCGAAACCAAATTTTGAAGAGAAGTGCAAACAGGTAAGTGGGTACAAAGTATAATTTGCTTTACTAGGATGCGTTGCTTAGTACAATTTTTTGTGGATGGCGGCGAATTAAGTTTTATTATTTAACATACAAAATACTCCCACTAATTTAATGATTAAAATAAATACGTATTTAATAAAAATGCAGTGTTGTTTTTTTTTACATATCTTTTCTTTAATCACAAGGCCAAACGCTTCAAAACGTTGGAGTTTGGCTCCAGAAAGAAATATTTATGCATGCCCAGTTGTGTGTTGCATGCTCTAGAGTAAGAAATCTTAAAATTCATTATTCACTGTTAAAAAGGAAAAAAAGAAATGTTCTTAAAAATATTGTTTGCATGAACTCTTATAAAATTAAACTAATTATTAACACGCAGCCTATTCAAATTTCGTGGAATGGTTTGCGAAACGTAGTTTTTAATCTCGACAAAAATATTAGCGACAACTTCAACAATACTAAATACTGTGAGGATTTCAACACGTTGACGCGTGTTGCCTCCCAATTTTTTTTTTTTTTTTTTTTTTTTTTTTTTTAAAATCGCGGTGTTAATTTCTGAACAACTTAAATGTAATCCTCTACAGATCTAACTTGTTAAAAGTTGCAATTTACTAAACGTAGCTTAGATGTGGCACAAGGAGTAAAGTATGGAGGACTCAGTGAAGACTGTTCTCGCTACTCAGTTGTAATTGATCCTAGCGAGACAAGTTTGATAACCATTACACCATGTTGAAGTGCCCAATTTGTTAAAAGTATTTATTGAGTTTTCTAATTACTTCTATTTATTGAAGTTGGAAAACGATGTACTTAGCACATGTTATTTGCAAATATTTACTTCTTTTCTTAATACGTATGGAAGGCGTCCAGCTGCACTTACAAGTTTCTTGTCTGGCAACGTTCACGTGTCAAAAATACGCCTTATTTAATAAGTAACTGTTTGCTTTCAAATAGAAAAAAAATCTAAAAACAAAAAAAAAAAAACAACTAAAAACAAAAAAACTAAAACTAAAAACAAAAAAAAACTAAAAACAAAAAAAAACTAAAAACAAAAAAAAACTAAAAACAAAAAAAAACTAAAAACAAAAAAAAACTAAAAACAAAAAAAAAACTAAAAACAAAAAAAAGACTAAAAACAAAAAAAAGACTAAAAACAAAAAAAAAAACTAAAAACAAAAAAAAAAACTAAAAACAAAAAAAACACTAAAAACTAAAACAGTCCAAAAAGCGAAAAAAGAATATTCAGTCGGAATCCATCCCTTTTATTAAACACTCAGGAAATTTCTTCCCACACCTCAACTTAGGCAGCGTACATCTAGGACAAAGCGTTTCATTAAGTTTTAAAAATGAAAACCAACTCTTTATTCCCTGCTAACCCCATTTATTTGCAACTCAAAAATGGCTCTTTTGATTTCGTAGGGTAACAAATCTGGGAGAAAGTGACTTCTGAATTCAAAACAGATGCGAAGATGGATACATTCCGTCAGGTTATGTTGCCCGAGACACGCCCAATGCTGGAGTACATGTGGTGTCCTTCGACCTCAATGGGTTACGGAACTCGGGATATCACCTATAGTCTATGGCACGAGATTTTAGAACCTCAAGAACAAGGCTTTGGTGAGCTGAGCTACGCAGCTGTTGATTGAATTTATTTTTCTTTACTATTTCTTTTCAGGCAGCGGCGTGCCAAGTACAGAATAGTATAAGACGAGGAAGTAATTTGATCAGAGTATTGGGTCAGCATGTAACAGAACAAAAGTTGGAAAACACCCTTTGCTACGTGTTGTTTCGGATATCAGTTTTATATTTGTTTCAAAATGCCTACGATACAAAACCATTTTAAAGAAAAAATAAATACGTGACAAATTCTACCTAAAAAAAATAAATTAAAAAAAAAGAAAGCAAAACTATAAATAAACAATTAACTTTATAAAAAAAAAAAGCACTATTGAAAAATTTTTTGGTTAAAAAACAAATCATATTTTATTTTATTTATATTTATTATTATATATATTATTTATTTATATTTTATTATATTTACCAATATATGGGTGTGCCGTGTCCCTTCAAAACGTTGGGGGGGGGTCATGTCTGACCATAATTTCACGTCTTTTAAAACTTTACAATGTTTATTTACATCAGAATTTCTGCATTCGTGGGTAATTTCACCTGTTGGGGGGGGGGGCAATAAATAACCGATCAGAAAAGGGTCAGCGATATCGGACTTTAATCATTAAAAATGTATTTCAACATTACTCGAAAAAAAAAAAAAAAAAAAAAAAAAAAAAAAAAAAACTTATAAGACGATAATCAAAGAAGCTGTACAAGAAAAACCTGAAGCTAAATAAGGATAACTGGGTCACATTCCGAGATAAGATATAAATATCCCCCTGAAAACAACAAATATTTTCGTATTTTCTGTAGTTTTCAGAAGCGTCATTCACATAGTTCTTCAGATGAAATAACATTTTTTTCGGATTTAAATCAGACATGATTTAAATCCGAAAATATGTTGGCAAGACCAAGAACAAAAATATTCGCTGAACTTTTTATTAGTTGCTAGTGGTGTATAATATTTTTAATTTTATAATTATGACTAAAAATCGTTTAATTTTTTCTTAACACTGGCAATGCTAACAATAAAACTAAATTATATACAGTTTTCAATGGTCAAATTTACTTCCGTTTGTTCTTTAATACGATAGTAGCAGCCGCACAAGCCAGCGTTATTTGTTACCCACCTTTGGTAGTTTTAGTACATCGTAAAGCCAGTTTAGGAACCAGTAACAAACTTTTACCAAACAATTTTGGCATGTTTTTGAATATTCCGTGTGAAAGTAGGCGATGATGCAAAAAAGGTTAGGGACTCTTGATTTACATCCTTTTTAAAACATTAATATAAATGAAAATTAAATTTCCAAAGATTAATGCGATTATACATCAGAATAACAAGCATTCATGACTTGTTAATTCATAGTTGGGAAGCCAGATCTTCAAACCGATGCCTTCTTTTTGTTCCATGTTATGAAAAAAATTTTCTAAAAGTCTTATTTTCTTGATTTCAGATAAAAGAAGAAACTATTATATATTTTACTGAAAGTTTGCCTTCCCGAAATTATAGATTATAATTATAATTTAGATGTTTGGGAAAAGACATTATTTTAAACTGACCCTGGGAGGATCTCTCTTTAACACACACACATACATACACGCATGTGAGTGTGTGTGTAACTGATGATTATTAAATCTAAAATTATTTCTTATTATTGTAAAGGTTATATTTAAAGTAGGCCCATTTTCTTTATTCTGACATTCCATTTCTAGGCCGACAGACATTAATTCCATTGTTAAAAAAACAACAAAATCAATACCTATTTAATCGTGTTTCCACTAATTATGTCATCTATAAGACACTCGTTTTTCTCGCGAGATAAAAGTAACGCCCTGTTTGGTCAAAATTGAGTTCTTTTGTAGTGAGTCTGGGCTGGGCCATTGTATATGGAGACCGTGCGCTGCCCAGACTACATGCACCCCTCCCAATCTCTCGGTTGTACGAACAAGGTCCAAAGGCACACAGGGCATTACATTTGGGAACGGTTTGCCTACGAGAATTGCCGGAAGTGTTGACAACCAATCACCTTCGGGACTCCATTCCGGTTTTTCTGTCTGGATTTACTGTCATAGCATTTTCTGCGTTTGTATATGAACCCCAAACCACGGAGGTTTAAAATCAGTGCTTTCCTTCTCTTAGATGAACTTCCTTCCTGGGCTATCGAGCTCCATCTACCCGAATCAGCTGGTTATAAGGCGCCAGTTTTCCGTCTTCGCCTATTGTCCGGCGTAGAGCTGGACTTAGTTGCCAGAGGCTATTTAAGATGAACGCCACGGGAGCATTTTATAGACAATGGGAGCTTGTTCCCACTATCATCCACGGTTATGATAACCTTTGGAACATATATAATGTAGGTATAGAAACATTATATATATTACGTGCTTTACAAGCTCAAAAAAAGTTGTTTTTTTTTTTTAAATATGTAATAAAACATTAGGTATACAAAAACATTACAAAGCAAGACAAAGTACGAAATAGTGTGTGCGTACATATATATATATATATATATATATATATACTAAACAGACATTTTATGTCGATTAATTTTAGTGTTTCTTAATAAATAAATAACAAAACACAAACCGTCTTACATAGAATATACCACAACTTCAATCTCACGGCGACTCACTTGCCATCTACCGTACCAGACTACCATCACACAACACATGAATAAGCAGTATAAATATCATAGTAACATTAGACAGCTATTCCCAAACAATACCAAAATACTGGCAAAATGAAATGGTAAGACTCACGATTCTTGAAGCAATACTCATAACAACCAAAACAAACATCTATAAATAAAAACAATTATTATTTAAGAGTCCACATCCTCAAATGTATATAGATCAATAAAAATAAAGGAAAACACACACATCACATCTTGCCTACGTCACAACATTTACCATTTGTCTTTATCATGACTTACAGTCGAAAGCTTAGACCATACTTTTTGTAGTTCTCTTCCGAAAAATTTCGGACGGAATTTTCTCCTTGTCTGAGGAGGATTATTCGTAATTTTAGAAAGTTGGTCAGTAAAATTAATAAAATACAAAATGTCTGTTGTCATTAATGTGTGTATAATCGACATTACACAAACATACACAGTGCAGCAAAACCATCGCCCCTTCATATTTATTAACTTACTGCACTAGAATTACAGTAGTTTAAGAAAATTTATTAGAATTGTCACATCAAAACAACATTATTCATTATAATTAACAGACTATGTAACATATTCAAGATGCTCCCCTTCCCGGTCAATAAAACGCTGAACCCTATCAGCAACATTTCTGTGAACCATTTGATGCATTTCTACATTAATTTCAGAAAATCTCTCAGAAATTGCTTGTTTTAATTCAGGAATTGTTTTCGGTTTGAGCCTGTAAACAGCATCTTTTAGCACAATCCGCATGAAAATGTCTGGTGGTGTTGGGTCTGGTGATGGCCACTCAATTGCTCCACATCGTCCTATCCAACTCAACTCGAAATTAAGATTTAGCCATTTCCGAAAAGACAGTTAATCTTAAACTACTCTAATTTATTTTTGTTCAATAAAAATTAATAAACAAAAGGGCGTTACTTTTGTTACACCCTGTATATTTGTTAAAGAATATTTGGGGTGTTACATTTATTCCTGATGTCTTAAAATTGTTTTAATGGCTACAGTTATTAACTTAATTTTGTTCATTTGCACAAGATATGGATAAAAATACTGAATAATATCCAAGAACCTATTGCTAAAATTAACACTGCAGTTTATATTTAGACTAAAACATTCGCTTTGTTACTGGTTAGCAAGAAAAAATTCTGGAGAACAAAAAGGCCATTCAGAAGATCATTTTCTCAAAAACAGAGAATTCCATATATGGAAGAGTATGGCGCTAAAATATATATTTGTTTTAATATTACTGGATACTACTATATTTACACAAAAGTTGTCTCCAAAATGTATACTCATTTTATCAGCCCATAATTCAATAATCTCTTTCTCTTTCCACAGGTAAAAACAATATATGAATAAAGTAATTACATTAGAACACCAAGAATTTGTAGTGAGGTGATGCTTGATATATAAAATTGTAACTGTCCTTCAGATACGAGGAAATTTATTTGGAGTGTACAGTTTGGTTTGGTTAGTTTTACGGCATATCAACCTCAATGTGTTATTAAATGTCGACTAAATTTTTATTCCTGGTAATATTTTTTTCTTTAAAAATCTATTTCTGGTAATAATTTTTTTGCGAAGTATTTCAGGTATTAAAACCTATTTTTTCACTTTCATAGTGTTTTGACCCCAGTTTGTGGGTTAACTATTTGCCCATAGCTATGACACTAACAGGTGCTACCACCCCAGGTCAAGGTGGACCTGGGAACACCAATTAAGAGGTGGTTCCACGCTCCTCAAAACCTCCTGATCAGAGGTCTTGCTGTTGGACGTAGTTTGTCGCCTTACCCAAGACGCGGATGTAGTTTATATTGTCATACCCCAGGACGGTGGTGTGTACAAAAGTTCCGAGCTAAAAACTGTTTATTCAGGTTCTAATTTTCAGAAAACAGTTAACGATTGCCATCCAAAACCTAAACTATTTATTTACACTATTTACATAGTTCGGACTGTTGTCCTCTTCTTTGTTGTCATTTTCACGACGTTACGACCGCTGTACACTGTGGCCTTCTTCAGGTGATTTGAATTTCAAACCGATTCTTTTATTTCGTATAGTGGTGTAGATTGTTCTAGTTCCACGTGCCATGTCTCTTCCGGATATCTCATTTTTAGTTATTTCCCTTTTAATAAATTTTTCACCTCTGCTGTGGCCAGGTATTGAACTCACAACTCTTCGTATCAAGTCACTTGATTACTTCAACCAACGATTTTATCCATTGGGCCACGTGTCATTGGATAAAAGCGTTGGTTGAAGTAATCCATTGACTTGACCCGAAGAGTTGTGAGTTCAATACCTGGCCGAAGCGTCGTGAATATGATGAAGATGAGGACAACAGTCCAAACCATGTAAATAGTTTAAATACTTACAATACATCATCTCAGAAATAGGCAGATATTAAACTATTTAGTAATTTATCGGGAGCGTATTTTGCGTCGGTTTATTTACATGTACTTGAAAATATTGATAGATAAGTACTTTTGTAGATGCTGGATGTTATCTCGCAAGTCTTTACTATTTAAAATTCATACGTGAAACTTTTTATAATCTATAACCTGTCAAACATGTTAGGTACACCTAAAACCATTTACTAGGAGTGAAATTAAAATGAATATAAATGTCATTTCTTTCCGGAACCCGGTTGAAAACAAACAAAATACTATTTTGAAGATTTACGGTGACGTAAGTACATTGAATGTACTCTTTTTACCTGGTTGGCAAGAAATGAGTCATTGATCTTCAATAAAGGTTTTCTAGGCTAGCAACTTTTGTTCCGTGTTGATATATTTCTAAATAGAATCTATAAACTGAAATTTTTCTTATATCTTACATTGAATTGTAAAAACCATATGTTTGCATAAGATCTTAACCACTTGCAATCTATTTTGCCTTATATTTTTTATACACAATTTCTGAAATGACTAATTTTTGTTTAAAAATTGCTAAATCCAGTGCTTAATCATTCATTTTTATCTGTCAGAAATATTTAACTTATTTAACGATATATAAAACCCCTTTGCTCCGATTTGATGTGTGTGGCGGTTATCAACGTGGAAAATAGATTTGACATGCCTAGTTCAAATTCGAGTCGAAGCTGTTGCGTTCGCTTTCACACAAATACTCCTGAAAAGGATAAGAGTTCATCTTTTCTCCCTCAACCCCTACAAGGAGTTAATAAAGTAGACTGAACTTTCCACCTTTGACTGGTAATAAGTATAGGAAAACTGAAGTAAAAAACGGTTGGTAAAGGATTACCAACTTTGACCAACAGCAATAACACTTGGTGTAGTGAGGCTGTTGACTTATACTCGATAATGCCAGATTTCAGCAGGCAATATTCAAAAAAATATATATTTTTATTAAAATTCATCTATATTTAATATTTTGGCCCAGATCTTTTTGTATATTTATTATATGAAATTCTAATATGAGGGGAATGGAATCTTATATGCCATCAGATATGGTAGTCTCTACGCGCCAAAAAATACTCCAGCTCTGCTAAGCTGGGGTAATGTTTGGTGCGAAGAAGCTACCGTAATTCGGACACTTTAAAATCAGCAGTGATATGAAGAAAAAAAAAAAAAAAACTTTACTTACAAATGTATTCAACGCAAAAACAAAAGCAATTATTGTTTCATTTCGTAATTTTTGTTTTAAATATCATGGGCAATCATAACTTCATTTTATGGGCAATCATGGCTCTCCACAGTTTCCGTTTCTGAGAATTGCCTTGACTTAATGGAAAAAAAAATAGTGCAGTGGTTTTCTGTTGCTTGGTTTTGAATTTAGGGCACTCAAGGCACATACTACTCTTATAGGTCGTTTAACATACAGATATGATATGAATTAATACTTTTCCCGAGGGTATTAGTGCAAAAGTGAACGCAACAGACTAGGCGGTAATTTGAACTCGACTCGCCGACTCCATTTTCCTCATCGATAACCATTGCGCAAGCCGGACACTGCTTTTCCCTCCTACCGTCATAATTATCTGCCTTTATGAATGTTACCATTACTAAGTGAATTAAATTTATGTAATTATTTAATAAAACCAACCTAATAATATCACAGGTTGCATAAATAGATTTCTTAGACTAGCATAAGGCTAAAATATCAAGACACCTAATGAGGATATCTCTGCTAAGTAAAGATCTATCAGATATACAACCAGGACGCTTGAGATATAGATATAATGATATTTTTCTACGTTTTTTTTTTAATAGTTCCCCTCCCCTCCATGCAGAGCGGTAATACTACCAAGACGTAAGGGGTTACCGAAATTGGAAGAAAATGATAAGATGCTAGTAAGGAGAATAGACAATAAAAGAACGGAAATGTAACAAGTTTCAATTCTTACTGGGTATACTTCAGTTTCAAATAGATGGGGTACTTGTAATAAAAAATAAATAAAAAATAACACTATGTCCTAGAATGTAGGCAGACTAAATTGAGTGCTGGAAACCATTCCTGAATATTTAATAAAACAGGTGGTTCGAATAAGGAAATCGTCTAAACTAGTCAATTTGAAGATACGGCCCTATTTTAACTACGTCACAGACACTTAAGCATAGTAAATGTATCCAGTGCCTGTCTGTGAGTGATGGTTAACAAGCTTATCTCGCCATAACTGGTAATCAACAGAGTTTAATGGTGTGTCTATATTTCTGAGATGAGGTATTATCTACATTATTTACATTATTCGGACTATTGTCCTCATCTTTGTTGCCATATTTATTACAACGTTTCGGCCGTTGTACGTTCCAGCCTTCTTCAGGTGGTTGGAATGTCGAACTGAACCCTTTATTTCGCTCACTGGTGTAGACTGTTCTAGTTCCACGTGCCATGTTTGATGGATGTCAGTTGTCAGTTATCTCCTGTTAATTCCCCTCTTCAAGTTCTCCACTGCCTTAACCGGGTATTGAGGAAACATGGCACAGTGGATAAAGGCGTTGGTTAGATCCAGTGACAGGACCCAAACAGTGTGAGTTCAATACCCGGTTAAGGCAGAGGGGAATTAACAAGAGATAACTGATAACTGACATTCAGACATGTCAATAGAATTTAATGACTACGTACTAATTTAGCTAACGTACCAAATTGAAATATCTTTGGAAATAATTTTAAAGACTGAGTCTTGATATGTAGCAAGTCCGTTGTGATTCCAGTAAAGAAAAACTTATCTTGCTTTATAATATTAACCACAGATAGGGCCAGTGCAAGGATCTCCAGCGCCCATCCGCCGAATCTATGATACGGCCATCCCCCCTACTCTACTACATTTCAATTTTCATATAAAATACAAATTTTATTGTAAGCTAATTATGCACAATAGTGGATCATATTCAATATAAGTGAACAATTCAATTAGAAAAATTGAAAATACACTGTATCTGAATACAAATTAGAGACATATGACAGTAGATTATTCCATCATAAATGAAATCAACAATATTGTGGCAACTTTTAACATCAACTTGAGATATTTCTTGTTAAAAGTAAAAAAAATTAATACAATCAAAATTATGAATAAAGAAATAGTGAATTTTATATAGTGTCTTTTGGAGAGTTAGCATGAGCAAAATAAATTCATGGGTTTGGACAAAAAAAAAATAAAATAAAATAAAAGACACCAGAATTATGATAAAATTGTTTCTATCCTTTAATAGTTGTGTTTAGTTTAATTTGTAACGTATATAAATGTAAGTAGAAAAAAAAGCAAATGTTGATAAGACAGCGAGAGTCAAAAAGGTCGCCCGCCGCCTCCAAGCAGGCTTCGGCACCCCTGGCGGGGGAAATACACACGGCCCTACCCATGTGTCATTCTCGATAAAATTAAAGGAGGTTAACGAAGAAATAAAAACAGGTTAATAGAGCCCCCGTGAAAAACGAGTTTATCTTAAATATCTTCTGGAATTTTTGCTTCATATTTGTAAACTCAGTAGATAGAAAAGTGACACATATCACAATATATTTATCATTTTCGACACACACACACATATATATATATATATAAGCACACACACAATATATACACACACACACTATATATATATGCACACACACATCATATATACACACACACACACACTATATATATATATATATATGCACACACACATCATATATATATATACACACACACACACTATATATATATATATATATGCACACACACAATATATACACACACACACTATATATATATATGCACACACACACACACACACACAATATATACACACACACTCTCTCTATATATATATGCACACACACAATATATACACACACACACTCTCTCTCTATATATATATATATGCACACACACAATATATATACACACACACACACACACACACTCTCTCTCTCTATATATATATATATATATGCACACACAATATATATACACACACTATATATATATATATATATATATATATATATATATATATGCACACACAGACACAATATATATATATATATATATATATATACACACACACACTATATATATACACACAGG
>OZ010582.1:33018037-33133037 GCA_963932145.1 Acanthosepion lycidas | reverse complement strand
CTATCTCTTACTGTTACATCCCCGGGCAACGCCGGGCTCTACTGCTAGTATATATATATATATATATATATATATATATATATATTCCAGTCGAATCCATTACATTCACCTACACGCTAATACCTTTGGGAAAGCTATGAATCCTCTTCTTCCCCTAGCTATGGGTAAATAGCAGGATATACTGGGTTATATAGCCTTGGATGGGCAACTGGTCTAGGTGAAAGACAACTCTGAATTCAAAACCTGCAGAGAATCGTTTAGGGACCTTGAGCCACGCGGTACACCAGCTCTCTGTATTTGGGCCTTCAAAAAGTGTGGTTGGTTCTGCACAAAGTCTTCACCCCTATAATCAAATCATATGTGCTGGTCTTTGGATATAGTTTATCGTCTTACACAGGACGCCCACTAAATTGTGGAGAGCCATGATGGCCAACATCATGAAGGAACATAGCACATAGAAGGTAATTGTTATACAGAAATTTAGCTAAATTTATTTCAAATTCATAAGATATAGAGACTGTTCGTAATTTAATGTTCCGAGATTTTCAGTTGTAGTTGTAAATTATTTTTTGAAGACAAACAATTATTTTTCAGGCCCAGGTTCACGTTTATAACGATTACTTGAATAACTATAATTTCATGTTACAAACCAGCAATATTTTCGCGCTCTAAATATATAACATTGAAAAAGTAGATTTGAGAACAACAGGTTTATCTTCTACGTCAAAAGAAGTAACGCCCTATCGTTTTGCTTTTCTAGCGGTAATTACGATTATTCTTAAATTCCGAATAGATACGGAAAGGGGGACTTTTATTCTTTTTTTTTTTTTTGAGGAAATTTTCCGATCTCGTCCCGCGTACCTATTAAGACACCCCATTTTTGAAGTTCAACACTTTACCCTTTAAATGTTTTTCAACTCCCTCGAATTATTACGGGTATTTTTCAACGCCCCCGCGTCGCTACCGAATGTAAGAAAAGGTCGAGATTTAAAGCGGGTTTAACGGCAATAACGTGGGAAAATTCCCCCTCAGAACTTACCCTTTTGAGGACTCCTCAGACATCGGACAATAAACCCAACAATCTCCCGAAAGCGCGGTACTGCCTGGGTGAGGATGTTCCTGTGGCCCCTACGATTATTAATTATTATGATAATATCTATCATACTGCAGGATAAAATGGGTAAATTGTCGCCATTTTATATTTTTAATTTTGTGCATGTGCGTTGTTTGTTTTTGATTTTGTCAATTGCACAGTCTAGTAGGGGGAGATGGGCACCGTCTGTGAGAAAGAGAGTACCATGATGCAATTCACTTCGTCAGAAATTTGAAAACTGCATGCTGTACTCCTTGTCATTCACGCCGGAATCTTCAATACGAACATTTCTGTGTTTGGGTGTTAATCTGAGAACAGTACAGAGAATTTGGAAAGGGTCGGAAGAGTCTAATGGTGATTACGAAGGTACAGCAGCTCGGAAAACTCACTCTGATTGTTCTGATAAGAAAAGAACTCTTTAATTTGTTATTGAAGGCCTATATCAAGTGCCATGAGGAGGTGGTGCTACCCAGAGTCAAGAGGGTGGCTGCTAGAATACCCTGTGTCTGGCAATAGAACTCAAACACCATTCCACACAAGCAGGAGAACCCAGTCGTGGCTGTCAGACTTCTGCGACCACATCACCTGCAACTCCCCTGGATTATTGTGTGTGTGATGCAGTTGAACGAGAGCCCAAGAAAACGTCTTGTTCCGCCAAAGATGCAAAACTGAAAACAAGGATTATGGCAAAATTCGCCAACTTAAACAAGGAGACCGTCCAGAAGAGATGCAGGAGATTCCGAAGTCGTCTGGAAGCTGTGGCTGAAGCCAATGGTGATTTTATTGAATAAATTTATTCATTACTATTAGGTTGGTGCAAAAATAATTTCGTTTTCTCACATAGTAACATATGTTAGAAAACGAAATTATTTTTGCACCAACCTAATATTTAAAGATATTTTTGTGTAATTTTAGTAAATATATCTGCTAAAATGAGATGTCAGTGATATCTTCATTTCTACATAATCTAGACGACAATTTATCTATCGCACATTGTATGTATTGGGTTGATGCAATAGTTTCCAACATTGCTGACAAAATATCTTTATATAAATTCATACTAGTCAATAAATAGCCCTCATCAAGTTCAGATAAATCTATTGAATTATTGACAGTTATATTTAGTATGTATTCCAATAGATTCCGGGTGTGCGAGTGGTGTAATGGACATTGGCATTATTATCTGTGAATTGTCATGGGAGAAGATAATGAAGGAGTTTCTCGTTGCCTTCTCCAGTTTTGAATTCAGAGTTTTCCTTTTCTTAGACTAGCCGAAGCCCATAGAGACCCCAGTCTCTGTATCACCTGGTTGAACTCGATTTGCCGATTCCAATTGCCGGTAACCATTAGATTAGCCGTTTAATTACATTTCATGTACATATCTCAAATAGCTTTTGACAACTGAGTCTAGCTCCAAGCGCCTCATAACCAGCTGATTCGGGTAAATGGAACTCGACTGCCCAGGAACGCAATCCATCTAGAAGGAAAACCCCAATTTTAAAACTCCGATGCCTTGCAATCATATCCAAAACATGAAAAAGGCTATGAAAGTAAATCCAGACAGAATACCCGGAATAGAGCCCCAAAAGTGGTTTGCTTTCAACAATAATAACATTGCGGTAAATCCTTCGGGCAAGCCGTCTCCATATGTAATGCCCTGTCGGTACGGCCGAGAGTGGGGTGAATGGGGCTATGTATTCTGGGGAGCGCAGGTCCTCCATATACCATCACCAATCTAAGGGAAGGAAAACCCTAACTTAAAACTACGTGCTGCCTTATAGGTCT
Organism: Acanthosepion lycidas; assembly: GCA_963932145.1. Classification (NCBI taxonomy): domain Eukaryota; kingdom Metazoa; phylum Mollusca; class Cephalopoda; order Sepiida; family Sepiidae; genus Acanthosepion; species Acanthosepion lycidas. The sequence continues at coordinate 33,130,159 of OZ010582.1, read as the reverse complement.
TGCCACTAACTTCTGAGAAGTGCGCGGCGGGATAATGTCAATGTACATGGTGCGTAAGGAACCGGGAAGCCATTGTACTATGAACCACAATTGTGAGACAGAGGGGAGTGGTAACCACAGCGGCGCAACCTATGATAACTGAATAAATGAAATGAAGAATTTATATATATGTATATATATATATATATATATATATATACACACACACACTATGATGACCACTGAAAAACTGAAGGGTTTGAAAATTCATAACTTGTTCGCTTTCAATCTTCATTTTAATTTTTGCAGGTTATAGAACATCCCTTGGAAATAAAAATGCCTACGTATGATGTCCAGCAAGCAGTAAAACTTGATGAGTTTTCCTATTCCAGTGAAAGACCAATTATTGAAACTCAGAGAAAATACCGGCAATATTTTAATGCCAAGCGATATCATGTTTCTGAACCTAATCTCCCAGTTTGAAAGAACTGGATCAGTCGGTGATCTTCGCAGAAGTGGTTTCTAAGCGCACGGTGCGCACTGACGCAGCAGCGGAATCTGTGGAAGCTTCTACTCGTCGTCGCTCTGCTCAACTAAGCATCGCCAAAACATCGCTTCAGAAGATTTTGAAAATGTTTTCCTACAAGATTCAAATGGTTCAAACTTTACTACTTCAAGATACTCAACAGCGCTTGCAGTACACCATTCGATTTCAACACCTAGTCAGAGATGACATTGTGAACAATTTGATAATGAATTGTGAGGCCCATTTTCATTTAAACGGGCTCATTAGCAAACAAAACTGCAAATTTGGGGGTACTGAGAATCCCAAGGAAATAGATCAGCATCGATTGCACCCCTAAAAATACAGTTTTGTGCGGTGTTATGTTTGAAAGAGTTATCGGCCCCTATTCCTTTGAAAATAAGGAAAGTCAGGTAGAAAGAATCAGCAGGGTCCTGTATAGGACAATTCTTAAAAAATGTTTACACCCAGCGTTCGAAGATAATCAGGAGTGTTAGGGTTCCAACAGATTAGAGCTAATGTGCGTATTGCCAAGGTGACAATGGACCTCCAGCGATAAATTTTCGGTGAACGAAAAACTTAAAAAAATTCTGGATTTTTTGGGTCTCAGCGTTCACCTAATTTGACGGCAACAGACTTATTTTTGAGGGGCTACTTGAAAAAACGAGTTTACGTAAACAAACCTCGAACAACTGAAGAACTTCAGAACATACGGTCATGAAAAATAATGTGGAAAGATCCTGTATTTGTGAGCAGGAAAATGGTGTTCATTTGAGGGATGTTGTTTTTCACACATAATATTGAAAAATCATTATTTATATTTCCAAATAAAATAAAAAATTAAATAAAAAAAATGTTTGTAAATGTTTTTTGTTTCATATCATTCTATCTTTCAGTGGCCACCCTATGTGTGTATGTGTGTAAACACACACATTATATATATATATATATATATCCCAATTCATATTTATAAATGCAAATTTTTAAATAAATTCAGATTTAATGGCATGAATATAAAATATGCATTTTCTAAAATTTTAATTCGTTTTACTTTTCAGCTACAGTGTAACCCGGATATAGGCGAGTTGTCGGGACCGGAGACGAAGTCTCTTATATCCGGGTTTGGTCTATTTTATATACATTAACACAGGCTCTAATTTGGGACTAGAGAAAATCTCTCTTATATCAGGGTTTCTCTTATATCCGGGTTACCCTGTATATTACAAAGATTACTATACAAAAAAAAGGAGATTTTTTTTAAAATTTCATCAATTTACACAATTTTTTTAATGAAAAAAAATTACTCAACTCGGACATAAACTGAAACTCTGTATACCTTCTTTTGACGTTAGTGAAAACTGAACTTATTTAGGAAGCGGAACGAAAAGAACAAAATTTTATGGAGCAACACCGACATTTATTCTTCAAAATAAAGTCTATCATTCAAAAGTGTTGAATCGCTGGTCGCAAAGGAAATATATCATCGACTGGAACAAGTCATAGTCACTCGGAACAGCATTAGGACTTAATGGTGGATGTGGAAAAATCTCAGCACCGTCCATCTGCTTGAACTTTTCATTAGTCAACCTGGCAGTGTGGCCTTGTATCGTCTTGCTGAAACAAAGCCCGACCGAATACTCCTTTAATTTCTCATTCACGCGATTTAGCTGCTAGCAATACAGTTTAACGTTGATGGCGCAGCCAGAGGAATAAGCTCGAAATGCAGTACTAATATCTAGATAACCAATTTAATTAAAATTCTAATATTTTGGAAAAATTATTTAGAGCATCAAAATATATTAAGTTTCTTGTAGCCAGAGAATAATCTGAAAATCTAGAAAAGAAAGATTTTGAAATGAGTATCTTACAATGCTCAATCATACTTAAGTTGACCCTGATTGTGAACATTTCTATAATGAAAGAATTAATCATATTCTACATATGTATTAATTCGATTCAGATATTTTTATTTATATTCTTCACAGAGATTTTTTTTTATTATTATAAAAAAATAAATCTCTCTCATATTTGAATGAAAACATTTTTAACTTAAATATGAACATCAGAACGATTTCTCTCTTTCGTTGGTTAATTTATTGCTCATTAACGATACAGCAACTAAACAGAAAGAAAAGAACAAAAAAATACTTTCAGGCTTCAAACGTTAAATCTTCGTTACCAATGTTAAAATTAGATCTTATCTCGGAACCTAAACTTCTCAACCATAGCAACGAATCTTTCAAAGTGAACCATATTGTTGTTGCATGAATATTCGATGTCATGGACTGTTTAACTTTATTATTAGAGAAGACTTGTTTTATCGGATTCCAAACATCAAGTACACATAGTAGAACGATTCAATTACCTTAAAAATAGAATCAATTTAAGAAACATGCTAACATAAAAGGAATATAATTTTACCTCGTAAAGTCCTACTTCTACACTGAATACAGGACATTTTAAGAGTGGTTCTAATATCACTATCTAAGAAGGTTGCTTGATTTTTGCTTACGATGATTATGCAGAAAGTGTGTGAGAGAGAGAGAGAGATTAGAAAATCATCAATCCGTATCGTAACGTGGGGCACAATGTTCAAATGCCAGATCGGCTGCTATTAAAGGCCTTGCAATCATTACCTGAGGCATTTGGTAGTTGAAGGGGTCACAGTAAGATTGAAATAAGCGTCTCTTCGCTTAAACACGAGTGTAAATGAAATAAACCCTTTTACATCTTTGTAACTTTGTTTTATATTTAAGCAGATAAAAATATTATGAAGGCGAAACTGTCAATTCGGGCTTATACTGTAAATTTGATATCGACTTGATTGCCAATTTTAAACTAAACTCCACAGAACGTGCAACGATTTTTCTGCTGTTTCAACATGAAACTCAATTCAATTGTTATAGAAGTACTTAAGTATAGTTGGTTTTAGCGTTTCAATGGATTTTTTTTATGTATAATAAAAATTAATTTATTCCCTTTACATAGAACATAAATTTAATATATGTTAACTATTTTTTCCGTACGTAAAAAAATAAATAAATAATCCAATATTTATGGGCAATGTATAAACCCCCCCCCCAAAAAAAAAAAAAAACGAAAAAGATTGTATTATAAGTAAAACAAAAAATACAGAAAGTGATTAATAGTTATTTAAAACTCGTTTGGAAGTTTCAAAAATAAAATAAAATGATATAACGCTCAAAATAACTTTACCAAAACATTAAAGTAGTGCTTCATATATCGTCATAAATCCCCGTATAAATATCCACGTATTTTATATATATATATATATATATATTCCTTCATTACATATATGAATAAATGCAAAAGGAAAGCTTTTCTTTACCAAAGCGTTTCGTCCTCCCACCCCGAAGGACTTTATCAAGGTAAATGTAAGGATTTTATTTTGCAACACGTATTTATAAATGGAAGTGGAGGAAAATATCGTTAAGCTTTCAAAATTCTAAATTTAAGAATGGTCTAAAGCAGGGGTCGGCAACTTGCGGCAAGTGTGCCATACGTGGCAAGCTAAGCAATTTCCAATGGCACGCAGCCGCAAATGACATCACGAAGTCCGAACCAATAACTACCACAATGCAAAGAAGATGTTTAGCTGTTTCTATTTTAATGTATATTATAGTATAAATACAATATATTACTATATAAAATATATTGTAGAACAGGTATATTGACCTTGAAAATACGTATACTGTTGGAACACTGAATGATTTTAAAACTAAGTCGGCACATAGCAAAATGTTGCCGACCCCTTATCTAAAGTATTTTTAAGGCTGTGAAAGTAAAGATGAAGTATGGATAAAGTTAAGTGATATAATTTACATTTTAATAAACGAAAGTGAGTAAATGTGGTTATTGTTGCTGAAATTTTATTTTCTTAAATTTCTAGAGATATTTATTTTTAATGTAATTAGTTATTTTAATTTGATAAATTATGTTAATTTGAATAAAGGAAACTCTTGATTTAACAGTTTTCTTTCAATTTAAAAAAATATGTCTATGTATATTGGCTTGAGAAAAGAGTATCTCCATCAAGAAAGAAAGTATTTGAAAAAGTCCAAGGCATAAGTTAACATTTTACCAAGAATCGATAGTTGCACTCTCAACAATATTATATATGCGTGCGTACAGATATGTCAAAAGTAAATCGACATCACTCCTATTTTCACCTTTGAATCTCATGAGTCAATTTGCTGTATAAACCAATGTAGAAAGTTCCACACTTTAAAGAAAAAAAATTCTTGGTCTGGTAACTATTTTAGGTTTACTACTACTACCCAATCAACTCTTCCTTCTTCCCTTTCCCTCTCTATCTCATCTTTTAAAACAATTTGATCACTCATCACTTTTCTTCATCCTCTCCTTCTTTCTTCTCTTGCTTTCCCTTCCCCCTGTCAATTTAATACATCAGTCTGTGGAATTGTCTTCATTTACTAAAAGATTTCGGTCTGAAGAGATGAATATTGATATTCACGAAATAAACTATAACCGAAATTAATCTTTAAGGTTTTTTTCTTGATTATTATTATCCTCTGTAGTTTACATTGTATTCTCCCTGGATTAATATCCTCCTTGGAAATATCCCTACAAGTCACAAATTGGTTATATATATATATATATATATATATATATATATATATATATATATATAGCCATTTCTCTTCGAAATGCAGGCGATCATGATTGTCAAAATATTATTTTTCATTTATTAGTTGTTACAGAATCTTTACTTTCTCTACAGTTTTGAATTTGATTAGCCCTTCCCCTGGGGATGTTAACCACCTAAGGCTACAAATACCACACTTCTGTTTCAGTTGAGAGGATAAGAGATGGGTTCAGACATTTCCTAAGAGAATCAGTAAAAGAAAGTGAACGTAAAACGCTCGGGCGGAATTTGAACTCGGATCGCCGATTACACAATGATCTCCTTTACATCACCTTACATCTCATATAAATTACCGATAAAGACAAACTTATTTACCTATGCAATCTTCTATGCACATATAAATGTATTCACATGTATACTTAATTTATTTGCACATAGAATAAATAAATTATATACGTACATATAAATTCTTTTGTAATTCCCCAGTCCGGCATAATATGCTAATTGTATTCAGATTAAAATAATTATTAAACAACCACATAACAGCAACAGAGCCTCAAATAACATACTTGCCTATACAAGTACAAACTTTACTTCCCATTTATGTATAACACTTGAGAGATCTTTGTTTAGTCTTTGTGTTCATAAATTTATGCAAAACTTGCATGACTGGCTTGACAAAAAGATGAGAGCTCGGGCTTGATCGATTTGAGGTCAGAATTCATTTTAAACTTTCTATAAGCTGATAATCGAACGCACAAAATATTGACATTATTTTAAACACTTTGAGTTTAAGAAGTGGAAATTATATTTATAAGGAATTCATATAGGTACTGGACACTCTCCTCGCAGGCAGCAACCCCCATTGAATATAAAAGGGAAGTTTATACATCACAATAAATTACGCCATACGATTAAACATTAGTTTAACTCAGCATTGATTGCTATAAAAACGATCATTATACACTTTATGTTGATTCCAATAATCTCAACTTTGCGAGTTTCTGCTTTTGTAGATATATATACCAATATTTCCATTCATTCTTGACAGTGCCCTTGTACCAGAATAGGCGTATTTTCATATATCCCTACGGGATAAAAATGTATCATAACATTTTAAGAGTATCGGCAATACTGGACATTAACAAAAAATGCTCTGAGCCTGTCTTTAATCATAGATTCATGACCATGGAGCGTTTTAACAACCCCCAAATTTTTTGTCTGGATTTGTGGGATGAGGAATTATTATTATTATTATTTATGTTCGGACTATTCTTCTCATTTGATGAGGACAATAGTCCAAATATAAATAGTGAAAATAACCAACAAAATATCTTTACTCGTAACATTAACAAGCGGCAAATCAAATTTTCACGGTTAGTAAAATCGCTTTCTGAATGACTGTCAAGGATATTCTGGGTTTAGTCGGTTCTTGTTTAATCGCCGAAGTTAAGCGGCGTAGACGTCGGTCAGATGGGTGGGGGACCGCTTGGGAATACCGAGTACTGTAAGCGACCACCTATAAACCGAAATATGTTATGAATTTAACTAATCGATAAAGAGTTGATAAGCTATAAAAAACAACAAATCAAACAATTCTGGGTTTACTCATTTATGTGAATTACAATAATAGGACAATAAAGATATTTATGATTGTAATATAAACATATGCAAAGATCAGTGATCATCTTGATGTGCATTGAAATAGATAAAAGTGAGTCAGGCAGCTTATAATTTTTTTTTTTTAAGATCATATTGAAAATAAAATGAAACCTAATTTTGCACATTTGAACTTTTGAAACTTACAAATTCATATTTTTAAATAATGTTCTTTTAATTCACCTACATTCGTTGCGCCTTTTGGGGCTGATGTTCTCAGCTGACATTAAATAGAAAAAACAATATTGAATGCATTGCTAGATCAGCTACTAAGAAAGTTGATTCACCATCGCCATAAAGTTGCGTCTGTGCCTTTTCTATAAATAATTTCATCTTAATTGTTAGGATGATCCCTTCGATATGGTGGCTAGACTCTTTGAATTTAAGCGCAGTACTAAACTGGCGTCGAGATCTCACCAGTTTGCAGTTGAGTTGGCTAGTAAGTTCTATGCTAACAGTTTCTTTTCTTGCACTTGTGGAACTCTTTTCTGCTTCCGTGCTTTCCAGCCAACTTTGATCTTCAACATTTAAATACAATGTCAATCGATATCCACTGTCCTCCTGATTATTCTTTTTTTTTCTTCTCGCTCCTTGGCAATGTTTCTGTTTCTAACTCAGTAGTTTTACTCCTTTGCATGCGGTGAACTAAATTTTTAATAAAATTTTAAAAAAGTAAAAAGTCTATTAAAAGTCAAACTCAAAGAATAGTGTCTATTTTGCGTTTTATCTTTTACAACAGATTTTTATTGCTTTTTTTCATATTTACTCAGGTTAAAATTGTACAACAAAAGACACAATTTAGGAAGAAGATTACGTTGTGCATATCTTGAAAATTAGCCTTTGCTACCTGTATTTATTCTGGTTTCAAACATCGAACTCTGACAATAGTAGTAATAACGCAGCTATTTTAATCAGGAGGAAAACTACTGATTTTTGCTTTTATTGTTATAAATTCATAATTTTCTGACTAGTTCTTAGAAGCATCTGTCTATGTCTAGATTTTACGTAATATTTGGTGTCTATTAAGAGGTTTACCATTTGTGTATTTACCATCGGTTGGTCTCCGACCTCAGGTAACTGTTTGGATTTCGAATGTTGATTTCCAAGGCAAAATAACTATAGCCACTTGGAAGACTGGCACAACAAATTTCTATCTGGACTTTTGTCAGGCGAAACAAAGTGAAAAAAAAATAGAACCCCCCCCCCCACAAAAAAAACTGTATATCTTACTGGTATTTAACCAGGCATCTTAGAATAAAACATACCCCCCCAAGGCTCACATATGTAACCTTTTCATAAAATTACCAGTTTTATTTGTAATCGATGCTCGGTGATTGTTAAACACAAGATTTGTTGAAGAAGTTTTACAAACCCACAAAACTTACAATCTTCTACAAAAGACGACATAAACTTGTGGTCTAGCCAAATAAAAATCCAGATATTAATACTCCTATACACCTGTATACTTACGAGGTTGCAACAATAAGTTTATAGCCACATACATAGATATTACCTCTTTCTCTATTAATTAGCATAGAACTTACGGTTACATTTAGCCTATTCAACTGTAAAACCGTAACACATTGTTGGCAATCTAATACTGGCCTTAAGTTCATAAAGTCTAGTTACCATAGAGGAAAGTTCATCAGAAAAATTGCCATGAAAATATTTATAGAAAAGACACGGGCGAGTTGTCAAGTAACGACCATTGCAGATTCTTTTTATTTTTATTTATTTAATTTTATTTTTTTTAAAGATCTCTCGATACATAGCCGAAGCAACAGTCCAGATATTGCAGCAATATTCAATGCACAGATGAATGGTAGACTTATAAATGTGATTATATATATATATATATATATATATATATATATATATATATATATATATATATATATATATATATATACAGAGAGAGAGAGATATTCTGGCGAGAAATAAGAACCGAGTAAAAACATTTAAACTTAATAGTAAAGGGACAAAATATTAATTTATATATTAAAAACATTTAACTTTAGTCATTAGATTAAGAAAATAATTTATTACATTCGCGTTCTTTCTGAAATGCGATCTTATTTCGAAATTAAACTGGCTTCGAGCCATAATGCCATTCCTGGTGGGGAAAGTGACAGCAAGTTTTGAGTTCAAAATCTAAAATGAACTAACGACAGAAGAATGCAACCTATCAGGACAGGATCTGACTGCTGCGCTTTCTTTTCCAGGACAAGCACCCGCTGGGCGACGAGATTTGCATTAAAGATTATATTTGAATATATCAATTTTCCCCAGTTTTAAATAACCCTGATAAAATCCAGCCTTATTATATGGCCGGATGTGATGCAACGTAGCATCAAGATACAATAAAATTAGAACCTCGTGGGTATCGCAGATTTAACTCGTACGCAAATATACTGTTTCTGATAGATAGATAGATAGATAGATAGATAGATAGATAGATAGATAGATAGATAGATAGATAGATAGATAGATAGATAGATAGATAGATAGATAGATAGATAGATAGATTTTAGTGACAACAATATTTGAACCTTTGTGTCGGCAAGGTTTCGGTTTTTCTTATCGTTACCCATTACCTTTAACGCTACTATTTTTTTTACTATCCTTCACCCAATACAAGGCCCAAGAGCCACTCAAGGTAGAGTGATACTGAATGAAATTGTAAGAGAATTAAGGGTGGAGAAGAAGGTGCATATCTATATATAAATTATAACCTCTGTGTTTGTTTGTTATCGAACTTCTAATGTTTTGGAGATAGATCCCCCTCATAACCCTATATAATATGAAACTACATTACCCAGGTTATATTTCAATTTGTTCAAAGGGGGTCCCCTATGGGGGCATCCCCCACTGAGTTTTTCCCTTTGATTTAAATTAAATTTGAACAAGGAAATGAGACCTATCCAAAATATAGGAGGAAGCCAGAAGATGGGGATTACATCAGCAAGATCAAAATGAGACAATATGAACGTCAAGTTGAGCAAGAAATCATCTATTAATGGGTAGTGCCTTACAATACATATTTGTTACGATAATTCAACTATTGAAATCTGCTCATCTATTCATTCAATCAAGTAATGCATCAAATACATACAAGGGAATGACTCCTATCCAAAATATCGAAGGAGAAATCCAGAAGATGGAGGTCACATTGGCAAGATCATCGAGTAATATTGAAATCATTTTTCTCCATATATTGTAACAATGATTTAAAATCAGGCATCATTTTCTTACAAAAAATGTGTGACACGCAGCAAGTTACGGGTAATTCGGCAAGTTATGAGAATATGTTGACAGATATCGGTTTACTTGAAGAGAGTAAGATTTTAGTGGCGAGGGAAGCATCCTCTTGGGAGTCTCCCTCTCCTAAAGAGACAGTTTTGGTGAAAGAAGTTGTTTGAGTGGAACTTCCTCCTTACCAAGGGAATACGAAGGGAATGTGGATGATTTAACACTATATACTTGGCATGGCGGGTCCTAGCTGTGAATGCCTGAACTGGTAGAACTAAGGAATGTAGTTAGTTTGAAGATTGTCCATAGACATATTGATAAAGTAGCTGTCTGTGGAAAAGGACTTGTAAGGTGGGAAATAATTCATCACTGACAAGGCCACGTAAACGCTTTTGAAATCGACCACGGCTGGAAAGTGAGGATTTGCCCAGATATGGCAATCTTCGTCTGATCCGAATCTTGCAAACATAGAAGATGTTAAGAAGAATTGGATACTTTCTGGAAAGGTACAAGGAACCGATCATTTTTTTCCCAGCATCTTTAGCTCTCTTCTCTGATCTTACAGCATGATCTATTACATGGATTCTTGCACAATCCTTTATTCTATTTTGGTCGAAAACTGACAGAGATCTTGCTTAAGGTATCTGTATCGGTTCTGAATTCAGAATTATCCTTCTCCTAGACCGGTTGCCTAATACGGCTAGATATCAACAATCTGCTCTACTATTTAACCCGTAATTAGTGGGGTTCATAACTTTACCCAAGGATATTTGCGCGTAAGTGAATGTAAAACTCACTCTCTGAATTCTCAGTCTGTGCTGTTATTCATTAGCCCTACCCGCACGTCCTATGAATATACGAGTTTCACTCGAGACCTGGGCTCAACTTGAGACGTTCGTGACAACGGACTACTCCTCTATTTATTAGATTTCGTTACTATTTTTTTTTTTGTTTTGTTGTTAAATAAAGTATTTGGGCCAGTGGAGAAGAGAAAAATTAATTTGACTATAAAGCATTGGATTTTGCTTCTTTTTTTTTAAATTCTTTTCGCGCTTAATTTGTATGTCATGAATTGAAAAATTGCAAACAAATGTAAGATAGAAAGAGAATAATAACCTAAATCCGTGAAGGCTACATGATATTCCAGTCTCGCCCTGCAATCCAATACACACATTATTTCACAGGTTCTTTTAACCCTTAAAAATGTTTATCATTTAATGATAAACATTTTTAAGGGTTAAAGGAATACTGATTTTAGAAAGGGCTAAAAAAAATACTGATTTTAGAAATGGTTAAAGGAATACTGATTTTATAAAGTTGGTTGAACCAAGAAATCCTCAGCACATATCTTGTATGTGTGTAGATGTATTTGCTTAAAATTTAATATAATTATCTGGAAGAATGGGCAATATTGTAGATGGAAGCAGTCTTAACAGAAATCAAAACTGCATGGTAAATGTCAGTTTCACACCTTAAAACAGGGGTCACCAAACTTTTTTCACAGAGGGCCATATAACTGAGAGAATGACGAGCTCAGGCCGGATAAACATTTTGTCACAATACACAATAAAGACAAAAAAACATTTATTTACTAAAATGTTATGAAAGAAGACGATATTAGCAATAAAATAGTTATATCCCCACCAAGTGCGCACATATCTGAAACTCACAAACTAAGCAGCAAAAAAAGTTTAGTGAGATTTGTGAAACTGGCGTTTATCTTTTAAGATATAATCAATATTTGTTTTGGAATTGGTTCATCCAATCAAGAGAATTAGTTCATTAGTCAACCTCATTCGATGTGCTGATTTTACAGACTTTATTTTTAAAAATATTTGCTCACAAACATAAATTGTCTGAAGCACTAATGCCATACCAGAGGCAAATTTCTTCAACTTTGAAAACTCATCATTAGGTAAGCAGTGATAAAATTCAAGAAGTTTTCCTTCTCTGTGTTTCTCTTTCAACAAATCACTTGCAAATCCAACTGCAAGTTCCAACTGTAGTTCAACTGGCATGTCATCAAAGTTACAAATCAAATGGATTCTGGAACAGAAAAACGTCATTCAATTCTCTCGAGATCTGAAAAAGCCATGCATAATCTTCGAAAACTCGAGATTGACATCTGCGATTCCAATGCATACTCCTTGAAACACTAGAATTTAGAGAAATTTCTTCCTTCCAGTTTACTGATGTTCCTAAAACTTATTTTACTATCAAATGCAAAAATCAGATTGGCCAAATTTTGGCTTTTTTACTCATATTTATTTTAATTTTTTTCTGCATAGCAAGTTTAACTACAATTTATTGATAATTCCATATAAATAATTATATTATAGCTCATTTGTGGCACAGGGCGGCGACAGGCCGGATGAACTGACATCGCGAGTCGAATCCACCCCGCAGTTTAGTGACCCTTGCCTTAAACAATCATTATCTTATATAACATTATCTATTTGATTGCTTTAAGCGTGAAACTGCCAGTCTCTGTGCAGTCTTTGAATTATAATATCCAGTTTACATCTACAAACTAGATCCCTACAATAATTTTTAATACCTAAGGTTTAAAATGAATTTTTAAAACTGAAAAAGCATTCTTGAAGCTTTTTTTTTTAGCTTTAGTTGAAAGCTAAATGATTAAATTTACTATTTCCAGCATGCAAAATACTCCGGTGTATTTCAAATAAAAATGATATTGACTGAAATCAATTTTTTTTTTTTTTTGCCTTCAGTAAAATCGTTAAAATCGGTCATTTTGAGATTTATAAATGAAAGTTAATTCTCGGTTTTAAATATCTTCCAAAAATAAAATATACTTTTGCGAAACTTTGAGGAATATTAGCCGATTTAAAATATAATTGTATAATTAATCTAATTTGAAAAAATATTTATTTTAAGTTTAAAATAACGGAGAAATGTATTTTTAATACAAACACTAGGGGTGATTGCGTACTTGTCATCGCCCGCCAATCAGATAACAAGTGTTGATAAAGGTGTTGACAGATTTATTATTGTTCTACCGAGACAATCTGTTAAAAACATAATTGAAGAAAATAACCCGTGAGCCCCCTTTTTATATAATTTTTAAGTACTCCGTAATCTTAAAAATGTTGGTTGATATTCTCTGTAATCAAATTTTAGGAACGTTGACTTCCTATAGTCTTAGCTCTTATTTTTTAATGTCGTGCATGGTCGACCATACTTTCAAAGATGGGCATGTTATATAATATTTTATATAGATGAAAAAATATATTTTTAAAAATCTTGGTGCAAAATGATTTATATTAAACTTCTCAATTTTTGATTAGTAAATGTAGTTTTCACTTAATAACAATATCTCCTAACGTGATGAAACAATTTTTAAAAAATCAGTTTTTATAAATTATTATAATTAAAATTAAAGAAATGAAAACAATTCTTGTAAAAATTCATTATTCATCGAAATATTTTAAGATAAATAATGTCCTTAATGAATCTTATTCATAAAAGCAATTAAAGGCTTTTCTAAATAAATAATTAGTTTTACTGCATTTTCTTATTTTAAAATTCGGAAATTTTTGGTAAATCAGTAATAGTATGAAAAAAATTGATGATTTACATTCTCCAATAAGTCCCGCTTTTAACTAATAAAATAATTTTCGGATGAAAATTTAATTTTTCGAAATTTCATAAAATTAAGTGGTGGGGACAACATTATATATATATATATATATAAAGCGAGACGCTGCAGGATATTTTGAACTATTTTTCACTACAGTGAAAAATAGTTCAAAATATCCAGCAGCGTCTCAATATATATATATATATATATATATTTGATTATTATGTCTTCGGAAGAGATAAGTCAGATTCATGAATAATGTATCTATAGAAAAATGGTGATGTAATTTTTTTTTTGTGTGTATATAAGTTTTTCTTTAAAAAATTTTTTTATAATTTAATTCATTTGTGAATAAGTCCTAAATCCGACAATTACTTCATTTTTGCCAGAATTTACAAATGAATGTGTTTTTCAACGGAAAAAACCGCAAAAATACTTATTGTAAATGTTACGCCGACAATTAAAGCAAAAACAAGATTTTTAACCAGAATTCCGAACGTGCTAGAAAGGATTAAAAATCTGAATAAAATAATAAAAAAAGTACTTTGGTCTTTCCTCTTAATAATAACGAATATTTTGACGATAAAATTTTGTATTTTATTAAGTTTGGAGCCTTTTTTTATCATGTTGTTCTTTTTCTTTTTAGGGAAAAAGTGGAGGTACCTACTACAAACGCTCTATTCCCTATAAAGAGTACACCTCTCTTATAATATAACAAAATTTATAACAAAATGCTTATTTCTAACTGGTGCCAAAGTTCGATCTCAGATAAAACTCAACATTTCAAATGTTTATTTATAAGAGAGTTCTACTCTACGTGAAACAGGAGCGTACAGTCAACTTCCTGCGTCACCAGTCTCGTCCCACGTTTTCCAATATGTCGTATTAAGCTGACCTTGATAAGCTTATTTACAAGTTGCGAAAATAGATGACATAACACGAAATATTTTTATCACGTAAGAAAATGTTTTTCAAACTACATTACAATCAGACAACCACAAAATAAAAAATGGGAAGGTGAAACAAAATAAGAAATGCTGTGGTAAATCAGATGTTAAAAGTGTAGTGGGTGCCTAAATCCGATATTATGTTTTAAACATTTCTAACTCGCACACTGATATAATCTGATCCTATCAAAAAATGAATATGTTTTTTAAAATCTAAAAGTTGACGGCAAAATGATCAAATTTCAAATTTTTTCGTTTAAAAATGCTACATTTATTAGAAAATATATCCATTTTAAATATAGGAATTGTAAATCTTGTGTTGTAGGCGATTTACTTTAGTTGTTTATAAAGGGTGTTCCAATAACTTGGATCGATTTTAAATGTGAAATTTTAAATGTGAAATTTTAGTTTAAGCGTCTAATGCTTCTTTTTTTTTTTTTTTTTTTTTTTCAGATTTAACAATCAAACAACGTGTTAAATTTTCGAGAGTGCAGTTGGAAAAATTGTTCCTAAATTCAAACAAACTGGGTCGGTGGCAGATGCGAAAACACCTTTGCGCGCTAGTTTACGCCGTTCAGCTGAAAAACATTGCTGCAGTGCATGAGAATGTGGCTGAAAGTCCAGACACCTCTATTCGTCATCGCGCACAGAAATTGAACCTCTCCACAACAACGTCACATCGTTTCCAATTGTACTCTCGGTTGAACGATTATGTTAACAAAAAAAAAAAATATATCTGCGAAGTGCGTGAAATATTTCTGTTTGAACGACGTCCATTTTCGTAATAGGCTTCGATAACTTTAACACGTTGTTTGATTGTTAATCTTTCCATGGTTGAAATTACCAAAGACTTGAGTTTTTAAATCTGAAAGAAAAAAATCATTAGACGCTTAAACTTAATTCACATTTAAAATCGGTCCAAGTTATTCGAACACCCTTTATATGAAATCGTTAGTCTTAAAATTTCGACTCTGGAGTTGGAAAGGATGTTTCCACTAAGTAGCGTTCGAGTCCTTCTGAACATGTCAGGAGATAATTGTGGATGTATTTGGAGAAAAAAAATTTAAATCCATTTCCAGGTCAGCTGTTAAGAAAATTGTTTCATTGTATCGGGCGAGACGATTTTTCTCTCCAGAATCTATCTCACATATCAATATGTCTACCATTCGTCCATACTTATAATAGTACAGCCAAAAAGTACCTCTGCTATTTATCTTGAAATCTTTGATAAAATCCAAAGAATCAGCAATATTATTGGTCCTGACCCGTCGGCTCGGCTTCAGTCACTTTTCCAACACCATAAGGTTGCCTCTCTTTGTCTTTTCTATAAAAACGTTCATGCTAATTGTTCGGGTGAGCTCTTCGCTATGGTATCTAAACTTTATGAATTTAAGCACAGTACTAGATTGGTGTAGAGATCTAATTAATTTACAGTTGAGCCATCTACATGTAACCATAAATTGTATTCTAAGTTTCTTTTCTCGCACTTTTCGCTTGTGGAACTCCCTACTGGCTCCATGCTTTCCAGTCAACTTTAATCTTCAAAAATTTAAATGCAATGTCAATCACAATCTACTGCCTTCCTGATTACTCTTTCCTCTTCCCACTCATTATTAATGTTCCTGTCCCTAATTATTCCACATCCTGTCACCCCCTTGTGTCTTAGTGGCTTTATTGCTTTGTATGGGGTGAAACCAATTAAAAAGATATCGGTTGTGGTTTTAAGTGCTTTTCGGGATGACTTTCTCAGCAAAGTAGTTGAGTAGGAAATTTCTTCTGTTTCTCAGCGAGTAACCAGAAAATAAGAGTATTTTTTTCATATAGATGGATAGAATATTGTATTTTTTAGGTAGTTGAGGACAAGGTGAATTGCGAACAAATACAGATCAAATATGAATCGGAATCAATGGTAAGGCTTTGTCCAACTCCAGCGCTGAAACCTTGAGACAAACGGTTTCATACATAAACGACAAACAAACAAAGACTAAAACACAGGGCTTCACAGTCTTTGCATCCACAGTTGATGGAAAAAGATCGGTAACCCGAGGCTTGTTTACAACAACTCTAGCGTTAAACTTTCTATCACATCGAAGGCGTTATAAAAATGCCTTTAAGCGGGGGCACACATTTCGTTTTATTCCCTTTTCCTGTTATCCAGGCAGGCTCTCATGACACAGATATTCCTTTTAATTTAATCCAGGTTACGAGTGAATGTACCTTTGCGTGTATGCATGTAGATTTTAATTCAATGGCAAGCCTAAAAATATTTATTCCAAATTTAAAATTATAAAAAAAAAAAAAAATTCAAAAAAATTATTTATTACCAAATAATTTCCCAATATTTCAGTAAAATCTTTTAATTATCCTATTTTTTTAATGGTATAAAAGTATGATTTTCTTGGTCACCCCAGGTTGTTCAGACTGGGAATGTATAATTCTAATGAGTTATTTAAAACTAAATCAAAATGTGTGTGTATGTGGGTAATTGTGTATACATTAAATGGCACAAGTACATGTAAGTCACTCATGCAAAACACAGATACCCGCATATATATTATATAGGTGCATGCAAAGTCACACGCAGACAGTGTGTGTGACGGACAGAGAATGAGCTCTTCTTTTATAGAATTTATTATGTTGGTGCAAAAATAATGACGTAATAATGTCGTTTTTTGACGTATTTTTTAACGTCAAAAAACGACATTATTACGTCATTATTTTTTCACCAACCTAATATTATCCAACTGTATTTTAAATACATAGTTCTGTGGCCCATTACTTGTACCAATTCTTTTGCTATGAGACCCATAGTTTGTTTTGGTTCCACATTTAAAAACTTGTATTTAAATGATTGAGCTTATATCTGGGGAAAATAAAACGAAAAAGATTTATTTTGAGAATTAATGATTAATAAATTTAGACGAATGATACAGCCCCGATCAGCAACATTGTCATTGATGGAGACCAAGACAAATTTAGTCTTCTTTTTAGTTTTTCAGTTTCAGCAAAAAGTGGCAGGTGAATTCTCCAGCACCCCATTGATATATTTCTAAGGATGAACTTGATGCTTACCAGTTTAGCAATACAAGGAAAGCATAAAATATCTACAATAAATAAAGAAAAAGAAGATATCGCGTAGAGTTTATTTTTAAAACCCTTAATTGGAAAAGCAAACAATTTTGAAGTTTATTTTTTTTTTATTTATTTGCATCAAGCTATTTGCCATATCGCTAGCCTCCTCAAACTTAATTCGCTCATGCGCACTAGTCATTTTGTTTGCTGGCCATTTTACACGAAGAATTTCAAGCATTTCTAACGCTATAACTGACTGCCATTTAATACCAAGTAGATGTTGAGTGAATAGTGAGATTTTCTTTCTGTTTCGTGTATTTGCAGACTCATTTCGTTTCTGGTTATCTAACTGAATGTGGAGGGCACGGAAGAAGAGTTGGGTTTTTACTGAATGGGATATTGACTTCTTTTTCTTTTTGGCGGAAAAAAGTCTTGCATTTCAGAAAATGATGTAAAAGATTTTGTGGGCTGTGTTAACTTATTTTCTGCTTAATGCTTAAATTACAAGGCAAATGATTTTAGGTCAGACATGGTGCAGTCAAGTAAAATGTATGACAAAGAAGTTGTCCTAATTTATGTGCTGTGCTGGGATGTAAGCGATCATGGCTCTCCACAACATCCTGACCTTTGTAGTTCTTGATAAATTTTGTCATTTTGCTCTTTCTTTTAAACCCTGCGCCGTCATCCATTTACCCAAGCTCAAGTAGGCTAGGCGTTGTTTTCCTCTGTCCCTCTTGCCTTCAATCTATCCTGTGGATATCAGATTTTCCAAGCCCCCTTTCTTCGTTATGTGTCATAGAAATTACAAATGTCTCCTTTTTGTTTCAGTTTTCTCTAAAACTTCGTCATTGCTCACATGTTCGGTCCACGGTATTCTCAGTATCTTCCTGTAGAACCACATTTTTGTTGCTTCAAGTCTCTTCCTCTCTAGCATTCACTACTATACAGAAAGATAGATATTACATAACAGTTTAGTACTCTTTCCTTGTTTCTAGCGAGTTTATTTTTCTATTTCTTAATACTCTTAGCTTTTGGAATGCATCTTTGGCTATCTAAATACGACTTCGGATCTCAGTGTCGCACTTTCTGTCCTCTGCTAAAACACCTCCTAGATATTTAAAGGGATGTCCTACTAACGCTAAAAAAATAAATTAATATTCTGCAATGGGAGGATTGTTAAAGGAATAACTCTGGTCCAGTAGATATCTTGAAATTCAGAAATTTTAACCATCAGAGGAATGAACTGCCCTGAAAGATTCAATAAATTCTCTTAAGATTTTACAAATGCTCCAATAGATTTTGTTTTATTTACACTATTTACATTGTTCGGATTGTTGCCCTCATCTTTTTTTGTCGTATTCACGACGTTTAAGCCGTCGTATGCTCCGGCCTTCTTCAGGTGATATAGGTTGGAATTTCAAACCGAACTATTTGTGTCGTCCACCGGGATAGATGGTTCTAGTTCCACGTGCCATGCCTTTTCTGTAAATATTAGTTTCAGTTATTTCCCTTTAGTAACGCAACTCTCCAAGTTTTTGTTCACCTCTGCTGTGGTCAGGTATTGAACTCACAACTCTTTAAGTCAAGTTTACTAGATTACTTCAACCAACGCTTTCATGGCTCAGTGGATAAAAGATTCAATAATAATGGATATTTTAAAATCACTTAAACGATCTACTGCAAAATATATAAAAAGAATCTCGTGGGTAGTCACGGCTGCTCGGAAAAAATTATCTGTTGCGGAAAGATATCAATATTAACTTTGATATAGGATGCGAGGAGTAAATTGTCGCCATTTTATATTTTAAATTTCGCGCATGTGCGTTGTTTGTTATTGATTTCGTCGACAGCACAGTATAGTAGGATAGGTTTGGCAACGTCTGTGAGAAAAAGAGCACCATGACGCATTTGGAAACGGCATAATTTACTGCTTGGTATTCGCACCGGAAGCTTCAATACGAACATATAAGAATGTTTGAATGTCAATCTGAGGACGGTGCAGAAGATTCGGAAAGAGTTGGATGAGTCTAATGGTGATTACAAAGTTGTTTGGAGTGATGGCGACGTTATGACTCCATTTGTATTCCTACAGGGCCTCAGACTCGACATAAAGGCCTACATAAGATGCCTTGAGAAGGTAGTGTTACCATGAGTCAAGAAGGCGGCTGCTGGAAGATCCTATGTCTGACAACAGGACACTGCAGCACGCCAAACAAGCAAGAGAACCTAGTCATGGCTGTCAGATACTTTCTGAAACCACATCCCCCTTACATCTGGCCGTCTAACTCCCCAGACTGGAGCATTTATACTTAAAATCAGGAAGAGTCAATTTAAAATACTGGGACACACGATAAGAGAGAGCTTAGAGAGAGTTTGACATTCAAGAGTCATATTTCATGAAAACGGGGAAACGGTAAATAACCTCACAAACTTGTATAAATGGACGGCAGAATATGGAAAGACAAAATATCGCCAAGATCTACAGGATAGGAAGATGTAGAGAGCTATGATCGTCCACTTGATGAAGTCCGACGGTACATAGAGAAAGAAGTGAAAAAAAAAATCCCCCCACATACCAGAATAGTTGCAGTGCAGATATTTTTAAAAATAAGTTTTAAATTACTTAAACGATCGATTGCAAAATATATTTGAAGTATTAGGTTGGTGCAAAAATAATGACGTAATAATGTCGTTTTTTGACGTTAAAAAATACGTCAAAAAACGACATTATTACGTCATTATATTTGCACGTGTTTCACGAGATTGGAACCTTTAACAAATATTTAAGTGCATCGCATATTAAAAGTTAATTAAAGTTTCAGCAGCTTTACAAAAAGAACAGGAGAATATTTTCGCATGAAATTATTTTCGTCTCACATCTACAGAAATATTTTATATTAAAATATTGTTTCCACGTTGTTTGTCTGCAAAGAAAAAAAAAAAAAAAAAGAAAATAGAATTATTAGGTTGGTGCAAAAATAATGTCGTTTTCTCACATATGTTACTATGTGAGAAAACGACATTATTTTTGGACCAACCTAATATTTACATTATTTGAATTCGGACTCATATTTTCATCTTTGTTGTTATCCACACAAAATTTAATTTTTTTTCAAATTGTTATCAATCCGGCTAGTTTTTAGGGAATTTGGCTTTACAAAAACGAGAAATCGTGGATTGCTTTGACTCGTTTTACAGAATATCAGATATTTCTATGTTATTTAATGCCGATTCCAGTCATACAATATATATATATATATATATTTCTATTTTATATACACTTGTGGAACTATTTATTTACATCCACCCTCATTCAATTTTAATTTATATAACTGAAATTTGTCTTTTAGTCGAGTACCCCCTTTGGTTCCTCATTCACTTTATTAAGTTGTCTTTGTATTCATTTATATCTAATATTGCCAACGAATATCTTTGACAAAGCGTTCGCCGAAAGGTGCCTAAATATGACTGAGAGAGAGAGATTCGCACGAGAGCCCGCCCCCCCCCCCAAAAAAAATAGACATAGTAGAAGCAGGTTTTGGCTAGCACCAGTAGCGGGCAAAGGGTGCGATAGTCCCGGGCATATATATCGGAAGAGCATCCAATCAAAGAGTGAAATAAAAATTTAGTTTATAATTAATTTGAATAAAGTGTTTATTTTAGGGTTCATCTGTTTTTTTATATAAAATGTCTTTCTTTCTCGCATTTCTCA
The DNA here is from genome assembly GCA_963932145.1 of Acanthosepion lycidas. Taxonomy (NCBI): domain Eukaryota; kingdom Metazoa; phylum Mollusca; class Cephalopoda; order Sepiida; family Sepiidae; genus Acanthosepion; species Acanthosepion lycidas. Next base: position 33,108,790 of record OZ010582.1, on the reverse strand, counting down.
GTTCTAGGTCCTATAACCCTCCTACTTGAATATTAGGGGCACACAATCAATGGTTTGGCCCCGGTCAACTCAAACCTGTGCACGTCAATGGCTAGCACGGTGGTCAGAAGAAGAAGACAGGTACAGTAAACAAGTGGTTCCTTTTCTTTTACTTCTCTACACCGGATGGGGGGGACGCTATCGGCGTATTCTTGACCCCAAGCCAATGAATTTGAGGATGAATTGAAAGCATTCAAAGGACAGAATTACTAAAATCAGAAAAATACACGGCTACTATGGGGTCTTTAGGGAAAGACTCGAAATCACGTGATTGTGAATGAAAATCTTCAGATAAGACAATTGGAAAAACTCAACAAGTATATGAAGTATTGATAATGCCATGTGTTCTATGATTTTTACCAGAAAAGAGATAAAACATTTGGGCCAATGTTTGCCTTGATCATGTGTTCACTTGTAAAGACATGTTTAATTTAGACGAGCAAAATCTCAGATTACGTTCCTAGTTCACGGGTCATTTTGCTTCGCAATCCGCTTACAGTATAAAAAGTTCTACTCCACCTGTTGAACGACAATCTGTCTGCCTCTACTCTTAAGTTATTTGCCATATCAATTGAATAATATTAAGAGTTAGCGAGAGAAAAAAAAAATTCTTTGCTTAACTACTCATATCTCACGTGAATGTTTACTTATGGGCGCATCCACGTTTTTTTTGCGATCATGCATATATTTGATATGCCCGAGGAACAATGACGTCATTTTTGCATAGGATATAACAATTAAAAAAGCTGGAAATATAATCCGAGCACTCCAAATTTGACCAGTTCAACATAATCGTTATTTCAGCCGACGAAAATGGCTTTGTTTAAAAGTCGGTTAATTTTTCTTCTAATATTCCTAACACACATGCCCTGACTTTTTCACAACTCAAAGTCAGTCTTTGGGCGCCTCGACATGGTGTAATGTTTAGAAAGCTTGTCAATTACGACTGAGTAGTGAGTTCGATCCTCGCTGGGTGCCCCATACTTTCGACCTTGTGCCACATCTAAGCCGGGCTTAGAAAATCTCTCTCAAAGTCAGCCTTTACTTCGGCATCGCTGTTTTAAAAGATCATTCCCTGCTCCAGAAAAATACTCGAAATAATAAAGAAAATATATGGATACGGTGAAAATGATACTAAATATCCCAGATCGAGAGAAGCTATAAAACTGCCTATTGCATAGAGTTAATGTACAAAAAAGAAGAAAAAAAGACAGATTACATTAAGAATAAGAACAATCGCTACATAGGCGTAGGTATGCGATAAAAAAGTTATTCTGACACAAGAGAGAGAGAGAGAGAGAGAGAGGTCAGATATTTGAGAACATACTTTTAGTGAACCATAAAGGTGAACATTTTAGCTTTCTCGCTTCTCTTTCGGCCGAGAGTATTAACATTGCAACTCTCCAATCTGACGCAGGGAATGAGGAGTTCACATCGTCTGTGATGGTCCTGAATTCCGTGTGCACTGAGGGCCATGTGGTGACACCTCGATCTCCCCCCTTTCGCCAGAATCTCAGTGTCCGTCCCATTGCCAACATCGAGATGCCAGACTGTGGCCACTCTCCGGATCGGTGAGATGGTTGCACGACTCCCAGCAAGACACTGCTCCCTACGAAATGGCCCAAATAGCCCAGTAGAGACTTACAGTGAATTTTCACGATCATGTCACCCATATCCTGTGACCTCGTGACTGACAACTTGAATCCCCTAGAGTACTACGTCTGGAGTATCATCGAAAGGGAGACCAACTAGCAGCATCACAATACCAAAGATTCACTGAAGTCTGCTATAATAGATAGTATTAGCTGTTTCCTTATAAGGAAATATTGACCGATCAGCCAGTGCTACCATCGGTTGAAATTATGGTTTTCATTAAAACGATTTTTTGGAAAATATGTTTCTCAAGTTTACTGGGCTCTTATTACACTTTCCGGTATTTCTTTTCTAACTTTTGAACTTTTTCTTTTTGTTTGAAGTAGTGTGGAACATCAACATCTTAATTATGTCATTATTTTCTCTCAGAGAGATAGGTGCTAGCCATTTTAGATTTTGTTATTGGAAGTCCACAGGTTATGTCGTTTGTTATTTGACCGGGTTCTTTGTTTGCGGTTCTGTAACGCCAGTATACGAGGTTCGAAGAAACATGGCCTAAGACCAACAGGCTTCATTCGCCCGAAGACATTTTTAATCATTGATCTCAGAAAGCGGTTGTATATATTTAATAGCTTAGATATTTATGAAAGACGTCATTCATGAGATCTATATGAAAGTCTCGATACGATAAGGCCATTGAAGAACATGACTAGTTTTTAGATAATGTTTTAGCTTGGTAGTAATTTGCGGTATTTGGTGAAACTGCCTCCGAGCGCAATTCAATTTCTTTATCGCCAATAATAAATATGTTAATAATTCATGCACCGAGGTATTTAAAATGTTTAGTATTTACTAATTTCATATCGAGAATTTTCATGGTGGATTGTGAATACAATTACTGCTTTAATTCCAGATCTTGTTTTCTGTTTTGTTTACCTCGACTTCTCGTCCTGGGTTAGACGTTAAACTACGTCCAGCAGCAAGGCCTCAGATCAGGATTTTTTGATGAGCGTGGAACCACCTCTTAATTGCTGGTGTTCCCAGGTCCACCCTGACCGGGGGTGGTAGCACCTGTTAGGGTCCCAGCTATAAGCAAATAGTTAACTATTACCAGCAATACTTTTTTGAAAACAATTATTACCAGCAATACAATTTTGAAGGAAATATATTACCAGAAACAGATTTTTGACAAATCAAAATGTCAGCATTAATAACCATTGAGGTTGATATGCCGTAAAACAAAATAAACCAAACCAATCTAAACCAAAGAATACATACTCTATTCATACGAATCTATCCTAAAAATTTTGTCGGCATTAAATAATGTTGGAGAAAATTTGATCTCGACATGCAATAGCTTCTGAGGCGGTACTGACGCAATCGTCGGTGGTGAGGACGGTTTTAGTGAGTGATTGATTCGTTTTTTACGGCTTATCAACCCTTTGCCGGTTATTTGAAGTCATAAAATATTTTTAAATTAAAATTTTTTTTGCGATAATAATGGTATAATGATACACGCCTTACTATTAAACCCATAGATGGGAGAAGTAGATGCATACCTTTCCCAATAATCCCATTACACCATCTGCATATCTAAACTTACTGCACCTGTTATTTTCAAGTGGTCACTCATCTAATACTGACCAGGCTCGACGTTGTTGGTGTTTCAACGTGATGTGGTCGTAAGCCATGGTTTTATCGAACATTTGTCCAATATTTTGGAAATATACACGAATTTCTTTTCATATTGAACATATTTGTTCTCGCTGGGTATGTTATGCACTGTCTTCCCGTCCTGTGAGTATCAAATTTTCCAAGCCAACTTCCCTTATTATGAACCCAAGAAATTTCAACTGGCTTTCTGATATTAAGTGTACATTTTGTTTTCCTTTTCTCTAAAACTTCGTCGTTGCGCACATTCTCAGAACCACAACGGAAATGCTGTTCTATAGAAAAAAAAAAGGAAAAAAAAGAAACGAAAAAGAAACCGAAAAAAAGAAACGAAAAAGAAACCGAAAAAAAGAAACGAAAAAGAAACCGAAAAAAAGAAACGAAAAAGAAACCGAAAAAAAGAAACGAAAAAGAAACCGAAAAAAAGAAACGAAAAAGAAACCGAAAAAAAGAAACGAAAAAGAAACCGAAAAAAAGAAACGAAAAAGAAACCGAAAAAAAAGAAACGAAAAAGAAACCGAAAAAAAAGAAACGAAAAAGAAACCGAAAAAAAAGAAACGAAAAAGAAACCGAAAAAAAAGAAACGAAAAAGAAACCGAAAAAAAAGAAACGAAAAAGAAACCGAAAAAAAAAGAAACGAAAAAGAAACCGAAAAAAAGAAACGAAAAAGAAACCGAAAAAAAGAAACGAAAAAGAAACCGAAAAAAAGAAACGAAAAAGAAACCGAAAAAAAGAAACGAAAAAGAAACCGAAAAAAAGAAACGAAAAAGAAACCGAAAAAAAGAAACGAAAAAGAAACCGAAAAAAAAGAAACGAAAAAGAAACCGAAAAAAAAGAAACGAAAAAGAAACCGAAAAAAAAGAAACGAAAAAGAAACCGAAAAAAAAGAAACGAAAAAGAAACCGAAAAAAAAGAAACGAAAAAGAAACCGAAAAAAAGAAACGAAAAAGAAACCGAAAAAAAGAAACGAAAAATAAGAAAGGAAAAAGAAACGAAAAATAAGAAAGGAAAAAGAAACGAAAAATAAGAAAGGAAAAAGAAACGAAAAATAAGAAAGGAAAAAGAAACGAAAAATAAGAAAGGAAAAAGAAACGAAAAATAAGAAAGGAAAAAGAAACGAAAAATAAGAAAGGAAAAAGAAACGAAAAATAAGAAAGGAAAAAGAAACGAAAAATAAGAAAGGAAAAAGAAACGAAAAAGAAACGAAAAACAAGAAAGGAAAAAGAAACGAAAAATAAGAAAGGAAAAAGAAACGAAAAAGAAACGAAAAAGAAACGAAAAACAAGAAAGGAAAAAGAAACGAAAAACAAGAAAGGAAAAAGAAACGAAAAACAAGAAAGGAAAAAGAAACGAAAAACAAGAAAGGAAAAAGAAACGAAAAACAAGAAAGGAAAAAGAAACGAAAAACAAGAAAGGAAAAAGAAACGAAAAACAAGAAAGGAAAAAGAAACGAAAAACAAGAAAGGAAAAAGAAACGAAAAACAAGAAAGGAAAAAGAAACGAAAAACAAGAAAGGAAAAAGAAACGAAAAACAAGAAACGAAAAATAAGAAACGAAAAAGAAACGAAAAATAAGAAAAGAAAAATAAGAAAGGAAAAAGTAACAAAAAATAGAAACGAAAAAGAAACGAAAAATAAGAAAGGAAAAAGAAACAAAAAAAAGAAACGAAAAATATTATTTCATTTCATTATTCTAAAATGCCTCAATAATGACAATACATGCTAGTACGTGTTCGTACAGTTTTAAACAAGTTTAATTTTCAGAGCACGATTCAACTAAATTGATCCTTCCTAAATACGAACGTGCATGTGGAGCGTGTAAGACACGTAATGCTTTGTGATTTTCGAAAAGGCAATAATGTTGCAGAAATAGCCAGAAATATTTAACACTCCGTTAGTCACCTCCGATTTCCGAAAATGGATAGTCCCCTGGCGTCTGCCTCCCACCACCACAACAACTGAGCCATAACTACGCCGCACCGCGTGCTACACACCCTCAATGAGTCAGGAAAGTAGGGAGAGGGAGCAAAAGAAACCAAGGAATAGCCATCTAGAAATTACGAATACTTTAAAAAGTTTTGGGTAACGAAACACCCTCTGTGATTAATGCAGGAATAAGTGTTTATAGGATAGATTTCAAATTGCCAAGGATGGTTCGATAGGGTTAAAAAGAGATGACTTCGTCTTAAGGAATGTCCAGGAACTAAGCATCTTGTTTAATTTAATGATATCCTGCTGCTGCCCGAACTGTTACGTTTAAAGAAATAGATTGAATTCGAATCATTCATCGTTACTTTCAATATTATAGAAATGTGTTTAAAATAAGATAGAGATAGGTGTAAAATATCAATTGGCAGCATTATATAACCGACTAAATGCTCTATGATGAATTCTCGTCCTGGATATGACGATAATCTACATCCGGCAGCAAGGCCTCTGATCGAGAGGTTTTGAAGTGCGTGGAACCACTTTGTAATTGCTATTGTTCCCAGGCCAACCCTGACCCGAAGTTGTAGGAACTGTTAGGTTTCCAGCTTCCAGCAAATAGTTAACCCCAAACTGGGATCAAAAGACTATGAAAGTATAAAAATAAGTTTTTATACTAAAAATACCGGCAATATATTTCCATAGCAAAAGAAATTACCAGCAATATTTGCAACTGTTCCAATTATTTTGTCCAACCCCTGTATATGCCTATTTGGGGATAGATTTAGTAATTAGCAATGAAAAATGGATATTTTACAAGAAACAAGAATATAAAGCGGCGCTTAACGAGTAGCGAACAAATACAGCTTCAAATGAGACTCCTTCGAAAGAAAAGGGGCACGCTTTGATCTGATGTAAAATTCATGGCTTCATAAATCAAAATTAAAATCTGAAAGGATTGAAGACCTCTTGGTAAAACATTCTGCAATCTAATTCTTCATAACAAAAAAAAAAAAAAAAACTTTAAAAAATATTATGGAAGGAGGTTATTGATGATGAAAGGATCTACAGGGTGGTCTGAAAATCTTGTTACCCCTATATAATATAATTTTCTATTTCAGATGGTCGACACGAGTTTCTTCAGTTTGGAAGTGAGGGTTAGGGTGACAAGATTTTCGGACCACTCTGTAGGTTAATGAATAAATTTAATTAAGCATGTACTTTTTTTTTAAGCTTTTACTGTCTCTAAATTCAAACATTAGGCATATGATGGCCTGGTTCTTTGTGTTGATGAATAGGATTAGATGATTTCAGAATATTAGAGATAAGTTGTGATTATAAATGAATTAGTTTCACCGTGAGATTTTGTATTTGTTTCTAGAGATTATGTTTTTAACAAATAAACCTTACTACATTTGAATGTTTTATTTCGTTAAGGTTTCAACGATGTGATATTGTTTTCTAAACAACATTGTATCATCGTCTTAAATAAAAGAAAAAAACAAACAAAATCATACACAGTGCACAAAAAAGTAAAAAAAAAATTCATGTTTCGGCTTCGGAATTATAATTCATTTTAGAATTTTAGTAAATATTAGAAAGGCTGGAGAGTGTAACTATCATAAAATAATAATCCAAATAAAAAGCTCGAAGCTATTTGTTCCGATGAGTTATGTTTTTGTTTTTTTTACTTAAATAAACCTCTAATCAGGTAAAAAACAAAACAAAAACAAAAAACTTGAGAATTTTATCATTTAGCCACAAATAACCACCTTCGCGCGTTTTCTTGCGTTTTGGTAGAACGAAAGGTTAACAGACGACAAATCCTTCCCATTTTTTGCCGTTGGTAAAATAAATAAATAAATGATATCCATTAAAAGATAACATGTTTTCTCGTCCTACTCTGAGGAAAATGTTGAAAATAATTCAAGTGTCTTTTCTCTAATTTAGTTCATCCGATAAGTAAACATCCCACCTTCGCTGTAATAACATCTTTTGGTCTCCTCCTTCTTACTTCTTGATTAATTTTATCCAATTCGTCCTCCATATACACTTTCTTTATTTTGCGGGAAAATGAGGCTGGGTGGAAAGAGCAGACTGAAACCAATTCGCCAAGAGCCTGTCTTAAAAATCAACTGCGGAAATACCCCCTCCCTCCACCTCGAAAGTAAATATCGACCACTGGAGCCGGTGGAAAATATTGATCAATTTTAGTCACTTGACAGTGTGTGTGTGTGTGTGTGTGTGTGTGTGTGTGTGTGTGTGTGTGTGTGTGTGTGTGAATCCTTGTACTGTATTAAGCGTAGCTTGCTACAATACAAACCCCTAAATATAGGACTGATTGTTGATCGATGTCACTAACGCTGTAGTAGTTTGAGAGGCGACCTTGTTTGATATTACTGCATGACAAGATAACCAAGGAAACCCTTTAGTGTGTTGGCTACTTCTATAATTAACGTATACGGTTTCTTGCGATAATATTTTACATGAAATAATAGAGGTGAAAAGGTACATGCACAAAATAACAGAGACCGATTGATTTGCAATACGAAATAACATTTATGAAACAAAATAAAATTTTACGAGTATCTTTTCCTTGAAATAAATTGCATACACAACGAAAATTATTAATCAAGTGTGACTTGCCTCTGTAGTTGTGTTTGTGTGTGGTGCGTCCACAGCCTTTTTTGCTTCAGTGTGAAAAAGTTGATGGGACACACTTCGAGAGGAGAAAAAAAAGGAAGAAAGCTACTTAAAGGTTCGCTTGTTTTTATATCCTAGAGCTGATGCTAGGTTTATTAAGGGCTGCTGCTGAAGGTAAGTGCGACACAGATCCGTAGACGTAATGGGATGACAAAGAACCCATTCCAAAAGCTGAGTAGAGTACTGCGAGACAGGAGGATTTCTTTGGTAACAAAGAAAAGAATACCGAGCTGTTACGTGACATCTGTCCTTTACGGGAGCGAATGTTGGACGATTTCCTCAAAGATGAAGAAGAGACTCGAGGCAACGGAGATGTGATTTTACAAAAGGATGCTGAGGAAATTTTGGACCGAGCGGGTGAACAACGATGAGGTTTTAGAGAAGATGCAAACAAGGAAATATACTTAATATCAGGAAGATGCAGTTTCTGGGACACATAATGAGGAAGGAGGGTCTGGAGAATCTGATAATCACGGATCGAATAGAAGGAAAGAGGGACAAGGGAAAACAACGCGTGACATGACTAGCGGACTTAAGCAAGTGGATAACAGAACGTGGTCTAGGGGAGGAAGCAGAGGGAAGGAACTTGTTGAGAGCTGCAAGGGATAGAGGGAGGTAGAGATCCATGATCGCCTACGTCCTGAAAAGACATAGCACGTAAAAAGAAAGAAGCTTATATAATATTTATTTAGGTACTACACCCTATTATTTTTACTTTTCAAAAACTTCACAATATAATCACCCTTAGAGCTGACATTCTTTCTCGTTTCATTTCTTGTGTTCTATCTCTCTTAACACTTACGCTGCCACCTAAAGACTAAGATAAGAAGTGAAGCTGTTTAAAATACATGGATACATACAAGTTTTAACAAGTATATTCCGACCTTCTTAAACGTTTAGTCGTGGACATTATTTATTGTTCAACTATCGTACAAACACAGCGCTTTTTCATTCCGATAGAATGTCAATATACAATAGATCAAGCGAATAGTGATAAATTTGTCACCAATGGTTTGTAGTGTTTGTGAGAGTTTTAATTAAATCGAAAACATTTGCACATACGTTGTCTCTTAAAATGATTAGAATATACTGGCAGAGTGATACCATTTGCTCAAGCCAAATGATTAATTGTTATAGAAACAAACAAAAAAACAAAAAAAAAACGTAATATTAGAATCAACTTTAAATTTCAGACACATTTTTTCAGATTTTACATTGCTAAGAAACTATTAGGTTGGTGCAAAAATAATGTCGTTTTCTCACATAGTAACATATGTGAGAAAACGACATTATTTTTGCACCAACCTAATATCAAACTTTAAAAAAAAAAAATGAAAACGAAACATTCACATTTAAATTTAAACTATAATTTACTTGCGTCTGTTACGCTCAGTAAACACATTGAATTTCGTCAATTCGTCAGTTAACAAGATTTTTTTAAAGTCCGTATCTTCATGTAACTGCAGTGGTTCACATTTTTTTCCTAATCAATGACAGTTCTTATTTTTAATACTATTTTTTGTAGACATTCACTGCCTTGGGCGTTTTCTTTTCTCTATGAAGACACAAACTGAAAACGTGTCGGTTTTTAGGGTAATTATGAATTATTATTTAGGTATCTCCACGGATTCGCTGAAAAATTAGCATACCATAATGAAAAAATTCCCCAAGCATAATAAAAAAAAAAATGTTTTATCCTCATATTCTTTGTTATTAATCAGAGAAAGGATTCTGTGAATATTAATTTATATATTTACCCTTTTTAGAAGGCTAAAAATTTTGGTTAAAAATCTTTTTTCTTGCGTTTTCGTGTGTGGTGGGGGAGAAAGAGCAAATATTAATATAGCAAATTTTAAGTTTTTTCAGGTTTTTTTTTTTCAGTGAAAAACAATGATTTGGAAATGTTTTCAAAAATCAAATAATTGTCGGATTTTAATGAAACTTTCAGGATTTATTCACAAATGAATTAAATTATTTTAGAATTTTTTTTTTTTTATAAAATCTTGGCAAAAGTATTTGTACATTAGTTAGCCATCACATTTAATTTTATGAAATTTCGAGAAATTAAATTTTGTAGATTTTATTGTTTATATAAGTTAAAACGAAATTCCTTGGAAAATTTAAATTAATATTTTTTTTTCTTTTTTGTAAAACTGAAACACCAGTTACGTAAAAACTGCTCCGAATCTGGATCGTAAAATAAAAAATGCAATAAAATTAAGATATTATTCAATTAGAAAAACTTTTAATTGCTTTTATGAATAATATATATTATGAATACTATTGTCTTAAAAAGAAAAAAAAACTTTCTTCGATGTATAATGAATATTTAAAAGAATTGTTTTCAGTATCTGTCTATATTTCTGAGATGAGGTATTATTTACATTATTCGGACTATTGTCCTCATCTTTGTCGCCAAATTTATTACAACGTTTCGACCGTTGTACGCTCCAGCCTTCTTCAGGTGGTTGGAATGTCGAACTGAACCCTTTATTTCGCTCACTGGGGTAGACAGTTCTAGTTCCACGTGCCATGTTTAATGGATATCACTTATCAGTTATCTCCTGGATGTTCTAATATCTCGAACAGAGCACGGGTCCAAGACATCCGTATACCGTAAACCGACATTCACCGGACAGTACCTCAATTTCCCACCATTCACACAGTATAAAGGGATCGTACGCTGCTTACAACTCCAAGCAAAAGTCATAAGTGGCGACCCAGAGACATTAGATAAAGAATTGGTCAGTATAAATAGTACCCTACAATGTAACAACTACCCTGGGTACATGGCAGCAGCCCAAAAAAACTGGGATAGGCGGGTACAAGAGGAGGACACCAACACTCAGAAAACAGTCTGCCTGCCTTATGTGAAGGGGTTATCGGAGAAAATACAAAGGATCTGTGGTACATATAACATCAGGACAACCTTCAAAAGCTTGACGACACTTCGCAGATCTCTCTTCCGAGAGGAGAACATGACTAAAGACTGTGTTTATGCTATCCCGTGCAGCAGCGGAAAGAAATATAAAGAGGAGACGGGCCGCCCCCTCAAGGTAAGGCTTCAAGAACACCAGAAAGCTGTAACACGAGGGGAAGTGGAAAAATCAGGCGTGGCTGACCACATATGGAGAGAGAACAGCAAAAATTGCAATATGAGAAATGGTAAAAATGGTTGCTGAAGACATTAGGTTTATGATACCCAGAAATTCGTACACAGATGTCCTCAAGGAAACATGGCACAGTGGATAAAGATCCAGTGACAGAACCCAAAAAGTGTGAGTTCAATACCCGGTTAAGGCAGTGGAGAACTTTCAGAGGGAAATTAACAGAAGATAACTGATAACTGACATCCATTAAACATGGCACGTTGAACTAGAACAATCTACCACAGCGAGTGAAATAAAGGGTTCAGTTCGACATTCCAACCGCCTGAAGAAGGCCGAAACGTTGTAATAAATTTGGCGAAAGAGCTGAGTACAATAGTCCATATAATGTAGAATTGTTTTCATTTTTCTTTTAATTAGAATAATTTATAAAGTTTTTATTTTTTTTAATTTTTATATGGCTTTGATGTGGTTAGGTGATATTATTATTAAGTAAAAACGATCTTGTTTAAATCAGGCTAGCGTGTGGGTCAGTGTAATAATAGAAAATCAGTGAATTGCGTCTGTAACCAGTTTCATGCCACCCACGCAATATGGCAAGTAAAAGGCGGTATAAATGTTCAATACTGTAAAGACAAACTCCAGTTTAAATATTAGGTTGGTGCAAAAATAATGACGGTTCCTGTCGTTAAAAAATACGTCAAAAACCGTCATTATTTTTGCACCAACCTAATAGTAGTCAATGCGAACTCCAAGAGAATGTAGCCCTCATTGTTAGTGTTTCACCATCAGCTTGCATATCATCCTGCTTGCAGGCTGGATCCATGGTTCCAGGGATCGCAATTAACGGTCTCGTCGTGCCGGGGAGGATAGAATATTAGTTTGGCACGAATGGCTAATGCCTTTTTTTTTTTTTTTTTTTTTTTTTGATACAATGACAACATAATAGAGAATTCTTAATTAAAATACCATTATATTTATCCTTAAAGTAACTAATTTCTTTTTATTTCGGTAATGTTTAAATTTTTCAATACTATTAGAGTTGTTAACTGGGGGTTGGTTCCAGGATGAAGGTGAACAAAATTAATCTGGCGCCCTGCTGTCTCCTTTCATTAGCGATTATACGATGAATTTGTATGACTAAGATGTTATGCCAAAAAAATAAAATAAAATAAAATAAAAAACGAAGGAGTGTTGAAAAGTACTCGGCTTCACCAGGACACCAAAATATTCATATTGAGTCATTTGATTAGATTTTAGGAATTGGGTCGAACTGAGAAGTTTACCGCACCTTCTTAAACTTGAAATGTTCGCATCATCATATTATATATATATATATATATATATAGTAATGGATAGCTGCTCCGGTTGAGGAATCGTAGAGCAGAGTTCGAATCCATTACATTCACTTAAGTGCTAATATTCTTGAGAATTCTCTTCTCCGGTTATGGGTAAATAGCAGGACAGACTGGGTGCTATAGCCTTGGATGGCAACTGGTCTAGGAGAAGGACAACTCTGAGTTCAAAACCTGCGGAGGGTCGTTTGGGAACCTTTGTGATACACGGTGTACCAGGTCTCTGTATTCTGATCTTCAAAAAGTGTTGTTGGTTCTGCACAAAGCCTTCACCACTATAATAAAATGTGTCTGGCTGTCGGTTCCTAGGAACTGAGTTGCTTGACCCTCATACGCCGAAACGATGAGAGAGTCTAACCAGCATACACACACGCAAAAATAAATACGCTCTCTTAAGTGCCTAATAGACGGGGGGACGCTTTATGAAAATTTCCGACCCTTTCGTTCATTAATTAATTTCGCACTTTTTGACCCTTCAAATGATTTTGAGGCTTCCCTTTATTAAGATCCCACGTTTATTATATACTGGGAAAAAATTCCAATTTCTACATTTATTAAGATCTCCCTTTTTATTAGGCCCCTAAGAGAAACTTGACGCGTAGATGAATTTTGATCTGATATTTCTATACGCGATCACTATGATTAATTTTTGACACTGGCAAAAAAAAAAAGGAGAATCTAGAATAAGATTCAGAGTATACATTTCATAAAAAAAAAAAAGTTTCCAATTAAAAAGGCAAAAAAAAAACTGATTCTCTTTAGATTTCAGATATTGATAAATCTGTGTTCACAAACGGAAATTAGCTGAATAAAATACTATATTCCTCTTTTATGCGCCGTATCACATCAAGACGTAGGCGATCATAACTCTTCCTGTCCCTTGTCTTTTTGTTATCTCTCCCAAACCCTTTTCTACCATCCATTTACTCAAGCTCATCAAGTATGTTACTCGCTGCTTTCCTCCGCCCCTCAATCTGTTTTGTGAGTATCAGATTTTACAAGCGCTCTTTCCACATTACGTGCTCAGAAATTTCAACTGCCTATTTCTGATGTTAATTATAAGGTTCCTTTTTGTTTCCATTTTCTCTAAAACCTCGTCGTTGCTCACATATTCGTCCATGGTATCGTCAGCATCCTTCTGTAGAACCACATTTGTGGTGCTACGAGTCTCTTCATCTTTGAGGAAATTGATCATCAAGCATTCGTTGCCAATTGGGAGAACAGATATCACGCAATTGTTCAGTACTTTTTTCTTTGTTTCTAACGAATTTTTTGTTTCTTAATACTCTGCTTAGCTTTTGGAATGCATCTTTGGTTATCCCAATACATCTGATTCTTTGGATTTCAGATATCGTCGCACTTTTCCCGGCCTCCGTTAGAACACTTTTCAAATATTTAAATTGTTTGTACTTGTTAGATTTTAGTATCCCCGACTTTTAATTTTCATTTTGGCTTCTTTATACTTAGTCCTTTCTTCTCACTCTCCTTCGTTACTTTCTGTAGGAGCTTTTGTAGCATCCTATCCATGTCTTCTATCAACACTGTGTCATCTGTATACCTAATGTTGTTTAGATTGTGGCCGCCAGTAATGAATCCTGGTACGATTTCTAATTTTCTCAGAACTGTCTCACTGTAAGGTTGAATAAGTCCAGTGAGAAAACACATCCTTGTCTTCCACCTCTTTCTACTTTTGTATATCTGCTGAACTCATTTTATGTTCGCCGTTTGCATTTCTTGATTATCCTAATATCTTTCCCGAATAGGCCAAGGTTACTGAGCAGCTCTAACACATATTTAGTGATTATTTATAATATCTTTCTTGAAATCGTAAAATGAAGACTATGTCGCCAAAAAGTTTATATAAACAGTATAAGTTTTATCGAATCAAACAGGCGGAGGATAGATAAGCTTTAGCCATAAAAACCAGGAAAAGAAGAAAAGCAAGCGTTAAAAAGATTATGCTTTCAAATAATTCTAGGTGTAAAATGAAGCCTCGTGCTTTTTGTATTTGTAATCCAATGGGTGTGGGGAAAAGTTTTCTTTCTAGGTCTTTGATTTTGTTTATTTTGTTTTACGGCATATAAACCTCAGTGCTAGGTGTTTTGTTCTAAATCATTAAGATTATATATCATAAGCGTTATATAAAGTGAATAGACATGACTGAGTAGTCATCTTTTTTATTTATTTATTTTTTTTTAACAGTGTTAACGTCTATCATATTTGATTTGTCAAGAATCTTCAATAAAAAGAATGTGTTCTTCGGTAAGGTTCGAACCCTAGTCCTTCTTAATTAAGAGAAGATATATACTGCTTAGCCACGAAATGCTTTCAAAGCGAAGTAAGGTTCAATTACCCTTATAAAGGAAAGCCGATCTCTCGTTAAGATCTTTCGAAGGGCATATCTGCTAACTTTATTTTCATACCGTCCTGGGTATGACGTTAAACTGCATCCAACAGCAAGGCCTCTGATCTGGAGGTTTTGAGGAGCGTGGAACCACCTCTTAATTGCTGGTGTTCCCAGGTCCACCTTGACCCGGGGTGGTAGCACCTGTTAGGGTCCCAGCTATGGGCAAATAGTGAACTCTTAGTTTTCCAAGTCTTACTCACGTCCTGGGTATGACGGTAAACTACATCCGCGTCCTGGGTACGGCGATAAACTGCATCCAACAGCAAGGTCTCAGATAATGTTTTCAGAAAAATAATGTTGCCAGCTCTAAGTTTTTGAAACAATATTGTTGCCAGTTCTAAGTTTTTGAAACAATAATGTTGCCAGCTATACGTTTTTTTTTGTGAAAAAGTAATGTTGCCAGCTATACGTTTTTTTGTGAAAAAGTAATGTTGCCAGCTATACGTTTTTTTGTGAAACAATAATGTTGCCAGCTATACATTTTTAATTCCATACAAAATAGGTATTTAAAATTCATATAAACTGGATTTGGCATTAAATAACTCACAGTGGTTGATATGCCATAAAACTCAAACAAACAAACAATTTATTTTCATATCCGAATAGTAAATAAAGTAATTTCGAAGTACCGTATATAGGCTGATTTCATGTATAATAGGATCTCCGAATATTTTGCGTGAATAATAACCCCTTCAGAAAAAAAAAAGAAAACGGTGTGCACTGGACCATCCATATTTTACGTAAAAAAAAAAAAAAAAAAAAAAAAAAAAAAAAAACACTTATAAAAACCCGCACTATAGTCGACTATATACAGTAATGGAATCCAACGTTAATCTTACCATTACAAACGTTATATTTTGGACGTACACAAGTTTGATTAGTCTTTTTTTTAAAACACATATTGACTTCTAACAACCTACATTATTCAATGACATCTAAAATAGCTTTGTTCACAAATATATTTTGATATACAAAAACTGGTGGGCTCCGGCTTCTGGGTCAACATTAGCCAGATAGATATTCCAACATTGCTTATAAGATCAAAGATATTTCTGAGAGGATTTTCGAGTCATATGACCTAAAGTTCGGAAAGCACTTATCACTCAATCTAATATTATTGATGAAAAGTCTCAAGGCAGAGAGGGGTTCCACAGATGATTAATGGAGTTTAGTTTTGGATGCGTCAAAATTGACAAGCCATCTTTTGCCAGAGATAATGACTATCTCGAGGTCGTTTTCGTTTTCATTACCTGCTATTTTGACCATGACGGACTGATCAGCTTCACTATCGAGTCAGGAGTAAATGACAAGTATCGTCAGCGTAGATGCCAAATTGAGAGCCGATGTCATCGGGAAGGTCGTTAATGAAAATTAAAAACAGCGTAAGACCAAGGATGGAGCCCTGGGGCACACCCGCGTTAGTACAAAAGGATCTAAACGAGTGGCCGTTTAGGATAATTTTCATTTCACGATTTGATAGGAAAGACCGGATCAGCTCGAAAATGTGTCCGGAGAAACCGTAACTTTTCAGTTTGTGGAGAAGACCTGAATGCGAGACCCTGTCAAAGACTTTCGGGATATCAAATGCTACAACCCGGATTTCACCGTTTTTTTTTTGTTTTGTTTTTTTTGTTGTTGTTGTTTTTTTAATCTAGAGCATAATAGATTCTTTCCACAATCATCATCAGTACATCAGCATTTGACCTGGAGGAACGAAAGCCGTATCGCTTGTCTGAGGAAAGGGTCTTGCGGTGAGAGATGATGAGCCAATTCAACATTAAGGCCTCTAGGAATTTCCCCAAAATAAGTTAGAAGGCTAATAGGTCGATAGTTGGATAGGTCGGACGATTCATCAGAGTTATTAAAAACTGGAGCAGACGATAACTTCCAGCAGGCAAGAAAACAGGAGGCAGCGAGGCGGCTATTAAAGTTTAGAGAGAACAGGAGCCAGTTCGGAAGCACACTTCTTAATGACTATTACAGGGATACCATCGGGTCCACATGCTTTGTGGGGATCCAGGTTAGAAATGATGGCAGGAACCATGGAAGTGGTTATATGCATCTCACTCAGAGATTCAGTTCTAAGCAGGAAGTTAGGCAGGGATACTCCAGATGAGTCAAGAGTAGAGTTTGAGGAGAATTTACAGGCAAAGTGTTCAAATTGAATAGAGACCTTACATTCATTTAGTCCCTGTTATAGATCGTCCATTAATCACGAGAGCCAAAGTTGTTAGAAGATATGCGGTGCCTCATTCTCTCGGCCAACAGGGACTTAGCTCCTTCGAAGACTCGCTTACATTTATTGCGATCGGCATCGAATAGGCGCCTGTTATAATGAAAGGCCATCACGTTGCTATAGCCAGAACTAGTGGTTCCTGTGTGCTATGGCGGCCAAGTATGCAGGTGTGAACCCCAGAGAGGATTGAGGTTTCACCTGGTATTTCCGAAAAGTGGTGAAAGAGTGCATTTGACCTAAGAAGAAACCTCAATGGCGCAATTTTCAATTGGGAGGTTAAAGATGTCAGTCCAATCTTAACAATATAAGATTATGCAAATAACACAGCGTTGATGGCTGACACGGAAAGAACCTCCTAGACAGGGTAGTAAAAAAAAGTGAGTAAAATGGCTAACCATTAATTGTAACAAGACAAAAGCTCTGGTCATTTACAAGAAAAATGTTCCAAGATGCGAGTTACAAATTGGAGATGTCAACATTCAAGCAAGTCCAAAAGTTTAAATATCTGGGATGTGTTTCAACAGAGGATGGAAAATGCGACACCGAAATCCGAGTACCCATAGGACGAGCGAAAGAGACACTGGACGAGCAAAAGAGCCACTAGCGTGCGAAAGAAGTATTCCAAAAACTAAGTGATGAGAAACAGAAAAATTTCTGTAGAACAACAAAAAAAGAAAAAGGGTACTAAACTGTTACGTGATATCTGCCCTATTGTATGGCAGTGAGTACTGGACAAAAGAGACTTGAAGCAACATAAATATGGCCCTACAGAAGGATGCTGAGGATACCATGGACCGAACATGTGAGCAAAGACTAAGTTTTACAGAAAATGGAAACAAAAAGAAAGAATACTTAACACCAAGAACAGACAGTTAAGGTTTCTAGGGCGCGTAATGAGGAAGGAGGGCTTGGAAACTAAGGCTCACAGAACAGGATGAAGGCAATTGAGACAGAGGAAAACAGCGCATAACATCCTTAATTAGCTCGAATAGGGGTGTGTGGCAGAACAGAGTTTAGGAGAAACAACAGAAAGACAAAATTTATTAAGAGCTACAAGGGACAAGAAGCTGCGGAGAGCCATAATCTCCTACATCCTGAAGGGACACAGGACATAAAGAAGTATTTTTTTAAATTACCCCGCCATGCAATACAAAGGCTAAAAAAGTGTCTTAAGCCCAAAATAATATATACTGTCTTGAATAGGTAAATATGCAGCTATATATAATAAATGAGCAAAACCGTATCACCAAATTACTCTGCTGCTGTCGGCTGTTCTAGGAAGTTGTAAACAACGTGTGGCAATGTCAACGTAGTCGCTCAACGAACTAATGGCAGCTGATTTAAAAAATACCAAACCATGGGAGTTGCCAGCCAACTGAGTGACGGATTAAAAAGAGGTTGGACTGTATCTGAGGATGAAGCACTAAACCTGTAGATTAGTAGAGATGTGAATTGAATTTTTATCTAAAAATGTTCTATATTTTATGTGTCACGCACAAGAAATTACAAAAAAAAAAAATCAATATTTTGGGGATTATACACACCTATGTGAGCAATCATATATAAAAATGGCCCGGTATTAATTTTCCGAGTACACCTGATTGAAAGAGCAGTTAACCAATCTCTGTTTTAGACCCCCACTCAAGTACATACCCTAATAAACACAGAGTGGTTTTATACAGCAGTTATGCTGAGCGCACCTTAGTTACAGTTTCTGGGGGAGAGTGCATCATCTGGCATAATCAATAGTTTGAGCAAAACCTCGGTCACAATGACTTGTGACTTCATGCTATTACAACCATCGACAGTTTATGAACAGTTCCGTGTAACAAATTTCATTCACTAGGCTAAGGTCAACCCGTGGCATGGAGATGAGTGAGCCAGACCAATTACATCAGAAGCTCACCTCCATGACAAATCGGACATAGTGAGATCCGAACAGTGTTCTCATGGTCGGAAATCGAACGTGCTGGACAGTTAGCCACGCCTTCAAACACGCGCCAGCGCGAATGTAAGCACACACACGCACACACACACACACAAATACAAGAACACGCAAACGAGGATTGCTTCGAAAGAAGAATGTCCTATTTTACTTTGTTGGCTCACGATATCAGATGCGGATATTAACTTCCTGTTAATAATTCGTACTTTTTCTCCCTTTTCGTTGAGAACAGCTGAGCAGCAGTCTGACGATAGGGCCTCTGACAGACAAACGCAGACGCGACGAAGAGGTACCCTTTTGAATTCCCCAATGAGGTAGAAGTTGCACTCATTGACACTCTTCGAAACTTGCTAAACTTTGATGGGAACGAAACACTAGCTGTAGGTACAGCCAGGCGGTGGCTAAATCGATATGTGTGTGTGTGTGTGTGTGTGTGTGTGTATATATATATATACAGAGAGAGAGAGACATTTTTGCATTTTGATGTTTATCGCCGGTGAAAAGGAAAAGCCAGTGGTGGGTGAGGCTTCTGTACTCAAATAGTATTTTATAGTGAAAACATGTGCTACTCAAAAGTGTTTTTGTGCGGCGGTCCGTTATAGCTCTGTAGAAATAATTTTTCGGCAGTAATTTCGGAGAATCCCAAATATTAAAAAAAAAAAAAAAAAAAAAAAAAAAAAAAGAACAACACACACACGCGCACACATATAGAGATAGATAGATTTCCATATACATACATGTGTGTGTGTGTGTGTGTTCGTGTTAAAACCTATGTCTGGCGTGACCCACGTTTTAAGGAACCGCTTCTATTCATTCATGTACCTCGGATGAAGGTAAGGTTGACGAATAAGCTTAAATGGCCATAAACACTCTTAACCCTTCTGTTCAAATGGCGTCCGCTGACATTATTCTAAGTTGAGAGTGAAAAAAGTCTATATTCAGAATATAGCAACCTGTGTTATCTTTGCAAAAGTTAGATTAAACCAAAAAATGTATTATTGTTGCCATATCTGGACTGAACGTGTTTAATCCTCACTTTCCAACCTTGAAAGAGTCCAAAGTCGTTTACACGGTCTTTTATACACTGCAACCCCTTTCCTCATAGACAACGTCGCAATCCTGTCGCTACTTTATCGCTATTTCCATGGCAAATGTTAGGACAAGCTCCATTCCTTAGATCCCTCAGATCAGACAGTTTCAGATAAGACCCATCATACTGTGTCCACTCTCATTCACCCTGTATTCCCCTTGAACAATTTTTTTCGTTTCTTTTTTTAACGAGCAGACCAATTAACTTAGTGTAAAATGCTATGAGAATAAAGCAATTCCCAGTCCAATCGGGACATTGATTTACGGATAATTTTAATTATGAATTGACAAAAAAAATAAATTTCACTCAGCTTTTTGTCAAGAGTCACTGCACTGCTATGTGGAACATATTCCTGTACGGATGCTTGCCTGAACGTTACAATTTTAATCGCTTTAAGTCAAAGGCCAATAGTTACCTATCTTCCATAGCTACATAGTGTTCACCGAATACAAGGCCCAAGATTCCCTCAATATAGCAGGTTACTGAATGGGCTATGTGATATGAATGCAATTAATACATGGGTTACTGAATGGGATTTGTGATTTGAAATCATATACATCTGTTCAGTAAAATCTTACTGATAACTACACAAGCAACAGCGAATAATAATATTGTCTATTTATATGGGAGCACATATTGTACCTCACTCTTTTGTTTAAAATTATATTATAAACAATTTTAACGTTCCAGTGACCCCTTGGACAAGCGGGTGAGATTTAGATGTTTGTCCCCTACCGAGTTCTCTATGTGTCGTGTCCTTTCAGAACGTAGGCGATCATGGCTCTTCACTTCCCCCTATCCCATATAGCTTTCAATAGGTTTCGTCCCTCTGCCACCTCCCCCAAACCACGTTCTGTCATCCACTTGCTTAAACCCGCCAGGTATGTCATGCGTTGCTTTCCCTTGACTCTTTCCCTCTATTCGACCTGTGCGTTACAGATTCTCTAAACCCTCCTTTCTCATTACGCGTCCCAGAAATTTCAGCTGCCTCTTCCTGATGTTAAGTATAAGTCTCCTCCTTGTTTGCATCCTCTCCAAGACCTCATTGTTACGCACACTCTCGGTCAATGATATCCTCAGCATCCTTCTGTGGAACCACATCTGTCACCTCGAGTTTCTTCATCATCTTTGAGGAAACCGTTCAACATTCGCTGCCGTAAATGAGGACAGATGTCATGTAACAGCTCAGTACTCTTTTTCTTTGTTACCAAAGAGATCCTCCTGCCTCGCAATACTCTGCCTAGCTTTTGGAATGTTGTTATCCATGATTTGTCTTAGGATTGATGGTGGAGTGGTTTCCGACTGAAGTCAGTAATTGTTTTATTTTAATATTTATTCACAACTTCACTAATAAAACAACAAAACTGATGCCATTTTCTGTTAAAAATGAGAATCTGTAATCATTTCGAAGCATGTTTATCGGAAGCACTTTCAGTATATCTATTTTTAAATTTCCTTGAAGACAATATATATATATATATATTAAGCATATCACACCAAGTAAGGCGTGAGTGCCACTAACACGCAAGGGGTTACAGAAAGTGAGAGTAGGAGTAAAGAGGCTGTTTGAAGAAAAGATACAGAGAAGGACGGGGATCAGGATCAAGGCATCAGAAGATGGCGATTGACATTATATTTGAATATTTGAAGATTATAGCTATTAGGGAGGTAAGTAGGAGGAAGGGAGTTCCACTGACGGGAAGTGCGAGATAAGCTGTTGGGGTAGAAGAGACGGTTATATTTAACCGTTTTGACAGTGAAAGGATGGGACCGACATGCCAACCTAGTAGCACGCTTAAATCCATGCAGTTTGGGAGCCAGTGAAAGTAGCCCGTCAGAACAGTTGCCATGAAAATACTTGTAGAGAAGATAGAGAGAAATCACAGCACGTCTGTGAGAGAGTGACTGTAGACAAGATGCCAGATTAGGACCTATCACATTGCGTATCCGTCTCTGGATTTTGTACGTGTATATGGATTTAACACAATATGCAAGAGAAACTTACGTGTTTAATATAAAGGGTGTTCGAATAACTTGGACCGATTTTAAATGTGAATTAAGTTTAAGCGTCTAATGATTTTTTTTTTCTTTTAGATTTAACAACTTAAGTCTTTGGCAATTTCAACCATGGAAACATTAAAAATCAAACAACATGTTAAAGTTTCAAGAGTGCAAATGGAAAAAAATTGTTAGTAAATTCAAACAAACTGGGTCGGTGGTAAATGTGAAAACACCATCGCGTGCTCGTTTACGCCGTTCAGCTGAAAACATTGCTGCAGTGCACGAGAATGTAGCCAACAATCCAGACACCTCTATTCGTCCTCGCGCGCTGGAATTGAACCTCTCCACAACAACGTTACTTCGTTTCCAATTGCATACTCGATTGGTTGATTATGTCGACCAAAAATCGCGAAAATCATTAGTCGCTTAAACTTAATTCACATTTAAAATCGGTCCAAGTTACTGAAACATCCTTTATATAAAATAAATCCTAATAGGCAAATTGTTAAACCACTATTTCTCTTGGAAGAAGAGGAGAGAAATTTAGGATACGGATGAAGGAAAATAAATGATTTTATTCGCAATCTAGCAACAGAAGGAAAACATGAAGCTTGCTCAAAAGAAATTCATCTTGTTTATTCGGTGTTAAAAAATAACACTTGCAACAGAAACTCCACTAATAAAAACGACAATGACAACAACGCCAGTAATGATTACAAAATGTCTGAACCAAAAATACGCATTACTCTCATCATGAATTATAAAAAAACAACACGTGAATATTTTGACAAATATAAATTATATAATAAATGTTCTATATTTACCGATCTAAAAATGCATATTTTACAAGAGGATTTTTAGGGTGGGAGAGATTGCTGGTGACTAATACACTCCAAGCCTCAAAATTCAAAACTGAAAACTTTAGTTGCCCAACCTTATATTCAAAACAACGAATTAAACGTAGTAGAAAACATAGATACTGTTTAAGTGCGTGGTATAAACAAATAGAATTTTTTTAATAATTCGATTAAATATGCGACTTCCGCTCAGTTCACTTCCGGTTAATAGAATTTACATGGTAATTTTTTGAAAATGATAATTATCATTAAGTTTAATTATTATCAACATGATCATTAAGAAAAGATCGCCACTGATAAATTAAGATATGTCATTATGATGGAAAGAATGATGACCGGTGAAAAGAATTTACTATCATAAGCAGTTGAACGGTTATTTTTAAATTTTTTGTCAATTCATAATTAAAATTATCCGTAAATCGATGGCCCGATTGGACTGGGAATTGCTTTATTCTCAGAGCGTTTTACACTCAGTCAATTATGTGCTATGCGTAAAACATGATTAGGTGGTCATTTATCTTTTGATACATGACTGACGAGGCAGATTTTTTTCCCGCAGTAGGTTGGCATTTCTTTCTGAGATAGACCAGTTGCCATCCAGGGCTATAGAACCCGGTCTGTCCTGCTATTTACCCATGGGAGAAGGTGAGGATTCATACCTTTCCCAAGGGTATTAGCACGTAAGGAAATGTAATTGATACGGCTGGAATTCAAATTCGCCTCTCCTCAATCCGAGCCGCCATCCATTACTCCACCGTTGTTAATTGGTCTGTTCGTTAAAAAAAAAAAAAAAAAAAAAAAAAAAATTGGTTTAAGAGAATAATTTTTGTATGTTAGCATTCAATTAGATGTTCTTTTGCCTACGATATTTGTCAGAAATCGAAAAATATTTTCATCATAATATAAATACAAGTTCAAATCAACTCCAGACCTTTTAAAACGTAAGCTATATTTTGATTTTAATTTACTAATGTCAACTTTGAAACTGCGCTTACGTCATTGATAAATGCGCACTAATGTGGATGACCTTTCTTCCCAGTTCGTAATAGTACGCAATTATCAATCATGTAAGCACAATTTCAAGCTGGACATCTATAAACAGAAAAGTACAGATTTGTAAAATAAAAAAATAAAAAATAAACTACAGCTAACTCATATGACATGGATCGATTTGACACTATATTATGAACAGGGCCACCTCTTCCTAAAATGATTAAAAAAACAAAAAACAATATTTTTTGATTCTGACAAATTTCGTATGGAGTGGTTTTGTTGCAGGCCAAACATTATCTTAAGTTACTAAATCCGATAGCGATTTTTTTGTAAATCTCAAACTGTAAAACTAAAAAATATACTAAAAATAATGTTATGAAGGAACAAAGAGACGTTATCATTTGACGTGTATCTGTACTTAATATTTAAAGCACGTCGTGAAATGAATCCTCCCCCATGGTACAACTGGTATAAAAATTCGGTGGCCTCATTTATTCGTAGTTTCAGTAGTCAACTCACAAAATGAATAATTCTTAAGTTTTAATTAATAATCGTCGCAAAGCGCAAATGTATAGAAACCCCTGTATGAGATATAACCTTTAGTACACTGTATCGTTATCATTGTTTTATTTTAATATTAGTTATTGTCGCTGGTCTGTCACTAATTTATTTAACTTTATTATAGGTATGAATATTTATAAGATTCGTTATTATCCGCGATTTTAAGTGTCGCCGGTGAGGGGGATGTTCGAACTTATCCGCCCACTCCAAAGATAAGGAGAGACTACTGTATAGAGTTCAGAGTTAATTCTATTGCTGATAATCAAAAGTGACTTAAAAAAGATGGCGATCTTATGCATATCTGAAACCGTCCAGAAGGTAAAACTAATCCAACACTGAGGCGGCTGGTACCTGATCACCAGCGAAGGCCATTGTATACATCGGTTGTATAACTGCGATTAATCCCTAATAATTGGCCATGTTAAAAAGTATACGATGTTATATTATTCACATAACCCTCTTAGGAGAATTTTTTTTTGTTCCTATGTGATTTTATCAGAATAACTTATCACTAAGTTTGGTTTTAAATTATAACCATTTTTTTTTTTTTTTCGACAAAATTTGCTGGGTTCTTTTTAAACAAAGCAGCTTTATTTTTATCGTCGAATTTGTAAGTAAATCTTTTTTCACAAACAGTAAACTAAACAAGCAATCGTTGAATAGTCAAATTCTGTATGTTGGAAGGACTCCAAAGACAAAACAACGAATAAACCTTCTTTCAAGCCAAATACCAAACTTTAGAACCGATGAATATTAACACTAAAATGGGGCGGGGGAGGATGGACAAAAACCACCTTTCCCTATCAGTTGCGCATATGAGGGGAAAAAAGACAAAAAGGAAGTTCTTTTTTAAAAGAAAAAGAAAAACAGTAACACATAATCTGTTGATCGATTAAGGTGTGAAATTGCACGTCACCATATCACATTTCATTGACTACGGTGTTTATATTTATTAACGCTTTTTCCACGATACTAATTTTTCCTACATTTTATATACAGGGTGATTGAAAAGTAACTCAGTATTTTATGTATGATGAACTCTCCAGTCTTGTAAAAATTATCGTTAGACGGGAGTGTCCATCATACATAAAATAGGGAGTTACTTTTCAATCACCCTGTGTGTTATTTGTGTGTGTGTGTGTGTGTGTGTGTGTGTGTGTCTCTCTCTCTCTCTCTATATATATATATATATACACACACACATTGTCATTGTCATTGTCTCCCAAGTACAATTTGTTGCAATGAACTTGGAGCCTTAAACCTAACTTAGCTGCTGATTAGTGCTGCTAGTCATGTTTTGACTCCTGCCGCCCGGGCAAGCAATAACTGAGCAGTATTAAAAATATAGACATGAGTAGTGGAACGAGAACAGCCTGTATATTAAATAAAGGATTCAGTTCAGAATTCCCTGTAGGTCACCCCGATCGATATACACCAGAGGTCACAACGGCCGAAACATTTTGATGACAAAGAAAGATGAGGACAATAGTCCGATTATAAATAGTGTAAATAAGAATAATAAAGAGTGATCCCAGAAATTTGATCAGAAATTGTTTCTACAAGTCTCTGCATGTAATGAAATGGCTTCTTTTTTTTCTTTTTTTTTTCGCAAATGGATTGTATGCCGTTATTGTTTACAATTTCGTGTTTGTTGGTTTTACGTAGATTTGCGTATCAATGTTTTTTTTGCTGCTACTTTTGACTGTGTCTTGAACCGGTTCCTCCATTGTACGCCTGAATGTCTGGGCCTTATAAGAGCACCTGTTATATTCATAAAAAAGTATTTGCTTTGTACTTATGACTTATCTCCGACTATTCCTTGGTTCGACCTACGTGCGCAATTGTATATATACACTTTTAGAAGCCCATCCTTCCAGTTTCAACAGACACTGATCATTTTCTTTAAATCTTTCGAATAAATTAAATCTGAAACTTTCACAATCGATCAATGATAACACAAAGGTCATTTTAAGCGAAAATAATTTTCAAAAATAACAGATTACACTGGTCAACACGATTTTTGGTGCCAAGAAATAAAACACATTTTTTAGCGAATTTGATACTGCTAATTCCGAAAATGACTTTAGTTTTCATGGTTGGCTACCGTTTTTGCTGTACTAAAATTACTCATTTTGGGGGGGAAAAAAAAGATGAATTTACGATCTTGGCTGATCGCAAAATTTAGTTAATAAAGGTCTTTGAAAACCATCAATTATCAGATGAACTGCTCAGCCCATGTCAGCAAAAGACAAAACTATTTTTATAAGAAAAAAAGTGTTTTTGAGTCAAAAATTTTTAGAATAGATGTATCGAAGTTTTCCAATTTATTGCCAAAATTCAAATTAAATGATAAAGTTTATCATAGGTACCTTCATGAGATTGCTAAAAAAGAGCATAGTCTGATGAAAAAGACGCCAAACTTGAAAACAAAATTTTATCGCCTAAATGTTTGTTATTATTAAGAGTAAAGACCGAAGTATTTTTAATTATTTTTAAAAAATTTTCCTTCTTTTTAGAACATTCTAAATTTTGATTAAAAAAACCTTGTTTCTCTTTGTATCACCGGAACTAGTAAAATAACATATACAATTTTTTTTTTCTATGGCAGACATTAATTTGTAAAATCTTGCAAAAATAAAAATAATTGTCGGATGTTAATGAAACTTTCAGAAACTATTCACAAATGATGGAAATTATTATAAATATGTTTTCTTTTTTTAAAGTCATGGCAAAAATATTTTTTTATATTTATTACTCTTCCACCAACTAATTTTATTAAAACTCTAGAAATTCAATCGCATTAAGTTTAGTGATTAGTTAAAAGCACAAGGCTTTGAGGAAATCATGTATTTTTTTTTAATTGGACCCCCACCTGAAAATCAGTTTATGAATTGTAACATACAAAACTTAATAAAACAAAGATGTTATTTAATTTCAAATGCTTTTATTTGCTTTTAGTTGTTTCGGACAATATTTTCTGAAAGCAAAAAACTTTTCGATGAAAAATGAATTTTTAATACAATTATTTGTTATTTCTTTAATTATTGTAGATTTTTACATTTAAGTTGTTAAAATATTATAAAATAAGTTGAAAGCCCTATTCAGTTTCGTAAATGTCCTTATGAGATAGATCATTTTTATCGCATTGTAAATTGTATAATTTCGACCAATCAGAAGACCCACAGTAATTAAGAAATGTAATTTTGTTTTTATAATACGGCTATAATTTAAAGTACAGAAGGCCAGCAAGAATACAATTAAGTTGCGTTACTTGAGTTAAGTATTGATCTGCGCTGTTGAGGCCTTCATTTTTGTGAAACACGTGTGGAGAAGTTAACTTGATTTTTCAATTTCAACTGAGAAGGGTACCCACAAGTATTAGTATCATCTTATGAAATTTATATGATCTTATTTTTATATTAATTTCAGTTATGACATTTTTCCAGAAATGAAATATCAAAATTAATAATAAAATGAATGGAAATACAAATAACACAGTAAAATGTAATAAATGTACATAAAATTATAGTATTTTATGTACACTTCTGATAAAATTTCATAAGAAAGGTACCTATAAATTAATTAGATACCTTTCTTATAAAATTTAATCTCACTTTCAACAGTCTTATTTTATTTTTTTTATAATATATTTTCCATGAAGCATCGTAAACGTAAAGGTGAAAGCTAAGTACAAAAAAATTAGTGCTGAAAGTTTTCCTTAAAAATAACGAGGTAAATAATTTGTTCACTTAAATCTAAATATATCACATCTGTCCTCCCGTACGATAACTTATCCTCACGTAAACTATCAATACGTGATGAAATCATCACTCATCACCTGTCAAATGACACGAAATGTTATGACCTGATTTGTTTTATTTTTAAACTACTTCCTTTCGGGGCAGAAACTAAGTAATGCTTGTTTCAAAATATTTTAAATAAACATTAAAATTTCTAATTTTATTAAAATTAGTTATGAAAAAGTTGTAATTGATTTTTAAAAGAATTTGAAACTGAGATTTTTATTTTTTTATATAAAATGTTAAAAAATGGTGAACATGTTTGATTATCTATCAATTTTGCTGACTCAAAAAAACCCAAAAAAAACACGATTTTTAACGAAAATTACGGACGTGTTAGGAAGGATTAAGAATAGTGAAAAATACCCCCAAAATACTTTGATCTTTCCTCTTAATAATAACAAACATTTAGACGATAAAATTTTGATTTCGTCAAGTTTGGCGTCTTTTTCTTTATGCTATGCTCATTTTTAGCGATCTCATGAAGGTATCTACTTTATCAGTAATACACTTTAGTAAAACTGATAATTAAGGTGACATCAAAAAATCTTCTGTTTGATATTCTTAAATTTATCCCATCACTTTTATCCCTTCACTACAGAAGGAAACCAAGTACATTGAGAGCATTTTGTTTAGTTGGAAAGAAACTCCAACTAAAAACATCCCAACTGAATGCACCTATATATTGTCCTTAAAGGAACTTAATATTGAATATGACAGACAATCAAGAAAGAGAAAATTTTTACCATAGTTCTTATGTTGGTATTTATCAATCCCCCCACGAGGACCGAATGTGGGACAAGGCCGGTTTAATGTGGGTATCTCCAAGCCAGTAGGCTCGGCCAAAAATATGACTTTTGAACCCGCCTAGACGGGTTCAGGTCCTGTCTACCTCCCCGAAGGAAACCTTGCCCTTCGGCAAAGCTTCCACCGAGTTCCTCTCTGCATTAGAGAGTTCGACAGCAAACCCGACTCGGAAGCTCACAAAGCGCAGATACTACACTTTGATCCTAGCAACCGAGCCGAGTTTTGATGAACCATAGTTCTTATGTTGATATTTATCAACACCCCCACGTGGAGTTAAATGTGGCACAAGGCCGGTTTAATGTGGGTATCTCCAAGCCCGTAGGCTCGGCCAAAAATATGACCTTTGAACCCGCCTAGACGGGTTCAGGTCCTGTCTACCTCCCCGAAGGAAACCTTGCCCTTCGGCAAAGCTTCCTCCGAGTTCCTCTCTGCAGTAGAGAGTTCGACAGCAAAACCCGACTCGGAAGCTCACAAAGCGCAGATACTACACTTTGATCCTTGCCACCGAGCCGAGTTTTGAAGAACCATAGTTCTTATGTTGATATTTATCAACACCCCCACGTGGAGTTAAATGTGGCACAAGGCCGGTTTAATGTGGGTATCTCCAAGCCCGTAGGCTCGGCCAAAAATATGACCTTTGAACCCGCCTAGACGGGTTCAGGTCCTGTCTACCTCCCCGAAGGAAACCTTGCCCTTCGGCAAAGCTTCCTCCGAGTTCCTCTCTGCAGTAGAGAGTTCGACAGCAAAACCCGACTCGGAAGCTCACAAAGCGCAGATACTACACTTTGATCCTTGCCACCGAGCCGAGTTTTGAAGAACCATAGTTCTTATGTTGATATTTATCAACACCCCCACGTGGAGTTAAATGTGGCACAAGGCCGGTTTAATGTGGGTATCTCCAAGCCCGTAGGCTCGGCCAAAAATATGACCTTTGAACCCGCCTAGACGGGTTCAGGTCCTGTCTACCTCCCCGAAGGAAACCTTGCCCTTCGGCAAAGCTTCCTCCGAGTTCCTCTCTGCAGTAGAGAGTTCGACAGCAAACCCGACTCGGAAGCTCACAAAGCGCAGATACTACACTTTGATCCTTGCCACCGAGCCGAGTTTTGAAGAAACATAGTTCTTCTGTTGATATTTATCAACACCCCCACGTGGAGTTAAATGTGGCACAAGGCCGGTTTAATGTGGGTATCTCCAAGCCCGTAGGCTCGGCCAAAAATATGACATTTGAACCCGCCTAGACGGGTTCAGGTCCTGTCTACCTCCCCGAAGGAAACCTTGCCCTTCGGCAAAGCCTCCTCCGAGTTCCTCTCTGCAGTAGAGAGTTCGACAGCAAACCCGACTCGGAAGCTCACAAAGCGCAGATACTACACTTTGATCCTTGCCACCGAGCCGAGTTTTGAAGAAACATAGTTCTTCTGTTCACGAAAGTTTTATTTCTGCTCTTAGTTTATTAAATGATTTTATGAAAATGCTTGTTGGTCTTGGTATATTCAATCGTGTTATTTTTTAAAGAATTAGGGTCTGATTGTTATTGTAAAAATTCTATTTCTCAATAAATAGACCAATATTTGTTGGTTTACATACTAATTGGGAAGTTTCTACAATTTCATTTTGAGAAATATTGCCCTCAATCAATATCATATATACAGAAAACAAATGAAAAAAAAAACTGCTTTTTTTTCAAAAATGAGTCATTTCTGTACATCAAAAACGGTAGCCAACCAAGAAAAAGTAAGGTCATTTTCAGATTCACTGCCTTCAAATTAGCTAAAATATATGTTTGGTGTCTAGACACCATTTCGAATTTTTTTTTTTTTTTTGTTGAACAAAGTTATCATCAGGGTTGTGGTAAATTATTAACTTATATACATATATTAAAATTAAATGTGAAACTAAAACTTTGCTTCACTACCAGCAGTGTAACACGACACTTCTTAAATTATTTTGTCCTCTCCTTAAAAAAAAAAAAAAAAAAAAAAAATCAGCATTCAGTGACCTTCCCCAAACAACATTTGTCAGAATCGAAAAATATTAACTTTTTTCAAAAGGGTGTGGTGGTGGTGGGGTTCCTGTTCAAAATATAAATACAATATTAAATCGATCCCTTAAAGAGTTATTTGCACTTTGTTGTTTTTTTTTTTATTATTTACAAATGTCAAGTTTGAAACTGGGCTTACGTCAATGATAAATACGAACCCTTGGTTCTAATCTATACTGGAAATGACTGAAAAAAAAGAAAAAAAAAAGTCCCCTCCCCTAATTTATAGACAAAACACAGATGCATGCTGGGATTTCTTTCTAGCACATAAGATCGGTCACTTCTCGGTCTCATCAAGTTTAGTTCTGTTCTTTTTTAGTCTTGAAGTCAGAACGCCGCGATCGTTTGTCTGCATTCATTCTGTCTGTTAACGCCATTCTTAGTTTGGGAATATTTTTACCTCATTACAGTTGCTTTGCCTTGTATATATTGTTTGCTAAATATTATTTTTGTCTTGTTCTTTTCTTTCTCTTGTTATTGAGTTTTGTAAAATTTGTCAATTCTGTTTGTTGGACATTTCTGCCAATTACTCTACATGTGCTATTATTATTTGAGGAAAAAGGACATCATCAGCAGTGGGCAGTTATCAATAACGTAAGCACACTTTCAAACTTGATATTTTTTTACAAATAAAAACCAAATTACAGATAAAGGAATATCGAAAGATCAATTTGACACGATATTTATATGAGGAACAGGACCCCACCCTTCTAAACTGGTCAATCTATATCTGTCGATTCCGATAAATATCGTGGCTTGAGGAATGTCTAATGAATGCAAATCTATAAAAATTGTTTAAAAAATTATTCCATTTTTTTTATTTTTTTTCCGAACGGACTAGTCAATTTAAGTAGTAACTATAATATTTTTTTAATATAATTTAGCACAAAATAAGTACCTGCGCGTTATACACGAAGGTAAACCTTTGGCATGCGTTGTGTGGCAACGGGAGATTTAGAGTGTAAAGAGGTTACTAGTTTTCATATTTTTATTAGTGGTTCAACTTTACCGTGACAGTTGATTCTTTCTGCTTAAGTTATACTTTTCGTTATGGTTTTAGTTTTATATCATTTTTTTTTTTTAATTATTTTAATAGTGATGGAATGCAATAGCAATTGACTAAGATTTTCTGAAGAGAAAACCTTCATACAAAATGCCTACCAAGCTTTCGTTAAAGATTCTGTCTTCTTCTATGTGCCATGTCCCTTCAGGATGTGGAATATTATGACTCCTATCCCTTGTAGTCCTTAGCAATGTTTGTCCTGTTTTCCAAGACTCCTGCCACTTTTTCCGTCACCCATTCACACAATCTCGCCAGGGAGGTTACACGCTGCTTTCACCTTTCCTTATTACGTGATAAGGAAATCTCAGCCCTCTTCCTGGTTCTGAATAGAAGTATCGTTTTTAAAGCTATTAAAAATGGTTCAACCGTACTAATTATATACAAACAACAGTAAAGCATGCAATCCAAGAGAAACAAAAAAAAAAAAAAAAAATGAACATCGTTGCAATATACAAACATCTGTCAGTTATTAAAATCACATTAATTAGCACTGTCGTGGTTTATTATGCTTAGCTTGGTCTGGCACAAGGACACCAAGAGGAGACACCCAGTGAGAATCCAAATATTCATATTTAACATTCCATTTTATTCAACGCCTAGATTTTTATTTTATTTACTCTCGGCCAGTCTGTGGGGGTGCGCTTCCCCAGATCCATTGTACGATATGGGAACCTTACATATTCGCCTGCAATGTCGGAAAGAAGCCATTTATCTGTCCAACGAGTTTTCACACGTGCGAACATATCGAGTGCATCCAGGCCATCCAGGTTTTCACCTCTCGGGGTCACCACTGAAAACTGGTGAATCGCAGATCTCTACACCTCTACATCTCAAGTTAACTAAGTACCTGGCTTCCTTTTGACCGTCTGGTGTGAAATTGAGTGCCAAGCTTATTCTAGTATAACACATTGATTTCACTACTAGCAATGATCAACCGTACGAGCTCGCTATTATCCTAAGACGACAATGTCAGGGTTATTTCCTAAATTTAGTTTAGCACAAAGAAACAAGTACGAAACACGAAATAATAATTGAACTTTGTCCTCTAATCATAATCAACCAGATCAGCGCGAACCAAGGCACCAACATTATCTGATTGAGAGAGGAGGTCTATAATGTCTTTTTTGTTGGCAGCCCCTTCTATTTACATTTAATATCCAAGTATTAGGTTGGTGCAAAAATAATGACGTAATAATGTCGTTTTTTGACGTATTTTTAACGTCAAAAAACGACATTATTACGTCATTATTTTTTAACCAAATTAATATTATCGAGTTAGACTAAACATAAGTACTGAGAGTCTCTGGTGTCTGGTTACACTAAATACTTTAGTTTTACAAGATCCGGAATAGGAGATAATTTTAGCCATTTTTAGAGTGATGGCTGCACTTATAGTCCTATATCATCAAATACGTTATTTCAGCTAATGTGACAATAGGGCTGGTTCATTTTTCACTTCTTTTTTTTTTAAAGAAAATCCACATCGCACTATGTAAAGCTGGAGTTTCATGTGATAAGTACTGACACCAAAACAGATTCATAGCCCTCACCACTTTTTGAGCATATAGTTTTCAAAATCGTCTGAAAAATGTACAGAGATATCTAATTTTCGCAGATTTTTGCTTACAGACTGACTTCAAATTTTACTATTTCAAGAATAAATCCAAATAGAGTTAATATCTTTTGTATTAGATACATTGAAAATATATTCAAACCAGAATTCTGATGATGAATCACCACAAGCAAAATGGACATTTTTTTTTACTGCATTCGTTAAGTAAAATCTGTGAAAAAATTTTAATTACAAAAAAGGTTACTCAATGAATAAGATTTGTTAGATTATTTGTTATATCATAATTAATAAAAACAAAAAATAAACAAAAGTGTATATAACACCATAATACTACTGGGCACAAAATGTTTTAAATTTGCATTGTTTATTGAAAATCCACGAAAGCCATTGCCCTGCATAACATATTACGCCATAATATAGCTAAATTGTTAAGTATAATTTTCCTTTGAAGTAAATGAAGATTTTATTTAATGGCACAAGGATTTAGTAATAATGTGCTTGTGCATCTTGTCCATATAAAGTTTCAGAAAATTATAAATTTTATAAGGCTGTGCTATAAGGCTTTCACTAAACACCGGAATGAAATTTCAAGACTAAGATTTTGAACCTAAACATAATCATTAAACTAGTCGCCTTGGGCTTTTGACAATTTTGTTCCGCATCTAAGGTTCAGATTCTCAAAAAAAAAAAAAAAAAAAAAAAAGAATTGCCAACTGTTAAGTGTAAACAATAAATACTTTTTAAAATATCGACTTTTACGCAATTATATACAAAAGTAAACGAAACTGTGAGCGTATCCCAGCGACAGAGGGTTGCACTTATTGCCAGGTTGCCCATAGACCTATATATAGATAAAGATAAATAAATGCTAGTGGATGATAAGTTCTCAACCAGACACACTCCCTGAAATCTGACCTAGCAGAATTCATTTTGGAACCTTTTAGGGATCTGGCTTAGAACATTTCAGCACCCCGTTGAATAAGAACCAATTGATATTCCGTACATTAATATACACCTAATTACATATACTAATATACACGTACATATTACATACATACGCTTACACAATTATTTGTATTTGTTTACATAAAAGACATACAATATATAAAAGTGGGCAACAGTCTGCTTCATGCTTCAACGCAATCTCTCTCTCTCTCTCTCTCTCTCTCTCTCTCTCTCTCTCTCTCTATATATATATATATATATATATATATGTATGTATATGTATGTGTGTGTGTATCTATCGATGGATGTAAATTAGTAAGTAGAATGTTGATGAACATTTTTAAAAAAGCATTTACTTTATTAAAAAATATTTTAACACCTTCCTTCCTTGTCAATATTTGATCGATTGATTTGTTTCTTTTTACGGCTTATCAATCCTTTGTGGGTTATTTAAGGCCAAAATTTTTGAGCGAGATAAAATTTTTTCAGGTACAAATTCTACTATTTAATCTATAGCTGGGGGAAGAAAAGATCGATTCACAGCTTTCCTATAACTTAATGTAACGAAATCGACTGGTATTCGAACACGGCTCCGAGAGTTCTAATTCTGAACCGCTATCCATTATAGAATCCCCATATCCCTTTGCCAATGCACCTAATTCAGTGATGACTAATAATCGCATAGATCGAATAGTGATTTACTAAACGTAGCACAATGTTGCAAGTTTTGAACACCCAGTGTTTTAAACTTGCTACTCAGTCGGAATTGATCTAGTGAAACTCACTTGTTAACCATTACACAACGGTAAATTTATCAAATCATATAGATCGAACATTATACAATGAACCTTTCAGATCAAAATTTAGTAACTGTAACAGGTTGAGGATTCACTTCGCATGATCTTTCAGGTAAACAATATGGCTTTCGCTTCTCTAAGTCAACCGTCCTTGTGCTAACGATTATTACTGAATTTATCTATCAGCTTTTAGATAAAAACAGCGAGGATTGGGCTGTGGCTTTATATATCTCGAAAGCGATTCACAGGGTTTAGCATGCTGGTCTTCTCCACAAGCTCAAGGGCTTCTGTGTTTCTGGGCGGATATTTGACTTGATCTAATCGTCCTAACAAATCGGATAATGAAGGTTATCTTGAACGACCACGCTTCTAGATCATTTCGCATTAATGCGAGGGCCCTCTATTCTTGGATCTACATTATTCTTTATTTTCATTAAAGTCCTTCCCGATGTCATTAGCTTTCAACTAGCTATTTAAATTTTAACACCTCCAAAACGAAACTACTATCCTTTAATCATCATAGAGAACCACTTTTGCCCTCAATCAGAATGGCTGATGCTAACCTCCGGGAGAGGAACTCATTGCAGCTTCTTGGTCTCACGTTTTGTACTAACATGAAGTGGATCGATTATATTGAATCATTTGCTAACTCTGCTGCTAAAAAAGTTGGTTTGCTGTGCCATGCCAGACAATTTTTCTCATTAGAATCCATCTTGTAAATTTATAAGTCTACCATACGCCTGCGCATTAAATATTGCTGTCCTTTCTGGTATAACCAGAGATTCTAAACAAAATCCAAAGAAGGGTCCGTAATGTTATCGGTTCTGACCTGGTATTTCGACTTCAGTCAAATTCCAACCGCCGTGACATGGCCTCACTCTGTCTTTTCTATAAATATTTTCAGGGCAATTGTTCTAATGAGTTCTTCTCCTTGGTACCTCGACCTCATGAAGTTAAGCGTACGACTAGATTGGCAATTAGGTCTCATCGTTTTACTGCTGAAATAGATTTATATAACCGTAAGTTCTATTCTAATAGTTTCTTTTCTCGCACTTCTCGCTTGTGGAAATTCCTACCGATTCCTTTCTTCCCTGTCATCTACAATAATCAAACATCTTAATACAACATAAGTTGTCATCTTTTGTCTTCTTGAATCCTGTTCTTTTATTGTCCTTTATCCTCACTAAAGTCTTATCATTCTCTTCCCAGTAACCGCTTGCGTCTTAGTGACATTATCACCTTGATTGGGTGAAATTATAAAAAAAAATGTAATACAGAGAACCTTTCAGATAAAATTCAGCTATTGACTAAGTGACAGGCTACGGACTTATTGATGTAACTTCATATATGTGAATAAAAATAAAGATTTTTTTTATTTAAAATAAAATAATATTCGCGTTTTCTTACAGCTCTATTATAAACATATTAGATTTTTCTTTAAAGAAAACGGTTCAGTAAATTCTTGAAATTTATTGGTATGCGATTTAGAATTCCCAAATATGTATGTCAATACGCATTGGTGTGTATAATAATTGTGTATGCGTCGATGGACATAGCTCTCAAAATGCTTTCCGTTCTAAAACCATCTACTCAAGCATATAGACACCTGAAAATGGCCTACGGCTATATCACGTTAAAACACTGATTATCGTACGATCACCAAAGTTAAGCAAAGTGAAACCAAGTTAGTACCTAGATGAGCGAACGCTTGGGAATACCAAGTGCTGTAAGCTTGGGTGCTCGGGTGATACAATGGCTGATGGCTCAGAATTGGAAGTCGGAGAGCAGAGTTCTAACTCCAGTCAGGTTCCTAATATTCACTTACGCGTAAATATCCTTAGCAAATGTATGCATCTATCTCTTCTCCCCCAGTTATGGGTTAATTAAGCATCCTTGGCAAAGGTATGAATCATCATCTTCCCTCCCAGTTATGAGTTAATTAAGTATCTTTGGCAAAGGTATGAATCGACCTCTTCTCTTCCAGGCTTAATTAAGAGGTGTATCAATAAATCATTGTTATCCCCCAAAATTTCATACAATCTAAATATATTTTCTGGCTTTAAATAACTTAAAACAGGTTGATAAGCCGTAAAAAAAACAAATCAATCAATCACAGATGAAAAGACTTAAAGCCACGGAGATGCTGTTCTATGGACGTGTGTTCAGAATATCATGGACAGAGCATACGACAAATGAGGAAGTTCTAAGAATAGAAGTTGCAATTAAAGTGGTACCGACAACCAGAAAAAAACTAATGAAATTTGGAAAATTCTTAAAGCGGGAAATACTTGGAAAATTTAACACACCCAAGGCACATTGAAAGCAAAAGAAGCAAAAGAAAGTCTTGCGAAAATTTTTTTTTCAAATTGGATAGGTTGATTTCACATGTGAATCCTCGTTGTGTTATTTAGTGACGAATTTTGTAACGGGCACACAGTGAGGATCGGACTCACTACTCAGTAGTAATGGTTAACGAGACTAGCATCGCTGACCATTACCTCAATCAGATGCGACTGAACAAATAAATGATAGAACAAATGGCACAAAGACAAAAATGGGGTCTACTGAGATAAGCAAAATATAGGAAAACGTGGGGACCCATTACCGCTTACATCTTGAAATGCCATGAGAGAGAGATAAATTTTGTAAAATAAGAAACACGGGAAATAATATTGGGTCCTATGAACTTGTTACGGTCGTAGATACATTATATGTACTGCAGCCACAGCAGCATTGGGTGTGTCTTTAGTAATATATTCAGATGGAGGCCATCGGTATTTAGGCTAGTTTTGAATTCAGAGTTGTCCTCCCGCGAAACTGGTTACCATTCAAGATTAGTGAATCCAGTCTGCCCTGGTATTTAAGCCATTACTGTTGCAAGAAGAGGCGGATTCTTACCTCTCTCAAGAGCATTGGCGCGAAATTGGACAGACTAACCCGGAATTTGATCTCGGCTCGCCAATTCCATTTTCCGTGCGTACATCTTTTACACCACCTGCACATCCTAAATATTAGTTTCATGCAAAACCTGCGCTATTTTTTTTTTTTAAAGTAGAAACAACACATACAGCTGAAAATTGTTTTTGTTTTTTTTTCTTTATTTTATTTTTTATTGTTATTTTATTTATTTATTTATTCGCATATGCCTAATACATTATAAAGACATTTCAGTTCTTCACAAAT
The DNA here is from genome assembly GCA_963932145.1 of Acanthosepion lycidas. Taxonomy (NCBI): domain Eukaryota; kingdom Metazoa; phylum Mollusca; class Cephalopoda; order Sepiida; family Sepiidae; genus Acanthosepion; species Acanthosepion lycidas. The sequence goes on along the minus strand of OZ010582.1, from coordinate 33,070,101 downwards.
CGTTTTATGTCCTTGTTTATTTAGGAACACGAAGGAAAATTAGGACGTAGCAAATGAAGTGAAGTCAATCGTATCTGAGCGCAGGCTGGGGTGATTTTCTCCGAGGTTCACTCAGGCTCGGTACAGAACTAACAAACAACTGGCATCACGAAATTAAAAACTTACAAAACATTCTTATAACCAATCTCAGAACTGAAGCGGAAATTCTTCCCCAATAAATGAAATTGGGCGCAAAAATAAAAACGAATAAAAATTACTTGAGCTTTTTATGCGTCAATTCTAAGAATTCCGTTTATAAGAAAGGTATATAAATTTACTTAACTCTTTAACATAAAATATGAAAAGAATTATATTTATTAGTGCGTGTAGATAGGCTAGAAAGTGAAACAGTAGATGTGCTAGTAGAAAATGTCAACACAGAAAACAGAATATCTTGACAAAAGATCTTGTCCCTGGCATCTCAAGATGGCGGATAAATTAGAAAACATTTCTCATTCTTTTTTACCCTTGAGGAACTCTTGAAATAGTTGTCATGTCTCAGAGAACCTCCGCATAAAAAAAACTATTCTAAATTATTAATATCTATTAATAATAATAATAATAATATCTATCTCTTTTATATTTTTATCGCAGTTCCTGTGGTAAAAATAATAAATGGATACTGTGTATACTTCTTGAACTTGAGTGAGTCACTCAATGATAAACGAATTCGCCACGTAGATGTCCTGTACACTTATCAGTGTAAAACCGCTTTCACTAGTTACCATATAGACATCGCTAGACACATCAGCAAAATTACGAATATAGAATTAAATAAAAATTACTCAAAATTCTATTAGCCTATTCATTACGGAATCTCTAGTGAGCTCTTGGTATAGAGAATGTCTGAATATACACTTTTCTATAACGAAATTACTATTCAGACATTAGTAATATCAAACAACGGTGACACACACACTTGTGTGTGTGTATATATATATATATATATATATATATATATATATATATATATATATATATATATATATATATATATATATAAGAGAGAGAGAGACAGAGACATTTATCTTGTCCCTGATTTTCACAGATTACATCCATTGTAAAACTGAATTCAACGACAATTCGAGTTTGCAGTCAAGCCTCCTGACGAATGGATGTAATCTCCACGAAACCCCGAGTAGGGACAAGATAAAAGAACATTTAACTGTATCTTCTTTTATTAATGCCGTCTTGGAAATTAGAGGACACCATATTTCTGGTTTTAAACAGTCGTTCTGCGGTTAAATAACATTAAATGTCACGGCTGCTAAAGCTACACTAGTCTTTACTTATTACGTCAGGTACGTCATCCGACTGTGTCGATCTATAGAAGTGAAGTAAGGCGTAAACATTCAATGAAACGTTGTCTAATATTTTGCACATCTTTTTATAACGCTAAAAGAAACTACTGTATAATCGTTCAGGAATACTTCAAGCGCGTTTCTTTTTTCTTTCTTTTTTAAATAAAATAAAAGAATCAGAACAAAAACAATAATAAATAGCGACTAGAAAACTTCAAGCAATGGAAGATCTGTAAATAAAGGATTACGTTGATTCTGTTAGATTCCTTACAGCTACCGATAAATTTTTCTCAGTATTCTATAATTTCTGTAGAGATCATTCAAGTTTATTGGGGTTTTGTGCCTGATGATAATTTCGTTCTTTTTTGTCATGAGTTCAATGATTTTGAGGTCAGTTGACGGAACTGACAACGAGAAACTCTTATTGTTTTAGATATAGTCTATGACTAAGCAGTGGATAAAAACTTACCAAAGATTCTTATAAATTTGGGCGTATATTATGCAATATTTTGAGGTTAAATTTACTAGATGTGATACCCTAAATGCAGTCCAACAAACTGACACCATTTAAAGACATAGGAATGTTATGGTACGTGATTCTTTCTTCGTGTTTAACAAATGTTTTAATGCAATGTGAATAGTCCTCTTCGCCTAACCATCTTCTAATATTAATGATGTTAAATTCCGACTTGTCACTCTAGGACTTTCATTTCGGATACACTTTGGTGAAATAGACGCCTCTCTACCAAGTATTTCAAGAAATGAATGGAAATAGTGAGAACACCTACCTTGAATCCATCATACAAATTCAAGATGTGGAAGTAGTAATTATTAAACACTTCAAATACGTCACTGTATGGACCAATTATAATAAATTTAGTATAAGAGATAAGGAAATTGAGTATAGAATAGGCTCCGTTAGAGATAGTTTTCCCCAATACCGCATGCTGCTACAAAACCAAAATATTAACCTAAAAATTCCAGTCATGTTCTTAAATAGCCTCATCAGACCGAGACTTTCATATGGATGTCATGCAAGGAATCAAACTCTTTCAGGTATATCTAAACTATCAACTGTATACAAACGCTTTCTCAGATCAATGGCTAAAAACGGCTTTCAGCTAATGAAAGCTGTATATCTTAGCAACGACAACACTACTTCAAACCCCGTATGATGGCGTTGCAGAATCACAAAGAACTGTATCAAATCACATAAACCATATCATGTGAGGACTTTCAACAGCAGCCACAACTAAAATAGATAGCACATGCTAAAGATATTAAGAGAAAATAACGACAAACAAGATGTTGACGTTCCACACTACATTACACAGAAGGTTGCTTGGTTGTTTTATGGCATATCAACATCAGTGGGTCATTTAATGCCAACAAAAATTTTTAAATCGATTCATAGCGGTAGTTTGGTAAAAAAAAAATGTGTATATATGCATATATATTTGAACCATTTTTTCAATTACTCATATTTTTGAGTACAACCCAACTTCTTTTAGGAAATTTACAATCTTGGATGGTTTTATTTTCGTAAAAAGTTTTAAATTTCTCACTTTGTAGATAATTTTTTCTTCAAAAATTATTGTTGGTAATAATTTTTTTTTTTATTACAAAGTATTTCTGTTATTAAAACCTATTTTTACACAAGTTTGAGTGTTAACTATTTGCCCATAGCTGGGACCCTAACAAGTGCTACCACCCCGGGTCAGGGTGGACCTGGGAACACCAGCAATTAAGAGGTGGTTCCACACTCCTCAAAACCTTTGCTGTTGGACGTAGTTTATCGTCTTACTCAGGACGCGGATGTAGTTTAACATCGAACCCAGGACAGTCACACAGAAGGCTAGGAAGGAAATCACCCATCTGTACTGGAAAAGGAAATAATAATTATAATAATAATTGGGCTTGAACGATTGTTTCAATGGAGAGATTACATAAATTTCAACCGAAAGTAGTACCGGCTGCTCGATCAATAAATGACAAAAATGTTTCCTTATAGGATTGAAAAACAAAAACAACAACAAAAAAAAAACAAAAAAAAAAACACGCCCATTTGGAAATTCTGGCAAAAATTGTCAAACTTTAATGAAACTTTCGGAAATTATTTTTTAAACACTTCTTTTTCTTTTTGAAATCTGTTAGCTCCCAACTCGTTTTATTTTCCTTTATTTTTATGAAATTTTGAGAAATTCTTTTCTGCATAGCTTAATGTTCATATTTATCATGAGCACAAGACCTCGGTGAATTTAAAACATCAAAACATTTTGGGTCAAGCAGAACACTCAGTTTGAGAAAATCTGCACTGAATGGTCAAATAAATGCATGAAATAAAACTAAGACATTTTTTTAATTAGAAAAGCTTTTAATTGCTTTTATGAATAAAATATATTAGGGACACTAGCGGCTTCAGAAAAAATTTCCATGAATAATGAATTTTTACAAGAATTATTTACTTTTTTAAAAATTTTAATTAGAATAAATTATGAACTTAAACCTTTTCAAATATTTTGTATTAATTAAATTTCATACTGTTAAAATTGTATTTGCTAATTATCAATGGAGAATCCCACTACAATTCTCGTATTTTAACAATTTTGAATACTTTTTGTGTGCATAAAAGTATCGATTTTTGTAAGTACGTACATCCATACACATTATCAGAAAATAAAATATTATCTGAAAATACCTATAAAAAATTTAAAATTTATTAGTTATTTTCTCAACAAGCGTCTTCGAAAGTAAAACTATGAAGTACCTAAAATTCGACAAAATATTAGATTGCTTAAATTTTTTTTTCCTTCAATTTTTAAGATTACTGGATTAAAATTAAAGCTTCAAGAATGATATTTAATTTATTTTAAACTTGAGTATAGCTTTTTTGGAGGTACACGCACACAAATAATAATAATAATAATAAATAAAAATTAAAAAATAAATAAATAAATAAATATTTAAAATATAAATAAATATTTAAAAAAATAAATGTTATAACCATGGTCTTCTTAAAATTAATAAATAATGAAAAAACACATTTTGAATAATTTAAATGTTTTCCTTGAACTTAAATTCTGGTTTTATTTGAAAGACAAAGTTTTTAAGCAATTTTAGAACATTTACACGTTCACTCGTCGAACCGTCATTACAGACGAAAGTTGTGAACAACAAATAAAAATTCAATATTTGTCTGAAATAGGTGTTTCAATGTTATTTCGTATATTGAAGAATTAACTGAATGTTGTAAAAATAACGCTTACTTTTACTCAAAATGTCATACACGGCAGCCTGTGAGGTCAGAGGTAAAAAAAAGAAACTCAACTCTGACTTTAATAGCGCGCGAAAATTTAAAAGCAAAAATTAAAGACATACAGAACACCAGTATTGCAATAATCAAGAAATTTATGTCAAAAAATAAATTATATGTAACTTTATATAATCAATGAGTTAAGAATATATTTTTATTCTAAACACTTTTATTAAACTTAGTAGAATTAGTCATTTTATTTTTTACATTAAAAGTGATGTTTTTTAGTTAAATGATAATTTTGAGTTCATTGCTTATATTTATTTCTTTTTTAATTATTTTCTTAACCGTTTCATGCCATAAAATATTTAATTGCAACTAATGTATTTAATTAATCTGAATTTATGAAAATGTATTAAAATAATGAAATCGCGACTAACAAAGAAAATGGGCAAAATTGATAAAGATTTATTGAAATAAAATTCGTTCACTTTGAGTTCTTTCTTAAATATTCAATGGCATCCAAGTGATGTCTTTACTTTTATTTTATCCGGAATTCTATGTAACCACCAATTTAAGAATATACTTTTTTATTATTATTATTATTATTATTCTATATGCTTTTATGAAATAGGACGTTATTTGTAGAATGGTCAAAGAAAAGAAATCAGAATTATTTCCTTGTTGTACATCCATACAAAAATAATGTACCATTTGTTAAAAAGGAAACAAATATAATAAAATTCTTGTAAGAAAGGTTCACACTCGAAAAAGCATTTCTTTAAGTTTCAAACACAACATTATTTAAAAGAAAATCTTGTGACGAACAGCAACGAGATGAATTTCAAAATCACATTGAAGAATTACAATTAATTCTTTGTTAAAATAAATATTAGATGTAGACATTTTCTGTTCATTCTAAAAGATAATCTCTTTTATCAAACTATACAAACACCAACTCTAAAAGAAAAAAAATGGGAGGGGGAGTTTTATTGAATTATCTTTGGTGAGCTTCGAGTCGAATTTTCAGTATGTTCAAATTTGATATTGCATATGACAAAACAACTTCAAGATTTTCTTTATAAAATAAAAAAATGTTATTATGTTGGTGCAAAAATAATGACATTTTTTGACGTATTTTTAACGTCAAAAAACGTCATTATTTTTGCACCAACCTAATAAATTTCGCGAATACCCACCTCACAAAAGATCTTTTCACAAAGTTTTCTAATAATCTATTCAGTATAGAATACATTCATTAATGAATAATCGCCAAACATTTCTTTTGAATCGGATAATTCTAAGATTTTTGGCATTTTATTTAGAGAAAAAAAAAAAAAAAAAAAGGTGTGGGTAGAGAGTTTTTGCTTTCATTTCGAAAAAAATAAAAAATAAAAAATAAAAAAAATAACGCAACCATGATAGTGATACCTAACATTCGTAGTAAAATACGACTATAATAGCCTCATTCAAATAAAAAAAAAAAAAAAAAAAAAAAGGTTAAAAATAAGCATTTAATTAAAGATAAAAGCCAACACTCATTGATATAAACTATGAAAACGGTCACAACGTGCTGACAGTGTTTGGAAAATAAAAAATATATCTTCTCATCACTACAGACACACATATATAAAAATTAAGATATTCAGTTAAAAAAAAAAAAATTTTAATAATTAATTACTAACAGAAAGCGCTTGGATACATAATGAATTTGCATAGTTTATATTTTGCTTACGTCCCGTAAAGAAAACACTTATATGAACACAAGAACAATTGTATGAAAAGTTTAATCAATCGATCGATCGACTGATGTATATTTAATTTTCTATATAATATTTGATGGGTGTAATTCGTGATAGGCTGCACACGAGAAATAGAGGCAAAAATCAAATATAAGAAGAGGGAGAAAACACAGAGGTGGGAGGGGGTGAAGTAAGTAAATAAAAACAAAGAAGGAGAGGTAAGAAAATATGTGTGTCTGAGAAAGAGAGACCAGAGCTTTCGAAAGAGAAGAGTGAAAAAAAAAAAAAAAAAAAAAAAAAAAAAAAAAAACGAAACTTTTAGACTTTTAGGATATATAGAGAATTTTCAACAATTTTCAGTTGAAGTCTTCTTCTCAATAAAATCTCTCTCTCACACACACACGCACATCAAATAATAAATGGATCTATAAATATACTTTCGGTGAAAGTGTATGGAAGTATATATCACGTGCTTTAAAGTGGCTCCTTTCTCCATTGACATTTTCTACGAATCTTTTCTAAGAGCGATAGAGACAAAAAAGTATCTATTCAGAATATAACTTCCTCATGGTAACCTTGTTGTACATGCACCGGCGAATGAGCATACGGTCTTTCTAGACAAGTGGGGGGGGGGGGTTACAAAAAAAAAATGAACAGGTATGAACGGAATGGTGGTTGAATTTTAAAAATAACGGGGAAGGCTAAGGTTCAATTTGAAAGATTCCTCGCTTTTTTCTTGTTTTTATTTGATCCCCTCAGAACAAAAAAATGAATACATTTTTTAGCCCTGCTTATCTGACTGGAATTTTTTTAATGCACATTATTTTGCTGTTTATTTAAATTTATTACATGAAATAAATCCGATAGACTTACTTCCAAATATAAAAGTTTTAAAAAGGCTGATATTTCGAAAAAAAAAAAAAAAAAATTAAAACGGAAAATGAAGTTTTCTGATTTATTTTGAAAATTAATGGCAGTAAGGATTTTATTATACAAATAATGCAGCTCAGCTCAAGAGGATTGTTAGAAATTGAGGTCAAGAAGAAATTCAGTCTTCCGTTTAGTTTTCAATTCCAGTTAAACCAAAAACTAAGGAGAATAGAGTAGGTCCCCTCTCTTCTATAGTGCTGTTGTTGTCTCTCTCATACACAATTTGAATATAGTTTGCTGGAGACTCGAGGTTAAGTACTGGCTCATAATGAAAAGCTCCATTTTTGTGCATATTGACAGTTCTTTAAAACTTATGAAAATATGGAATACAATCGATGAGCTGTTGCGATTGATTGATAGAGAGAGAGACAGACAAAGAGAGACAGAGAGAGACAGAATGACATGTGTGGTAAGCATATTCTAAAAAGCTAAATAAACGCAAGTGCATGTGTACGTAGACTACGATATATTTTGCAATTTTTATAGAAACTATAAATTAAGATTAACAGCCACATTATGCCCTGCTTAACTGAATTACATTGTAATCAGCTGATACATGTGCAGGCTAAATTAGATTTTGATTGCGTAAAACAAAAATAAAAAATAATCAAATACGTATGTAGTTACTAAAAACTCAATTTATTACATAATGTCTTATAAACATGCAACCATTTTCTAAGGAAGTGCAAATCAATAATAAAGAATATTGAATTAAATCAGATTGACATTCATTTTTATACCAAGAAAAATACTTTTTTCTTTTAGTCGAAAAAAAAAAAAAAAAAAAAAAAAAAAAAAAAAAAAAGGAAGAAAAAAGAAAGAAAAGAAGGTTATCAAATAATAAAAAAAAATTGCAGTTTGAATATTCACAAAAGAAACTGTTGTGTTTTATGGCTTAATAGGGCAGGGAGACCGTACGGCGTCAGACAGTTTTATTGTTAAAATCTTGGGATGTATGCAACTATCCCAATCATGCGACAGGTTCAACACATTTGCACATACAATAATACAGGTTTTTTTTTTATCTATTTACAGACGCGATGACAAAAAATAAGTATTTCATTCGATTCTCAGTAAGGGCCTCGCTCACTATATTGTGGTTTTGTTCGTTTTCGTTTTCTCTCTCTCTCTCTCTAAAAGATTTTTAATTTATTTTGTTTAAATGTTATTTTTGATGAATACTCATATATTCGACTAGAAGCTCTGTTTTTTAATTAAAGAAGTATTTTTATCCAATTACATTTACCGGCCTGAATAGAGATGTGACCTGATGAACCAGGAAAATATATTTTCTGGGGAAATTATATGTATATGATGTATATTTAGGCAGCAATCTTTCGTTTATGCATGTTTCATTAAAAACGACAGACAAGGTACTACGGTTAAGCTTTTTATTTAATTTTCCTTGTGTTCGAACAAGAGCTTTCTTTTCTGGACAAAGAGTAAAAATTGTCCAAATGTTTTATAGTTCCGAGCGCTTTCGGCTATACTTTTAGCCATTATCAAGGATGATTCGATTTTTCAGCTTAATTGAGTGTGTGTATTATGTGTATGTTTTTAGTGTGTTGTGGGGATGTTTTAATTTCCGAATACGGTTAGCACATTATGGCCTTGTTCGTAGTTAATATTGTTAAGAGTTGGCTTTTTCATTTTTTATTATTAAAACTTCCATTATTTTTAATCTTTTTTTTTTTTACAGGTGAATGCAGTTATGATATTTGTGTTTTCTACTAGAATGTTTCTAATAGAGTCTGGTAAGTTTGTGTGTGTGTTTAAATGGGTTCTAATGTAGCTGTGATCAAATAGGTGTAACATAAGGCGTTTGGATAAGCATGTGGTTGTGTAACACGAACCGATGTAATTATTTATAAGTCCTTGTCTGTCGTTTTTAATGAAACATGCATATATATATATATATATATATATATATATATATATATATATATTATATATATATATATATATATATACATACACACACAATAAAACTGTTTTTACAAACAACATTTACCTTGTCCGGGAAACGGTTATATTTAAAAAGTGCTCAATACACAATTCAAAAAAAAAACCGAAAGTGTATAGCTAGTTAAACACTAACCTTTTCCACATTTTTTTTTTCATTTTTTTGTTCTAATAGTTTGATCTTTAATAAAGATCTAACTAAAAGGGAAAATATTTTTGGGAACGGCAGAGGCGCGATGGATAGCGTTTCTGATTATGTAACGTTCGAATTTCCGTCGATTTCATTACATTCACACGTGCTTGCAAAGGTATGAATCCTAATCCATTTCTTCTAGCCAAAGCTATGGGTAAATAAATATGGAACCAATAGCTTTGGGGGGGGCAACAGTTCTGAATTCAAAACCCGAGGGCCTAGTGCACGGACCGAGGGCGACCCACACCATCGTCTTCGACTGTCGGTCAAGAGCTTGGAGAGGAGACGGGCGCTGCCAAGCTATATGAAAGCCCACTGAAAAGGCCATGAGGAAGAAAAATCGAAGTCTATTAGGTCTCTCCGACGATTGACGCAGTCAAGTGTTGAGAGAGAGACTGAGTGCGACAAAGTTCAGTTTCTTTACATTGCATCATATTTGTATTTGGAAAGGCATGAACCCACCTATCCCAACAATGGATCAGGTACTGGTAACATAACCTACAACCTGTCACATCGCACAAGATGGGCACTTACTTTTCTCTTCCACGAGAAATGTCATTAATTCATGATTTCATGTCGATCTATAGAACATATTATCGCACTGAAACACAGACATCAGATTTTCATGTGGATGGAATGGTTTCTTGATCTGGATGAGAATTTTTCAGCACCCCACTCGTGTATACACACACACACATTTCTGCAGTCAGTTTGAAAATAGTAATAAGTAAATCCTTAATTTGTGTATTTTATAATTCTTTTGTATAAAATGCTACAAAACAAATGCTGTATTTTCACGAGACATAAAAAGCTCCCCTCCCCCTTTTTTTAATGTTTTCATGAAGTTTTGGAGATTCATAGCTTTTTTTCTAAGAATTTTGATTTGACCGATCTTGGTTTAAAAACGATCTTTACTGGGCAACTTGTCAAAATAAGGAAGTAAAAAGAAAAAAAGCAAATGAAACGAATATTAAAAGGTTCGAAAGGATGGAGTTACCTTCTTTGTGCTGTTAAAAAGTAATAATACTGATGTTAAAAATAGAAATAAAAATTAATTCAACTTTATAAATAAGAAGACATTAAAAATAAATATTATTTTGATATTTATTATTTATTATTATTCAAATAAGCACCAGAATATGAGATTCCGGTTTTTAGTTCAGGAAGTTAAGCAAGTAATGATGAAGAGAAAAAAATGGTAAAGTGAAAAACAAAATCATAAAAAAAACTGATGCTAACCTACTTGACGTATGACAACACAGAGCAAATTAACGAAATAAACAAATTAAATACTTGTGTGACAAACAAGTAGCTAGAAAAAAAAATCTATAAAAAAGGTGCAAGATATGTTTTATTTGTAAAAAGTGTAAACAGTTGTTACGAATATTCCTTTAGAGGCTGTAACGAAAATATTTTATTTTTTAAATAGGCACATTGTTAAACCCTGACATCGTAGATACTTGCATCTGAAAGGATTTTTAGAGAGTAGTGCTACACTACATCAGTATGATATTTTTGCTGAATATTTTTTCTGTTATAAAAGAAATATCTAAGTGACATCTACTCAGTTTATGAGGTAGTTATAAATAAATAAAAGTTTATGAAGTCGGTCTCTACTTACCTCCGACGGGATCAGTCTCATCCACGTGTATTTTTTGTTCATCAGGAATTTCCTCGTTTTCTGTATTTAATCCATTCATAGTGGAACATTCAAATTCGGAACAATTTTTTTTTTTTTTTTTTTAAATAGTCTTTGTATTTTTCTCTTTCGATAAAAAATAAAATTGTCTCCAATTTGTTTTCTTATTCTTGCTTTGTATTTGATAAATATTGCAGCGAATTCAGAAAATAAGAATAAGATAGTACAAGAACACAGCCGTACTTAATTTTTTTTTCTATGGACAAAAAAAAATATTAAAAGATAAAATAAAAAAGTAACTTACAACAGAAAAAAAAAATTACTGCAAAAATAATGTATAATTTAATTCTTCTCTTTATAAAAACAACCTATAGAAATTAAATTGCTGTTTTTTGTTTGTTTTTTAAAACTACGACAAACAAATCGAATCTTTTTATACTTTTTCGGTTTTTCCCCTCCTAAATGATGCAAATTCCAAACACACACACAGAGCACTTATTAAAAATGTCCACTCTCGACGCTGGTAAAATATTTTCAGCCAAGAATCTGTTCCTTGTTAGTTCCGCTTTTAATGAAATACGCTCTGCCCTGTATACACAAACACATTGAACGAGAAAATACAGAGACAAACAGCATTTCCAAACCCTTACAGCCCGACGCGTTTTCAACTGAGCTAACTTGAAACTCCTCCCACTACTTTTTCCACTTCGTCGTCGAGTAGTAATCACTCTAAGCAGCAGTAACAGCGGTAAAACCCACGTCTATATCGTTGTTTACAAATGGGCAGTTCGAATTTCTGTTTAGTTTTTTTTAGTAAAAACTTTTACGCTAATCTTTCATTACACTTACATAAATAAATATTTCTGTATATTGTATTTTCTTATAAGACAGAACCATCCTGGTTATAAAAATGATAGTAGTTCTGACACTAGTACAGCTACAAGTTAACTTCTTAAAGAGTAAGTATTTAAAATTTCTACCGATACCAGTGTTACTTTCAAGAAGTGCCGTTGACACAAACTCAGATCACAAGTGAGTGATGTTTTATTTATTTGTCTATTTATTTAGAGAATAACACTTTATCGATTTAATTATGCTTTTTAAAACCATAGAAATGTAAATACTGAGTGGTCCCCCCTTATCCGCGGGAGAATACGTTCCCCAAAGTGGAACAGACTATATAGGAGACGGTACGTCAGTAAAAATAGACATAGGAATCAACACGCCTATATATAGTGATTTGTTAAGCGTAGCTTAAATATGACACAAGGCTGAACGCATGGAGTACCTAGTGAAGATCGAAATCACTTCTATTATGCGTCGTGTCTCTTGAGAGCGTTGGCGACCATAGCTCTCCATAACTTCCTGTCATTTGTAGCTCATAATAAATTTTGCCTTTTGCTATCTTTCACAAACCACTGCTCTAGCACCCATCCACTCAAGTTCTCCAGGTAGGTTATCCATTGGTTTCCATTGTCCCTCTTGCCTTCAATCTGGCCTGAGAGTATCAAATTCTCCAAGCCCTCTTTCTTCATTATGTACCCTAAAAATTTCAATTGCCTCTTTCTGATGTTAAGTATAAGTGTTGTTTTCGTTTCCATTGTTTCTAGAACTTCGTCGTTGGTCACATGTTTGGTACATGTTATTCTCAACATCCTCCTGTATAGCCACATTTTTGTTGGTTCAAATATCTTCATCTGTGAGCAGATTGTTTATATATATATATATATCAAATTTTATTTCTAATGGATACCCGTAATTCAGTAGACGCTCCGTTTATTTTATTTTATTTTTTTGAACGGTATTTATTTCGTTTACCGGCCTCCACACTAGAGGTATCTTATTCAAGGAAATGTGCACGATGCGAACTTGCGTTCCTCTCCAGCAACGGGAATGGTGGGGGTGCGCAGATTGTAATCCTGCAAAGAGGGGCGCATGTTCGAATCCTTCCGGAGGCATATTCTTTTTAATTTTTAAATTATAAATAAACTTATCAAATAAGTCAAAATAAATACTGTTTAAAAAATAAAACGCAGTGTCTACTCAAATCCGGCTATACACACACACACACATATACATATATATATATATATATATATACACACAATATATATATATACACACAATATATATACACAATATATATATATACACACAATATATATACACAATATATATATATATACAATATATATACACAACATATATATATATATATATACACAATATATATATATACACAATATATATACACAATATATATATATACACACAATATATATACACACACACACACACACACACACATATATATATATATTTACACACAATATATATATATATATATATATATATATATATATATATACACAATATATCTTTGATGAAATAAAGATTAATATAGCTTTAGACTTGTATTTGAGGCTACCCATTTACTAGGGCGGTAAGCTAATCCCTATTGAAGACACTTGCTCGGGCACATTTCTGTTTGTTCAACACCCAGTTACAATTTCTGGGAGAGAACCGTGTTTATCTAACCTGATTAACAATCTGAACAAGGCTAGCACGCACACACCCTCGGTCTCGATGACTTGTGTCTTCGTGCTAGCACTGCCATCGACAGCCTCCAAGGCATCCATTTATACAATTTCACTCACGAGTCTTGAGGCAATTCATGATATGGCTTTCAGCCACTTTCCAAAGGTGTCGCCCGCTGAGATCGCCTCCTCCAGACCGATAAAATCAAGAATTCACCTTCTTGACAAATCGACCATTGTGCGATTCGAACCCAGGTTTCATGTTCAGCAAGTGAGTGTTCTAACCACTCAGCTGCAGTATGTATGTATGTATGTATGTATGTATGTATGTATGTATGTATGTATGTATGTATGTATGTATGTATGTATGTCACATATGTGACAAGAAATGCAGATCGATGGCTGGCTTTATGAGCTACTGTCGTTCACAATCGATAAATTACATATATATATATTATACATAAGAATTTTTCTGGACTTGGTGTCCAATCTTTTAATGTCATTCAACTTCCATTTAATATTGTTGAAGCTGTATGTTACTACGGGTATAGCTAGCATGTTGATTTTATTGGCCCCCATTAAATTCGCTTTCTGGTATAAGACGCACTCTCCTATAATATTGTTTTCAAATCATTTTCTTCAGAATTGAATTTTATATTCCGTTTCCTTCATTAATTCCTAAGTATTTGTATGTACCATCTTGCTTAATCGTGTTGTTGATATCAAGATCTAAATCTGTAGTTTCCGTTTGTTTACCGCCTTTGAAAGTGACTTTGGCACATTTTTGTCGAACTCCATTCTAATGTCTTCGCTGAAGGTTTTGACAATGCTGAGTAAGTTTTTCTGCTGGTTGTTATCATTGACAAACGTTTTAAGATCATCAATATAGAATTGGTGATTCAATTTGCCATTCTGTGTCTTGTATCCGTAGCTACTGTTGTTCAGTAGGCAGCTGAGTGGTGCTAATGCAAGCCAGAAGAGAGTAATGGTGAAAATGAATCTCCTTGGATTATCATTATTATTATTATTATTATTATTGTTTTATTTCCTTTGTTTTCTGGTGTATACCCATTTCTTTCCGGGTCCCAACCAGAGATCTAAGGTCAGAAATGGCATCATGACATTTTCCACCTAGCATTTTTGAAAAAAATATATCGCACATATTTTACATCGATAAAACCCTTCGTACGGTGTGGACTGTAATTGTGAGTACAATTTTTTTTTTTGTATTCCTTTAAGGCATGGACTGCCAGGGTTTCCTTCAATGAATCTATTGGCATCCTTCCAATTAGTCCGAGGGCTCCAACTACAACTGGAATTGTTAATGTTCTCATGCGCCATATTTTTGACATTTGGATTTCAAGGTCTTTGTATGTTGATAGTTTTTTGAAAGATCTTCAAATATACATTGCAGTCTGCGGGGACTGTCATGTCAATAAGGAGGCACATTTTGTCTCAGCGGTCTCTTATAACGATGTGAAGGCGACTAGTTTTGATTCTTCTATCTGTGTGTATTTTAAAGTCCCATAAAATTGTTACAGGTTCTATGTCTGTAACCGGGTTTGGGTGGTGTTCATACCAATTACTTGCAGTTTCCTTTCCGGAAACGTTGCAGATTTTCCAATGCGGATATTGGCTCACTCTGTCGTGCCGTGTTTTATATTCAGTGGATGCCAATACTGCGCAACCTGCGCAAGATGGTCAATTGTTTCTGGATATTTATCACAGAATCTTCATTTTAAACTAACACACTTTTTCATTATGTGTGCTTGGTAATTTCTAGTTAGCAAGTATTGGTCATGTGCAGAAAGAATAAAAGATTCAGTTTCAACCTTTAACCTTGCACTACGTAGTCACTGATGGGTAGGGGGTTTGTCTACCTCAGCTTGTTTGATACGGGCAGAGTATTGACCGTGGAGTGATTTATCCTGCCGCCGTTTCTGTATCCGGTCGGTTGCATTTGCCTTTGCTCTCTTTTTAAAGTTATTTTGTATTAGGTTGGTGCAAAAATAATGTCGTTTTCTCACATAAAATTGAACGTCAAAAACGACATTATTTTTGCACCAACCTAATAGTTTCAGTCGATGTATTATGCTTTTCTTGTATTTCTTCCCCCACTTGAAACTCCATTTTGAATTTGTTGGCTTTCTTTATTACTGAATAAAGTCGCTTACTACTTTCATACTCACCTGGCGCAGGAATCCGTCCCTGTGCTGGTGGTATCACGGCTACGACTAGCTTGGTCCGTCTCTGACCAGCTATGACAAGCCAAGACCAGCTCTGACCAGCTTGGACAAACTATGACCAGCTAAGACCAGCTTGGACCATCGGCCCGAGTGAAAAACACTTGGGTACCCACGTTAAAAACTTACCTTGTGTCACAACCTGACTCAATGGGGGGGGGGGTCAAGTAAGTCTCTACTACTGTTCTCTCTACTGTTCTTTGACACAGATCATCATCCAGTCTTCTGTAGTTTCAAGGTATCTTTGAAGGCCAATTGTTGTAGTTTTGTAAGGCAGTTCTAGTTGAACTAATCTTCTGCCTCCTTCGGATCTAGGCACATACAGACGATCAACACCAGCCTTGTGATGTTGCATGCTGTGGCAGGTGAGAAGCTTTCTTGCTTTGCGGTTCATTCGCTTAATGTAAGCTATAGTTTCTAATTTTTTACTGAGAACTTTATAAATTCTGTTTGTTGAGCATTTTGCCTATTACACTTAACCATGACCAATTACAACACATTGGTCCTAATAGATGTAAACAAAATCAAGGAGAAGCAAATGTTTGAAAAATAATTCTTCGGCCGATTGGGTTTCATTTTCAAGTCAAAGTTTAATGGAAGTAATAAAGTGTCGGGCATAAATATTTTGACATGTCGGTTATCGGAAATGCGACTGGCATACCGAAATATACAGAAGAGAAAGTAAATGAACAAAAAAAAACAAAAAAACAAGGAAGAATTTGGCAGTATTCGTAAAGAGATGTGCCTGGGTTTTACCTATCGTGGGACAAAGGAGGAAGAGGTTTGTTAGTCTGTGAAGGCTGTATTTGAAGTGAAGAAAACAGTTTAGGATGGTATGTGAGGAACAGTGGTGAAACATTTCTGTTCGCTGCAAAGAAAGTTAGTATAATAGGAATATTAGGTTTTATGAACAATGAAGAGTTCCACTTAAAAAAAAAGAATCTAAAGAATAGAATAGGAGTTTGGAAGGAGAAAGTAATGCATGGGCGATTTCTCAGGGATATGGATAATGAGCATAATGGGGAGGCGTTAATAAAATGCCAACGTGGGCATCGATGAAAAAAAAGAAACTTGAAAGAAAGAAAAGAATCTTTGATATGGGAATGGTAATATTAGCCGTTTCTCTACATGGAAACATTTGGCATTTGACTGAGCAGCCAGTATTGCTTTCGGATGAAATCTATAAAATCCTTCTCTTAAAACAATTTTTCAGGAAAATAGGTATTTCAAGTCGAGAAGCTGTTACCCCCATTAATATTTCTAATATTGATGGGCGGTTCCTTCCTAACCTTTTACTTAAAGTAAACATCTTGATTACGTTGTTATTTTCTCTTTGAGTTACATGTGTTATCCATTTTAGTTGTTGCTGCTGTTGGTAGTCCTGAAGTGATGCGATCTGTTATTTGGTACTGTTCCTTGTGATTCTGTAGCGCCAGTTCATCTGCAGTAGTAGAAAATGTGAGTGTAAAGCTGTTCTGGGACTTCACTGTGCTAATGGATTGTAATTGAGCCAAGACGGTCATACATCGTCACTGTCCAGAAGAAGAAAGAAAAACAGTGTTGGGGGGTCATCGATCTAGCGAAACCAGGGAGCGTAAGGATAGTTGCGTCCAAAAAAGTTCGAAAGGTATCAAGATTTGAAACGTGAGATGGTACGCTTGTGGGAGCTTAAAGTACAAGTCGTTCTTGTTGTGTTGGGTACCTTTGGAACAGTGAGAGACAAAATCTAAAAAGGGTTGGGTAAAATTGGGGCTGTTTCAGAAAACAGGGCTATTCGGACAGCGAAATTTTGAGAAAGGTTTTGCTGATGTATAGAACTGAAAAAAAAAAAGACAGGACTGATGATCATTTGTGACGGTCTGCTCTTGATCGTCAAATTACGGCGTAAAATCTGCTTGAGAAAAAGAATGTAGTAGTAATAATAATAATAAGAAGAAGAAGAAGAAATTCACAACTTTACCATTTAAGAAATTAATCTATTGCTTGCAACAATTCATCAAAGTATACAGACATGTCCAAATTGGATTATTAGTGAAAGAAAATCAGTGCTCATTAGTGAATGCTAACTCTGGTATTATCTTTCTTTTATGTACCGTGTCTCCTCTGGGCATAGGTGAACATAGCCCTCTACAATTTCCTGTCTTGTTGCTCTACGTAACTTTTGACTATTTAGCAGCACTCATTGTCCGTGTTGTGTCATTCATTCACGCAAACTAGTAAGCTTACTATTGGTTTTAATAACATTGTCACATCAAAAGGCAATTAAACGATGACTAAACCGGTGTCAAACTTGTATCGGTCACTGATTTCTCCTACTGATGTATTCTTTGCATAAATACTGATAAAAAATTTTTTTTTTCTTAATTAGAAAGATTTTATCGAAGGGAGTGACTTGTGGTGATTATAATGGTATTTGAAACGTCAAACGAGAGTATTAGATTTGAGATTTATTATCTACCCTCAATTCGCAAAATATGACACACGATCTTGTTATTTTTTTTTAATGCTGGAGACTGTATACAACACACAATACAAGGTCTCATTTTATGATGGGCCGTCCAGAAACATGTATTAGTCACAAACATCAGAATACACATCTCAACCTCACCTGATGAACGTAGCGAGGCGATGCTGACTGAACAATAGATCTCTTGTCACCAATCTTCAATTAATTTTTGCTTTTCTCACCCTTTAACCTCTAACCTTTTAGTGCCTAGACATAGCGGCAAAATTTTAATGAAAATTAGTATATATTGATAAGTCATAAGCTGTATTTTAACGCTATATGTAAATACATATTGTATTTTAGCCATTTCAATGCATAAAATAATTTAAATGTGTATCAATTGTTCTGAGGCTTTCATCAAAATTCAGTCAAATTTTAAACAATTTATTTTTTCGGTGGGAATAGAGAGAGACATACGCAAGCATCTTTACAGTGATTTCTAAGTACCAAATTGATTTTGCTACACATTTTCCCACTGACATCATCTTGATTATTGTTACATGCAATAAGGGGATCCCAATATTTGTAGACTGTTATATACCGTACCTATGAACACTAATGATTATGTCCCAATCCTTATAACTCACTATTGTAAGTGAGGGTAATCTGCTGTCTAAATAGCCCACCACTAACAGTGCTTTACTTACTTCACGCCGCTGGCGAGTATTGTATTTTGTTGTCGCTATAAAGATTACTATTTCATTTCCAACCTCTGTTTTGGTTATTCCTCATTCAGTAATCATTTCTATTTTACAACATAAACAAAGAATTATGATGTACTTTGTTTAATCTTTATTTTAGGATTGGTATTTGATTTTCTATAAGAAATCACCTCCCCTTCAATACAACAAAATGCAGTTTGAAACAATTTAATAATCAGAGCAGACACAGATCGAGATGTTATGTTCAGACAAAGCACAAATAAACTAAAATATTTTTAACCTTTTAGTACCGGGACATGATTGCAAAATCTTTATGAAAATTAGTATAAATTAATAAGTCATGAATAGTATTTTAACACGATATATAAGCAAATACTGTATTTTAGTCTTTTCGTTACATATTATAGATAAAATAATCAAAATTAATATTCATCTGGTAGCAAAAAATGTCTTAAAATATGTTCCACTAGTGGAACAATGTGTACTAAAAGGTTCAATATTCAAATAAAGAAATTTTATTTGAAAAGAAAAAGAAATTAAATTCAAAAAGTCATAAATTAAACCTTAGAAATAAAATTTATTTTTTTCAATTCATCTAATAAAGATATCTTTCATTTTATACTTTATAAATTTTTTTAATTGGTTCCGCTGTAAATTTCTTTGCTTTTTGTTTTTCATCCTTTCCTCAATTCCCATACTAAAATAGCCTGCAAGTCAAATAAGGAGATCCTAATGTTTGTAGACAAAGAAACAAAGAATTATGACATAATGTGTTTAATCTTTATTTTAGGATTAGTATTTGATTTTATATAAGAAATCAACTTGCTTTCAATGCAGCACTATACAACAAAAATGCAGTTTGAAACAATTTAATAATCAGAGCAGACACAGATCGAGATCTCATGTTCAGATAAAGCCCAAATAAAATAGTTATTTTTTAACCTTTTAGTACCTGGACATGATTTCAAAATCTTTATGAAAATTAGTATAAATTAATAAGTCATGAATAGTATTTTAACACGATGTATAAACACATATAATATTTTAGTCTTTTTCTCATATATTATTGAGAAAATAAAATAATCAAAATTAATGCTCATCTGGTATCAAAAAAATGTTTTGAAATACGCTTCACTAGTGGAGCGATGTGCAGGGCACTAAATGGTTCATACCGAAAAAAAAAAAAAAAGAGAAAAAAAAAGACACATGACATTTTCTTGCAGATATCTTCAAGCTTCACCCCAAAAAGATATTATGCTTCCAGACAAGTCCCAGGATCGGACTCACTGACAATACCTTATTAACCATCGCTTTACACCAGAATCTAGCCAATTACTTTATATATCAAATGACATATTTTACTGGATGCAGATGTTATGTATTTTTTTAAGTTAAGAGATCAAAGTGACAAGAAATGAGACTAAGAAGATTGTGTTACGCTATTCTTCCAAGTGAGGAAGATCTCTCTTGTCTACATTTTTAGACCTCTTATTTTACCTGGCCTTGATCTCTGGCCATTGACAAAAATATGTAACTATTTCAGCCACAGAACAAAATAGTAACAAGTGTTTATTTACTTGTACTAAGATTAGTTTGACATAGGGATATTTTTAACGGAACTGTCAATGAAGATCGAACTCATGCCTCTAGCTAGTATGTGCGGGTGGTGGACTCGGAATGAGAAATCGAAGAGCCAAGTTGGAATAACAGTCGGGTTCAATAGATTAATTTAAGCGCAAATATCCTTGGGAAAAAGATGAATTCCTTTTCTTCCCCCAGATATGGGTTTAATACTAGAAACTGTACATGGAAAAAAATAATAAAGAGTTGATAAGCCGTAAAAAACAAATTAATTCTATAAATCAATCAATTCATGTCTCTAGCGAAATTTATATACAGGGTGCGATGGGTAAATTGTCGCCATTTTATATTTTTAATTTCGTGTATGCGCGTTGTTTTTGACTTTGTCGACTGCACCGTATAGGAGGGACAGTTGAGCCCCGTCTGTGAGAAAAATTGCACCATGGCGCAATTCACTCTGCCAGAAATTCGGAAACGGTATGCTGTACTGCTTGGCATTTGCACAGGAAACTCCAATACGAATATTTCAGAGTGTTTGGGTGTCAATCTAGGGACAGTGAAAAGGATTCGGAAAGGGTCGGAAGACTCTAATGGTGATTACGAAGGTACGGCAGTTCGGAAAAATCACTCTGATCGTTCTGATTTGTTGGTGAAGGCCTCAGACTCAATACAGACGCTTACATTGTGCCTTGAGGAGGTAGTGCTGCCCTGGGTCAAGAGGGTAGCTGGTGGAAGACCCTATGTCTGGCAAGAGGACTCTGCACCATGCCACCTGAGCAGGAGAACCCAGTCAAGACAGTCAGACAATTTCTGCGACCACATCACCCCTTATATATGACCGTCTAACTCCCCGGACAGTAACCCTCTTGATTATTATGTGTGGGGCGCAGTTGTAGCACCAAAGATGAACTGAGGGTAAGGATTGTGGCAGCATTCACAAACTCAAACAAGGAGGCTGTCCAGAAGAGTTGCAGGAGATTCCGAAGTTGTCTGGAGGCTGTGGTTGAAACCAGTAGCGATTTAACTGAATAAATGTATTTTTTATTATTTCAAGATATCTTTGTGCAATTTCGGTAAATATATCTTTTAAAATGAGATATCAGAGTTATTTTAATTCTTGTGTAATTTCGAAGCCAATTTATCCATCGCACCTTTTATATTTTAACACCAGCTGGGTACCTTGAGGTGGTGTAATGGTTAGCAAGCTTATCTTGCTAGAACGATTACGACTGTGTAGTGAGTTCGATTCTCACTGGGTACCCCTACTTTCGGCCTTGTGCCATATCTAAGATATGCCTGGAAGATCAATGTTTTAACACCAGGTCTCTTCGGAATGTTTCTTTCTTTCCTTTAATATTTAGCAACATGACATTGTAGTTCTTGGGAAAGAGGTGGTGTCTCATTGCACGATTCTTTGTCCATCTCCTAAACTGGTTCCATTAGCAAGGATACAGAACCCAGTCAGCTATACTATTTTACCTTAACCTGACTGTAAAGAAGATATGTATTGATGGCCTTCCCATTAGCATTAATGTAGAATTCGAACCCGGCTCGCCTATACCATTTTTCGCATCGATAACCGTTACGCCAATTGATATTTATTCTTCTGAAAATGTGTCATCTA
This sequence comes from Acanthosepion lycidas, assembly GCA_963932145.1. NCBI lineage: Eukaryota > Metazoa > Mollusca > Cephalopoda > Sepiida > Sepiidae > Acanthosepion > Acanthosepion lycidas. The sequence continues at coordinate 33,047,889 of OZ010582.1, read as the reverse complement.
AGGCTGGCAGGAGGCTGCAACTGAAAGGCACTTACTAGAGATAGAACTTTAACACATGAAGTGTTAAGAAGACTATCTTACTAAACATCGATTTTACAACAGGCGCTTCTTTTTGAGTAAATTCTCCTATGAGGATTAACCTTCCTACTAATCTAAGAGACTTGAAAATTATCGGAAAGGTGTGCATATATTTTTACTGTGTTTATTCGTGTGAGCTTGTTTTCAGTTTGTAGTAAATGTTTGCATGTTGATACAGACACGAGTCATTAATTTACTTGGACGTTGGTGATTTTTTTAAAATATAATTTAAAACTTCCTTTGCAAGATAAACATAAAGATTTTGTTTTTGTTTCCATGCATGTTTTTGTAAATACTAATAATCAAAAATTGGCAAATAAGCCGGTTCGCTTCACTGATATTCGAACAAGTAAAGTATTAAGAAACAGAATAATTTCGTTAGAAACAAAGAAAAAAAGTACTGAACTGTTACATAATATCAATCCTCTTATATGGCAGCGGATGCTGGACAATCTCCTCACAGATGAAGAAGAGGCTTGAAGCAACAGAAATGTCTTTCTACGGAATCCCATGAACCGAATATGTCAGCAACAACGAAAATTTAGAGAAAATGGATACAAAAAAGACACTTACGCTTAAAATCAGTAAGGGTCAGTTGAAATTTCTAGGACACATAATGAGGAAAGAGAGTTTGCAAAATTTGATGCACAATGGCCAGACTGAATTGCAAGAGGGACAACGCCTAACCTACCTAGTGAGCTTGAAAAAATGCCCGAGAAGCCCAACCCCTAGAGTCGCTACTGATATATATATATATATATATATATATATATATATATATATATATATAAGAAACAATTTATACAAAGAATTAAATAGCAATGTTAATGTGATTAATGACGAAATTAACTTACTATCAATAACTTGAATAATAAGATCCTTATATTCGAGCTGTTTAAAAATTCTCATTTGAAGAAGATCTCTTACGTCGCGGCATCACACAATCCAAAACATATATTCAACTGTTGATAAATACCATAATTTAAAAAAAAAAAACATCTTTCGGTTTACACATATTTAGTCTTAGTGTTTGCCTATGTGTGGGAAAATTGCACCCTGAGGATGACAATTTGAAATTGTCGAAAGTACTTGGCATATTTCTTCCATGTGACAACAATTCGTGTATAAAGATCTTATTATTCAAGGAATTGATAGCGAGTTAATATCTCGTTCTATTAGCGAAGTGATTTCGCCATTAATCACATTAACATTGTTATTTATTTTTTTGTATAAATTGTTTCTTTATCATAATCGGATATTGGCGTTGACATTAGAGGCTAGTCTGTTGTGTTCATTTTCGTAATAATGCCCTTTAGAAAGGCATGGATCCGCTTCTTCTTCCTAAGCTCGTTTTTAAATATCAGGGTAGACTAGGCTCTCAAGCCTTGGAGGGCAACCAGTCAAAGAGACCAAAAGATCTTAACACAAACCCATGGAGAAATCAACGGGAATGACACTTCACAGATAATAAAGAAAAGGAATCTGCGGCGAGTCATAATCGACTACACCTTACAGAGACATGACCTTAACCCTAGAACACTAACCATGGGTATATAGTACCCAGCGAAAATTTTCTTATTTTTAATTACAATTTTCAGTACCTGATTTTCTTACCTAAATGTTTTTCAGTTCCTATTAATGTTAACTCAAAGTACAAAGTTTGAAGTGCCTGCATGTAAAATATTTCAAATAAAGATTTATATTTAATAATTTTTTTGATATTTTCAAAATCGGGTATGATATACCCATGGTTAGTAGTGGTGTAACTTTAATTGATGGTTAGTGTTCTAGGGTGTAGCGGACCATGTCGGCGATGTTGTGTAGATGTAGAAGAACACATGAGTTAAGATTTTCCTGCTAGCCGGTCCAAATAGATGAGAACGTTGGACTTTAATTAAGTCCAAAGAAGGAAAAGAAAAACAAACACAAGACCGATAAATATATGTAAACAAATATATGTATTAATAACAAGAAAGGTTACAAGTTACATAGACAGTTACATGGACAGAGTGCGTGTGGTGAATATTATGTGTGTGTGTTGTGGTGAGTGTTCGTACGTATGTGTATTTTTCTTAGCGTGTTCCCAGCATTTGGGAAACGCTGTATCTGTGAGAGCTCACATCTGCGAGGTGGTAAGGCTGAAGGCTGAGGAAAGAGATTTACCTCAAGGTGGCGGCCCAAAGCCTGAGGGAAAAAGAGGAAGAGGCGAAGGGTATTTATAGCCAGGGAAGAGAGACCCCTGGTGAAAGGGTTTAGGAGCTAAGGAGAAGCTAACTCCGACAAGGGTTAAAAATATATGTTTTGCGTGTGTGTGTAACATTTATTTCCGAGCGCACAAATATTACACTTTGATCTTTGATAGAAGTCTATGAAATCAATAGAAAAGCGAGAGAGGAAAGCAGACAGAGAAGAAAATAAAAAGATTGTCTTCTTTTCTTATCGTGTTTATCGCTCAAAATATTTCCCCCTCTTCGTATGATCAGTATTTGTGTTTGTTTTGCGTAAAGAAAGATGAAACCGCCGAGAATATCCTTTCATATTTTTTTCTCTTTTCCGCTTTAATAAATAAAACCCATTTCTTTTTTATGTTTTCACTGACTAGACAGGTTTAATAGGTGTTGTTCAAATTTCTTCCATTACATAGTGTTATCTATTTTTCGGATACAAAAGTGAGGGTTTTAAATGCTAGTCAGATGTGACTAATCTGATATTACAAATTAGATTATTGTCAGTGAGCAGTCGCTATCTTTAGTGTTTCATTTCCCATTTTACTGCGATGTCATTGAATCTTTTGGATTTTGAATTTAATTTTCTAACTATCGGTAATGGCAAGTTGGTTAAAAGTACAAAATAATTGCTCCCATACTTTTGCCATCGGGTGAGTCACGATGCAAGTGTGCCTGGTTCCTGGAAATCCATCTCCCAGGCAGTACGATACGAGTGTGCCTGATTCCTTGGTATCTATCTCCCAGGCAAGACGGTAAAAGTGTGCCTGGTTCCTGGGAATACATCTCCCAGATAACACGATACTAGTGTCACTGGTAATCCGTCTTCAAGCAACTAATTTTTCTTTTCATCAAATTTCAAGGGTCGGTCCCCCTTGCCGACCGGGTAATATTTGCAGTTCAAAAGTCGCGTAATGTCTTTATATATATATATATATATATATATATATATATATATATATATATATATATATATATATATATATATTATAATTTTATCATATAGACAAAACCATTTTACTCATTACAAAGATGCAACTTCGTTTCAGTGCATTTCAACTGGACTTCGACGAGTCAGAATCGAAAATTGTTATGAGCAATCCTGCTTGTAGGCAAACCGTATGTGAAACCACTTCCTTTTTCCATTTGTTTGAGAAGAAAAATATACATAAAGCAAAAAAGGTGACGGGGTGTAACAATAGTGCTTGTTAATGGCAGTTTGGTTAAGAATGGATTGGGTGTTTAATGTTGACTGGTCTGTGGAGATTTTTCTTGCCGAAATTTATCGCTCTACTATCGGTATCGAGCGCTCTTTTGGGTTAATGCTGTGAACGTTGGAATTTATAAATTACTTTCGTTCTCATCGCATCGTACATACATATATATATATATATATATATATATATATATATATATATATATATATATATATATAGGTTACTTGGAAAGAGAGAAGAAATATTTTGGTCTTCTACATTCTCAAAAGTATATCTGTAATATAATAGCATGTTAGCAGGACACGGAAGGAGGGAATAGAATAACCTAAAGAAATTAATTCTTAAAATAAGATATATACGAAACATTTCATATACAACACTAGGTATAAAAATATACTAAGAAGCAATGCATAGATATGTATCATAAATTGTCACGCAGAGAAATTAAAACATAAAAAGGCATATGCAGTGTGTGCAGTGGTTTTACATGTAACGTTCATGAAAGGGACAATGTACAACCTTGGTAATATAGTTCAAGTTACTATTTAGGATACATGAGAATTGCTAACGGACGCCGCGTGTAGCCCCCACCCCCACTGAATCTCGCATAAGCCTATCTCTTGAGTTAAACAGCAAACGATCCATTCTAGCCAACGGGCTGTCACGTGCTACACCTATGACTTTTTAAGACATCAGTAAATTCTTTCCTTTTAAAAAGGAGATAATCGCCTTCTTCATCTCTCTCTCTCTCTCTCTCTCTCTCTCTCTATATATATATATATATATATATATATATATATATATATATGTATGTGTGTGTGGGGGGGCGTACACGCGTAAAGAAAATATGAAAACATGCGTTATGCACATATGCTGCGGCACTGTCACTTCAGTGTGTACGCTTACATTATCAGTTAACTTTTATTGATTTATTGATTATCTCATTAATTAATAAAAACATTTCTATGTAGTATTTACATGCATTATTGTTTTTTTGTTTGTTTTTTTTAAATATACCAATTGACGTGGGAAATATCGAAACGCAACTTTTATTAAAACTAAAGATAATAAAATAGAGAGAAATCGCAAAAATGGCGGCAGAATCATTCGTCTCGCGTGAAAAGATTTCATGATGCGTTACTTAGAGACAAGAATCATTGGATAAATGGTTCTTTGTTCAACGTGGCCTACTGGAAGATTGAAGATGTTGACGAATTAAGAAATAGCATAGATAAAGTAGAACAAGTAGGAAACCTTTAAAAATAAGAAAAAGAACAAAAATTAAACAAATTTGAACATTTGAGATGGGTGTCTTGTAATGGATCAATGGTTAGTGAACTATATTGATTCCGGTGGGGGCCTGAAACTTGGGGGTTGTGTTAAATTATGATATATTATTATTAATAATAATAATACAGGTCGTCGCAATTTGTTTTATTCAAGTCATGATCCATTCTAGCCTTTTCCGGTTATTGCGCGCTGTTATAGGTTTCTGAGTGTAAACTGTTTTTTTTACTAGTTTTACAAATCGTATTTTATACATACATACATATATATATATATATATATATATATATATATATATATGTAAAAGGCAGGATGTGTGTGTGTGTGTGTGTGTGTGTGTGTGTGTGTAAAGAATGCACGGCTGCAATTTTCGATGGATTTGCACCAAAATTTACATGCACATGCTCCAAGTTAGCGGGAAGGCCAAGACCGACTTTGCATTTCCCAACTCCCATCAATAGTGGAAATAATCTATTTTTTCATGCTTCTACGGCAGTTTTCATGTGGTTTGCTCCCATTTTCTACTGGCCAGAGTGAGAGCCTATAGCTGGCTGCCACGAATAGGCAGGAAGATTCTATTGGCCAGCATGAGAGCCAACAGCTGACTGACACGAATGTTAACTAGCATGCTAGCATGCAAAAAAAAATCGATAGCTGCATTCGTCACAAGTGGGAAAAATTTAAATCTGAATGGCACGTTACTCCATTTGGCTCATTCGCTTGCTTAAACTCAATGTTGATTCTGATTCTGCAGAACTGGGTTGGGTGTGAAAAAGTATTTGTTGTTAACATTCTTTTTTCATTCGGTTTTTCCAGTTACGAGGCGTTTTTAAAGCTGATCGTTTTGTGTTCATTTTGTTTAGTTCATTTTTCGTAACAGATTTAATGTTTAGTATAGAGCTTAGAAAAAATTCGCAATGTGAGATAGGCAATAATAAGGCATGTAGCAACATCAGCACGGCAAAGGGCACTCCTTTAAAGGCAAGGAAGGGCAAAAATATTTTAAGTCAAGTGATAGCGATTGCTGTATGAGTCGTACGATTTTTGAATCAAGCACGGGCAACGCCGGACCATGTTGCTAGTCATATATATAATTATATATATATATATATATATATATATATATATATATATATATATATATATATATATACTAACAAATAAGTTGCATTGTTCTCTCATACTATTTTTGATTTCTCTGTTATTACATGCAATTGTCACAAAGCTTGATAATAAAATTCTACTATGAAGCCCCTCTAACAATGCAATCTCCACAAATCCACAAAATTCAGAGTAGGGACAGCTAAGTGAATATTTCATTTTACGTATATATATATATATATATATATATATATATATATATATATATAATTTCAAGGCGTATAATTTAATTATTACCAATAATTTAGCACCTCAAAAATGTACTCTATGTAAAAATAATGTTGTTTATGAATTCTCATGTCCTTTGGGAGATTGTATCCGTAATATTAATAATCAAAAAACAACATTACATTCTTACATTGGCTACACATACACCACATTCTCTCGTAGGTTAACATGTCACTTGGAAATTCGTGTACATAACGTTAGGTGACGTTATACAAAGCACTAAAAAAGGGGAAAGGAGTAACCTCCCCGACCCCACACACAGACACTTTTTCTCTCTTCGACTACAGGATGCCGTAGTAATAGGATGTGTCTAGTTTCTCCTCAAGGCCCTTCTAGGTCCGAGACGAACCACGGAATTTTTCTCTCTTTTTCTTATATATATATACTAGCAGTAGAGCCCGGCGTTGCCCGGGGATGTAACAGTAAAAGAGATAGATCAAGTATCGACCATCATAAAGACTGAAAAATAAAATTCACAAAGATTATTGTTTAAGGGTGACGGACACGCATGTTTTAATTAGTTTTTTTTTTTTTACGAATTGGTCAAACCCAAACTCAAACAAAAACATTGTTTTCAATCGTTATGAGTCTACCGATTGAATAGAATTTTATTATAAACAATTGTCTTGTAAATGAAATTTTTAAAGCATTCTGAATGTAAAAATAAAGAAAAAAGTGTGCAAGACAATAAGAAACACTGCCTGCCAAAAAAAAGTGAAGTTTTGTTGAAATCGGTTGAAAAATGTAGGAAATCCGATCCCATATATAAACACACACACACACGACCACCCTGGGTTTTATAATAAGTATAACTCGATATGAGTTGTCGCCCCTTTCATTAATGCTTTTTTAATCGTGTTTTCAAGTTGATTTCGTGCAAAAACAATTGTGTTTTTCCAATTTTTGGCGCTGTCAGGACCACCGCAAGGTAATTTTTCGTAGTCCTGTGAAGTTTTGTTGAAATCGGTTGAAAAATGTAAGAAATCCGATCCAATATATAAACGTACAGACACACACACACACACAATCTGCGTTTTATAATAATTAATATATATATATATATATATATATATATATATATATATATATAGTTTTTTTTTTTAAATGGATCTATTTATGCTTATTGTTGTTTGATTATGTTTGGTGGTGCCACGGGTATTTTCCTCTGTGTTTGTTTATATGGGTTTGTTTGTGTGAGTTTGTAATCAAACACAAACAATTATAAATAGATCCATATTTAAAAACAATAAACCAGCTTGTCTGATGATCGCAAAAGCGTGAAACCCAGGGTCACAAAGTAATATCCATACAGCTGAATATGTTAGTTCTATCACTGATATTGAGCACTTTCCATTAAGTACAGCGCATATAATATATAATATATATATATATATAAATATATATATATATATATATATATATATATGAATAAAGACAAAAGGAAATATATGAGATTTTAACACACACACATAGATAGATAGATAGAAACTGAAATAGATATGAACAGACTAAGATAGATAGAGACTGAGATAGATATGAACAGACCGAGATAGATAGATAGATAGATAGATAGATAGATAGATAGATAGATAGATAGATAGATAGATAGATAGATAACCAAGTGTGTGTTCAATTCACTTATTTTGAAAATGTGAAGACATTCAACCAAATATAGTTAGTAAAACATTTCTGTTACAAGAGATGATCACGGCGTGATTTGAACACACAGCTAAAATAAAAACTCACCCCATAACAGAAATAATTGATCCTTACATATCTTTTTTTTAAATCTGACAACAGAACCTAACCTTTGACAAGAAGGACTTACTCAAAAGACAGTAAAGTTCCCAGAGATTCAAAAGGTATTTTATGGATAGGCATGCAATCACCGCCCTCTCAAAATAAGTAAACTAATTAAAATTAATCAATAAATAAAAATAAAATATAAATCAGTGTACAGTAAAATTTGGAGTGTAGATACTGTAGGAAAAGTTGGTCAACACAAGAAATTTTGTACGGAACAAAGAAAAACAAACCAACTTCATGAAGTCTAAAACCAAGAAGACGACCTGAACAACAACAAAACTATTCAGAAAATGAAGTATCAGCTACCTCGATAAAAACACCTTAAGCAATGTCTCAGCTAGACGTACTATTTACAGAATTTACATTGATTATTACATCATAGAATTTACTGTAGAGACAGGACCAGACACTTGTATCTTTACATCTAACTCAATACAACTGTTGTTATTTATGCTTTATTTAAATCCTACCCAGACACAGCCAAAAGGCTATTGTTGGCCTGCAATTGAAAATGTTGGTCCTCTTCAAAGTGCCATAAAGAAGCAAATGCATACAGCCATGATTATACCCTACCAGTATTCATTATTGGCAGCCAGAATCTTATCAACATTAGATATGCAGATGACAGTGCTGATAGAAAACACAGAAACTACAAGAACCCTTACAGAAGGTAGAGAAGGAAAGCGAGAAGAAAGGACTAAACATCACACGCAAGAAGATAGAATTCATGGTTGTTAGCAAAAGTAACATTCCAACATGCAAATTACAAATTAAAGATACCAAAATCAAAAAAGTACAACAAATTATATACTTGGGAAGTTTAATAGAAAATTGAGAAGGCAACACGGAAATCGAAGGCGCATTTTGATAGCGAAAGATGCCTTCCAAAAGCTAAGCAAAGTATTACAATTTCGTTAGAAACAAAAAAAAGGTACTGAACTGTTATGTAATATCAGTCCTCCTACACGGCAATGAATGCTTGATAATCTCCTCACAGATGAAAAAGACACTTGAATCTGGTTCTACTGAAAGATGCCGAGAATACCATGGACCGAACATGTGAGCAACAACGAAGTTTTAGAGGAAATGGCAACAAAAACGTCGCTTATGCTTAACATCAGAAAGAGACAACTGAAATTTCTAGGGAATATATTGAGGAAGGAGGACTTGGAAAATTTGATACTCACAGGCCAGATTGAAGACCAGAGGGATCGAGGAAAACAATGCATAGCATACCTAGCGAGCTTCAGTAAATGAATTACAGAGCAAGGTTTAGGAGAGATAACAAAAAAGACAAAATTTATTAACGGCTACAAAGGAAAGGAAGTTGTAGAGAGCCATGATCGCCAACTCCCTGAAAGGACACGGCACATGGAAAAAGAAAGACGTACTGTAAGCTGCTCTCTATTCTTAGCCCGCTGATATTATGACCCACTTATATTTTAGTAGATTATCTACTTCTTTGACTGTTTGGTAGCCAAGGCTAGAGAGGCCAGTTTACTCTGCTTGTTAACCCAAAGGGAGAAGAGATGGAGTTGTGACTTTGCCAAGTGTATTAGTGCAGAGTAAACACCAACTACTTCAGTCAAAATTTGAAGGAGACTCGTCAAACTTATTAATCATCTCGATACGATCAGCGCTACAGGATAGGAAAATGTTTTGAATTTTGAGACTGATTAATTTTACAGGAGGCATGGTGAAGTAATGGATAGCGGCTCGGATTGAGGAATCGGAGAGCTGAGTTCGAATTCCAGTCGAATCCATTACACACACTTACGTGTTAATACCCTTGGGAAAGGTATGAATACCCTTCTTCTCCCAGCAACACACCTATGGGTAAATAGCAACTGGTCTACCGCAGAAAGAAATGGCAACCTACTGCAGTAAAAAATCTGCCTGGTCAGTCATGTATCGAAAGAGACATGATCGCCTAAGCGTGTATGATGCATGGCACATAACTGACTAAATTCTTAATGTTATATGTTGTGCTATTAAGAATATACCTGCCACTCTGGAATTTTGTCTCTCCGATTCCTCAATCCAAGCCGCTATCCATTACTCCACTGTGCCCCCCAAAGAATATATATTACATAATTCTTTAAAATTTGTCAAAAAATAAAAAAATAAAAAAAAAATAAAAATAAAAGAGGAACTATAACAGTTGTAAAATTATAAACGAACGCACCGTGTTGAGGAAGGGAACACATTTGCTTGTCTGAAATTCGTCGATGAAATATTTAACCAATCAGTTTGATCTCAGAGAAAACATTCCTTCATCAGATCCTATAGACTGGCGCTACAAGAGTATAAAGAGCTTTACCAAATAAAGGTTACGGCCGCATCACGTTGAAACACCGATTCTCGTACGATAGCATAAATTAAGCAACGTCGAGCCTGATCAGTACCTAGATGGGTGACCGCTTGGGAATTCTTGGTGCTGTAAGGGATAATAGCTCGGAATTGTTAATCAGAGAACCAAGTTCCAATTCCAGTTGGCTTTATTATATTCTCTTATGCACAATTACTTTTGGGAGAGGTATGAGTCTACCTTTTCTTCCTTCTCCAGTTATGGGTTAACTAGTAAGACCTATATCACTAAACTATTATTAGCTCCAAAAATAAAATCAAACTGCGTACAGAATAGGATCTTTTTTTTTTCCTTTTTTTTTTTTTTTGGTAATTCACCCCTAAAATAAAAAGGATTTATATTTACTAAAATTTACTTCTCAGAGCGAAGCCTTTCCGCTGCACTCCGGCTGGGTTCATCTTTGCAATCGCCCCAAATTTGGGTGAATCAGGTGTGCTATTTCTATGGGTAATAGTATGGGTCTACGTTCACGCTCACGCCGATAAAAAAGCCAAAAACAGACCGTTTTTAATTGTTTTATTTTTCTTTAATTTAAAAAAACGTACTTGTAAGTACCTCGAATATCATCCGCAGTTACGAAATGTGGATAACTCCCTGGTTTCGGTAATAATTTTCATTCTGAGGGTTGGAGTAATACGTGGCAAGCTAAGCATATTCTGATTTAAAATTTATCATTTCAAAAGAGTGCCAAAGGAAAGTAGAGGAAAGGAAAGAAAAGAAAATAAAAGAAAGAAAGAAAGAAAGAAAGAAATGGAAGATCGAGGAAGTGATAATATTCTCATGTGATTGATTGATTGATTATTATTATTATTTTTATTATTATTATTATAAAAAATGGACCATTCCTGTGTAATTGCGATGATAGACGAAAGAAAAGTTATATCAAAGGCGCTGACTGATTTTAGCGAAAGAAAGTAAAGAAACAAAGACAGAGGATGTGATAAGACTCTCGTGCGTTTGACGCCTGCTTCAATGAAATGGGAAACTTTGTTAATTTTGGATCTTTTTTTTCTTTTTTTTTTTTTTGTACCCGCTTACTTCTTTAAATAACGAACTGCATTGATATTTATGATTGTTTATTAGAATGCTAGAAATACGCATGGAAATTTCATGGTTTTCCTATTTTAATTTTCTGGTGAATTCTTAAGTTAATGATTGAATGGCGAGTTCTACGACAGTAAAATAACCGTTCCGTCGAAATTCCCCTATCGCATCGTTAACTATTTGATCTTAACAACTTTAACAAAATATAGCAATAACAATTATAAATATGGATGCTAGAGGTTATTTTAAGAATGAAGTGTGTACAAGGAAAATATTTGAAATTGGCAACTTTTTCCATTTCATTGAAACAGACCTTAAACATTTCTGTCTTCCTTTCTGTCTTTCCTTTATGTCCTTTCCGTCTTTCAACGCGATGTAAGCGGAATAATACATTAGTATTGGTTGAATACGTTGAACACATTCTATCTTCCCTCCTCCTTCCTTCCTTTCACTGAAACCAAGTAGCGTCCATTATTTATTAGGAATTAGCAGGACGTAACGTACGTACGTGCTAAGAAACTAAGAGAGGATCAGAATTATAATAAGATTTTATTAAAGTTGTTAAGCTCAAATATTTAACGCTGCTATAGCATAATTTCTCTGTGTATTTTATAGTCGCAAAACTCTCAAGGTGTTTAATTATTAATCTAAGAATTAAATTCATCAGAAAATTTTCGCTAGTTTCCAAACTGTATGAATTTAAACGTGCCACTAAGTCAGCATCTCTGTCCCACCCTTACACTGTCGAAACGGTTAAATGTAGACGTCTCTTCTACTCCAATAGCTTCATGTCTCGCACTTCCCGTCTGTGGAACTCCCTTCTTACTTGTTTCCCTAATCTCCAACTATTCAAATGCAATATCAATCGACATCTCCAGATGCCTTGATCTATTCCTTGTCCTTCTTTTCATCCTTTCCTCTTTCACGCCTCTTTATTCTTGCTCCCACTCTCTGTAACCCCTTACGTGCTAGTGGCACTCCCGCCTTGCTTGGGGTGATAAGTTAAAAAAAAAAAAAAAGAACGCTGTGTAATTTTCACAAGTATTTCTAATTATATTTATTTGCTTGCTCACTGATACTTTTCATGAGTTGAGCCAGAATTGATTATTAAAAAGATGAAATGATGTTAAATCACTCACATGCCATTCTCCTGGTTTGTGTATGAGAAAGAAATGAAAGAAAGAAAATCCAAATGAGGAAGCAAGTGCATGTGCCCGTACTGTGGGTGGTGGTAGCGAAATAGACCAAAGTTAGTAAAGATCTTTCAAGAAAGATCTTTGCAGAAAGAAAAGTTGGAGTGGAGAGGCCAAAGTTCATATCTCAAAAGGAAGTGGGCAAATTATTTTTGTAATGGACGCCGAACTTGACGTGCGGATGTATTTAAATGAAATATGGCCGTCTTACGGCAGACAGTCAGTAGTTATCATCTGCCTACCCACCCAGCTTTCTTTCCTCTTGTCTTCCTGTCCGTGACATGCGCGTCCTGCGACCGAAACATAAAATAATTCCCTACATCCTCTCCCTTCTCTCTCTCTCTCTGCCTCACAGACACACACACACACACACATCCCTACTTCCCCCCCCCCGCCATCATCATAAAAAAGACAGAAAAAAAAGGCGGGCCAATTTTCCAGTTTGCAAACTTTGTCAGATTATTAATTTGCCAAACAAAAGAAGGTCGGGTAAATTCTACTCATAAACCTCCCAGACTATGATTCCAATATTGCTTAACATTTATTGCTCTTATTGCCTTTCATAGATTTTTTTTTTCTTTTTCTTTAAATAATAATCATTTGATTTTTAAACTTACTGCTTAATTTCAATATTTTCCATGTTGTTTCTTGTTCTTTAGTGAGCTTATCTTCGTACAACACATGGCTGCCAGATTGAGCGACAAGAAGCAAACTGTGTTACATCTGAAAGCCTGGCGTTACTAAATTTTTGAACTGATTTTCTTCTCCTTAATAATGCAAGTTAACTCTGTTTACTCGTTAGAAAGAGGAAAAAAAATTTACTGTTACGTAATATCAGTTCTTCTATATGTCAGCGTGTGCTGGACAATCTCCTTGCAGATGAAAAACAGACTTGAGGCAACAGAAGTGTGATTACAGAAGGATACTGAAGATATCATCGGCTGAACATATGAGTAACGACGAAATGTTAAGGAAAATAGAAACAAAATGACGCGTATACAGTGACAGTTAAAATTTCTAGGACGCATAATGAGGAAAGAGGGTTTGAAGAATTTGATACTCACAGGATATATTGAAGGAAAGTGGGACGGAAGAAAGTACGCTACCTAACGGATGGATATTTTGAGGGATGGTGAAAAGCGTTACAAAGAATAGTAAGTTGTAGAGAGCCATGCTCGCTCACGTTCTGAAGGGACACGTTGCATAGAAGAAGCCCCAGAATTTAGAAGCGCAAGGATTTCAAAAAGTATCCCGACTCCAATCAGGCACAACAGGAAGTGGGCGATAATAGCTTTCCACAATTTCCTAACTAGACAAGCTTATTAGGAAGGTTACTCGCTGTTTTCCCCTGCCCCTCTTTTCTTCTATATGTCCCATGAGGGACAAATTCTCCAAGCCTTCTTTTAAGTTAACAGGAGGAAAATTGTCACGTTATTCTTCCCGCCTTGAAAATTAGCACTCAAATACTGGGTTCAAGCATTCACCAGAGGCCCTAATGGGAAATATGCTATTGGTTTAGTCATGGGGTAGTCTACATTTTTCTTTTTAAATATTTACTAAATTTAACTAAGACTGGCGTGAAAATCGAACTCTATTCAGTAATTGCTACTATGAAAATACTAACCTATGAAAATAACCTATTTAGCATTAGTCCGAGGCAATGTACGCTATTTTAAGTTAGTAAATATCTTTCAAGAAATGCAGAAAGAAAAGTTCCTTACTTGAAAAGCAGCTGAGAAAGAAATTTGTTTTTTGTTACGGTAGGTTAACTTGGCCATAAGTTAATAATATGGATATCAATATCTATAATACAAATTTAGGTAATAATGATACAGTTATAGCAAGTAATAAAGGAAAAGAGATTTGCTCCCAAGAGTACATGTATACAAAACAGATTGCAAGATCAGTTACTATCAAATGGACGTGTGTTGAGAGAACATCTTTTTGTAAAAGTACCATGACCATCAGCCTTGATATGACTGATCCTGTTGCAGCTAAAAACCATAACCAGGCTCCTGATTATGCAGCTACTGCATCCACGAAATGCACCAGCTGAGGCAAAAGCGTTACTGCCAAGTGAGGACATCATAAAAAGAACTTTACGTAACCAAAGCAAAACTCTCTCCACAAGTACCAGAAAGACTCGAAGATCTGCTATTTGCTGAAGAATGGTCTACTACTGCTTCTCTCAAGCATTGTTCGATTTTTTTCTATTTTCCCCATTTGTGCCATTCTTACCTACGCCATTATTACTGTGCATCCGATAATACACTCAGCTAAACTGAAAACCACTATCAACAGCTTGCTAATGGTCTGTTTATTTTTCAACTTTAACCACTTCACCCTCGGAATGATAATATTCAAGTTGACTATATCTATCTATCTATCTATCTATCTATCTATATATATATATATATATATATATATATATATATATATATATATATATATATATAATCAAGTTATATATATATTGAATGACCAGAAGATTGCGTTTAAGCATTAAAGAAGCTGTCGCCACTGGGTGTTGACCTCAATGTATACTTTTATATTTACATACACTCTATCCCAGATATTGAACAGTTTAGCCGAAAAATATAGCATATCTTAAAAAACTATATTTTATCATATATAATTTGTGCCGACTGAAAGAGAAATTTATTCGTTCTCTTTCTTTACTGGGAGGCTTGTGAGTCTATATTTTCCTTTTTATACTCCAAAATGTACGTCAGACGTAAAATGGTTACAGAAAACTAGACGTCACCGAAGCTTGACTACTACACAGATAACACCTCGTTCTTGATAATGACTGAGACGATCGAAGATATTTGAACAAAAACAGAACAAACATGAAGTTCGAACAGTTTATCCACCATCTTCGAAAATCGACAAATAAAATAAAAATTGAACAGAGACATTTTATTACTTGAATTTCGTTAGAAACAGAGAAAATCGTACTGATTTGTTACATAATAACAGTCCTCCCATATGGCAGTGATTACTAACAGATGAAGAAGAGATTTGAAGCAACAGAAATGTGGTTCTACAGACGGATGCTGAGAATACCACCCACTGAACATGTGAGCGACGACAAAGTTTTAAAGAAAATGGAAACAAAAAGGACATTTATATTTAGCAGCAGAAAGTTAGAGTTGAAATTTCTTGGGCATATAATGAGGAAAGAGGGCTTGGAAAATGACCTGGAAATGGGTCAGGGCTCCGGTTACTGAGTACATTTCCACGCTAAACTCAGTAATTCGGAGCTGACTCAAAGCCATAAAAACAACTCGCCGTTAACAGCGAAAAACAGTCAGTGAAAAACAGGGAAGAACAGTCAGTGAAAGATATTCAGCTAAAAACAGTGAAAGAAAATCGGCAAAAGACAGTCACCGAACAAAACCATATCTCGTTCAACAGCTTAGGCACACGATACAATGATAATGTGACAGTCAGCGATGACTTTTTAGATACAAATCCGCAACGAAAGTAAGTCCTATATCCCCACGTTTTGTTCACTGTGTTTTAAAATTACTGCTATCGCACGCAATAAGTCAGCATTCGCACACGTTTCATTTGCATGTATTTCAAACATACACGCAAACACACACACCATACCGTACCCCTTGATTTCCTTACTTGTAACAAAAACACTTCGAAACTTTACAGACTCACTTGCGACAAATCATTTTGAACAATCGAACTATTAGTCTCTTCATGGCCACAACAAATAACATTGATTTTTAATATGTAAATACATGCACCTGAATGCGTAAATGCAACTGTTATATTTAGCTTGGTTTTCTTTTTCTGCGATCATTTCTTTGCGTTGTATAAAAAAATTTGTTATATTTATGAACACGACACACGGTTTTTATTTTCCTTCCTAAAATCCGGGTAGACTGACACTACACATGCTTTGTAAATAAATAGTTATCTCTATTCAAAAGATGAGTATTCACTAAAATAACGTGTTTTGTATTAATATTGTCGGACTGGGAAAAATCCCTTAATTTAATTACTTAAATTACTTCGTTTAAGTTTTGGATTAGAAAATATAACATTTCAGATATAGACGCCGAAATGACCCAACGATAGATGTACACTTCTTCAAACGGGTAATTGAAGGACATCTGTGTCTGAAACACGAACGGCACACAAAGGAAGACAGTTTCGAATCCTGTCGAAAAGTGCGTTTTCTTCTATAAGAACTTTAATATCTGTCTATATGGCTCACTGGATAAAAGCATTGGTTGGATCCAGTGACTCAACCCAAAGAGTTGTGAGTTCAATACCTGGCTACTGCAGTGGTGAAACAAAATCTTGTAGAGTTTAGTTAAAGGGAAATAACTGAGACATCCGGAAGAGGCATGACACGTGGAACTAGAAAAATCTACCCCGGTGGACGAAATAAAGGGTTCAGTTCGAAACTACAGCCACCTGAAAAAGGCCGAAGCGTACAACGGTCGAAACGTCGTGAATATGGTAATAAAGATAAGGACAACAGTCCGGACAATGTAAATAATGTAGATAAGACTTTCAATGGTCTAGGCCCGTAAAAGGTTAATTTCATAGCATGTATATAAGCAGGGACGTCTACTCAAACATGTGTAAATACTAAAATAACATTCATATTAATAAGAAATAATACCGGAGTAGAAAAAATTAATTACTATTTTATGTGTTGACTTTGAGTATATGTCATGCTCTAAAATTTGGCCTTTTCAAAACGATCAGGAAAGGCCATTTTGAAAATTTAAAAAACAAAAGTTTCAGATTCTTTTGCAGATGTCGCAACAATTTGCCTCTAACCATACTCAAGCTGTCGGCAGCAGCAGCAGCTACAGTTGCAGGGATAATCTTCCCAGGTTAGGGACAACCCCTCCTGATAACCGGGAAGGGACAACTCAACACCGCCGACTGAACTCAGGACTGAGACAAACATTAACTTTTTTTCTTTCTTTATAACCGAATAAAAGTAATTTATTAAGGATTAAAACTTAATTAGCGAATATTTTTTCTTCAAATAAGGTATTTGAAATGGCATTATGTAAAACATAAGCATTAACTTTTTATAATCGAATAAAAGTAATTTATTAAGGATTAATGGGAGTAAATCAAACAATCGTCCTGTAATAAAGAAGCCCTGAAGCCTATGTAGAAGGCCAGCATGCTAAAACCTGCCAAACGCCTTTGAGATATGTAGAACCACAGCTCGAGATTCACCGTTATTATCAAGAGCTTGATATATATTTATATTCAGTATTAGCCGTAAGCACGTCAACGGTAGAGCTGGCAAAACGGAATCCATATTGTTTGTCAGAGAGTAGGTTGTGAGAGTTAGCCTCGAATACTTTGTTGAAAAGCAGTAGGAGACTTATAGGGGTAATAGGAGAGAAGAATCAGAAGATTCTCCAGAGTTCTTAAAAACAGGAACTACAGAGAAGCACTTCCAAAAAGCTCGAAAGCAAGAAGCAGCGAGGCAATATTTAAAAAAAAAAAATGAATTTTCATTATTAATTTTGTTAAATAATATACACTGACATTTGTAAAAGGTGCCGGGAAGGGATAACTTAACACGGCCGACTCAACACGCCCGACTCAACACGCCCGACTCAACACCGCCAACTGAGCGCCGGGACAACTCAGGACCGAGACAACTCAGCACCAGAAAAACATAATTTTTCTTTTTTTATAACCGTTAAAAGTAATTTATTAAGGATTAAAACTTAATTAGCGAATATTTTTAAGGCATTTGAAAGGTATTATGTAAAATATAAACCAGCTTTTTTATTTTTTTCAATTATTTTTAATGAAATAAATCGTAATTTTTTTTATAAAAATATTTTAAAATGTCAATTTATTGTATTAAAAGAATAAATTACATTACGATTTATTTTATTAAAAATAATTAAAAACAAAAAACTGCTTCATTTTGTCTTGCATGTTTAATTTACTTTAATAAAAAATAATTAAAAACAAGTGTATTTTATTGAATTATTTTTTTTATACCAATTTAATTTATTAAAAAATAAATTTACTTTATGTTTTTCTGGCCTTGCGTTTAGGTCATATTGTTTAAGTGAAAACTATATTTACTAATACAAAATTGAAACGATTAAGAGAAATCACGCATCAAGAATTTTTTTTTTATTATGTATCGTTCCCGTTTATCAGAAAACGTAAGGGTGATAACTATAGTAAATTTAAAGTCAACATTCCTAAAAGTTAGATTACGGAGAATATTTTCCAGTATTTTTAAGAGTACTGATAACTTAAAAATTATATAAAAAGGTGCTCACGTCAATTTCTTGAATTATGTTTTACAGATAAAGTCTCCGTAGAGCAACAGTCAATCTGTCATCGTCTCGTCAAACACGTACGGTTAACATGGCTACTGTCAGTTAAAAAAATAATTTCTGCAGTATTTTAAACTAGTAAAAATATTTGTTTCAAATCAGATTAATTATACTTTAGTTTAAAAAAAAATCAGCTAATATTTCTCAAATAAAGTTTCAGAAAAGTATAGTTTTAATTTTTAAAAATTCATTTTAAGGTATCTTGAATATGTGGAAGTGCCTATTTTAAAAGTAAAAAATAACCTTTTTAAAAACAAAACTCGATCTTTTAGCATGTTCTAACTTTAATAATAGTCCAAATGATTGAAACTTGTTGAAGCCATCAAAATAATGTGAATCTCTAAAAAATATTTAAAAAAATAAAAAATAAAGCAAAAGCGGAATTCCGTAGATTCAGTTGTTTCTTTTATTTCAATTATTTAAAAAAAAAACACAACATTTTATTTAATGAAACAGCACTCGTATATATAATTAACTGAAACAGGCATGCAAATTCACACACAATGTGATGGACAGAAACCCAGCCGACAAAGCTTAAACTTTCTTAGACACTAGCAATTTGTCTACCAAAAAATATGCTTTAAATCAAATCAAAAGAAACATGCAGAGACCGTTTAAAATATTTCAGTGTTAATCACTTAAAAAAGAATAAAAAGAAAAGAAATCCCCCCACCAGACGGCAGCCCTTTAAATTTTACAACTTCAATATTTCATCTTATTTTAGGAGCAGCAAAAGGAGTTGATTATCACTCCCTTTCGCCTATAAAATGGAGTAGTTCCCATTTTCACTGTTTGTTAAAAAAAAAGGAACCCCCATCTCTTTGGCTCCAGCAAATAAGAGCGTGTTCCTTCCAGGAGGGCTCCTTGAAGCCTTGTCTAGCAGGTTGCCACAAATATATACCACTAAAACTTGTGTTTGACGTATTTGTTATATTAACACAGAAAATTGTAACATAAATTCAATATTATATTAACACTATGCGTTATCTACGGTACTAATATTTTATAGGAGGAGATGTTGACTTTAATGTTTTTGTCAGTAGACCTGACGAATTTTAAATGTTCTCTAAGTTATACCGATACAGTATATACGGTATCTACCGGTGTGTGCTGTAGGCTGTTTGTTATACAACGCATATAAAAAGATATTACAGTTAGTGTTTCAATATACAAGAAAGTGGTGTGATCTTAAGTAGTTTTGGTACAGGTTATCGTATACTGTTTCATTTACTGATAGGCCTAATTTTGGGGGCCACTGGTAGTCTACCGTATGTTTGGGGGTCGACCTATACGGAGGTATATGCCCAACTCAGAATTTTGAGCTAAGAATCTTGTAGACTTGTAAACTAAGTCGACTTGTACGCCGCAATTTACGGTATATCATATGTACACCGCGTAGAGATATGAGTCCACCAAATAAATACGTATAAAACTAATGCTACTGCATGATTCACTTTAAGTGGTAAGTATGCACTGCCTGGCCCAGGGATTGAACTCACAATTATTAGGTCACTGAATTCCATCTATTCCAATAGTCCTAACACTTAACACATCCCATTAAGTATATGAAACATGTTATCATTATTGACATCATTTATGGACGATTGTGCTCATCTTTATCGTTGTTATCAGAAAGTTTCGGCTGTTGTGTCCTCCGGTCTTCATCAGGGTAACCTTCAGGGCATTTCGAACTGAACCCTTTATTTAGTCAGCGGGAATAGATTGTTCTCGTTTCGCTGACTTGGGATGTCTAGGGATATTACGTCTTGATCTCATTTTAGTATCGTCTCGTTTTCACTAAGTCCAAGTCTGAATTGCACAGGAATTGAACTCGCAAAGAGAGCTTATTCGCATGTTTAGGATTATCTTTATTCATAATGCAACGTTTGACACCCCACTCTCTCTTTCTGTCTGTCTGTCTGTCTGTCTGTCTGTCTCTCTCTCTCTCTCTCTCACACACACACACATTAATAGTGCAACAGACTGACACATTTCCTGTCGTATAGAACTATGCGATCATGTGATTTTCCCAACAAACCACATTCTGTACTTTATGACCAGAACTTTAATTAAGAACTTTCACTCACGCCAATGAAGTTTCTGGTAAATTAGCATCACATTTGGCATCATTCAGATAACAAAGGCACTAATGTAACATGGGGTATATTCTTATTTAATTTTGTTAGTCCTAGAATCGTTTATATTTTTGTATTTCGTATTTCCTTATAAGCTAGAAGCCATTGCATATCACTCAGTACATTCTTGATACGGTGAAACTTTTAACTCTTGATCAGTAGCCAATTCAAAATAGCCTGCTACTATATTAAAATAGGAGCATCCATTCTTTACAGGCACAAGAACCTAGTCACCCAAATTTCTTATTTCGTATGAGTAAAAAGAGACAAGGAAAATATTCTTAGTCGACGCGTTTCGTCCTCTGATGGACTTTACCAAGGCAAATGTAAGGATTTATTTTGTTCAAGATCAAGGATGTAATTGGTTTATCAAGGCTTTTAAATTTGAGAACGTTGATGAATATTCAGCAGCCAAAACATGTGGAAGACACAAAGTGTCATAATTCAAAATCTGGTAAGATAAAAGTAAGCGAATAATATTTAAGAAACATTTTTTAATAAATAAATACTGCTTAAATTGTGATCAGATTATTATGGTTTGGGATGGATGTACATCTTCAAAAACACGAGGTGATGGATTTAAGCGTTTTTATTTTTTAACATTTTCGTGGTCGTGTACGTTGGCTTGGGAATGTAGTAATAAAAATATTTTCCTCTTGTTTTTTATTCATTTTGTTCCTTTCCTATCTGAAAATGTATATATATATATATATGGAATGATGTCACCAGGTAGAAGACCCAAGAGCTACTCGATGTAGAGGATTTCAAAGCAATAGATGATCCTATGTGGAAGTTGGAATAAAGAAAAAAACTGGTTTGAAGAAATGACCAAAGATCTATTTTCGTTTACAAGATATGAAAATGTCTCTGGTATGTAGTATAGTGTAGCATTCGAATATACGGACTGTGAAGTGTAAAATGAGAGCGGGGAAACGCAATATGCTTAATCCGGCTGACTGCTTGTTGGCTTTCGGTTTGGGCTTGTCGCGTTCATAGTGGAGTCCATTCTCTCTCTCTCTGTTTAAAGGAGGCCGTTTTCACAGACTAATGGTTGGACGGGCAGTCAACCGTGCTCTCGGGCAGCCTCTATGATTGGCGTGCATGCATGAGACAGTCATTCTCTCTCTCTCTCTCTAGTCTGGCTTCTCTTATAGCTTATATAAGGGAAACGCATGGTCGTACTTGTAGACATCTGTGGCAAGCGAGAGTCGCGTCGATAATGGCCAACACTCTGGTATATTTGTGTTTGTTTTGAGTAGAGCGCTTCGCGTGTGTGACTTAGACGAAAATTAGTGTGTAGTTAGAGATATATGTTTTTTAATAATTGTATAAATTTGGCTTTCATTTATTATCTCTATGTTTAAATTGTGTTTTTCTACTACAGATGTATGGAACACAGTTTATGATATGTGCGGAAGATAACGGTTAATCCCACACCTGAACATGTTAAGAACTGTAGTGGACAAAAAGGCATCATCTTGGAAGTCGGTTCCAAAAAGTAACGGTTTCGTGGAAAGAAGCTGTTCGAGTGGAAGTCACCAATAGCATACAATTTGCGTAGCATGGCGTGTCTTAGACGTGAAGTAAGAAACTAAGGAATTTAGTTCGTCTGAACACTTTACAGTGCAATAACGATAAAGCAGCGAGGGGTTTGAAACGTTTTGACTGTTGGAAAAGAGTTGTAGGGTGGGAAATAATTACCCACAAGGCCTCGTAAGCGCCTTTGGACTCTGTCAGAACAGAAAAGTGAAGATCAAGCGGCTCATGTCCATATATGTCAGCAGTACTCATTTCTGGCTCTTCTAACAGTAGAGGATATTAGGAGGAATCTGAGACACGAAACCGGACATGTTTTAAGCATCTTCAACGATGGATCATACGTACGAGTTTCACTTTAGCTACGTATTTGAGATAAGTCCCAACAGACGCCCAAGGCACGAGATATCCTCAAGAGCTCTCGTTTATGGTGATACATGAAACTTCAGGGTCAGCTCGGTGGTTTTCGAGATATTGAATGTAACCGGTCAGTTTCCTTCTCCGACTGAGCTTTATATAAGGCATTCTTTTTATCCAACTTTATTTTTATTACTAAAAACGTTATTTTAGTTAGTACTTGTTTGATTTGTCATTCATGTTATTTTAAGCAGTGAAATTAATGTCAACCAGCATATAGACCGAACCTCCAATCTTTTGCTTTATCATGATTTCACGTAGCCTAATTGGTAGGGCACACTTTTGATAAAGTCACACACACACACACACACACACAAACAAACATATATATATATATATATATATATATATATATATATATATATATATATATATATATATATATAGTCCTTTCCAAAAGTATTTAAATGGCAACGCCAATTCCTTTAACATTTAAGCTTAAGATCAAAAGATTAATATGAAACAAGAGTTTAGAATTTCATCTTTTATTTCCTGGCTTGGTTTGTTTTGTTTTGTTTTACGGCATATCAACCTCAATGAGTTATTTAATGCTGACAAGATTTTTATTGCTGGTGATATTTTTCAAAAATGTATTGCTGGTGATAATGAATTGTTGGTAATCATTTTTTTCTTCAAAATTCATTGCTGGCAATAATTTTTTTACAAAAATGTATTGCTGGTATTAAAACCTATTTTTACACTTTCATAGCGTTTTGACCCCAGTTTGGGGTTAACTATTTGCCTATAGCTGGGACCCTAACAGGTCCTACCACCCCGGGTCAAGGTGGAACGGGAACACCAGCAATTAAGATGTGGTTCCACGCTCCTCAAAACCTGATCAGAGGCTTTGCTCTCGGGTGTAGTTTATCGTCTTACCCAGAACGCCTCATTTGTGTTTTTTTTTTGTGGGAAGGCTTACGTCTCTGCAGTGATGCAATTGGCGTATTCTGAAGCTCAGTCGACAGAGCGATTATTTCCTGGTATTTAGATGTGTTAAACATCTTAGGACATAACACCTTTGGTATCAGATCACTCCATTTTTAACTGAGCAAAACTGAAGACATATATAGTCTTAAAGTAAATGACATTTAATATTTGGTTGTATAACCCTTGTTTGCAATAAATGCATCAAGCCTGCAACCCATTGATATCACCAAACTGTTACATTTTTCATTTGGGATGCTTTTCCAGACTCTTATCGCAGCTTCTTTCAATTCTTGTTTGTTTCGTGGGCAGGGGGAGGGGTCTTCCTTCAGCTTCCTCTTCAAGAGATGAAATGCACGCTCTATTGAATTTACATCCGGCGACTGACATGACTAGTTTAAAACTGTCCATCTTTACCCCTGATGAAGTCCTTTGTTGTGTTGGCAATATGTGTTGGGTCATTGTCCTGCTGCATGACAAACTTCCTCACCCATTAGTTTGGATGCATTTCTCTGTAAATTGGCAGACAATATGTTTCTGTAGACTTCTAAAATCATTCTGCTGCTACCATCATGAGTTACATCATCAATAAATACGAATGAGCCTGTTCCAGAAGCAGCCGTGCAAACTCAAGCCAAGACACTGCCTCCACCATGCGTCACAGATGAGCTTGTATGCTTTGGCATTTCGATCACTTTGGTAGAGATTAATCTTGGTCTCATCAGTCCATAAAACTTTCTCCAGAACTTTTGTCGTTCATCTCTGTACCTCCTTGCAAATTCCAATATGGCCTTCCGATTCTTACTGCTGATGAGTGGTTTGCATCTTGTGGTATGGCTTCTATATTTCTGCTCTCGAAATCTTCAAAAGGTGGATTGTGAAACCTTCACCCCTGCACTGTGGATGTTGTTGGTGATCTCACTGACTGTTGTTTTGTGGCTTTACCTCACAGCTCTCAAAATGTTTCTGTCATCAACTGCTGCGGTTTTCCATGGAAGACCAATTCTATGTCTGTTGCTCAGTAGTTTCTTTCTTTTTCAGGACTTTCCAAATTGCTATGTTGGCTATGCCCAATGTTTGTTCAATCGCTCTGATCGATTTTCCTTCTTTTCTCAGCTCCAAAGTGGCTTGCATTTCTCCCATAGACAGCTCTCTCTTTCTCTTTCTTTCTCGTGTATCCTTCTTAACAAGAAAGGCAGTTTTACAGGTGCAAGCAGACAAGGTTAAAACCTGAAGTAATCATTCAGAGCTATTCAATATTTAAGCAATCAATCTAAGAGGCAACATCTGGGCAACGAGAAACAACTGTTCACGTGTTCCAGTAGTTTTGTTCACTTGAAAAATGGGTGAGTTCAAACAACAGGTGGTATATCCTAAGTTGTTTAACACATCTAAATGTAAATACCAGGGAATAAAAGCTGAAATTCTGAACTCTTGTCTTATATTCACCTTTTGATCTTAAACCCAAATGTTTTCAGTGAACAACAAAAACAAAGGAATTGGCGTCGCCATTCCAATACCTTTGGAGTGGATTGTGTATGTATATATATATATATATATATATATATATATATATATATATATATATATGTGTGTGTGTGTGTGTGTGTGTGTGTGTGTGTGTGTGTGTGTGTGTGTGTATTAGGTTGTCGAAAAAGTTGTTTTTTTTATTAAATAGAAAATTTACTTAATAAACCGAACGAACATAATATATGTATGTATGTATATATATATATATATATATATAGAGAGAGAGAGAGAGAGAGACAGACAGACAGAGATAGACAGAGAGACAGAGAGAGAGAGAGCTATTTACAAAACATAACTTAGATATGGAACAAGGCCGAAAGTAGGAAGCACCCAGTAAGGATCGAGCTCACATATATAAATGGCTTTATTTTGTCATTTTGGCCATGAAACATTTGCCTAGAACAAAACAGTTTAAACATCTAAACAAAAGATCAGAGGGTAGTACAGATCCCAAAACAAATTCCTCCTATGCTAACTGTTGTTGATTCCGCGTGAAAAATCGTCAACTCAATCACAGTGTCTATGTACTTTCCACTCGGTTTCTCTACACTGTTCCTCTACCTCTCAGACTCTACCTTCAGACTCCCTGACTGACTGACCGTGGCTATTTTATGGCAGCAGGATGAGTCCATTTATATCAGAAAAGGGTGGATCCCATAATACCCCCCTTAGATCCCTTTTTGGGGGAAGTTAATATTGTGTCCATTGTTTGTTGAAAAATTGCAGGAGCAACTTTTACTTCGAATGGTAGTCTGTTGAATTTATACAATCCCTTGTGCGTATTAATGCAAGGGATTTTCGTACTCTCTTTTTGTACTGGGATTTGTAAATAAGCCTCACTAAGATCTATTTTTGAAAATATCTTACCGCCGTTGAGCTTTGTAAATCTCTCCTCTGGGCTCGGTAGTGGGTAATGGTGGTCCTTTATTGCTTTGTTGAGTCCCGTCAAAATATCTGCGCATATGCGAATTTCTCCTGACTTCTTTTTTACGTAAACCACCGGCGCAGCCCACTCACTAAACTCTGTTTTAGATTAAATTCCCAGTTTGTTCAAGTCTCTCCAATTCTTTGTCTATTTTTTCTATAGTAGCAAACGGTACGTTTCACTTCTTTCTGAAAATTGGTTGGACGTTTTCTTTTAATTCTATTTTGGCCTTAAATTTGTTGCATCGCCCCAACCCGCTTGAAAATTCCTCAGGAAATTGCTTGTATAATTCTTCCTTCAATTTTATGGTATCTGATGGTTCAACCTCTAACTTTTTGCAAAACGAGTTGATAGGTAGGTCCCAAACGTTGAATTTCTGCATCCAGTCGATACCTACTAAATTTTCAGTATCTTTCATGACGTATATCTTAAGTTTTTTTGTTTTGCCGTGAAATTTAACATTCACTATTATTTCTCCCTCAAATTTTATTCGTTTGCCTGTAACCGACTTGGCAATTTTTTGAGTGTGTAACATGGTAGGTCTGTTGATTTTTTTCCATGTCTGTAAGTTGATTATCGTGAGGTCGGAACCTGAATCCAGTTGTAATTTAATCTTTTTGTTTCAAATTTCAAGTTCTACATATTTCCTTACATGGGTGTTGTCATCATTATGCATCCTTGTAGCTCTTATTCTATTAGTATCTTTTCTATTTCTACATTGGGATGCCTTGTGGCCTTTTTTTCCACATTCATGACAGTTTTTATATCTGAAGCGGCAATCCTTGTTCCAATGTAATCCTCCACATCGATAACATGCTGATGGAGGGGGTTTATATTTGTTTCGATATCCGTCATAATTTGTCCTGTATGTTGTATTTTTTCTCTTATCATAATATTTTATTTTTCTTTCCGGGGAGGGTGAGAATCTTTTTTCATTGTCGTAAAATTTTATTTTTCTTTCCGGGGAGGGTGAAGAACGTAGACTTTTGTTTAACTTACGTATATGAGAAACAGCTGATTGTTCAATGTCCTCTGCGTCTTTCTTTATGCTTAAACATCTCTGGCAATCTTCCGATAATTGCTGTAATGTTAGACCCGGTTCATTTTGTAATTTTGGAAGCATTCTTCTACGCATTTCGCTATCTCTTGTAGAAACTAGCCCTTGAACAAAGATGAGACATTTAAAATTGTCCGGTGTTAATTCCGCTAGTTTGAAGTCGTCACAATGTTTATTTACGATTGCGGCAAACGTGGAATAATCCTCATTATCGCCCTTTACCAGGTTAAGGCATTTCCACCTCCTATGGAAGAGTGATGTTTTCGGGCTGAAGAATTCTTTAAGACATGTCACTACTTCGTCAAATTTTAATTCGTTTGTCTTTTTTGGCAAGATATAATCCACGAACTTTGTATATTCTTCAGTTCCTAATTTTCTATGCAATAGACGTAGCTTTTTTGCTTCTGTCCAATTTTGACAGTCTATGTTAAACATGTCTTCATGTCTTCTGAAGTAATCTCCAAAATGTTTGTCCTCATCTAGAGAATATTTGAAAATCTCTATGGTATTCCACACTGCGTCTTGCGAAAATGTTGCTTCTTTTTCAATATCTAATTGCTTGCTGCCCGCTACTTTCAATATTAGTTCCTGGAGCTCTGTTTATCTTGATTTTCTTTTTGCGTTTGTAATATTTGCTTTTGCCATTTTTCTTGTAGCTGTAACTGTTGATCATTTTGGTATTTCTGCATTTGTAATTGTTGCTCATTTTGGTGTCTTATCAGTTCTACCAACATATTTTTAAAATCTTTCATGATAACTCAATTTTATGTATTTTTACTCCTCGAAATTGTTTGTCGCTAATTTGTTGTTGAACGACGAGGGAAGGATTTTTCTTCTGTTGATTAGTTTTCCGCGTGTGTTCGCCAAGTTGTTTGTTGTTAGGTATACGAAAAGTTTTTCTTTCCGTGTGAGTTTCGAATTCTCGTTCGCCAAGTTGTTGTGGTTATCCGCGTGAATTTCGAATCCTCGTTCGTCAAGTTGTTGTGGTTATCCGCGTGAGTTTCGAATCCTCGTTCGTCAAGTTTTTGTAGGTTATCCGCGTGAATTTCGAATCCTCGTTCGCCAAGTTGTTGTGGATTCCGCGTGAAAAATTGGTCTCCAATAAATGACAAACGCAAGTATTTAAGCTAAGAAATTAAATGTATTTACACAAAATACAAAAGGTAATGCTGTTAGTAAAATCCAGGAACACCGGTTAGTATTAATCAAAGATCGCTATATACAGTCTCGAAGTAAACTTCCTTAGAGTCGGGCGTACTTGTAACTGACTTCTAACGTCAACTCAATCAGTCTCTATGTATTAGGTTGATGCAAAAATATTGTCGTTTTCTCACATAGTGACATATGTCAGAAAACGGCATTATTTCTGCACCAACCTAATACTTTCCACTCGGTTTCTCTACACTGTTCCTCTACCTCTCAGACTCCCTGACTGACTGACTGTGGCTATTTTATGGCAGCAGGACGAGTCCATTTATATCAGAAAAGGGTGGACCCCATAATACTAACTACACCAACATTATGACCAAAAAAGTCTAAATGAAATCCTCATAACGTAAATCTACCAAATATGAAAATTTAGAATCAAAGAAATATGCCCGGTATAAAAATATGCAAACAAATAAATGCAATGCATAAAAATAGAATAAAAATATAATAATAGATAAATAAACAATCTTGTGATTATGACCTTTTGTATTCAAACTTCCTCCAACCACCCAACCAGCATAAATAAGTAATCTAGAAGTTATGAGAATAAAGAAACCTAAGCATTAGACATAAACAAACAAAAACTGAGAAGGACTTGATTCCTACCCTCCAAACTTCCATTAATCCCCAGTGACTTATGTATACAGCCATCTAAAGTCGGTGGCATTGACTCGAAGATCGTACTGAAGTGTGACACATAACCACACCTACAAATATTCAAATTTGAAAATGTTAGTAAACGATTTCAAACAGACTATTAAAATATTACTTACATAGAGAAAGATATATAGATAAAAAGAGGGTTCAATAGATACAATTTAAGAGGGGGGGGAATAGAAAAACAAATATTTGTCAATGAATAACGCAAAGAAAAAGAAAAGAAAATATACAGAAATGGACAGAAAATCTAAATATATACGCATATGCACACATATAAAACACACCAAATTCAAAATGTACAGGCAAAATGCAACACTTAAAATAACACTATCTGACATATAAAAAAGAAAACTCATAAACACACAAATATATATAAAAATCTCATATATATTTATATACGCATGAGTACACATACACGAATACAAATATATAATAATATATATAAAAAATACATACTTACGTATGTGTACACACATTCATCACTACAAATAGAAAT
>OZ010582.1:32985537-33015537 GCA_963932145.1 Acanthosepion lycidas | reverse complement strand
AAAATAAAGAAAGGAAGGTAATAAAACAAACGCTAATCCTCTAAATTTAATATTTTTAAGTATCATACTCCGCAGGGTACTCCTTGAAGAATTCTATGTAAAATCGAGTTGTGTTGTTCTTTGCATCAAGTTATCACCATTTTTTTTGTCTCTTTCAGAAGTATGTACGTAGATATAGCACTGTCTTTGGTTTGTTCTTCCAGCTTTATCTGAAGACAGATCCTTCAGGAAATGATTTGACCCTGGTAAATAGTAGCCTCATGAATCCAAGAGTCGCTAGTTAATCATTTAGCCTTGTATCATAATTGTATGATGCCCATATCGCTGGAAAATGTTTAAGTCGTCAATTGAAGATATCTGCTGATCTCCAATGAGATGTTATTTCATAAGCCAACATTAAATACTTATTGTTGCGTTCCCATTAGTTGATAAGAGATGTGTGGTGTGCTTACTACGACATCCTCGCGAAGGTGACACCATGTTTGCTTCATTTGTGTCCATTTTTAGACTTAATGAAATTGTAGTTGCAGAAGGAGTTTCAAAATATGTATTTATTTATTTTTTTTTTTGTATTTTCGAAGTCTCAACATACTTCATAACAAAATCGATTTTTAATTTTATCGATCCTCTACTTCTTGTACAGAGACTAAAAAAACCGTGTAAGACTTGCTCTGCGTATGCAAATTTGACTTATTTTTCTACCATTTTATTCTGACATGTTTGAGGGTTATGTGTGCACAATATGAATAGGATATGTAATGTATACCGATAGATATGAACAAAAACACAGTGTGACGTGTTTTATGCGTTACATAGCAACAGACACTAGCTTCTCTATGCACACACACACATAAAATATATATATATATATATATATAGAGAGAGAGAGAGAGAGAAGTAAATAGATATGTGTGTGCGTGTGTGCTCAAGTGAAGCTATGAATAGATACTTGTTTAGAAATGCGTTTTGTCGTGCAGGATAAAAATGGCCTTGAATTGTCGTATTTTGGGGGGAAAAAAGAACCAAAGGCCAGGAAAACAAGCGGATGGTGTTAAAGCCCATACAAGACGCATATTTCCGTCATCTTGGCATATTAAAGGACATGCACATAAAAGCGAATATGTGCGTTCGTCTAATCTCATGTTTGGTGGTGCGAACCTTCCCATCATTCAAAAATACCAACATGCACGCCAAAATTCATCTTCACGTCTCTTTGTATAAAGCGATTTTGCACTTCTTAGAATCCGTTTCATTTTTTAATATAAAACTTTTTCAAGGAAGCGTATCGCTGAAAATGGTGTAAGACATGGTAAGACATAAAAATGGAATCTCTATCTAAAATTCTGACACCCTACCCTACCCAACTGTAAATTATACCCACTAATTCAAGAATACAATTCCAGATCATTAATATTCATAACAAATTATGACTATATTTTTTTGAAGGGAATTTAAATTTTGGTAATATAGTGGGAACACATGAACGTGTTCCCTAACGAAATTATGGCAACCCAATTATCACAAAACTAAATCTTTCATAGCACATGACTTTAAACATAACCTCAAAGTATAGAAAAACACGTTTCAGCTGTCCTTTAGATGCCTAATCACTATGTATAAAACAGAGGATGTCTGTGTGTAACCGTCTGTGTCATAACTTTTCACTCGAGATTCATCCAACCGATTTTGACCAAACTTGGCACATACATTGAACAACGTACGAGATACGTTATTAGCGTAAAAAATCGATAATTTTTTAAAAATCAATATTCGATAAAGCCGATCAAAAGTCGATAGATTCAACTTTCTTCCTCCGATTTCGTTCAAACTCGGTATGTAGGTTACTTACGTCATGACAAGCTCAATGATACCTCATTTTTACACCAGTGCGTTTAGCGAAAAACGAAAAATCGATTTCAACACAAGTCGATTTCAAAACAAATTTTAAACAAAAAACTCCCTCAATTTTCAAGCAATCTAATACAAACTTCACGCAATTGTAGCCAACAATAATTTGATTATTTGACAGTCATTTAACTTGATAATTGTGTCCACCCATATAGTGAAAACCTGCCTAAATAGCGAAAACTTTTTACTGGTTTCTTTATTATTTTTTGTTGATCATTCAAACAGTTTTCATCAAACTTAACAATTGCTTTATAAATGTATCCTTTTACATCCCTGGTAGCACACTGACAAATTGAATTTCAAAAACTCCAAAATAATTGTGGTCTAAAATGGGTCTTCATGTTGCCTATTTTACACCTTTTTGTCCTCGGCTAACTTCGATTGAATAAATAAAAACTACTTCTATTATATCAGTAACTTCATTAATTCAAAATGTTTTTAATGAAAGAATTTTAAAGTAATTGAAAATAAACCCTGTTCCATCTTAACATGATGCTGTTTTTGCTCCATTCTAATTGAACGCTTTTTCTGATCGACCAACTGGGTATGGCTGCTATTAATATATAAATAATAAAATATGGCATCACAAGAATGCACTCTTTTATCATATTATGACACCATACAATCATTTTTAGCGTTCAGTGTCAATAACGTACATGAAGTGGAAAGATTATATTGAATCAATTGGTATGCTGCTTGGAAAATTGGTTCATGTCGTGCTAGAGAATTTTTTCTCTCCAGAATCTCTCTTACATTATCATAAGTTTACCATTCGAATAGTCTATCTTTGAATACTGCTGTCACGTCTGGGCTGGTGCTCCTGCTATATATTTAGAGATTCTTGATAAAATAGAAAGAAGATATATGCAATGTTATTGGTCCTGTTCTGGCATCTCAGCTCAGTCACTTTCCGGCCGCCGTAACGTAGCTTCCCTGTGCCTTTTCTATAAATACTTTCATAGTAATTGTTCCAATGAACTTTTCTCTATGGTACATAGACTTTATGAATTTAAGCACAGTACTAGATTGGCAGCAAAGTTTCATCATTTTACAACTGAATTGGCTATATGTTATCATTTATATGCTAATAGTTTCTTCTATCGCACTTCTCGCTTGTGGAACTCTCTTCCGGCTTCCTACTTCCCAGTCAACTTTGATCTTCAAAGATTTAAATGCAATATCAATCGTTATTTTCTATCTTTTTAATTCCGGTTCTCTTATTGTTCTCTCTCCTTAATAGTGTGTTTTTCTCATATTCTCTAACGCTCAGTAACCACCCACTTGCGTCTTAGTGCCTTTATTGCCTTGCTTGGGATGAAATTATTTTAAAAAAAAAACAAATATCTGTTTTTTAACCTTTTAACCAAAAATTGCATTTGTGTAAGTGGATAGTGGAATAAGAAAATGCATTGTAAATTATTTTACGATAGAAGTTCATAGAAAATCCTTAAGAAATGAATATTCAGTTGTCAGCCTTACTGAAAGATTAATGCTTGATATGTAACATTGCGCCCAACCATTATACCATTTGTTTTCATCACAGCCTGACGAAGCAAATTCAGTCGGTGTAGTGTCGATTTTGTATTACGATTACCGCCATTATGATTTTTTTTTTAAATTATTCACATGTATATAAAAAAAATTGATTACGGTTCTGATTATAGGTATCATCATGAGATCGCTAAAAAGAGAGCATAACATGATGAAAAAGACGCCAAACTTGACGAAAACAAAATTTTAGCGTCTAAATGTTTGTTATTATTGAGAGAAAAGATCAAAGTATTTTTCTAATTATTTTTTAAAATTTTTCCTTCTTTTTAGAACATTTTAAATTTTGTTTAAAAAAACTTTGTTTCTCATTGTGTCACCGGAACTAGTAAAATTACATATAAAATTTTAGCGCATTTTTTTCTGATTGACAGACATTAATTTTGAAAATCTTGCAAAAATAAAAATAATTGTCGGATTTTAATGAAACTTTCAGGAACTATTCCCAAATGATATTATAAATATGCTTTTCTTTTTTAAAGTCATGGCAAAATTTTTTTTTTTTTTCATATGTATTACCCCCCCCCCCTCCATACCTAATTGTACGAAAACTCTATAATTTCAATTTTGGGAAGATTAGTGATTATATTAGTTAAAAGCACAAGGCTTTGAGGAAACCAAATCGTGTTTTTTTTTTGTTGTTTTTTTGTTTTGTTTTTAGTTGGATCACCTCTACCTGAAAATCATCTCTGAATACAAAACTCAATAAAACAAAATATTTAATTTCAAAAGCTTTTAATTGCTTTTATTTATTTTAATGAACATGGACAATATTTTCTAAAAGCAAAAAGATATTTCGATGGAAAATGAATTTTTAAAACAATTATTTGTTATTTCTGAAATATTTTATTATTTTTACATTATGTTGTTAATTCTTCGAAAATTAGGGAAAAGTTTGTAGAATTTAACGAATGTTGTTATTAAGTAGACATATATTTACAGATTATAATTTCCAAAGCTTCTTACAAACTAACGAACAACAGTATATAAAAAAATATAATTTGTTTCAATAATAACACTGTAAATCAAATCTACAGAAGACCGGAAGTATCATGCGGGCAATAAAAAAAACGTCACGTGGATTGGGTTTCTGTCTAGTATTTAACTTAAATACTGAATTTTTAATACAATTATTTGTTATTTCTTTAATTATAATAGATTTTTATATTTAAGTTGTTAAAATATTATAAAATTAGTTAAAAGTCGCATTCAGTTTCGTAAATGTCCTTTTGACATTATTTTTTGCAAAACACGTGTGGAGAAATTTCAACTGAGAAGGGTACCCACGAGTATCAGTATCATCTTATGAAATTCAAATTTGTATTTTATGTACACTTCTGACAAAATTTCATAAGAAAGGTACCTATAAATTAATTAGATACCTTCCTTATGAAATTTAATCTCACTCTTAACAGTCTTATTTTAATTTCTTTATTATATATTTTCCATAAAGCATCGTAAATTTAAAGGTGAAAGCTAAGTACAAAAAATAAAAAATAAAAAAATTAGAGCGCGGAAAGTTTTCCTTAAAAATAAGGAGGTAAATAATTTGTTCACTTAAATGTAAATAACTTCGCATCTCTCCTTCCGTAGAAGGAATTATCCTCACGTAAGCTATCAAAACGTCGTGAATGTCTTTCGTCACCTTGTCAAGTGACGTGAAACGTTATGACCTGCTTTGTTTTATTTTCAAACTACGTCTTTTTGGCGCAGAAACTAAATTAAGCTTGGCTCAAAATATTTTAAATAAACATTATAATTTCTGATTTTCTTAAAATAAGTTTTGAAAAAATTATAATTGATTTTTAAAAGAATTTCAAACTGAGATATTCATTGTTTTTATAAATTGGGAAAATGGCTGACATGATCGATTATCTGTCAATTTTGCTAACTAAAAAAACAAGATTTTTAACAAATATTTTGGACGCGCTGGGAACGATTAAAAAATGTAAAAAAATACTCCAAAAATACCTTGATCTTTCCTCTTAATAATAACATAAACATTTAGATGATAAAGTTTTGTTTTCGTCAAGTTTGGCGTCTTTTTCATCATGCTATGCTCTTTTTAGCGATCTCATGAAGGTACCTATAACAAGATAATCGAAGCTCTGTTAATCTAATTATTATATGATAATCAAAGCTCTGTTTCCTAGCGACATGACGATACGAGCGATGACTTGAACGCATAAAATCTTGACATGGCCTCCGCTGATTAATGATGTTTACTCGCATATAAGGAACAAAAGATTCAAAATGACTACCTGGCTACAGAAGAGAGACTCTTATCCTTATCGCGTTAACCAGCCCTGACCAACATTCTCACATTCCATGTGTCCATTTTTCTACGTAAAATAAAAAAAAAAAACAAATGCGACATACAAAACATGTACTTCCATTAATTCCAGTAAAAATATTTATATAACGAACTAACGCATTTTTTTTTGCGAATATACGATTCTTTCTCCAATTTGAAATTAGATTCTCAAAAAAATGTCTTCATGGTATATATTATAATTAAATTCTCCAGAGTTTAGTCGCCTAAAATGCTTTTATAGTTTATTAGCATTAAAAAGTCTTTTTTTTACAGTTTATCCAGTGTCTTTGTAATTAATTAGATTACAATGTCTCTGTAGTTTATTAGAATCAAATGTCTATATTTTATGAACATAAATTGTCTATAATTTATAAGCTTAACCCGTTTATGTAGCATGTTAGTTTTACCAAAACTTTTTCTCGGCTGTTTTAAACTAATCTAATTTATTAGCCTAAAAAGACAAAAACAGAATCATAAAAAACAGGTATTGCTGAAAGCAAGAAAAGAGAAGAATTAGTGGAGATCCATGATCGATCAAATTTTGAAAAGACCCAGAGAGAAAGAGAAAATAAGTGATAGAGAAAAATTTAAATGTTTAGAAAACTGCGTAACCTTAAGCAATTACTGAGGCGCACTTCATACTACCTTTTGTAAAGGCATGAATCCGTTTCTCCCTGCGACCTGTCTACATACAAGATATATTAACGTCACTGGTATGCCACGATAGTTGACAGAGCCCACTTCTATCGTTAACTACACCAGTAAATTTTCCTTATACTTTTAGTTCACCAAATACAAGGCCCAAGGGTCACTCAAGGTAGAGGGTTACTGAGTGAAAGTGTTGTAAGAGAGGGTAGAAGGAGAGAGTAAGAAATGCACACTATGAGGACATGTAGGACAGATAGAGAGACCAACATTGTGGTGTCAGGGAAGCACCTTCTCAGGAGTTTGTTCCACAGTGTAACAGTTCTGGGGAAGAATCTGTCTGAGTGGAACTTATTCCTTATCAAAGGAACACAAAGGGAATGGAGATGATTCGTTATCAAGAAAATGACATAGAGGATCCTAGCTGTGAAGGCCTGAGCTGATGGAACCAAGGAATGTAATACATCCGAACGTCTGCTATAGTAATAACGAAATAATAGTGAGAAATTTCGTATAGGAATACAGGTTCGATTCCTGCCGGAGAACACATATTTTCTACGAAATTTCTCGAAATGCAATTAATACTGTTTAATTAAAACAGAGCATTTACTTAAATAAATTGTATCTATAAAAATAACGTATAAACAGAAAATATATTTAATAATTGTTGAACTTAATCCTTTATGTTTAATCATTAATCATTATATGTTGTCCTTGTTTACGTTAATATACGTTTCGTGAGCAGATATGCTCGATCGAGAAAAATCATTGAACATTGTGTGTTTAAAAACAGTAATTTGGACTTTGCTAACCAGATGCTTCTCTGTAGTTAAAAGGTATAGCATGCTAGATCAAATGACAGTTTCCGTATAGGAATACGAGTTCCTGTCGGAAAACATTCAGTCCGGTAAGTTTGATTAAAAACAAAGCATTTACTTAAATTGTATCTATAAAAATAACGTATAAACAGAATATATGTATATATATATATATGTGTGTGTGTGTGTACATCATTTTTCTCTAGTGTTTCCTCACATACTGGGGTATTTATATACATAGCCAAACAAGCTGTGATGGTTGTTAATCTGATGCAATGCATGAGAATTGGCTTTTTTAATCTATTTCTTTTTTTCTGGCCGAAATATCTAGCCACCTTTTAGATAGCACTGTTATAACGTTTATAAATTTTTGTTATATAGGAATAAAGTGTCGCTGTCGAACATAGATCGCCAGTGAGCAAATACAAGGCGATCCCATTAGTGAATTAAGTGGATCACGTAACCATGGGGGAACGCATAAGAAAAAATAGCGTGACATCTAAACGCTCACCATTTCTATTCTATCCTCTATTATTATTCGGATCGCTATTTCTACTCTATACTATACAGACTGTTATTCCCTAATCTATTCACTATACTTTTTCTTTATTCGAATCACTGTACGGATTGCTATTCGATCGAGTATTATCGAACAAGTACTATTAGTGCGAGTGATATTCGAAGGCGTCTGACACCAGTATTATTCAACGCCGTACTTTACTTGTATCTGTGCTTACAAAGTCTCTACTACAGCGATCATTACGAAAGTGACAATGAGTATTCGTTGACATCACAAAAGTGGCAACGAGTGTTCGGTGACATCACAAAAATTTTATTGATTTTTAAATAATGCAGTTAAATGTGGCATTTTCATAGTCAGTTAATCAAGTATATTTTATACTTCAAATCGATCACTGTTCATTTTTCATATTTGTTTCTGTTCATGTGTCTATCAATCTCTACTTAGCTTCAAGGTCAAATGAAGATGAAGTGAGATTAGGAAGAATGTGCTGCGTCAACTGACAGACTGCTTGCATGCCTTGAAAATTAGCTTTCAAAACCATTGCTTTTCACTTTGGCTTGAACCTCGATTATTATGACCAGTGCTAGGAGGCACGGTTCAGTAAAGGATAGCAGCTCGGATTGAAGAATCAGAGAGCCGAGTTCGAATTCCAGTCGAATCCATTACATTCACTTACATGCTAATACCCTTCTTCTCCCCCTGGCTATGGGTAACATATCAAGACAGTTTTGGTTGGCAACTCGTCTACCGCAGAAAGAAATGGCAACCTACTGAGGGAAAAAATTTGCCTCGTTAGTCATGTATCGAAAGATACATGATCGCCTAAGCGTGTATCACGCATGGCACTTACCTGACTGACTGCCAGTTATTCAACTTTTCAATCCACAAAGCCGATCATTGGTATGCATCAATTGCGACATTGATTTGGGAAGCAAACTTGAGGACGAATCAACGATTTACGTCCACCAGACGCACAGGTCCACGTGATTTGCGTTTTGCAAATCTTTCAAGTTTTAATGCCTTAAAAATCAGCATTGAGAATGCTGGTTATTATCAAGACTTGAACACTGCTTATTGGTGACTATGAAAACTCTAATGTTTCGTAGGCGGACCCTCCAGGAATCACCCCGTCCACTTGTCAAGGGGTCATCAGCAATTATTAATCGAGTTCAGCCCAAGCAAAGCAGTAAAGCCACTAAGACACAAGGCTTACTATGTGCGGAAGAATTATGAACAGAAACCATACTAAGAAGTGAGAACAAAAGTAGAGTTATCAGGAGGTCAATAGATAGAGATTGGCATTGCGTTTAATTTTTTAATATTAAAGTTGACTTGAAAGCATGCAACCGGAAGAGTTCCACAGGCTAGAAGTAAGAGAAAAGAAACTGTTAGCATAGTATTTACGGTTACATCTATTTCTTGAAATTAAGTCAGTGGGTTGTAACATATGTAAAACAAGTCAGTGTCAGTGGGTAACATATGTAAAACAAATATATTTTACCAAGATTTTCTAAAATAAAAAAATTTAAAAAAAAAATAATTTGTGAATAAGTCATGAAAGTTTCATTAAAATCCAAAAATTATTTGATTTTTTACAAGAATTTCCAAATCAATGTTTTTCATCAGAAAAAATGCGCCAAAACACTAATCATAAATGTTATGTCGACCGCTAACGCAAAAAACATTTTCAACCAAAATTTCGAACCTGCTAGAAAGGAAAAACCAATTTAATAAATAATGAAAAATACTTGTCTTTTCTCTTAGTAATACATAAACATTTTGACGATAAAACTTTGTGTTTATTAAGTTTGGGGAATTTTTTCAACATGCTATGCTGATTTTTCAGCGAAAAAGTGGAGATGACTAGTTATAACTTTTCGACAAGCTCGTCCGAATAATTACCTTGAATTTGTGTGCGTGAGTGGGGTGGGGGTATAAAAATTGTATCAACGTGATCCCTCCTTCCTATTTGCCAGGTTTGGTTAATTTTGTTGCTCGCCCAACGTTTATTTACAACCATACTGAACAGAAATGTCGACAAAATTAACAACAGTTTGCTTTTTTAATCAAATATCGGTTCTTAAATCTAAGCGCAATGTTTTTGGAGATCACTTTCAGCCTGTCTGCAAATATGTGTGTAAATGTTAACGAAAAGAAAAAAAAGAAACAGACAAATAAATTGGTTATCATTCTGAAACAAAAATAAAATTTGCGAATGTAGAATCTGGTTGAGGTAATTTTGTTGTAAAAGCCATCGGAAGTAATTACAAGGAAATGTCATCTATGCCTTTGCTAAATTGTCTGAGGTGGGGGTCAGTTGGAAAAAGCAGCCGCATACTTTCATCCGAATTGATGGTATGTCGAGAAAGTAGGCCGACATGTCGGAGCTTTTTTTGAAAAAAAAGGATTATGAGACAATACTCGTATTCAAACTGTATTCGTTCCCTTGATGGTCGGACTCTCATGTGTGTCCGTAAAACTTGTTTTCTTATTCTGCGTTCAATCGGGGAAGATGCCACACGAAATGCACAGTCGTCGTCATTGATTTTGTTGTTGTCAATAAGAAAATGGTTAAATCAAATTTATGATTTCCTTAAAATCTATTTCCGTCTTAAGATGATCGCAACTTTGGTAAGAAATTAAAGACGTTTTTCAGGAAATTTATTCTCCCCTCCTTTATAGCAATGGTATGTTGGAGTATTACAGATGAAGAGGAGACTCGAAGCGATAAAGATGTGGTTCTACAGACAAAAGCTGAGAATATCCTGGACAGAGACAGTTGCAAATTCAGGGACATTATGAGAACGGACGGCTTGGAAAATCTAATGCACACGAGATGTATTGAGGGAACAAGGGATAGAGAGAAACAGCGAGCAACGAGCTTGTGTGAACAGATGGCAAAGAAGGCTAGTTGCTTCGAGTAACAAGGAACAGGAAGATATAGAGAGCCATAATCGACCACGCCCGAAAAAAACACTAAGTATTGTTACCTTTTCTTCATGGGCTGCGTGTATATTGATTTTCAAACACTTGATGATTTCTGCGCATATCACACCCGTTTCCAGTGGTCTGACAGAAGACTTATTGGTACTGAGAAAGTATCGACTCTCCTATACTGAAATCTAAAACACAAAGCCATAAATTTTCCAAATTTTCCATTTTTAATTTTTTTTGGCATACAGCCTCAAGCTATTTAAGGAGTATGCAAATCTCCTTATATGGACATAAAGTATTCTTGTAAAACGGAAATTAATCCCATGATTCTTTTCCAGTTTCCGTATTTTTGTCTCGATTTTTTCCAACTCCTAATTTCCTTCTTTAACTTTAGATATTGGTCAAATTTCTATATTTGGGCATCAATCTAATATCATTCTTTTCTTATTCTATCTATCTTTCTATCCTAACCTATCTTTTTCTCATTTCTTTCAAACCTTTTGTAATGGAATTGTCAAATTGGATTTTACTTATTTGCATATGTCGGTTATAGGAGAAATAATGTACAGAGTAAAGACTGGGGAGTAAGTTTACTCCTGACTACGTGTCATAGAACAACACCGTGCGACAGTATGGCGTTACCGATAGGATGCTTAAGTTGTTTGGAGGAGCCAGAATTTGCCAAGATTTGGATCCAGTGCTATGCAGCCCAGGATAGGGCTAAAAAATTCAAAGACACTAAGGCAAAAGGTGAAAAAAATGAAATAACCGAAATCTTCTTAGCTTCGGCAGTTTGCGAAGCAATAATGAAAATTTATCTTATGGTATACCCCAAACAATTGAAGAATTCGACTTTCGTAGAAATTTCAGAAATGGTAAAAAGAAATTTACGACCTAAAGAGAAACATGTCATAGCGGAAAGAACTAAGTTTCTGATCATTAAACAGAAACAAGATGAATAAACTATACAATATCTTCACAGATTGACAGGGGCTAGCAGATTCTGCGAACTTGAGAAACTAGGAACTCAAGATTTGACTATACAGGACGAATTGATTCAATTACAGTTGACTGTTGATATTTCTCATAAATATAAGATATTGGAACAATTACAATTGAATAATTTGTCTCTAACTGCATGTCTGTAAGTTATACAACAGCTGGAATGGATTAAAAGTATAATTCTCCTGAGGATAATGTACAGTAAAAAAAAGAAGAAACTCAAGAAATGCAAAGACTGTAACTATGAGGATGAAATTGACAGAAAAAGTGCCTAGCATTTGGGAAAAAAATTCCATAACTTCGGAAGAAAAAATCATTTTCAGCTTATATACGAATTTAAAAAGAAAATAGATAGTATAGAAAAATTAGGGAAAAAAAGAATTAATAACATCTTTTCAATAAAAAAATCCTAAACTAAAGAATTCTTTTGAAAAAATTAAATTAGATGGCCTGATTTTTCCAATGCAAGTGGATTCAAGTAATGAGGTCACTCTAACCCAATAAATTTCTCGGAACAAATGAATAAACTGAAATTGAGAAAAGATCCTCGGAAATTGAGACAATTTGATGGATCTTTTATGAAAACTTTGGGATAATTCAATGGAACTTTTGAAACTTGTGACTGATAATGAAATTATTCCTATTACAGTAGTGGAATGTAAAAATATTCTTTGACTACTAGGAATTGATGTTCTAAAGTTAGACACGTCGAAATTAATCAATACAGTAAAATCATTAAAAAAAACTGATGTGTTAAATGAGTATAAATTGGAGCATACAATTAAATGAAAATAATACCCCCTCCTATTTTGAATCCCGTAAACTACCTCTTCACCTACCTTTAGTGGTTGCGAAGTTAAAGAAAATGGTAGAAGAGGGAATTTTGGAGTATGTTCCTACTGGGTGGCAGTAGATGGGCTTAATTAATTTAAAATCTGCCTATAATCAAATACAGATTGATAATAAATTCAAGGAAATTGACACAATAAACACCCCATAGAATTATTAAGATCGACGAGAATGCATTTTGGAGTGAAAAATGGCGAGTGCCATTTTTAAGAGCAATGGAAAACGTCTTAAATGACGAGATTAGTAATATGATTATTTATCAAGATGATATTGTCCTCTGTGACGCGATTAAAGACGAATAAAAAAAAAAAAAAACAGAACATGTGTTAAACAATTTAAAAAAAAAAGCTGAGATGGCAATAAACACTGACAAATGTGAATTTGATTGTTGTATAATATGATATTTATGGTATTAGTTTTCAAAAGATGGTGTTGCACCAGATCCAAAGTTAACTAAGAAAATTTCAGAGGTATCTATACCTACTAATAAAAAGAAATAGAATCCTTTACGGATTGTTTTTATAATAGATGCTTACTAAAATACAGCGACTTAATAGAACGGCGTAAAAAGAATAGGGAGTTCAAATGGTAAAAATTAGGTTTGAGAATTTTAAAAAAGATACTCGCAGAAAGACCCATTGTAAAAAATCTTCGATCCCAAAACTTTGATTCCTTAACTGCGGATGCGAGTGAGCGAGCGGTGTCAGCAATTTTATCGCAAGAAGGCCATCTAATAATGTACCTTTCAAGATTGGCGGCAGCAGAAGTAAATTATTCAAATGTTGAAAAAGAGGTATAAGCTATTGTCTGGAGCACAGACAGAGCTCGACAATTTTTATTAGGGAAGAAGTTCCT
This sequence comes from Acanthosepion lycidas, assembly GCA_963932145.1. Classification (NCBI taxonomy): domain Eukaryota; kingdom Metazoa; phylum Mollusca; class Cephalopoda; order Sepiida; family Sepiidae; genus Acanthosepion; species Acanthosepion lycidas. The sequence goes on along the minus strand of OZ010582.1, from coordinate 33,002,141 downwards.
ATAAAATCTGACCTTAACTCTCTAGAGTTTGTTAACCCTAGAAAGGGCCTATTTGTTCTAGAATTTTAAGGTGGTCAATAAAATTAATGGTATATGATTTTGACATTGAGTATGTAAAAGAAAATACAATACCAAATGTCGATCCGTCCTGGGTATGACGATAAACTACATCCGCGTCCAGGATAAGACGATAAACTACGTCCAACAGCAAGGCCTCTGATCAGGAGGTTTTGAGGAGCATGAGGCTACCTCTTAATTGCTGGTGTTCCCAGGTCCACTCTGACCCGAGGTGGTAGCACTTGTTAGGGTCCCAGCTATAGTTAACCCCGAAACTGAGGTAAAAATCATTATGAAAGTGTAAAAATAAGTTTTAATACCAGAAATACTTTGTTAAAAAATTATTACCAGAAATAAATTTTTTAAAGAAAAAAACTATTACCAGCAATATAATTTTGAAAAAAAATATTACCAGCAATATATTTTTAAAATAATATTACCAGCTTTACATTTTTGAGGAAAAAATATTACCAGAAAAAGATTTTTGACAAAACAAAATATTACCAAGAAAAAAAGATGTCGGCATTAAATGACCCAATGAGGTTGATATGCCGTAAAACAAAACAAACCACATGTCGATGAGCTGTCAGTGTTTACAATTTAATAAATACCCCCCCCCCAAAAAAAAGAAGGAAATCTTGGATGAAGACATATTACACTGGGTTGAAACTGACATATTGTCTCTACAAGGATTGGCATCAGAAACTCTACATCAACTTCCTATATGGCTGAATGCGGTTTCAATGCTGTTACAGAGATTATTATTAAACAAAGAAACCACCTGCAAGTTACAAAACCAGGAGATCCACGGTTACTTCCAAGAAGCATAGAACCTAGAATAAGAGCCTTAGCCAGTAAGCACCAAAGTCAATCATTAGATTGAAAAACATTGAGGTATGCTATCAAATGAACCTAGAATAAGAGCCTTAGCCAGTAAGCACCAAAGTCAACCATCGCATTGAAAACATTGAGATAAGCTATGAAATAAAATGTTTTTTTTAGGATTTAAATACTTTGTGCCCAAATGGGGCGCTGGTTGAGAAAAGGTTGGGAAACGTTGCTCTACATGATCTAATATTAAGCAGGATTGCTGAGAGAATAAGAAGAAACAAATGGAGTTATTTGTTCTAAAGATGAAAGATCTTTTAAAGAAATAAGGGATAAATTAATGATGGAAAACGGCATTATATGAAATCGAAATGTGATGGTACCACCAGAAACAGTAAGAAATGATATTTTAAAAAGTGTCCATGATGATTTCCATTGTGGGATAATGGCCACACGGAGGAGATTAAAATTGAAGGCACGGTGGCCGGAATATTATCGAGATATAGTAAGATATGTACATAAATGCCCCCAACTGTGCAGAAATGTACAAGAATTTTCGATAAAGGAGTCTAAAGAAACGGAACCGTGGACTCTTGCACACATTAATGGCATGGGAATATTTCTGATTTTATTAGACTTCTTTTTTGGAGGGTCTACAGTTGTTAAAGTTCTAGAAATGTGATCCCTAAAACACTGATTATCAGACAACGCACAAGAATCTTGTGATGTAGATTTATATAACTGGTTGAGGCGTATTGACTGCTTCCCTTACAAAACATCACCTTATCACCCACAATCTAATGTGATTACAGAAAGAATGGTACAAACAGTAAAAATGTTATGGAAGGTATTTTCCTCAATTAGAGATAATATAGACGCTTAATTACCAAAGTTAGTGCTTAATTATAAGACGATTCCACATGCAGATAGATTGCAAAAGCCATTGCGTTAATGGGAAAACAAATAAAATCTCCATTAACAATGTTTTACTTGACAAATGAAAAGACGTGGTATAAAAAAGACAAAGTAGCAAGTCCTGGGACAGCTAATGAAAAGGAGACATAACACAGCCATTATATCCAAGAAAGGAAAATGCCTAATGGCTCATTCTGACCAATTAAGACCCAGAAGTGAAGAGGAAGATGCGATGGAAGAAGATCTTGACGTAGAGGAAAGGATGTGTTCTTCAGATCAGGATAATGTAATAAAATGCCATCCTATGGATGATAGCGAGTATGACACAGACGGAAAAAGATGAGATGAGACCAAAATTTCCATTAAAAAGAACAGGACATAAACCTCAAGAGGAGGAGAGCGGGAAAGAGGTTTTAGAAGAAGTTCAAGAACAACGAAAAGCAATAAACTTCTTCGGTTCAGAGAGGTGTAATGCGATTTATATATGTTAGTTATATTGAGAAATAAAGTATGGAGTAAAGAGTCAGACGGTGAGTAAATTCACTCTTGATCACGTGTCGTAGAACCACACTAGATGGTACCAACTCTCTCTCTCTCTCTCTCTCTCTCTAAGCTCAATCTCTATTGTATTAATGTTGTTGTTTTTCTGACTATTCATCATATCGGTCAGTGTGTTTACTTTTTATATGTCCATTAAACTCATCCCCTCTTCTTCCATCGACGGTTGCGGGGGCTCCGGGCAATTTTTGTTCCCAGCCAGTGTGTACGCGCTCGGGTTACCATCTAAAAAACTGACCTTGTGTTACAACTCATCTTAGTGGGGAGACAGAGTAAGTAAATACCTAGTTAAATAATTAGTGAAATAATTAGCAAGAATGATTGAGGTTCGTGAAACATATTTATGCCGAATAGACCACCAAAGTTCTTGCTAATTATTTCATTCTACGTTAAGTAATTTTTACAATTTTTCTATTTGTTATTCTTAAGGCAAAGCATTTTTGCGATTATGGTGACGAAAGAGAATGTTTTTTAAACAATATTTGAAACGAGCGGCATTATTCTTCATTAGTAGGATACAGCTCCGAGCAAGATCTTTACAACGTGTTAGGGAAATCTTCTGATGAGAGATCCCAACTTTTACAAATTTCAGGCAGCATGACTACACGCATTATTGGATTTAACGAAATGTCAACATCTATAAGTTATTTAATGGCAGAATCTATTTTTATTATACTTGAATCTATAGGTAGATATTGGTCGTGTTTATGATGGAATCTGAAGTTAAATATTGGTCAGGATTATACTTGAGTTTATAGGTAGACGCTAAATGAAATCGGCTACACGATAAACCCAAAACATATATTTAAAAAAAGGAAATTTAAATTAATTTTTTTTTTAAAATTATTAGCGCTCTAGTTATTAGGTTGGTGCAAAAATAATGACGTAATAATGTCGTTTTTTGACGTAACGTCAAAAAACGACATTATTACGTCATTATTTTTGCACCAACCTAATAGTTTTAGTCTCTTTTTCACATGTGGATGACGCTATTATATTTGTATTTTCTACAAGTAAGCTGCCAGTGGAATTTGATAGGTTTCAGTGTGTGTTTAAATGAGTCCTAACTGAGCTATGGTCACTTTATATCCAGAAAAGAAAATACTTATAAGAAAACAAGAAAAATTATATAAAAAGCTTAATCGCAGTACCTTCTCTGTCGAATTTAATGAAAGTTGTATAAAAGTGGGGCTGCTACCCAAATACACAATATATAAATGTTTGTCTGTGTGTGTGTTCATTCGTGTCTGTTGAAACTGAATAATATTTTTTTTTTATTTTTGCCTTATTTCATAGACCAATAGACTCTTTCTCCTCGTCGATTAAGCAGGTGGAGTTTTATGTTGCAATCGATCAATATATCAATAATCTGACTCCGAAATAGAATTTTACCGTCCGCATTTAGAAAACGTGTTCGTTTGACGTTCATTTTTGCCCTATTTTGCTGCAAAAGAAAAGGAATTCTTTTTTTAGTCTTTAGAAATATTCATAAAATAACTTCAGTTCGATCAGAGAAATTTGCAATTGAATTTTGTTATTTCCTTATGGAAAGTATATATATATATATATATATATGGACGCATGTGCTTTAGTGTTCGAACCAAGAGACCTCAGTTCGAATTTCACTATCGTTGATGTGTCAAGGCGTTGACTATATTTAGGGAGACGATTCTATGATGTGGTGCTATGGGAAAAGCCTGAAAACCATACAGCTGATTGAGTGAAACCCGTTCGAAAGCTTTCAGTGGTTGTGCCATCGTGGCCGAGGGTTGGAGTGTATTGACTTTGTTCAATTACCAATCTCACTAGATTGAGCACTCTTCCCCCGCCAAGAAAAAATGTAACTATAAGTCCTCTCAATATTTTAAGCCACAGTTTGGCTCTGTAGGTGCTGAAAAAAAAAAACAAATGTGCCTAAGCATCTGTCTGCAGTAGGGATTACGTAGCCGTTCAAGCAGACGGGCATGCACAAAAGTGGCTGCTAGCCATTTAAATATATAAATATATTGTTTCAAACGTACTTAGTGTCGGGGATAGAGCGTTTTTAGATATAAACATTTGTTGAACAAGTGAGCCCATAATCGTTGACAAATAAACGTCACTTGAGCCGAGACAAACATTTTTGGTCGAAATACTATCCGATAACGTTACGCGCTTCTAGGCATTAAAAACTGTTTTTTTTTTTTTTTTTTTTTTGGCAGATCAAGCAGTCGAAAATTATCTATGACAATACTTAAAATGGAACTTGTCCGTGTCCGTACCGTAGCAACAAACAAAGGAAAATAAATGTTGAACAAGAGATACAGATGGAAATTAAAGGCAGAATTATTTTGGGGGAAAATACAAGCAAATCCAAAATCAGAACATGGCAGTTGGGTGCAGAATACAGGTTTCAAAATTAATGAACACTTGGCGAACGTTTTGGAAGGATTATTTTCTTGAATACAAATATGTATTATTGTTTAAGTTTAACAGAGTTCCTAATTCGCAGTACGTTGTAACAGATACCCACAGAGAGACTGGGGAGAGAGAGAAGCCTCCTCCTTCTTTTTAACAAACAGTCGTCTTGGCTGGTTAAATTGAAATGGACCAGTTTGTCTGGCGAAAAGGTAAAGCAGACTGGTGTATTTTTTAAAAGACCCTTTTTATGTTCATATAATCTTTTATTGAAATTCTTGGGGTTTCTCCGATGTATTCCTTGTGGAAATTACAAAGGTAATAGTACTTTAAGTTTTAACTTATTAGTTTCTTTTGATTTTTTTAAGTCATATTGTTTCAGAAATAGTTGTAACATAATTTATGTTAAGTCCAGATAAATTCTTTTCAATTGTTGTTGTTGATAGTGTTGGTGGGTAGAACATTTTCCTAAAATAAATTGTTTTCAATTGTTGTTGTTGATAGTGTTGGTGGGCAGAACAATTTCCTAAAATAAATTGTTTTCAATTGTTGTTGTTGATAGTGTTGGTTGGTAGAACAATTTCCTAAAATAAATTGTTTTCAATTGTTGTTGATAGTGTTGGTGGGTAGAACAATTTCCTAAAATAAATTGTTTTCAATTGTTGTTGATAGTGTTGGTGGGTAGAACAATTTCCTAAAATAAATTGTTTTCAATTGTTGTTGATAGTGTTGGTGGGTAGAACAATATCATTTTTTATCATAGATTTTCCTAAAATTGTTCTGATATATAAAATTTATATATCTTTTGTAGAACCATATCTCGAGTCTCGTCTTCATCTTTGAGGGAACCGTCTAACATTCGATTCGCTGCCGTAAACGAGGACAGATGTCACGTAGCAGCTTAGTACTTTTCATTGGTACCAAAGAAATCTTCCTGTCTCTGCCCAGCTTTTGGAATGTATCCTTGGCTATCCCAATGCGTCTTCGGATCTCAGCGTCGCAGTTACCGTCCTCCGTCAAAACACTTCCCAGATATTTAAACTCACGCACCTGTTTAGTGTCCCCGACCTGCAAATCGCATTTCGGGCTCATCCTTTTACCGATGACCATGCATTCTGTCTTCTCGTAGTTTATGTTTAGTCCCTTCTACTCACTCCCCTTCACTATCTTCCGTAGTAGGTTTTGCATTTTCCTTTTCGTGTCTGCTATCAGTACTGTGTCATTTGCGTATCTTATGTTGGTAAGATTGTGGCCGCCAATGATGAATCCTGGTAGGATTTCCAATTCTCTCAGAATTGCCTTGCGGTATAGGTTGAATAAGTCCGTGAGGAGACACATCCTTGCCTTACGCCCCTGTCTATTTTTGTATATCTGCTGAACTCATTCTCTATGCGCGTGTATGCCGTTTGCTGTCAAACTATATATGTGTGTGTGTGTGTGTGTGTGTGTGTCAAAGGACAAAATGGGTCGGCTAAGAATAGTTTTTCCTCTTGTCTTTTTATTCACGCACACATATCCGATGAAGTCCTAACGGATGAGACGTGTCACAAAATTTTTTTTTCCAATTTGTCACACCTCTTTTCCTTGAAAAAAAGAGTTCTTGATACATTAAAATTTATATAAAAGTTTATATATCGTTTTATCCCATATATATGTCATAAGGCTACCGCAGTAATCTTGCAGTAATTATGCATCGCAATTCAGTCATTTCAATTTTTTTCCTTCTGCGCATTCAAGTCTTTCACCATTTACTATTTACGTGTTGGTTACTCTTCATCTTAGCCAAGTCGTCTGCTTTTTTTAAACAAATCAAAACTCTGCCGCTCTCTTTTACCACAAAGATAGAAATGCGTAGTTTTCTTATCTGTCTACTAATCATTCTCGTCTCTCTCTGTCATAGATATATACAAACACACACACACACACACACACATATATATATATATATATATATATATATATATATATATATATATATATATATATATATATATATTAGATGGTGGCTCCTACAGCGTCACGATAAGAGAATTGAATTCTCTGGCAATACGTTATCCGCAAGTTGCATATCGTTTTCAAATTGTTAGACAGCAACATTTCTCAAAAATATATCCCATACGTTTTACACTTTTTTAAATATATGTTAACATTCACTGGGGAACATGTGACAGCAAGTCTATTTAATACTGCAGCACCTTCCTAAGTATTCTTGCTCATTTTTTTTTATTTTATTTTTTTTAGCAATACTGTCATTTGGATATTTTCAGTGTTAATTTTTACATTCTTAATATTTTCGCAAGTTTTCTTCGTGACTCTCCTTAGCGCGCCAATAATAATTGACACATGCTGAGTACTTTCATATTCTCCCTTTTGTTTTTGTTCTTTCGCAGACTCCGGATGGTTTTTTTTTTTTTCCAGTTTTCATGCCTTTTTAATTTCAACTTAGCCAAAACTACGTCATCTCTCAGAAATGTCTTTGTTAATGAGGATAAGGTATTGTCACCCAGCCTGGAATTTGGTGATCTGTTTAAATTTCAAAATTAATAAGAATTAAGAATAATAAGAATTTTATCTTAGAATTCCCTCAATACAAGACTCGAGAGCCACTCAGGGTAGATGGTTACTATTAAAACGACAATGAATGGTAGTGTGATATGAATGAAAGAGAAGACTGTAGGAATTAAAGAAAACGAAGTTACGGAGGATAAATAACGATTGACCCATGACTTGAAATGGTTAAGATTGTAATGTTTAGGGAAGTATTCACGCGGGAGCCCATTCCATAAAGCAACAGTTCTTGGGGAAAAGGCTAAGTAATACTTCTTCGTACCTTTGCAATATGAGGGCAATGATGGTGCTTCAACTCTGTAGAAATAGCATAACATATCCTAGCTGTAAGAGCTGCACTGGTAGAACTAAAGAAGGGAGCTTACCTGAACATTTGTTAAGAACATAGCGATAAAGTAGTGGCAGACTCGCAACTTTGTGTCTCTGGGAAAGAGGCTGCAGAGGGGAGAATAAGCATTCTCCCAAGAGACCACGTAAATGGTTTTAAGCTTTATGAAAGCAGGAAAGTGAAGATTGTGTAGCTCCAGGCCAGATATAGCAGCAATTCATTTTTTTTTGTTTGATATAATTCTTGTAAAGATACATCATGGTAAAAAACAGTCAGGTACTTCCCAGAGCAATTCTGTTAATTTATGTTTATTTTTTATAGTGCGGTTTCAGAAATCATGGAATCCAATTTGTTTGTTTTCAACCTTGGCCTGGACCACTTGCGCATAGCTACACTGCATTTTCCAGAACATTCTTGCAACAAGATTCGAACAACACCCCTCCATTTGATAGATATAGAACTAGGGATTACGCTGAACTATGGTTGCAGCGCATTCAGGGGTGAACTAGGGCTGGCTTTTCGTTTTTGTTGGAATTTTGGTGAGTATGAAACTCTCCATTCCAGAAAGAATCCATTCTGAGGCAAGGGCAGCAGTTTTTGAGACAGAATGTTTGAGGACGCATATTTAAATATTATCCGTTTGCACAATTTCCGGGAGATCACTGTTCCTACTCAGCCATATATATTTTTCCCCTCTTTCTAAACTGTTCTTTTTTATATTCATTTATTATAACGATAAACAGTAAAAATGTACTATTCTGTGTCTTATCCAGCTTAGCGTTATTATAGTCTCTTCATTATAGTTTCTATTAAGTTTCTCTCTTCAAATGTTCTCTGCACATCCATGTCTAAAAGTGACAACAAGTCTCCTCCACTCTCACCAGTCTCTTGCTGACTTTTATTTTCCTGGAGTCAGCATCGTCTTAATTCTTCCTCTGGTCCGTAATTGTTTAATCCCATCAAAATCGTCATAATGACGTTCTCAGTGCTCCAATGATTACGAGAAAGACTGGCACGGATATATTTAACAATTTTTTCCAAGTATTAAACAAGGTCTTAATATCTTTTTATATTCTCACTCTGTTTAAGTTTCATTATTTGATCTGTTGGAAAGGTTGCAGATATTTGACATTTTTTACCTTCTATTGTCTACGAAAGCTCTATTAAGTCTTCTGAGATTAAGAAAGAATGGTTCTCCACATATCCTCTTTTCTAAACAGCACGGTAGAATCAAAGTCGTTTGCACAATTCCCAGTATACGTACGTTCCTCCCAAACATATCTACTTTTATGTTCTTTGAGTCTGCATGATTCGCAATTACTTTGTGTCACAATTAATGATTGTGTTGCTTTTCTATGAGTTTTGGAATGTCGATACATACATTATAACTGTAAGATACGGCCATAGATATAGAAAATGCTTAAGCTATTAGCTGTTTTCTCTTTGAATTTCAACGGCTATACTTTGTACTAAAGACAGGTCGGGTAAGCAACGAAGAAGTTTCAGGAAACAAAAAGGGCACTTTTACTTAGAACCGAAAGAATACAGCTGACATTTCTTGGACCCTTAATGAGTGAGGGCTTGGAGAATTTGACACTCACAGGTCATATCGAAAGCAATAGGGACAGAGGAAGATAAACAACACGTACCTGACGAGATTGTGTGAATAGATGGCGGAAAAGGGGGTGGGAGGCTTGAGAAATTGACAAACGTTGCTAAGAGCTACAAATGACAGGAGGCTGTGGAAAGCCATCACTGATCATGTCCTAAAGAAACACGACTGATACAAGAATCTGCAAAACAGCGTCCTAAACCTGTTGTGAGCTTATATTTTTAATGTCTGTTCTTGGGGTTTAACGAAGTTATGAAATCCTTTTTGGTGTAAATGTTACATTTAGCAATGTCTGCTCCTGTATTAGAATGAAAAGATTTCTTCTGTTGACATTTTCATCTTTGTGCGTGTGTGGGAGGAGGTATTTTATTCATTTTTATCAAGCAAGATCTGAATCAATGACTGTAAAATCTGTATTTTTAACGTCTGTTCTTGCCATAAATACGGAACACCAGCCACAATTCATCCCCGCACCCGAGACAAGATTCCAAATCTCTTCATCTGAAATTCGATACTGTAACTACTGAGATACACCCGAAAACTTACTTTATCCTTTTTATTATTATTATTATTACCTGAATAGTATTTTCGAGATATCATTTAAATGTAAACTACAGTAACCAACCTACGAGGATGCCAAATAAAAGAATGAGAGATTATGAAAAAAATTGTTATTCTTAGTGCCAAGGATATTTTTATATGTACAAAAGAAGATGACGGTTGGATTTGGGATTTGAAAGAAGCGAAGAAACATTAAAAAAGACAAGCGATGACAGAATGGATTACGCTTCTGCATTATGTACGATAACTTCACACAAACGCACACATATAAGATATATAAATCAAGCCTTTGTTCTCAATATACATACACATTCCTCTTATGATAGCACCATATCAATCAACTCACTTTAGTTCGTGGCTATGTTTATATATAGTATAATTTGACTATCTTACTGTGGCGCAGTGGTTAGCAAGTTATTGTCACAGATATCTATAACTATAATGATTTAGATTTTCACTAGGTTCCTGACATTTCTTACATAATAGCAGTTTCTTTTCTCGCACTTCCTGCCTGTGGAATTCTCTTCCGTTTACTTGCTTCCTTTATAAATACAACCTTCGAAAATTTAAATACAACGTCAGTCGCCATCTTCTATCATCTTGAATCCCGTTCATATTTTGTCCTTTCCTCAATCCGCCCTATGCACAGTCTGTTCTCTCACTTTTATTCCCTGTAGCCCCCTGGCTACAGCGAGTAAAAGTGAGACTTTTCTTAAGTCCCCAAAGACCATGGCGTCCATGAAAAAGAAAAATTAAAAAACAAAAAGACAGTTAAATATATATAGCTTCAAAAGCTATAATAGAATAGAAAGACAGAAATATAAAATTGTTTGGAGTGAAATGATTAAAAAAAGATTAAGCTGATTAAAATATCCTTTTTTTATCGTTTCACCACAAGCAAGCGGATAATGCCACTAAGACGCACGGAGTTTCTGAGAGTAAAAGAGAATGAGAATACTGTAGCGAAGAGAAAGGGCAATAAACGGAGAGAAAACCGAGAAGAGAGAGAGAAAAAAAAACTGAAAATTTGTTCTTAGGAAGATAGAAGATGGCGATTGGTGTCGCATAGAAAATTTTGAAGATTGTAGGTAGCAGGGACACGAAAGACCGGATAAGAGTCTCACAGTCGAGAAAAGAAACTAGAATAGAAAATACGGTTGCATTTAGCTATTGCAACGGTAAAACGGTGAGACCTAATTGCCATTCGAGTAGCATGAATGCATTCATGCAGAACATAGGTGGATGGGAAGTAAAAAACCAGAAGAGAATTCCACAGGCGAGAAAAGAAACTATTAGAATAGAAAATACAGTTGCATTTAGCTATTGCAACGGTAAAACGGTGAGACCTAATTGCCAATCGAGTAGCATGAATACATTCATGCAGAACATAGGTGGATGGGAAGTAAAAAAACCGGAAGAGAATTCCACAGGCAAGAAAAGAAACTATTAGAATAGAAAATACGGTTGCATTTAGCTATTGCAACGGTAAAACGGTGAGACCTAATTGCCAATCGAGTAGCATGAATACATTCATGCAGAACATAGGTGGATGGGAAGTAAAAAAACCAGAAGAGAATTCCACAGGCGAGAAAAGAAACTATTAGGATAGAACGTACGGTTACATCGAGCTAGTTCAGTTTTAATACGACGAAATCTATTTGCCAATCTAGTAGTACTCTTATACCTTTATAATTTGGTATAATTATATACTTTTAGGTATATAGGTATAAACATAGATATAATTATATACCTTTATAATGCAAGTAATAAGAAAAATATTTTTATTATACAGAAACAATATTTGATGCGCTTTTATTAACAATCCAGAAAAGGCATTACAATTTTATATTTCGATATTTACTAACAGCTATGTTAGAAAAAAAAATGATGAAATATGACTTAGGCTATTTTAAAATGAGAATTAGATACACAAACAAAAACTAAAGTCAATCACTGGTTCATACATTCAAGAAAACATAGATTAATGCTTCGTATGTCGTTTCATATGAAAGTTCAGCCCTTGTAAAGAGTCCTACTACTAAAACCTTATAACAAAATAAATTAAAACTCTGCAAATAAAAGCTGTCCTATCTTGTGGTTGATATAATTATGCATGGGGATTTTCCATTAGCATCCTCTAAACCAGTGGTTCCCAACTGATTTTGGTCCATGCCCCACTTTGGTATTTATAAAATTCTGGTGCCTCTCTGTAATATTTAATTCTTAATATTCAAAATTTTACTGCAATTCACGTGAAGGAAGCTTAAAAGTACATTAACTTGGTCTCTAAACAAGCCTCCAAAGACCATAGCGTTCATGAAAAAGAAAAATGAAAAAACAGAAAAACAGTTAAATATATATAGTTTCAAAAGATATAGAGAACTGAAAGGAAGAAATATCAAATGTTTCAATGAAAGCTTATTCCGTAATATACTTCGATCATTTTAATTATGAAATAATAATGCAAAATGAAACTTGAGCTCACTAGAAAAAAAATTCACTGTTAATAACTCATTCTCGGATTGCACCCTTATTCTGTTCGTATAGTTAGCTGAAGAGTGCACATCCTATGCATGTCCCACCAAATATTACCATGGCCCACCGGTCGAGCTTACGCGCCACGTTGGAAATCATTGCTCTAAACACTAACATTTAAAATGACAAATTTCATATCTTAGTCCTGAGGCGATGTCAAGACATACGAACCCAACAAATAATAATAAAACAAAAAAATAAAATGTATATCGCTGTTATATCTTGTTATAGAAGTTAATGTTTCACAATAAAATTAGAATTTGTTGTAACCTAGAAAGGATTACTGAATGAGGAATAAACAAAACGGAGGTTGGAAATGAAATGGTAATCCTTATAACATCAACAAAATATAATACTCGCCAGCGGCGTGAAGTAGGTAAACCACTGCTGGTGGTGGAATACTTAAACACCATATTAGACCCATTTACAATAGTGTCCAATGTATTTATGAGGATTGGGCCATAACCATTAGTGTTCATAAGTACGGTATATAACAGAATTAATGGATTTTATTTTTCTTCATCCGACATATTTTTACTACTTCAAACATTAATGGATGCCTGTATTTGAGTAGACGCTCTGTTTATATTCAATCGTATTTATTTCGTCTACGGGCCTGCGCACTGAAGAAAGATTCCGGGCACATTTTCTTTAATAAGATTTTCTCGCGTATCCACGCCGGTAGACGAAATAAATGCTGTTTAAAAAAAAAACAAAGCGTCTACTGAAATACGGGTATCGAATAAAAATAACGTTTGAACTAGTAAAAATAAAAGTAGAACTAACCAATGTTGGCAAAAATTTCAGGAGATATTTATATAACTAATATATCATGTGAGTTTTAACTGACCTGTTTAGCGTTTATACTGTTCTGGATATTAGAAGCAGTGCTGCATACTTTATGGATTTGTGGATATATGTTTACAGCTATAACAATGTTTTAATTCAAATCGATTTATTTCTGTCCGTCCCTTATTTTCTCCGAATTGAATCCCTCCTATTTTAATATGCTGGCACCCGACAGCAGAGGCGGGTTAAGGGTAATATAGCAGAAGAGTTTAAACGCTTTCGCCAAAAGTTCATTTTGGTTTTAGTTTTTTGTTTCAGTTTGGCATGAAAGCGCGTAGAACGATCTGACAAACTAGCACTTATTGATATTTATCAATGCTAGATTATCGTTTATGGAGACGAATCAATGCATGTGAACATAGTAAAATTGTAAGTACCGTATTTGACGGCATATAAGACACACGGGTGTATAAGACACACCCCAATTTCAGCAGCGCAAATCAAGAAAAAATTAGTAATTAGTAAAATTAGTAGTAAATGTTACAGCCTAGGCTATATGTATGAGGTATTATTTTGGTTAAGGAAGCCGTGATTACAATCAAACAAAACATAATAAGAAAAAAGAACACGAGCCTATAAAAACTTTATTATATCCTTTATAGGATCTGTACAACCTGCATCTTGTAACCATCTTATTGGAATAGTGATTTTAGATGTGGCACAAGGCCGAAAGTAGGGTGTACCCAGTGAGGATCGAACTCATTACTCAATCGTAATTGTTCCAGCGAGACAAGCGTGCTAGCCATTACACCACCTCAAGGTGCTCCCATCTTATCGGAATAGTGATTTACCAAGCGTAGCTCAGACGTGGCACGAGGCCGAAATTATGGGACACCCAGTGTGGATCGAACTCACTACTCAGTCATAATTGTGCTAGCAAGACAAGCTTGCTAACCATTACACCACCTCGAGGTGCCCATATAGTGATTTTCCAAGCGTAGCTTAGATGTGGCACAAGGCCGAAAGTAGGGGGTACCCAGTGAGGATCGAACTCACTACTCAATCGTAATTGTTCCAGCGAGACAAGCTTGACGTTCCACACTACTTCAAACAAAAGGTTAGGAAGGAAACCCCATTCAATACAGGAAAGAGAGATTTAACAGCTACTGGACTTGAGAAACCTATTTTCTTTCAAAGAAATTTTAAGATTGGTTTGGTCTGGTTTGGTTTGTTTTACGGCATATAAACCTCAATGGGTTATTTAATGTCGACAAGATTTTTATTGCTGGTAATATTTTTCATCAAAAAATCTATTGCTGGTAATATTTTTTTTCAAAAATTATTGCTAGTAAGAATGTACTGCTGGTAATAATTTTTTCTTTAAAAAAATCATTGCTGGTAATAATCTTTTACAAAAATGTATTGCTGGTATTAAAAGTCATTTTTACACTTTCATATTGTTTTGACACGAGTTAACTATTTGCCCATAGCTGGGACCCTAACAGGTGCTACCACTCCGGGTCAGGGTGGATCTGGGAACACCAGCAATTAAGAGGTGGTTACACCCTCCTTAAATCCTCCTTATCGGAGGACTTGCTGCTGGATGTAGTTTATCGTCTTACCCAGGATACGGATGTAGTTTATTTCATATCCAGTACGCGAAATTTGAAGAAAAATATTTTACAATTTTCAAACAACAGTAGCACAAGCTGCTTGGTCAGTGAATGCTAAATGTTTCCTTATAAGGAAACTGTTAATGTTTACAGTACCACCACCATTCAGCGATATGATTGTACTCCTTGCATATGTTGTAGTTTCCGTGTGAATAAATAGAAGATATTACTTTTGGAGCAGTCCTAACGCATGTGTACTGCCCACTAGACACACACATACACACACACATACACACAGGGGTTTTGAAACTGAGCAGCAGCAGATACAGGAAGGAAACTGCAAGAAATCCTATAGAAGGTAGTAAAAGAAAGCTAGAAGCAAGGACTGAGCATCAATTAAGTAAGAAGATAGAAAATGTGGGACTCAGCAAAAGGAACAGTCCAATTTACGAACTACGAATTGACGATGTCGAAATCATTCAAATATGAAAATTTAAATATCTGGGAAGTGTTCTAACAGAATATGTGACACCGAGATTCGAAGGCGTAGTGGAATAACGAAAGATGTTTTCCAAAAACTAAGCAAAGTATGAAGACATGAAAATCTCGTTAGAAACAAAAAAAAAAAAAAATAGTACGAAACTGTTATGCAATATCAATCTGCCTCTATGCTCCTCACAATTGAAGAAAAGGTTTGAGACAACAGAAATATGGTTCTACGGAAGGATATTGAGAATCGCATGGACTGAACATATGAAAAATGAGGAAGTTTTAAGGAAAATGGAAATAAAAAGAACGTTTATAGTTAGAATCAGAAAAAGAGTTGAAACTTCATGGACGTATAATGAGGGAAGAGGGCCTGGAGAATCTGATACTCACAGGACGTACTGAAGGCAAGAGGTGCAGGGGAAAGCAGCGAGTAACTTTCCTCACGAGCTTGTGTAAACAGATGGCAGAACAGGGACTGGGTAGATAATAAAAATAATATCTTTAATAAAAACTACAAATGATAGGAAGTTGTGGAGAGACATGATAGATCACATCTTGAAGGCACACTGTATATAGAAGAAGAAGGTGTTAGGAACCTTAAACAGTGTATACAGCTAGAACTATATCATAACCTCTTTCTACATAGGACACGCCCCGAGCAGATAAAATTTTACAATCCATCGTTCGATCTATATCCGTGAAATCATTTCACTGAAATGTCTATTGAAAAGAACAGACACATACAATCACTTTTAATAAAGAAACATATTTCAGCAACATTTCACCAGTCAGTCAACCCAAGCATTTCAAACAAACCTCTTTATCTAAAATCTTATATATAGCCGGGCGATTTATTAACCAAATAGTTAATACTTATGTTCTTTGCCAGGCATAATTTGAATGCTGTTAGAATGTACGCTTTCTCACCAAATCAGTTCTGCTGCTTATTTTTCTGTTGCACGCAAGCACACGCGCGCAAACATGACCAAAGAGAGAGATTTACAAAGTGGCTCATAGTTTCAAAGAAAATAATTTTTATTAAGTTCCTCCGGTTAAGTTTGTCTTTTGTTCTTTGAAACGGCCATATGGTGGTTTTGCTGGAGAAAGTCTCGATGACCTCCTATGTCCGTTGGATTGTGGAGTGCGTTTTTCTTCTTTTCATATACATATTTCATTTTCATGTACTTTCATACATTCATATATGTATATATAGATATATATCAATATGACAAACGGAAAACCATTTGTGCCGTCGCGTTTCGATCCTTGAGAAACTTCATCGAAGCCAAATCAAAAGACCAAACTCATGTCATTTATTAATGCAGATATTTTAATTTATATCTATCATGGGTAC
>OZ010582.1:32638037-32980537 GCA_963932145.1 Acanthosepion lycidas | reverse complement strand
ATTTAGATGATCAAATTTTGTTTTCGTCAAGTTTGGCGTCTTTTTCATCGGACTATGCTGTGTTTTTTTTAGCAATCTCATGAAGTTATTAGGTTGGTGCAAAAATAATGACGTTTTCTCACATGTGAGAAAACGTCATTATTTTTGCACCAACCTTATACCTACGTTATTTGATTCTGGCTGTTTATTCGTCTGAAATAAAAGAGGTTTGGATTTTCGAGGCAGGCGAAATCTTTAAAATAATATTGACAAAACACAATCTTCCTAAACTAAATTCCCCAACATATTATCTTCATTCTCCTTTCAGGATGTACGCGATAATAACACTCAGAAGATTTCTTTTCCTTATCTGTGAATTGTCATGATTGCTTTTTTTTGTTTTTTGTTTTTTTTTTTTGCGGCTAAGATTCAAGATTAGTTTCCAGTTGCTTTCTCCAAAGTGATGAATTCAGAATAGTTATACTTTTAGAATGAGTACCATACAAGGCTAAAGAACAAAGTCTACTTTGCTATTTACCCATACGTGGATGAAGATAAGAAATATATTAATGCTTTTCCCAAAGACATAGCTTGCGCATCGGCCATACGAGAATGACACATTCTTTCCTTCTAAGGAAGTTCAACCGATGTGCCAAGCATGTAAAACAGCGTTGTCCATTAAGCATATTTTGACAGAGTGCCCAGAACTAGCTATTACAAGACAGCAATTTTACAATACTGATAGTATGTTTGAGCGGTTGGAAAAGGTTAATGTGGATGACATACTATCATTTCGAAAAGTGGTTGGCCTCTACAAGAAAATATAAAACAGGAGAGAATAACGATAAAACAAAGTTATATATATATATATATATATATATATATATATATATCTACGAAGCCAGATTCTCGGTAAAAAGACATCTTTGCAGAAATAAAACTAGAAAACCGGATATGTAGAGAATAAATATTGCCCGCAATGCTTTATTGAAGGAAGGAATATTACCATCAAAGTAATTGTCTCTGGACAGAAGCCCTCTTTGCAAAAGTGTTAATGAAACTTTATTTACAAAGTGCTTTTGTTACAAAGTATACTATATATATATATATATATATATATATATATATATATATATATATATATATATATATATATATGTAACTGTTATATTGGGACCTGTAAGTTGCCGCGACAAATATGCATATTCGTTTCGACGTCCAAAGACGTCTTGTCAGGCGACTAACAATGGTGGTAATAAACTATTCTATTTAAAAAATACGATTTATGAAACATTACTTCTTTTTACATTTTTAAAAATATTCCATAAATGGCAAAGAAGCAAATATATTAAACAATGTAATCATTCCATAAAAGGAAAAGAAAGAAAAAAGAAAATTAAAGTGAAAAAGGAAAGAAAATAAGAAATCAATAAAAAGAAAAAGAAAGAGAAAAAAAAGTAAAGGGATAAGAAAGCATAAGAAATCAACCCTACTATAAAAGAGAAGGAAAAGAAAAGAAAGGAAAAAGGAGAGAAATATATCCAAATTTTACAGATGCAAATGAAAAGGAAAGAGAAGAAAATAAGAAATGAGAAGTTGTTGATATTTGTTTCTTTACCTTCTATGGCATATTTTTAAAAATGTAAAAAGAAGTGATGTTTCATAAATTGTATTTTTCAAATAAAATCGTTTATTACTACCATTGTTAACCGCCTGACAAAACGTCTTTGGACGTCGAAACGAATATGCATTTTTGTCGCGGTGACTTGCATGTTCCAATGTAACAGTTTAAATATTTATTGCTCTACTTCTTGAATTAAGCCATTTTTTTAAATTAATGTTATGAACGTTTGAATTTATAATCTTTTCGTTCCTTTACACTTGTACATATATATATATATATATATATATATATATATATATATATATATATATATATATATATATATAATTGTTGGTATTAAATGAGCCTCTAAGATTGATATGCCATAAAACAAACGAAACGAAACCCAAAGACATAGTACGGAAATTAACACGGCAGACGAGAACGGAATTTGAACTTTGTTCGCCGCCTCCACTTCCGCCAATGAAAACTCTAACGTTTGTCTATATTTCTTAGATGAGGTAATATGTACACTATTTACATTATTCGGACTAATTTAATTCCTCTCCCCAAGTTCTCCTCAAGGACACAGTGTCTAAAGGCGTTGGTTAGATCCAGTGACAGGACCCAAACAGTGTGAGTTCAATACCCGGTTAAGGCAGTGGAGAACTTGGAGAGGGGAATTAACAGGAGATAACTGATAACTGACATCCATTAGGCATGGCACGTTGAACTAGAACAGTCTACCCTAATGAACGAAATAAAGGGTTCAGTTCGACATTCCAACTACCTGAAGAAGGCCGGAGTGTACAACGGCCGAAACGTTGTAATAAATATGGCGACAAAGATGAGGACAATAGTCCGAATAATGTAAATAGTCAACTCTACCGTTATTTGCAAATCATTATATTAGAGATACAAGCTCCAGAATATCCAATTTAAAAATGAGAAATAACTTGGGATCAACTTTTAAAATGTTGACTTTTAAACTTACGATAGTTTCAGTCTAAACAGACATTCATCTTTTGCTATTCAATCAGATTATTTGTATACATGTATCATTTCCTATAAATCGATACTAATATCAAATGGTATCGACGCCCAGCATGTTGCCATATTTTCTAGATAAGCCGGGTGCTTCAAGTTCGAACTGAAAACACAGATGTAATTGTTATTCGAAAAAAAAAAAAAAGAAACAAAAAAACTCTCCTCTTCAACAACTTCCTGCTTTCCGAATATTTTTGGTTTCCGGAAACAAATACTCTACGTCACTTCAGTTTTGATGGCGAGAAAATAACTTTTGATTTCTTCTATCGACTTCCGGAATATCTAACTTTGAAGTATTACTCATACAATAAACATATTGTAAATGTTACGAAGATTATTTCTCAAGAAAAAATGCAGGAAAAAAAGCGTTATTTTTGTTTTTCGTACTAAGTATGATATCACAAGCAAAACTAATTACCTCCTTGGGATGAGATAGTGATCAAGGGACTTTTGCAGTGGTGTATCTTAAGGTATTGTAAGTGCGTCGGGCGCCTGCTGAAGGTAGAATCACTAAGTAGTATCCATTAAAGTCAGATAAAACATCTGCTGATAATGAACCAAAGTATCTGCAGATCTATGATCTGCCATTGACTAACAAGGGAGGGCAGCACTTAGATAGCCAGATTGTTAAACGTCTTCTTTACATTATTAGTAAATACAGTGTAACCCGGATATAAGCGAGTTGTCGGGACCGGAGAAGAATTATCTTATATCCGGGTGTCTCTTATATCCGGGTTTGGTCTATTTTGTTTACATTAACACAGGCTCTAATATGGGACCAGAGAAAATCTATCTTATATCCGGGTTTCTCTTATATCCGAGTTTCTCTTATATCAGGGTCTCTTATATCCGGGTTACACTGTATACACAATTCAAGACTTTGTGATCTTGCAGTGTTGGGAATCAATTGAAAGAAGAAAAACTACACCGTGCTCATCAAATATCAACTGGCATCAGTAGAAGCAATGAAGATAAAATTCGATTGTCATACACTGTCATAATTTGATTAAATAATTAGTTGTGTTCTATTGAGATGACATGCCTTTCACTGAACTTAATTGTAATTATTTTTCTGTTGCAGAAAACACAGCAGAAGTATCGTATAACAATTGTGCTTGTCCCTCCCTCCGTTAGTTCCTTATTTCGTACAACCGTTACGTCCTGCCAATACCTCATAAACAATGAACTATTCCGTTTTGATCGTGTGGAACGAAGGGAAAAGATACTACCTGGCTTCAGTGAGAAAAAGAAATCAAAGGAAGATTAACCGGTCTAGGAGAAGGAAAAATCTGAATTCAAAACTGTATGTAACCCTATCGAAGCACATACTACGTAGCTAAGGAAAGGATTGTTCGCATTGACTCGATGATCCCGATTAAAGATCGACTCCTTTTTTTTAAAAATACGCGTAGAATTTCCACAATAAAAAGAAGCTGTGTGTTACATTCTGTTTCTGTGTGAAAGTGTATAAACAACCTTGTGGCGAAAATGAATTGAATAATTTGCCAATTATCAAATCCTGTTAAAGTTATCTCTTATCACAAAATGAATTGAATAATTTGCCAATTATCAAATCCTGTTAAAGTTATCTCATATCACAAAATGAATTGAATAATTTGCCAATTATCAAATCCTGTTTAAGTTATCTCATATCACAAAATGAATTGAATAATTTGCCAATTATCAAATCCTGTTAAAGTTATCTCTTATCACAAAATGAATTGAATAATTTGCCAATTATCAAATCCTGTTTAAGTTATCTCATATCACAAAATGAATTGAATAATTTGCCAATTATCAAATCCTGTTTAAGTTATCTCATATCACAAAATGAATTGAATAATTTGCCAATTATCAAATCCTGTTTAAGTTATCTCTTATCACAAAATGAATTGAATAATTTGCCAATTATCAAATCCTGTTAAAGTTATCTCTTATCACAAAATGAATTGAATAATTTGCCAATTATCAAATCCTGTTAAAGTTATCTCATATCACAAAATGAATTGAATAATTTGCCAATTATCAAATCCTGTTAAAGTTATCTCATATCACAAAATGAATTGAATAATTTGCCAATTATCAAATCCTGTTTAAGTTATATCATATCACTAAGCAGCAATGGAATCACATTCTGATTAAAACATTATAAGAAAACGTCGAATGCGATCACAGAGCGTGTATTTTGCAACCGATAAGTGAAAGATGCACAAAACGCTTATCAGCCAAAGTGCTACATCCCTGCAATAAGAATAATTCCAGATTTAGGACATTGTGTATTGCGGTTAAGTGCTACTCATAAAATGACTAGAAAAAGTATCTTAAGAGTTAAAAGGGAAGAAAACAAGTTTTCACTCACTTTCATTGTGCTTTGTTTTATTAAGCTTTCCTTAGCCTTACACGACCGCACTATCGTCAGATATCAAGTAATGGTCGAATTCGCTCCACTATTGTGTTAATCTGAAAATCGAGGTTGATAATTCGGTAGTTATTTACCTCTAAGTTAGTTGAGTCTAACACAAAGTTATAAGTGAGGGGGAAAGGTGTCTGTGAAGACAGATTGCTAACAATTGCTCGACAGTGAAACGCCCAAGATTCCTTTTCTTTAAAAAAAAAAAAAAAGTATTGTTTCAACTAGGATATATGGATAGCATAATGTTTATCGACTCAAAAAATAGAAGCGACAGTCCGAGATCAAATCCCGGCTGAGGCGTTCACTTCGCGTTAATACCTTAAAAAATAAGCATAAATTCTATTTCCCCCCTAAGTTTAGGTTAATAGTAGCCTTGATTAGTAAACAATCTATGAAAAGAAAAATGCTGTAGGGGACGCAACGGAGTACCACTCTACTACATTTTCCAAGAACATAGAGATGCAATATCTATAGTTATTGAAGTATGGAATTCCAGTCGAATCCATTCGAATCCTCCCCCACCAGCTATGGGTGAATAGCAGGCCAGACCGATTTTTATACCCTTGGATGGCAACTGATCTACCGCAGAAAGAAATGACAACCTACTGCGGGAAAAAATCTGCTTCGTCAGTCATGCATCGAAAGATACATGATCCCCTACGCGTGTATCACTGACTGATTGAAGAAAAGGAAATTGTGGATAGGGAAAAGGAATTCATATCTTTTTTCTTTTTTTTCTTTTTTTTTTTTTTTTTTTTTTTTGAACGCCTCAATTCCAAACATCTCAGACGTTTTTTTATATGGAAAAAAATTTGGAAACTTTTGCACATGTTAAATATGTTATAAAACTCACAGTCAAAGTCTCCTTACATTTGTTAAATATTTGAAAAAAAAACATTTCTTCTGAGTGGTGATTCAAATTAAGACGACATTTCAAATGACAACTGTAATCTCAAACCGGACCTGCTAACGCATATTATATTACATTTAAGTCACAAGTGAAACGCTTGCGGTATTTCTCTGTTCCATATTCCGTGTCAGCGTTTTCACGATTTCTTTTGCCATTAAGGTCACTTTTAGCAGACAAGACTAAAAGCAGCTTGAAACGAAAATTATCAAGTTCTGACATTTTGACCATGTGAAAAGGCTAAAAATAATCACATTTACTTTGGCAATCCTCAGATCTCATATAACAAATCCAAACAAACGCACACATATATGCAGACTAAGATCAAAATAGCAATGAGTATTTGATAAAACTAAAGAATAACACAATCGAGATTAGCGGACAATAATGCAATGGAAAAATGTTTTTACGCTTTTCAAGCAAGTAATGGCATTTTTGACATGAATTATCAACACAGAGAAAAACGGTGACCTCACGGCGCTGTTAACATTGTTCGCATAACGATCTCGCACCGTCACACACAAGGAATATAAAGGATAAAAGCTCCTTGTGACTGACTTCTGATCATAAGAAAAGATATGAGCGACAGGTATCTTCTGACCGTTATACAGCGATTGTTCGCTACAAGCAAAAAATAGTATTAGGGACATCGAACATAAGTGTGTGACTGAGTGGTGGAACGTGTGTAGGTGGGTGTTATGGCAAAATGTTAATGTTAATGGAAATATTAGCCGTTTCCTTATAAGGAAACACTCAGATCTGATTGTACTACAGCTTGTATTACTGTCGGCTGAAATTTAATTTTTGTTTTCAAGAAAAATAGATTTCTCAAATCCAATAGCCCTTTTCAACATTGATGGAAGTTTCCATCCTAAATTTTTGTTTTAAGTAGTGTAGAACGTCAACATCTTGATTATGTCATTATTTACTCTTCGAGTTACATGTGATGTCCATTTTAGCTGTTGAAAGTCCTCAAGTGATGTCGTTTCATTTTTCTTTTCTTTTTTGATTGGAATCACCTCCAAGCAAGACAGTAATGCCTCCAAAACACACGGGGTTACAAAGTGTAGAAGAATTAGGAACAAAAACAGTAATGACGAACAGAAAGAGAAGAGAGGTGGACAGTAGATAACGATTAACATTGAATTTAATTTTTTGCAGATTAAATTTGACTGGAAAGCATGGAGCCGGGAGGGAGTTCCAGAAGTGCAAGAGAAGCACAGAATTTACAGCTACATCTAGCCAACTCGACTGTAAATTAATGAAATCTCGACGCCAATCTAGTGCTACTTTTAAATTCAAAAACTCTAGGTACTATAGCGAAGAGCAATTACCATGAAAGTATTTATAGAAAAAGATAGAGAGGTAACTTTATGGCGATAGGAAAGTGACTGGAGCTGAGCCGCCAGATCAGGACCAATAACATTGCAGATTCTTCTTTGGATCTTATCAAGAATATCAAGGTAAATAGCAGGTGCACCAGATCATGAGTGGCATCAATATTCTAAGCATAGACGAATGGTAGACTCATAGATATGTAAAATAGATTCTGGAGAGAAAAACTTGTCTCGTCCGACAGAGTGAATCGACTTTTTTAGCAGATGACCTAGCAATACATTCAGTATAGTCTTTCTACTTCATATTAGCATATGAAGGTAGTTTGGGACATCAGCTTCCATTTTGACCTTTTCAGACTGATAAGCCTTACTATCGAGGCAGGAATAAACTGTGTCATCAGCGTAGATAACAAGTTGTTACCTAGTACAATTCTTTGTGATTGTTTCGCGCCAGTCCACAAGGTTCAAAGAAATGTGGTCATCGGATTCACTCACCATTTTTAACCATTGATGTGAGAAAGCGGTTGTATACAGCAGACAATTTAGATAATGAACGAGTTTAGCGCCAAGCATGACATCCATATGACAGGTTTGATCTGACGAGAACATGGCTCAATTTTTTAGGTAAATGTTTTGGTTTTGTAACAATTTGCAATTTTAGGCGAAACTACCTCTAGCGCAGCCAATTCTATGTTCAGTTTTCTTTTTTCTTATACTAAATATAGGAAGTTGTGGAGAGTCAAGATTGCCCACGTCCTAAAAGGACATGGCATGTAAAAGAAGTCATCCAAATTTAGTTCAGTCCTCATTGGGTGACCTTGTCCAAGCTAGTGTATCGGACTATTATCATCGTTGAATTCGATTTTGGCTACATACTCCTAAACGTATAGCCTTGTACCAGACTAATCTGTTTAGTTTATAACTAAAATAATAGTATCCTTGGTAATCAGGATACTGAAGTCGACGTCTAAAAATAAACACATGGACACATTCTTTTATTTTTAGAGTCAATAAACAAATGAAACACATTCTTTTATTTTTAGAGTTAATATATTGATTATGTCATTATTTTCTCTTTGATTTAAATATGACGTCCATTTTAGGTGTTACTAGTGTTGAAAGTCCTCAAGTGATGTGGTTTCTCTTATTTGGTACAATTCTTTGTTATTCTGTCATGCCAGGTTCTAAAAATGTTAGTCTTCATCAAGATCCACAGGCTTCACTCGCCATTTTTAACCATTTTATTTTTTCTTTAATATGTGAAAATGGATACATCTCTTTATCCAGTTCTTACATTTTCTAGAAGCACAAAGAACAATAGCACAATTTGGATGACTCTTATTGGGTTAGCTTTCATAGCCTAATGTGTTTCCCGTTACTACAGGATGTCAGTCTACCAAGGATAAAGGCTGCGAGTTCGAATTTTTCATTGCTTAATAACGGCAGTAGTGTAAGGATACAGAAGGCGATTATCTCCCTTTGGTGGAGATGAGTCACATGAATCATGTGACGGACGGCTTAGTGACATCACGCCATACAGTGACGAAAGCGGCAGTCAATTTCAGCCATTTAAAGCAGCCAAAACGAAAAATTGCTTTCTTTCGTTTTCCCCCACCCCCAACGGCTCGGGCAGAGGCTAACTCTGCCTTCTCCTCAGCTTACAAACAAATGTGTGCCGTCTCCTCTTGGGAATATAACTTTGCCACATATAAAAAGAAACTCCCGCTCGCAGTCCTCTATTTGGAAAAAAAAACCCAAGACTCGCTGATTCCCGTTCGTGAAATGTGTCCTCGACTGGGACATAGATGAATCTGGAGTCCTAAATATGATTTTTCCATGCACAGGAGTAGCTCCATATCATATGTAAGAGCCTTCCTTTTTGGTTCTCCTTACACTCTTCTTGCTGTGTAGATATACGTGATATATATTTCTCCGTGTGGAACACTTATATATATATATATATATATATATATATATATATATATATATATATATATATATATATATATATATATATATTAGTTTTGTGCATATGTCTTAGTAGTATAAAAGTC
Organism: Acanthosepion lycidas; assembly: GCA_963932145.1. NCBI lineage: Eukaryota > Metazoa > Mollusca > Cephalopoda > Sepiida > Sepiidae > Acanthosepion > Acanthosepion lycidas. The sequence goes on along the minus strand of OZ010582.1, from coordinate 32,971,197 downwards.
TCTCTGAGAACAAAGCATATTTGTCATTCTTTCAGCTTTCAGCCACCCCATTCTCATTCATGAACTACGGTGTTATTATTTAACGGATACAATAATGCCGATAAAAAAGGGGAAATGCTAATGAGAAAATAAATCTTTTTCCCTCGTCCTCTCCTGTTGCAATAGAAAAACAACCTGGGACCTGTTATGAAAATCAATAGAAATTAGATGTAAGAAATATTAGTAAAAATTAATAGTGTACAATGATTCATCTCAGAAATTCGAATATGATTATGATGAATACGACTGATATAAAATGTTATCATACAAGTGATTGGTGTATTAGTGTTTGGATAAGTAAAGCGACATGAATATTCATCAAATATTGACATTTTTTCATATGAGAAATTCGAATACTATATAATATATTAGTAAGAAGTAAATCCCACTCGAGCAGCTGGGGTTGAACTGCTACCTTGCGGAACAGAATCCCAAGAAATGCTTTCACGACCACTACATCTTTAACCTCTCCAAGTCATGGGTTAACCATTATCTTTCCAATATATCCTCATAAACTTACCTCTTACTTTTACAGCTTATATAACAACCTTCTTCAGAAAATCTCTACCATAAGTGGCAGTTGGGTCTTATATAGAGTGAGTATTAGTTAAAAAAAGGTATTTTCCACCTAGTTAATACAGAAATAAGGCTATTTAGGAATTACTCTATTTGTCTGCCAAGTAACATCTTTTCACGACTGCTAGATGGCATTACCAAAGCAGTATATAGAGTCATGGTGGAGAAATGGATAGCGGCTTGGATTGAGGAATCAAAGAACCGAGTTCGAATTCCAGTATGATCCATTGCATTCATTTACGTGCTAATACCCTATGAATCCTCTTCTCCCCCCACAACTATGAGTAAATACCAGGACAGACTGGGTTCTATAAGCCTTAGGTGGCAACCGGCCTAGGAGAAAGTAAGTAATTAAAATTGTATGTAGCCCTAGCTTAGCACATACTATACAGATAAGGAAAGATGATCCCGACTACGGTCGACCTGGACGGTTGGATGGTGCAAAAGTCTCACCTGCTTTATGTTCAGGATGCCTTAAGAGAATAAAAGCGAATATACAAACAATTAACAATGTATTTTATTGCCTGAGCAAACTAAATAGCAAGAATATGAAAGGGTCGAATGAATGTATATATATATATGTCCTTATTGTATGTACGTAATTTTGTAAGAAGTTCCAATGAAAAATTGTAATAGACATTTTGAGAAGGATTCTTTTCATCTCTGCTCCTCAGCGAACATCGTGTCGCACTGAACATATCACATAATACTACACAACATAAAACGTATTTAAGTCACTTAACTACACGCTAGTATATCTAATAATTCTAACAAACCCCAAAAGAATCCTTCTTAAAATGTCTCACAATTGTTCATAGGAACTTCTTACAAACGTATGTTCCTACGATAAGGACATCTCTCTATATATATACCTTCATTTACCCCTTTTATATTCTTTCTATTTAGTTTGCTCAGGCCATAAAATACATTGTTGTTTGTATATTCGCTCTTATTTTAGGAAACTGTAATGTATCCACTGACCTAACAACTCATATTACACAACATTATAAACAACTTATCTTTCAGCCCGAATTAAATTCATTTAGAGCGAATTTTGAAACAACTTCTCAAACCACTCTACATGACTGATGCCAAAACGATCAAAAGTAATATATTGTATAAAATACGACAGAAGCTTTAATGCTTCTGTTCTCTTCTTTTCTTTCTTTCTTTTTTATTTATTTTTTTTTCCGTTCCAGGTCACCCTTGGGGAAGATTAACACCAATCAAGTTCAGTCTAATATAGCGGAGGTTGAAACGACTCAAAATCATTAATATTCTACTGATAGAACTACTCCACGTCGCTAGTGTTTTACTTATAAGATATTGAAAAATATGTATTTTTAAATTAACTAAAAACTTTATATCAAAAGACTATTGTGATTGAAAAAAGGCTGATAAATTGAAATATAAATGATGGTCCGATCTGGCCAAAACGATATAAAAGATAAATGTTGGTTTTTCTAAGTGTGTGTTTATTTCGATTTACAATTACATAAGAGAACTCTAAAGGGAGGGACAGAGAGAGGGGGGAAAAGAGAGAAAGAATGAACGTTTTCAGACTTTTGGCGGTATAACTGCAACATATATTGTCTGAAAGTCTTGACTTCACATAACGCGTTCTAGCGAGGAATATAAACAAAAGGAAGTGTCCACATCTTTTCATTTTTTATCGGGCACGAATCCAAAGAAAAATAAGATGAAAAACAATTTGTTATTGTAATTTAGAAGTTGTTTCCTTGCCATAGAAAAAGTAAACAAAATAAAACTGTTTCCGGAACGGCTGTGAGGAATTATGAAAACAATGAATGATTAAAGAAGGAAAAGTTGAAATATGAAAAAGAGAAGCAGCCGAAAATGTTAGTTAAATATCTTTATGGCAACAGTTTTCTTTTTAATTGCATTTCTTCATCTAGAGCAGTGAATTAGATATTACTCCACGCATGCGCAGGAAATTTGTATTCAATCATCCCAAAGAAAACTTGCACATATAATAGAGTAGTAAAAAGGAGGAGAGGAAAGGGAATAGTGAACAATAAGGGACTGAGAAAGAAATGAAAGGAGAAAAATATGAAAATTAAGTTTAAATAAAAAAATTCGAGTAGACGAGTAGAAATGTTTGAAAAGAAATTGAATATTAGATAAGAAGAAAGAAAATAAGGAAAAGAAAAATTATTTTGCCAGACAAGAAAGAAAGTGTAAATACGAAAGTCGTGAAAGTGTGAAAAGAATAAAACATGAAAGAAGATAGAATTATTAAAATTAACAAACGTAAAAATGAAACAAATCTTAAACATCATCATCATCATCATCCGCTTGAGCTTTGTAATCGTAGGGCAGAAGCGAATGCAGAAGCAACACTAACTCTTTTTTACGGTCTATCAACTGCCATCAGCAATTCTGGTAGAGTCATACCTGTCCATTTTTGGGGTCACCTCGGGGTGAATGGTTAGATAGCTTGTCTTGCTAGAACAGATACGACTGAAAAGTGAGTTCCATCCTCACTAGGTGCTCTATACTTTGGGCTTTGTGACACATCTAAGCTACGCTTAGAAAATCACCATACCTGTCCATTTTTTGACATTGTTTAACCAGTTTTTGCGTTGGCGCCCTGTCCTACGTCCACCTTCAACGGTGCCTTGCATGATGATCTTGCACAGTCCCTCCTGCCTTGTAATGTGTCCAAAGCACGCCGTTTTTCTCCGTTTGACAGTGGCGAGAAGATGTTCCTCGTCTCCCACAAAACTTCAACCATTTTCCGCACAAACTCATTGGCATTTTCTGTTGGAAACAAAAAACAGAATTTTCTCATGCATTTGTTCTCAAACGTTTGGACCCTTCTCTCTATATCTGCCAAGAGTGTCCACGTTTCACATCCATATAGGAGAAAGGAGGCTACCAGCGATTGTATAGTCTATACTTTATTTGAAAGCTGATTTTGCTCCTCCATATTCTTGTCAATTTGGCCTTCGCCGCCATGGCTGCGGCAATCCGTGTATGGATTTCCGAGTTAAACTTAAACACATGATGACAAAAAAGAAAAATGATGTAAGGGAAAAAAGAAATCATGAGAAAGAATAAGAGAGAAAATATTATAGGATAGGAAAGAGTGATGGAAATTACGATTAATGACAGAAAACAAACTTCTTATCTTAATGGAACATATCTATATCAAGAAATATTCTGTCGATAATGACTATTGTTATTTTATCCCAGTTGTTTGGGACAATACTATTGGAATATTATTGTCACATACTTTACAATCTTATGTTTAAAAATATATTGACACAAAAAAGTAATGTTTATTGAAGTCCTCATGAACTCATTAACATAAACAAATACTTTATAAAGTTTTCTGTGCAAAGGTTGGATCAAAAGGATTAAACGAATATATTTAAGGCTAGCTTAAAAGTCGCTCTATCGGACGGCATTTAATCTATTTCCTGCGGAGGGCTCTTGATTAGACCTTCGGCTTGTTCAGGAGTTTGAGAGTCCCTAAGTCTTTGCATATTCTCATCAGTGGAAGCTCTCCTGATTGCCGTTTGATCTGGGTTTTCATTTGCACGGGACTTTCTTTTCCTCGGTGCATCCTTGGCTCTTTTGATTGCAATCTTGTCCTCTGTTGGCGGAGATTTCTTTTTGCGAGCCATACTGCTGCTGTGATAGGCAACAATAAAATACAAAAGAACTCAAAATTGATCGCTGCATTTAAGGTCCTTACTTACCGCACAAACAATTATTTTTATTTCATGGGTGTCTTTTGCTGGATTTCTCAATTAATTTCAATTATTCCCAAATTTATTCCCAAGCTATAAAATGTTACCGTACAAAAAAAAATCCTTGTAATCGTTGGGAATCCAATATTTCAGGATTGCGGGTTCGGATCCGGTGCGAAATATTTTTAATTTGCTCACGGGGTTGGCCTGATTCCAAAATGGTATATGTTGGGCTACGACCTCTAAGAGTTAAGTTGAAAAGTGTAACACTGTGACACACTGACATTCGCATTTATTTATATAGATGACAGAAATAAATCGTAAAAAAGAAAATGCGAAAAAAATGTTATAAAAATAGCGAAAACAAGAATTGATTGATTTTTTAAGGCTTTTAAAGATTATGTAAAACCGAAATATACTTTTGGTTTGTAAGATATTTTTTGGAAATTATGATTTTCTGGTACAATTAACCCATAGCTACGGGGAGAAGGGGTGGATTCATACCTTTCCCACGTAAGTGAATATAACTGGAATTCGACATCCCGATTTCTCATTCCGAGTTTTTATCCACTACACCAACAGCATATTCAAGGTTACAGCATCTGGTATTTCTGAGCAGTCCACCATTTAGGTATTAACCAGGCTCAACATTTCTTAACTTCGGTGATCGGACGAGAAACTGTGTTTCAACGTGATATGACTGAAAGTATAATGAAAACAAGAACGACGACATGAAAGAAAAATGAAGAAAGAAAAGAAGAAAAAAGTTTTTCACAAAAATAGAAGAAAATGAAAATGGGAAAAAATACTGAACATCTGAAAAAGTCAAAAAAGATAATATTGAATAAAATGTCAAGTACGTCGGCAAAAAGAAATAATGAGTCTCTCGAAAAACAAGTGATTCCATCTTGTCTTCAGTAAGATATTAAATATGATCGATTAACATAATATCATCTACCTGCTGCTTTTCCTGTCGTTAATCTTGAATACTTGTAAAAGACTGGTGTTTTTTTGGGTTTTTTTTATCAATAGGTTTATTCAAGGAGAAGTAATCAAAAGAAGAAAGAATTATATTTCTATAATTTGTGAATCGCATTATGAAGCTCAATTTGCCTATATATATATATATATATATATATATATATATATATATATATATATATTAGTTAATTGTGAATACTTGTAAAAGACTGATGTTTTTATTTTCACATTGGCGTTTTGGTGAGGAGGTGAGGCTTATTCCTTGTTTCCTGTTTAAGATTTGGTTCCAGGTTCCTTCAAAAGTCTTCACTTCCTGTAGCCCTTGCATCCTAGTGTCATTATTGCCTTGCTTGGGGTGAATTGATTAAAAAATATCAATAGGTTTGTTCAGGCAGGAGTAATCAAAAGAAAGAATTATATTTCTATGATTTGTGTTTCAAATTGACTGAATCGTACTATCAAGTCCAATTTAACAATCTCCCCCACCCTCTCTCTCATCTCTTTACCAACGATTAATCTTGTAATTTATAGAATATGAATACCAATTCTTTCGGAAATGATTTTCCTGTCATTACGATTAACCTAGTACTGTGCACTTGTAAAATCTGAGACCGCACAAACTGGCTTCGAAAATATGTCTGGTGTCCCTTCTGGTATTGTAAAACATTTCCCTTTCGGAAAAATGTCACATTCCGTGACTTTCCTCTGTTCATGAACCGGACACAACCGATCATCGTTTCGCATACTTAACAAACATTCACAAACGTTGATAGCAGCAGTCTTCGTACATTTCAATATGACGGCCATAAAATCTGACGTCTTTCCTCGGCTCAAAGAAAAATATCAATTTTATTGAAAATCATTACGAATGAATGATCTCTTTTTTTTACTTCCATTAGTTAAAATATTTTTTAAGTGATGAAATCAATGAATGCTCTATATTTTCATTTTTATTACTTAAAATGACATTTTAATGAGCTGAAATAAATGAATGATACATATTTTATTATTTTTATTAGTTAAATTTAAAAGAAAAGAAGAAAATTATTTAAAATAAAATTTTATTGAGTTGAAATCAATGAATGTTTTAAATTTTTATTTAATTGGTTGAAATAAATTTTTATTTTATTTTTATTAGTTAAAATAAATTTTTATTTTATTCTTTTTATCAGTTAAATAAAATTTTAATTAGTTTAAATCAATGAATGATTAAATTTTATTTAAATTTTTTATTAGTTAAAATTAATTTTTATTTTAATATTTTTATTAATTAAAATAAAATGTTAATAAATTGAAATAAAGGAGTGTTTTAAATTGTTACTTAAACTTTTCATTAGTTGAAATAAATTTTTATTTTATTATTTTTATTAGTTAAAATTAAATTTTAATAAGTTGATGTCAATGAATCCATTAAATTTTTTATTAGTTAAAATAAATTTTTATTTTATTATTATTACTAGTTAAAAAAACTTATTTTATAACTTTTATTAGGTAACATACAAGGCCGAGGCCTGTTGGTATGACGTTTGCCTCATATCGTAACTCTCCGGGTTTCAATTCTCGGGAGTGGAGGGGCACTGCTGAATAGTCCACAAATATAGGACGAAACGGCCGTCCAGTGTTTTCTGCATTCTGTTGAGGTTTCTTCTAGACTCGATGAATTACTTTATTATAATTATTGCAAATCCTCCTTAATTTCTATTATATATATATATATATATATATATATATATATATATAGTGGACTCTCCCGTCGTTTTCGACGTATGGGTGTACAGTAACTCAGTTCTAAGAATTGAACAGCCAGAGTACCCACACATGATTTATACACAGAACTGCTTCATATAGTGTGCCACAAGATTCCCAAACGAGCCCCGCCAGGTTTTGAATTAAGAGTCGACCTTTTCCTAGACCGGTTGCCACCCAAGGCTATCCAGCTATTTACCTATACCTGGGAGAAGATAAGGAATCCTATTTTTTCCACGTAAGTGAATGTAACTAAGGGTAACCCACACCATATTCCATGGTCTTGGGCTGTCGCCCGAGAGCCTGGAGAGAAGCTAAAATTGTGTATTTGGAAAGCAATCCCTCTTTTATACAAGTTTCATTAGAATTGTAAGAACACAAGAAAAATTAATTAAAAACTTAACCGTAGTAGCTTGTCAGTCGTTTTTAATGAAACTTGTGTATACATACATATATATCAGGTCATCCCATAAGTTCTATCCGGATTTTGAATAAAAAACGATTGATCAAATCTTAGATTTTATTGAAATTTATTCATCAATATAATTTCCATGATTATCTATGACTTTCTACCATCTGCCTACAAGCTTTTTAATCCCACTAATCAAGAACTCTTTCGGTTTCAAAGAGAAGAACACAGTTTCGACCTCCATCCGTTAATCAATCCAACTGATTCTGTAAACTACGAACAAACCGTATTCTGAAGGATCGAGGTTTGGGAGAATAAGGTGGATGAGAAATTCTTTCCCAACCAAGTTCTTCATCTTCTGAGATGTGATTTTTGCAGTGTGAGGTTGTGTATTGTCCTGATGAAACACCACTTCTTTTTGTTTCTTTATGGCCTTTTCTTTCTTCAAAGCCGCGTTCAAATGCTCTAATTGCTGACAGTAGTCTTGAGCATCGATTATTGCATTAGTTGGTAGCAACTCAAAGTGAATTATTCCTTTGCAATCCCACCAAATTAAGGGAAGAACCTTCTACGCACGAAGTTTCCTTCTCGATTATGTTGTAACTTTTCCCCATTACCAAGGCACTGTCTACATTTTGATAAAAAATCCATTTTTCCTCACCAGTCACAAGTCTACCCAAAAAGGGTGAGATGAGCTCACGAGAATGAAGAGAAGAGCAGGTCAGCTCGGGATTTGCGGTTGACTTCAGACAATTCATGAGACATTCATTTTCCAAGTTTAGGGACCTTTCCAAGTTGTTGAAGATGACGATGAACAGTTGTAGGGTTTAAACAAAGCTACATTGCCAATTCTTCAACTGATACTGCAGAATTTTCTTCAGGTGATGCCACAAGCATCAAACTAAATTGGACGTCCTGTTGGGTATTCATCTTCAAGGCTGAAATTTCCACTTGTGGATTTGGCAAACCATCTTCTGAGAGTTATTTCATTCAGGCCTTCTTCCCCATAAAGTGAGTGGATATTTTGAGTCGTTTCAGCTGCAGAGTTACCTTTTTTTAAAACCCATTAAGCATTATGTGCCTTAACTTCGCCTTAGGCATCTCCATGTTTGAGAGGCTAATTTGTTTAATTAATTCAATCAAATTATTCTGTAAAAAGAAATTATATTAAGTAAAATGTTTCTAAATTCATATAATTATCAATCAGTATGATTTGACATTTTACAATATTGTAAAATTTGATTGAAATTACATATATAATATTCCGGCCAGAACTTACGAGATGACCTGATTATATATATATATATATATATATATATATATATATATATATATATATATATATATATAGATAACTATACTCGTCTCGAAAAACCCTCGAATTTTTGATTTGCCAATAATCAAATCAATCTCGAGGGAAAAAAAGGTTTTAAAAAAAGAAAGAGCTACAAACATGAAATTCTGTCGAAAAAGATCGCAGAGATGCAGGTTTGAAGCCCAAATACGAGTAAACAACTAACTAACAAAAGAGCTCAATACAACCGTAGAGCAGACCTAGAAAAACCTAGTGAGCCAGACAAACCTACCTAGGTTTCACCTAAACGGATCGTCAGGGAAGACCGGCTAACGAGGCAAAGAGAAACGCATCAATACAACCGTAGAGCAGACCTCTATTTTATATTCCCTCCCCCATTTTTTTGTTGAATAAATATTCACCCACCCACCCACTCAGGTGTTTGTGTTTGTGGTTCTTTGATCACATGGTATAATTTTAGTTATCGGCTATAAATATGCGTTTCTCTTTGTCTCGTTATCCGGTCTTCCCTGACGATCCGTTTAGGTGAAACCTAGGTAGGTTTGTCTGGCTCACTAGGTGTACATATATATATATATATATATATATATATATATATATATATATATTGAACAATAAAAAAATATTAAAAAATTAAAATCTTCAGACACACTGGGTTGTAGATTAATATTCTTTCGTTTTTATTATTATTATTTAATTTAGATTCCTCGACTAGTTTCGGCCAAAATGGCCATCATCGGGAGAAGAAATATTTCTGCTTGCTGCTAGCAGTAAACTACAGAAATGAATGTCTTGATGGAGAAAATGAACTTTTGTCTGTAGTTTTCATTTGTTTTTTTTATCTTTTTAACATAAATCTTTTAACATTCCTTGTGTTGGTCAAACAGTCTCTTTTAAGTTGTTACATATATATATATATATATATATTGTGTGTGTGTGACACATTGCATAGTATAAAATACTGCACTAATCCTATGGAAGAGAGACTTTGTGCTAATGCATGCGCGAATAATTTCGTTATATTTTACAGGTACTATATGAATATACCTAAATCTAATTAATTTTTATTTCCGTTTATATATATATATATATATATATATATATATATATATATATATATATATTGAGCTGGCTAGTTGTAGCCGTAAGTTCTATGCTAATAGTTTCTTTTCTCGCACTACTCGCTTGTGGAACTCCGTCTCGGCTCCATGATTTCCAGGTAACTTTAATCTGCAAAAATTTTAATGCAATGTCAATCGCTATCTACTGTCCTTTTGATTACTCTTTTCTCTTCCCGCTCATTATTAATGTTTCTGTTCCTAATTCTTCCACACCCAGTAATCCCTTGTGCCTTAGTGGCATTTCTCTGCCTTGCATGCGGTGATACCGATTAAAAACATCATATATATATATATATATATATATATATATATATATATATATATATATATATATATATATATATTCGTGATAACTAAGCGTTCATCTAAAACACTGAGAGCATCAAGTTTTTTAAGCATCATTGTGTGTTTGTATAAAAAAGTGAAATGGAAGCAAATCACTGACGTGAAATCTATGAAGATTGGCGCAACATAATCTTTATAAAGAAATTCATTCCTGCATCTAAAGGTTTTGTATTTATTAAAAAAAAATTAAGGATAGCGTTGCATTTCTATTCCCATCAACGAATTATCGGGAATAAAATATGCGAAACCGCGACCACCTGTCCATTGCTCTTATCAGAAAATCGTACTTTCAATGTTTGTCTTCTACGTACATTTCAACACAGTGGAATCGTTTATTGATAGTATTTTTCTTTCTTTGATAAGCCTTGCTGAGCACATGCAAAGCTTTCGACACAACCTAAGTTTAAAAGGTTATTTAGAATATAAATCCTATCTCAGTAAATAAATATACAGTTACAAGGAATCTGTGAAAATACATAGAGGAATCCTGTTTAACATATAGGTCTTTAGCGGCTTGTATGTAATATACTGTTGAAACTATAGACTAACATCCATATGTCTAGTTTCAACTGGAATATACTCATTTGTTTGTTTAGAGGCACATCAACTCCTTATGGGTCATTTAATGCCGAAATTTAATTGTCTTTTAGAAAAATATATTGCTGGCATTTTTTTTTTTTACTATAAAAATGTATTGCTGATATTTTTACTACAATTTTTTTTTTATTGTTTCATAGTGTTTTCACTCCAGTTTGGGTGTTAACTATCTGACTATAGCTGGGAGCCTAACAGGTGCTAACACCCGACTCGGTGTGGACCTGGGAACAACAGCAAGTAAGAGGTGGTTCCACGCTTCTCAAATTCCCCCCGATCAGAGGCCTTGCTGTCGGACGTAGTTTAACGTCATACCCAGCAAAAGGACCAACAATGCCATACCGTTTTTTAGTAGAATTACCAACAATACATTTTCTGTAGCTGAAGTCATATAACTGCATTCAATATATATTTAGTTGAAGCCATAAAATTGTTCGAAGTAATTAGATTTGGGCATTAAGTAAATAGAGGTGTTGATATGCCGCTAAACAAAATCAACCAACCAACGTATGCGAGCATTTGGGCACAAATATATATATACATTTTGATATTTTTTCCATTCCTTTCAAATTGTAGAAAATAAATTAAGAAAATATTTTGAATAATTATCTTCTTTTTCTTTTTTTAACTTGTATCAAGGGGCATGATCTTTTATTAATTTCCAAAACTATCAGGTTGGTGCAAAAATAATGACGTAATAATGTCGTTTTTTGACGTATAACGTCAAAAAACGACATTATTACGTCATTATTTTTGCACCAACCTAATAATAATCGTTGTGCGAAAAAAAAACAAAAAACAAAAACACAATTGAATTCGAATGCTCATTTTCAAGGCAGGTAAACCTTTTTCATTTTTCTATGAAGATTGGCGCAACATAATCTTTATACCGGAATTTCTCCTCCGACCACTTCTCAATGACATTTAGTCTTGCGCAGAACTACGGTAAACGGTTTATCTTAAAAGTTCGTTGGGTTTATGATGCAAAAACAAAATACCTTTTGTTAATTTGTAACATGAATTTCATTGAACAACATTTTTACTGTTTTGTTACACTACAATCTTTCAGACAATTCCATTAAAAAAATCACCACGAACAGTTCTTATAGAGAATATAATTTTTTTTTCATTAACACGATTCTTTAAAGAACGGTATGTATATCTGCTGGATAAATAAAAGACAGGTATAAATCTGTTGAATATATTAGGTTGGTGCAAAAATAATGACGTTTTCTCACATAGTAACATATGTGAGAAAACGTCATTATTTTTGCACCAACCTAATAATAATATAGTAGGTACTTTAATGATTCAGTTACTCTTTTCAATTGCCCTCTTTGTATCTATGTAGTCTTATCTGTAATTACTTTTGATTGTCCCTTAAAAATGTTATTGCTGTTATTTCTCTCTTCTTTTTTGTTTTCTCATTTTAGAATAATCCGATCCTCCATTTGTCCAACAGTCGGTTCTCTTGCTATTCTTGGCTGTGAACATACACAATGGCTTGCGCAAAACCATAGCTGATACCCACGATTGCCACCACATATGCTAACGTTATTCGACATCCTCTAACCAAGGGATCCATCCTCTGGATATGTTCTTCCGTGTGCGATTGTTAATGGGCGACCAGATCGGCTTTTCGTCTCTTACTTTTGCTCTTCCCGCTTTAAAGTGTCCTACATACTCCTACACCTTTCGTCGATTCATGGCGCGTGTTCCATACTGCGATGGATCTCCACAGGTTCGACTCCTTCTGCCCACAAAAGGCGTTATTATTCCTCAATAGTACAATCGCTGAGTGGAACGTCCATACGTCTGACCTCGTTGCTCCCTACGACTCGAAAGGCCTCGTTGCTCCCTGTCACTCGAATAAACGGCAAGCTATTCGTTATACCATACGCACGCGTAGTCTGCGCCACCCTGTTGTTTCTACTGTGTAATTTCAAAATTGCCTTTAGTTATGATGTACCTTCGTACTAAATGATAAAGGATTACGCTAATGTGAATCTTCGCCAATGGCTTTGTTTTTTTTCTCTATTATACTGGAATATGCTCTGTGTTTCATAGCTGTTTTTTTAATATTATTTATATTTTTACATGTTCCGTTAACTAATAGTTGTAACAGTTGCGTGTACGGTGCTGGATCAATAAATCCATAGCCTGACATGTACTTATGGACTGAATAATGATCTGAAAATTTCGTTGTATAATGTTCGATATATATAAAATTAAAATTCACCAGTGAATTATGTGCATTGTTAATGAAGGAAATTATGTTTTAAAAACATCAGTATTTATTACAAAAAAAGAGAGCTATTTTTCATCATTAGTGTTCGAACTTATTGATTTACCTATGTGTATATCTATATTGAAGATGTATCCTTATTCCTTATCGTTACTTTATCATTCTTAAAGTTTAAACTTTAGTCGAGTTTAATTCCTTTCTTTTTCATTTTCTTTCTTAGACGTTTTCTATTTTGGTTTCCAAAACACGTGTTTCTATATCAAAGGAATTTCTGATAGAAATAGAACAGGGTGTTGACATTTAATAAAACATTTGCCAAAACAAACAAATAAAATTTCAAAATAAAAAAAAATTGTTTGAAAGAAAGCAAGACAAAAATATAGTCGAAAAGATTCCAACTTAAAATAGATAAAAACGAAGAATATGAAAGATATAATTGTTTTAATTACAACTAGCGGCCATACCCAACTGGTCGATCAGAAAAAGTGTTCAATTAGAAGGAGAAAAAACAGTGTCATGTTTAGATGTAACATAGTCTATCATCCTCAATTACTTTAAAGTACTTTCATTAAAAAACATTTTGAATTAACGCAGTTACTGATATAACAGAAGTAGTCTGTATTTATCCAATCGAAGGACATTAAGGGTAAAACAGGCAACATGAATACCCACTTCGGAGCACAATTATTGTGGAGTTTTTGAAATTCAATTTGTCAGTGTGCTACCAGGGGTGTAAAAAAGGATACATTTATAAATACATTAAGTTTGGCGAAAATTGGTTGAAAGATCAACGAAAAATATTAAGAAACCAGTAAAAATCGCCATTTTTTGCAATTTACGCGGGTTTTCACTATATGAGTGAACACAATTATCAAGTTAAATGACTGTTAAACAATCAACTTATTGTTGGCTACAATTGAGTGAAGTTTGTATTAGATTGTTAAAAAACTGAGGAAGTTTTTAGTTTAAAATTTGTGTTGAAATCGATTTTTTCGTTTTTTCGCTAAACGCAGTAGCATAGAAATAAAAATGAGGTATCGTTGAGCTCGTCATGATGTAAGTAACCTACATACCGAGTTTGAGGAAAAAAAGTTGTATTTATCAATTTTTGATCGGCTTTATCAATTATTGATTTTTTAAAATTATCGACTTTTTACGCTAAGAAGCTATCTCTGGTCAAAATCGGTTGGATGGATCTCGAGTGAAAAGATATCACACACACAGGCAAAAAAACAAACACAGAGACACCCTCTGTTTTATATATTTAGATGAAATCTTTTTCTGAATATAATTTGCATGGCTTGCAAACAGAGCTGTCCCGCATGAATCTATTTTTAATTGTTTATTTTATTACTATCATAGATATTATATTTTTATTATAAATACTAGGTTGGCATCTCGGTCCCACCCTTTCAGTGTTGAAACGGCTAAATGTAGCCATCTCTTCTACTCCAATAGCTTATTAACTCGCACCTCCCATCAGTGGAACTCCCTATCACTTGTTTCCCTGTCCCTCTCTTTATCCTTTTCCCAAACACTCTTCTTTACTCTTATTCTCACTCTCTGCGACACCTTGCGTGCTAGTGGCACTCCCGCTTTGCTTGGGGTGATTCTCTTATATATATATATATATATATATATATATATATATATATATATATATATATATATATATATATATATATATCCCATTCTATTGGTCAATAACGCTTACATTAATTTCTGACCAATGAAAATCCTATTCCCAATCATTTTAGTGCTTGGCGTGTAGTTTAAATGTTGAAATTCGCAAAAACAAAAACAAATTCGAGTTTAAAAAAAATCCAATATTTATTCGTCATACTTTTCTTTCATGCCAGTTTTTTTTTATTTTTCTTAGCGAATAAAATAAAATGGTTATTAAAATTATGGTTAGTTTTTTTAAAAAAATGCTAGAGGAATAGAAAGAAAATCAGTGAACAGGTTCAAAAAAGAAAAAAAGCTGAAGCCTAACCAATATTCCCCAACTCCCTTTCTCTCATTATATTCCCTTCGTAAGTGAACGATTATAGTTCTCCACAGCTTCCTCTCTTTATTTGTTCTCAGCAATGCACCTTTACAAAACTCCCTTTGTAACACTTGCTCTTCTATCCATTTAGTAAAATTTGTCAGACAAGTTATTCTCTGCTTTCCTTTGCTCTTTTGTTTGATACATCCTACGACTGTTAAATTCTCCAAGCCTTTTTTCCTCATTATGTTTACCAAAAGTTTTCAGCAGTCATTTTCTTTTTGCTCGTAACAACTTCTTTGTAGCTCCTATTCTGATAATTTCTTTATTTGTTAAATGCTCTGTTCACGATATAACTGAACATCACCCTCCCTGCATATTTTTGCCTAATATATGACGAAATTGTCTCACTTTTACTACCCTATAGTAAGATCGGCATTGCATTATGCATCCCAGAAATGTCAGCTGTCTCTTTCCGGTTGTTATCAACAGTTTATTTGTAGTTCATATTCTCATCCGAACTTCCTTATTTGTCGCATGTTCCGTTCATGATATTTTCAGTATTCGTTGGTCGTACCACATTATAGTTGCTTCAAGTCTTTTATACGTCTGTAACAAAATTATTAAGTGTTCATTGCTATAAAAGGAGAGTAGACAAGCTATAAGTATCCAACATTCTTTTCTTCCTTTCTAATGCTACTTATCAATCCCTTCTGGATCTCTCGCTATTTTTATGCGACATCGAATTTTTGTGTCCTACTTTCATTATTACATTACCCAGATAATTGTATTTCCGTACCTGTTTAGTTTTGGCGCCCCCAACTCATATCTTGGGCTGTTCTTATTTTCATTGGCTACATTGTTTTATAGTTCCTACAGTTTTCATTCTTAATCTTCAATCAACACTGTGTTGTCAGTGTAGCCTGTGCTGTAAGGCTTCGTCAGTAATAAATCTTGGTAGGTCCTCCAATTCTCTCTCTGTACGAGCTAAATAAATCCGGCGAGAAAACACATTCTTGTCGAAGTTAATTCATTGTGGGCTTACGGCGACATCCCTGTTCCTGTACGATCGCCAAAGTTAAGCAACGTCGAGCCTGGTCAGTATCTAGATGGGTGACCGCTTGGTAATACCAAGTACTGTAAGCTTGGATATGTAAGTGGTGTAATGAACAATGGCTCGGAATTGTTAATCGGAGAGCCGAGTTCCGATTCCCGTTGAGTTCGCTATATCAACGTAAGCACAAATACCTTTGGTAAAGGTATGAATCCACCTGTTCTCTCCCTGCTATGGGTTAATTAGTAAAACTTACTAAATTCTTACAATCTAATTTTTTCTGGCTTTAAATAACCTGCAATGGGTTGATAAGTCGTAGAAAACGAATCAATCAATCAATGAATCAATTCATTGTCTGTTCGCATTGATCTTAATGCAGTCTTCAGACTGTTCTTAATCCTTTCCGTATAGATTAGAGTTGCTTTTCGGGACGAAATCGAAAAAACAACATCTGTGCGACAATTGTGAAGTTCAAAATGTAAGAAAATTGTGTTACGTCAGTATCCTAAATACGAATGCCTCTTAAAAAACAGCATTCGACACCTTGTCTTTTAACTGGGATCAAACACTAACCTCTGGAACCGATATGTAAAAGGCATTTACTTCAATCACGGACATAGCCACCATTGTCATTTTCTTTCCTTTATTAAAGACAGCTCTACAAATCCGCTGCCCTGTCGGTGAGTTTTACAATATATCAACTACCTCACCTGCAGAGCAGTAAGATCTCTCCCTGAAAAGGACCAACTTCCGGTGGATACTGGCAGACTCAGATATAAACCGCACTTATGTTTACCTTTTTGACTCTAATATAAACCGCATCTATGTCTACCTATCTAGTAATTCATTATTTTTGTCCCATACGACTCACATTTGACATTAACTAACTGATGTGGGGCCAAAGTCGGGACCACAGAAGGAAAACACGGAATACGGATTAGATGTAAGAAAGATATATTAACAACAGGTTACAGAGATAGTGTAAGCGGAGCTTACTATATGTTAGTGTCCAATACTGGTAGTCGTACGCGGCTCTCACTGTCTCTCTCTAAAGTGGTGTGTCGCATACTTAATATAGACCTGGAAGAGTCTATTGTGTAGGTAGTTCCGGCTTCACAATACTAACTAAACAAGGGTTAATAATATGTCATCAAAGAGCCAATGCTAACCTATCTACAAATTAAAATAGAATATTATAAAGCTGAGAAATATGTTATTGCTTTTTTATTATTTGAATGTGAGTTTTTTTTTTAATTTGAAGAGGAGTATTTTTAAAGCTGTTTTTCTTTTGTTTAATTTATGCTCTATAGGAGACGTCTTTAATAGATATTTACTCTTTTAAATAGAGACTGCAAGAAGCTTAAACGAGGAAAAGATAATCTTGAGGAAAATTATGTAGAGCTAATTTAAGTAGTGAGAAATTGATCACCTTGAAAATTAGTATTCACAGTCCTGGCTTACACCTTTCATTAATTTGTTTATTTGCTTTTTTTATGGCTTATCAACCCATTGTAGGTTATTTAAAGCCAAAACATATTTCGAATTTTAAGAATAATTCGTTTTTTGCGAATGACAATGATTTTCCTAGATGAAAGTTCTACAATTTAAGCTAAAGCTGGGTGAGAAGATAGATCCATACGTTTCCCAGTGGTATTTTCACATAAGAGAATGTAACGAATTCGACTGGAAATCGAACTCGGTTTCCCGATTTCTCATCCCGAGATGCTATCTATTACACCAGCCGCACAACCACTTTTATCTTTGATGATGATGGGAAATGCATAAAAAATTTACGCGACGCAGATGGTATGATCCTTTTTACGGTTTTTTTTTTAACCAGGTTTTTTTAATCCACATTTTTTTTTCACAGAAAAATAAGTGTTTATTACGCAAATGTAAAAACAAAACGCCATTTCCTTGATATATTCTTAGAATAACGAGTCAAAAATAGATTTTGACATGCAATAGTTTAACGATAAAACTAAAACGTTTCGTTTCCATATTGTTCGTTTCTTTGCGTTTTCCCTGTCACTTTGTGTTAGAGCGATCTGTCATTCAACCGCCATTTTTTGTTGCATCGACGAATTGAAAGCGGTCTAATGGAGGCTGATTAGAAACTATTAGTCTTATCGCAGACGAACAGACAGACGGAGGCTAATCGGAAACTATACGAAACTAATTGCGTTTCCTTTAACTGATACTTATACAAAACAGATATTAGAAAATTAGTTTTCTGCATTTAAGAAACAAAGAAAAAATCAAAGATAGAAAGCAAAAAGAAAGAAGAAGAAAAGAGATTTGGAAGCGAGAAAAAGAAGCAGGAAAGTAGCAGAAAAGATTAAAGGGAGCAATAAGAAGGACGATAGAATAGGCAAAGGAAAAAGCGGATAGAAAAGATAGGCAGAGGAAAGGATGGATAGCACGAATAGGCAAAGTAAAGGATGTCGAGAATAGACAAAGTAAACGAAGGAGATAATATATAGGCAGATGAAAAAGGAAGTATAGAACAGAACGGTAAAGGAAATGATGGAGAGAATAGTAGGTAGATATAAATGGAGAGATTAGGCAAATTAAAGGATGGACAGAATAGATAGACATACGAAATGATGGAGAGAATATATAGGCAGAGGAGAGGAAGGATAGAACAGAGAGGTAGAGGAAATAACGGAGAGAATAAGCAGGTAAAAGAAAATGGAGAAAATAAGCAAAGGAAAAGATGGAAAGAATTGATAGACAGTCAAAGTAAAGGATGGCGAAAATACATAGGCAGAGGAAAGAATTGAGAGAATAGATAGGCAGAGGAAAGAATAGAGAGAATAGATAGGGGGGGAAGAATTGAGAGAATAGATAGGGGGGGAAGAATTGAGAGAATAGATAGGCAGAGGAAAGAATTGAGAGAATAGATAGGCAGAGGAAAGGATTGAGAGAATAGATAGGCAGAGAAAAGGATTGAGAGAATACATAGGCAGAGGAAAGAATAGAGAGAATAGATAGGCAGAGGAAAGAATTGAGAGAATAGATAGGCAGAGGAAAGAATAGAGAGAATAGATAGGCAGAGGAAAGGATTGAGAGAATAGATAGGCAGAGGAAAGAATTGAGAGAATAGATAGGCAGAGGAAAGGATTGAGAGAATAGATAGGCAGAGGAAAGAATTGAGAGAATAGATAGGGGGGGAAGAATTGAGAGAATAGATAAGCAGAGGAAATGATAGAGAGAATAGATAGGCAGAGGAAAGGATTGAGAGAATAGATAGGCAGCGGGAAGAATAGAGAGAATAGATAGGGAGAGGAAAGGATTCAGAGAATAGATAGGCAGAGGAAAAGATTGAGAAAATAGATAGGGAGAGAAAATGATAGAGAGAATAGATAGGCAGAGGAAAGAATTGAGAGAATAGATAGGCAGAGGAAAGAATAGAGAGAATAAATAGGCAGAGGAAAGAATTGAGAGAATAGATAGGCAGAGGAAAGAATAGAGAGAATAGATAGGCAGAGGAAAGGATTGAGAGAATAGATAGGCAGAGGAAAGGATTGAGAGAATAGATAGGCAGAGGAAAGAATTGAGAGAATAGATAGGGGGGGGGAGAATTGAGAGAATAGATAAGCAGAGGAAATGATAGAGAGAATAGATAGGCAGAGGAAAGGATTGAGAGAATAGATAGGCAGCGGGAAGAATAGAGAGAATAGATAGGGAGAGGAAAGGATTGAGAGAATAGATAGGCAGAGGAAAAGATTGAGAAAATAGATAGGGAGAGGAAATGATAGAGAGAATACATAGGCAGAGGAAAGAATTGAGAGAATAGATAGGCAGAGGAAAGAATAGAGAGAATAGATAGGCAGAGGAAAGAATAGAGAGAATAGATAGGCAGAGGAAAGGATTGAGAGAATAGATAGGCAGAGGAAAGAATTGAGAGAATAGATAGGCAGAGGAAAGGATTGAGAGAATAGATAGGCAGAGGAAAGAATTGAGAGAATAGATAGGGGGGGGAAGAATTGAGAGAATAGATCAGCAGAGGAAATGATAGAGAGAATAGATAGGCAGAGGAAAGGATTGAGAGAATAGATAGGCAGCGGGAAGAATAGAGAGAATAGATAGGGAGAGGAAAGGATTGAGAGAATAGATAGGCAGAGGAAAAGATTGAGAAAATAGATAGGGAGAGGAAATGATAGAGAGAATACATAGGCAGAGGAAAGAATTGAGAGAATAGATAGGCAGAGGAAAGGATTGAGAGAATAGATAGGCAGAGGAAAGAATTGAGAGAATAGATAGGCAGAGGAAAGGATTGAGAGAATAGATAGGCAGAGGAAAGAATTGAGAGAATAGATAGGCAGAGGAAAGAATTGAGAGAATAGATAGGCAGAGGAAAGAATAGAGAGAATAGATAGGCAGAGGAAAAGATTGAGAGAATAGATAGGGGGGGGAAGAATTGAGAGAATAGATAGGCAGAGGAAAGGATTGAGAGAATAGATAGGCAGAGGAAAGAATTGAGAGAATAGATAGGGGGGGAAGAATTGAGAGAATAGATAAGCAGAGGAAATGATAGAGAGAATAGATAGGCAGAGGAAAGGATTGAGAGAATAGATAGGCAGCGGGAAGAATAGAGAGAATAGATAGGGAGAGGAAAGGATTGAGAGAATAGATAGGCAGAGGAAAGAATAGAGAGAATAGATAGGCAGAGGAAAAGATTGAGAGAATAGATAGGCAGAGGAAAGAATAGAGAGAATAGATAGGCAGAGGAAAGGATTGAGAGAATAGATAGGCAGAGGAAAAGATTGAGAAAATAGATAGGGAGAGGAAATGATAGAGAGAATACATAGGCAGAGGAAAGAATTGAGAGAATAGATAGGCAGAGGAAAGAATAGAGAGAATAGATAGGCAGAGGAAAGGATTGAGAGAATAGATAGGCAGAGGAAAGAATTGAGAGAATAGATAGGCAGAGGAAAGGATTGAGACAATAGATAGGCAGAGGAAAAGATTGAGAAAATAGATAGGGAGAGGAAATGATAGAGAGAATACATAGGCAGAGGAAAGAATTGAGAGAATAGATAGGCAGAGGAAAGAATTGAGAGAATAGATAAGCAGAGGAAATGATAGAGAGAATAGATAGGCAGAGGAAAGGATTGAGAGAATAGATAGGCAGCGGGAAGAATAGAGAGAATAGATAGGTAGAGGAAAGGATTGAGAGAATAGATAGGCAGAGGAAAGAATAGAGAGAATAGATAGGCAGAGGAAAGGATTGAGAGAATAGATAGGCAGCGGGAAGAATAGAGAGAATAGATAGGGAGAGGAAAGGATTGAGAGAATAGATAGGCGGAGGAAAATATTGAGAAAATAGATAGGGAGAGGAAATGATAGAGAGAATACATAGGCAGAGGAAAGAATTGAGAGAATAGATAGGGAGAGGAAAGAATAGAGAGAATAGATAGGCAGAGGAAAGAATAGAGAGAATAGATAGGCAGAGGAAAGGATTGAGAGAATAGATAGGCAGAGGAAAGAATTGAGAGAATAGATAGGGGGGGAAGAATTGAGAGAATAGATAAGCAGAGGAAATGATAGAGAGAATAGATAGGCAGAGGAAAGGATTGAGAGAATAGATAGGCAGCGGGAAGAATAGAGAGAATAGATAGGGACAGGAAAGGATTGAGAGAATAGATAGGCAGAGGAAAAGATTGAGAAAATAGGGAGAGGAAATGATAGAGAGAATAGATAGGCAGAGGAAAGAATTGAGAGAATAGATAGGCAGAGGAAAGAATAGAGAGAATAGATAGGCAGAGGAAAGGATTGAGAGAATAGATAGGCAGAGGAAAGGATTGAGAGAATAGATAGGCAGAGGAAAGAATTGAGAGAATAGATACGCAGAGGAAAGGATTGAGAGAATAGATAGGCAGAGGAAAGAATTGAGAGAATAGATAGGCAGAGGAAAGAATAGAGAGAATAGATAGGCAGAGGAAAAGATTGAGAGAATAGATATGGGGGGGGAAGAATTGAGAGAATAGATAGGCAGAGGAAAGGATTGAGAGAATAGATAGGCAGAGGAAAGAATTGAGAGAATAGATAGGGGGGAAGAATTGAGAGAATAGATAAGCAGAGGAAATGATAGAGAGAATAGATAGGCAGAGGAAAGGATTGAGAGAATAGATAGGCAGCGGGAAGAATAGAGAGAATAGATAGGGAGAGGAAAGGATTGAGAGAATAGATAGGCAGAGGAAAAGATTGAGAAAATAGATAGGGAGAGGAAATGATAGAGAGAATACATAGGCAGAGGAAAGAATTGAGAGAATAGATAGACAGAGGAAAGAATAGAGAGAATAGATAGGCAGAGGAAAGGATTGAGAGAATAGATAGGCAGAGGAAAGAATAGAGAGAATAGATAGGCAGAGGAAAGGATTGAGAGAATAGATAGGCAGAGGAAAGAATAGAGAGAATAGATAGGCAGAGGAAAGGATTGAGAGAATAGATAGGCAGAGGAAAGGATTGAGAGAATAGATAGGCAGAGGAAAGAATTGAGAGAATAGATAGGCAGAGGAAAGGATTGAGAGAATAGATAGGCAGAGGAAAGAATTGAGAGAATAGATAGGCAGAGGAAAGAATAGAGAGAATAGATAGGCAGAGGAAAAGATTGAGAGAATAGATATGGGGGGGAAGAATTGAGAGAATAGATAGGCAGAGGAAAGGATTGAGAGAATAGATAGGCAGAGGAAAGAATTGAGAGAATAGATAGGCAGAGGAAAGGATTGAGAGAATAGATAGGCAGAGGAAAGAATTGAGAGAATAGATAGGGGGGGAGAATTGAGAGAATAGATAAGCAGAGGAAAGGATTGAGAGAATAGATAGGCAGAGGAAAGGATTGAGAGAATAGATAGGCAGAGGAAAGAATAGAGAGAATAGATAGGTAGAGGAAAGGATTGAGAGAATAGATAGGCAGAGGAAAGAATAGAGAGAATAGATAGGCAGAGGAAAGGATTGAGAGAATAGATAGGCAGAGGAAAAGATTGAGAAAATAGATAGGGAGAGGAAATGATAGAGAGAATACATAGGCAGAGGAAAGAATTGAGAGAATAGATAGGCAGAGGAAAGAATAGAGAGAATAGATAGGCAGAGGAAAGGATTGAGAGAATAGATAGGCAGAGGAAAGAATTGAGAGAATAGATAGGCAGAGGAAAGGATTGAGAGAATAGATAGGCAGAGGAAAGGATTGAGAGAATAGATAGGCAGAGGAAAAGATTGAGAAAATAGATAGGGAGAGGAAATGATAGAGAGAATACATAGGCAGAGGAAAGAATTGAGAGAATAGATAGGCAGAGGAAAGAATAGAGAGAATAGATAGGCAGAGGAAAGGATTGAGAGAATAGATAGGGGGGGAAGAATTGAGAGAATAGATAGGCAGAGGAAAGAATTGAGAGAATAGATAGGCAGAGGAAAGAATAGAGAGAATAGATAGGAAGAGGAAAGGATTGAGAGAATAGATAGGCAGAGGAAAGAATTGAGAGAATAGATAGGGGGGGAAGAATTGAGAGAATAGATAAGCAGAAAAAATGATAGAGAGAATAAATAGGCAGAGGAAAGAATTGAGAGAATAGATAGGCAGAGGAAAGAATAGAGAGAATAGATAGGCAGAGGAAAGGATTGAGAGAATAGATAGGCAGCGGGAAGAATAGAGAGAATAGATAGGGAGAGGAAAGAATAGAGAGAATAGATAGGCAGAGGAAAGGATTGAGAGAATAGATAGGCAGAGGAAAGGATTGAGAGAATAGATAGGCAGAGGAAAGAATTGAGAGAATAGATAGGCAGAGGAAAGGATTGAGAGAATAGATAGGCAGAGGAAAAGATTGAGAGAATAGATAGGGGGGGGAAGAATTGAGAGAATAGATAGGCAGAGGAAAGGATTGAGAGAATAGATAGGCAGAGGAAAGAATTGAGAGAATTGATAGGGGGGGAAGAATTGAGAGAATAGATAAGCAGAGGAAATGATAGAGAGAATAGATAGGCAGAGGAAAGGATTGAGAGAATAGATAGGCAGCGGGAAGAATAGAGAGAATAGATAGGCAGAGGAAAGGATTGAGAGAATAGATAGGCAGAGGAAAGAATAGAGAGAATAGATAGGCAGAGGAAAGGATTGAGAGAATAGATAGGCAGAGGAAAAGATTGAGAAAATAGATAGGGAGAGGAAATGATAGAGAGAATACATAGGCAGAGGAAAGAATTGAGAGAATAGATAGGCAGAGGAAAGAATAGAGAGAATAGATAGGCAGAGGAAAGGATTGAGAGAATAGATAGGCAGAGGAAAGAATTGAGAGAATAGATAGGCAGAGGAAAGGATTGAGAGAATAGATAGGCAGAGGAAAGAATTGAGAGAATAGATAGGCAGAGGAAAGGATTGAGAGAATAGATAGGCAGAGGAAAGAATAGAGAGAATAGATAGGCAGAGGAAAGGATTGAGAGAATAGATAGGCAGAGGAAAGAATTGAGAGAATAGATAGGCAGAGGAAAGAATTGAGAGAATAGATAGGCAGAGGAAAGAATAGAGAGAATAGATAGGAAGAGGAAAGGATTGAGAGAATAGATAGGCAGAGGAAAGAATTGAGAGAATAGATAGGGGGGGAAGAATTGAGAGAATAGATAAGCAGAAAAAATGATAGAGAGAATAAATAGGCAGAGGAAAGAATTGAGAGAATAGATAGGCAGAGGAAAGAATAGAGAGAATAGATAGGCAGAGGAAAGGATTGAGAGAATAGATAGGCAGCGGGAAGAATAGAGAGAATAGATAGGGAGAGGAAAGAATAGAGAGAATAGATAGGCAGAGGAAAGGATTGAGAGAATAGATAGGCAGAGGAAAGGATTGAGAGAATAGATAGGCAGAGGAAAGAATTGAGAGAATAGATAGGCAGAGGAAAGGATTGAGAGAATAGATAGGCAGAGGAAAAGATTGAGAGAATAGATAGGGGGGGGAAGAATTGAGAGAATAGATAGGCAGAGGAAAGGATTGAGAGAATAGATAGGCAGAGGAAAGAATTGAGAGAATTGATAGGGGGGGAAGAATTGAGAGAATAGATAAGCAGAGGAAATGATAGAGAGAATAGATAGGCAGAGGAAAGGATTGAGAGAATAGATAGGCAGCGGGAAGAATAGAGAGAATAGATAGGGAGAGGAAAGGATTGAGAGAATAGATAGGCAGAGGAAAAGATTGAGAAAATAGATAGGGAGAGGAAATGATAGAGAGAATACATAGGCAGAGGAAAGAATTGAGAGAATAGATAGGCAGAGGAAAGAATAGAGAGAATAGATAGGCAGAGGAAAGGATTGAGAGAATAGATAGGCAGAGGAAAGAATTGAGAGAATAGATAGGCAGAGGAAAGGATTGAGAGAATAGATAGGCAGAGGAAAGAATTGAGAGAATAGATAGGGGGGGGAAGAATTGAGAGAATAGATAAGCAGAGGAAATGATAGAGAGAATAGATAGGCAGAGGAAAGGATTGAGAGAATAGATAGGCAGCGGGAAGAATAGAGAGAATAGATAGGGAGAGGAAAGGATTGAGAGAATAGATAGGCAGAGGAAAAGATTGAGAAAATAGATAGGGAGAGGAAATGATAGAGAGAATACATAGGCAGAGGAAAGAATTGAGAGAATAGATAGGCAGAGGAAAGAATAGAGAATAGATAGGCAGAGGAAAGGATTGAGAGAATAGATAGGCAGAGGAAAGAATAGAGAGAATAGATAGGCAGAGGAAAGGATTGAGAGAATAGATAGGCAGAGGAAAGGATTGAGAGAATAGATAGGCAGAGGAAAAGATTGAGAAAATAGATAGGGAGAGGAAATGATAGAGAGAATAGATAGGCAGAGGAAAGAATTGAGAGAATAGATAGGCAGAGGAAAGAATAGAGAGAATAGATAGGTAGAGGAAAGGATTGAGAGAATAGATAGGCAGAGGAAAGAATTGAGAGAATAGATAGGCAGCGGGAAGAATAGAGAGAATAGATAGGCAGAGGAAAAGATTGAGAGAATAGATAGGCAGCGGGAAGAATAGAGAGAATAGATAGGGAGAGGAAAGGATTGAGAGAATAGATAGGCAGAGGAAAAGATTGAGAAAATAGATAGGGAGAGGAAAGGATTGAGAGAATAGATAGGCAGAGGAAAAGATTGAGAGAATAGATAGGCGGGGGAAGAATTGAGAGAATAGATAGGCAGAGGAAAGTATTGAGAGAATAGATAGGCAGAGGAAAGAATTGAGAGAATAGATAGGGGGGGAAGAATTGAGAGAATAGATAAGCAGAGCAAATGATAGAGAGAATAGATAGGCAGAGGAAAGGATTGAGAGAATAGATAGGCAGCGGGAAGAATAGAGAGAATAGATAGGGAGAGGAAAGGATTGAGAGAATAGATAGGCAGAGGAAAAGATTGAGAAAATAGATAGGGAGAGGAAAGGATTGAGAGAATAGATAGGCAGAGGAAAAGATTGAGAGTATAGATAGGGGGGGGGAGAATTGAGAGAATAGATAGGCAGAGGAAATGATTGAGAGAATAGATAGGCAGAGGAAAGAATTGAGAGAATAGATAGGGGGGGGGAAGAATTGAGAGAATAGATAAGCAGAGGAAATGATAGAGAGAATAGATAGGCAGAGGAAAGGATTGAGAGAATAGATAGGCAGCGGGAAGAATAGAGAGAATAGATAGGGAGAGGAAAGGATTGAGAGAATAGATAGGCAGAGGAAAAGATTGAGAAAATAGATAGGGAGAGGAAATGATAGAGAGAATACATAGGCAGGGGAAAGAATTGAGAGAATAGATAGGCAGAGGAAAGAATAGAGAGAATAGATAGGCAGAGGAAAGGATTGAGAGAAGAGATAGGCAGAGGAAAGAATAGAGAGAATAGATAGGCAGAGGAAAGGATTGAGAGAAGAGATAGGCAGAGGAAAGAATAGAGAGAATAGATAGGCAGAGGAAAGAATTGAGGGAATAGATAGGCAGAGGAAAGAATAGAGAGAATAGATAGGCAGAGGAAAGGATTGAGAGAATAGATAGGCAGAGGAAAGAATTGAGAGAATAGATAGGCAGAGGAAAGGATTGAGAGAATAGATAGGCAGAGGAAAGAATTGAGAGAATAGATAGGGGGGGGAAGAATTGAGAGAATAGATAAGCAGAGGAAAGGATTGAGAGAATAGATAGGCAGAGGAAAGGATTGAGAGAATAGATAGGCAGAGGAAAGGATTGAGAGAATAGATAGGCAGAGGAAAGAATAGAGAGAATAGATAGGCAGAGGAAAGGATTGAGAGAATAGATAGGCAGAGGAAAGAATTGAGAGAATAGATAGGGGGGGGAAGAATTGAGAGAATAGATAAGCAGAGGAAATGATAGAGAGAATAGATAGGCAGAGGAAAGGATTGAGAGAATAGATAGGCAGCGGGAAGAATAGAGAGAATAGATAGGGAGAGGAAAGGATTGAGAGAATAGATAGGCAGAGGAAAAGATTGAGAAAATAGATAGGGAGAGGAAATGATAGAGAGAATACATAGGCAGAGGAAAGAATTGAGAGAATAGATAGGCAGAGGAAAGAATAGAGAATAGATAGGCAGAGGAAAGGATTGAGAGAATAGATAGGCAGAGGAAAGAATAGAGAGAATAGATAGGCAGAGGAAAGGATTGAGAGAATAGATAGGCAGAGGAAAAGATTGAGAAAATAGATAGGGAGAGGAAATGATAGAGAGAATAGATAGGCAGAGGAAAGAATTGAGAGAATAGATAGGCAGAGGAAAGAATAGAGAGAATAGATAGGTAGAGGAAAGGATTGAGAGAATAGATAGGCAGAGGAAAGAATTGAGAGAATAGATAGGCAGCGGGAAGAATAGAGAGAATAGATAGGCAGAGGAAAAGATTGAGAGAATAGATAGTGGGGGGGAAGAATTGAGAGAATAGATAGGCAGAGGAAAGAATAGAGAGAATAGATAGGCAGAGGAAAGAATTGAGAGAATAGATAGGCAGAGGAAAGGATTGAGAGAATAGATAGGCAGAGGAAAAGATTGAGAGAATAGATAGGGGGGGGAAGAATTGAGAGAATAGATAGGCAGAGGAAAGGATTGAGAGAATAGATAGGCAGAGGAAAGAATTGAGAGAATGGATAGGGGGGGAAGAATTGAGAGAATAGATAAGCAGAGCAAATGATAGAGAGAATAGATAGGCAGAGGAAAGGATTGAGAGAATAGATAGGCAGCGGGAAGAATAGAGAGAATAGATAGGGAGAGGAAAGGATTGAGAGAATAGATAGGCAGAGGAAAAGATTGAGAAAATAGATAGGGAGAGGAAATGATAGAGAGAATACATAGGCAGAGGAAAGAATTGAGAGAATAGATAGGCAGAGGAAAGAATAGAGAGAATAGATAGGCAGAGGAAAGGATTGAGAGAATAGATAGGCAGAGGAAAGAATTGAGAGAATAGATAGGCAGAGGAAAGGATTGAGAGAATAGATAGGCAGAGGAAAGAATAGAGAGAATAGATAGGCAGAGGAAAGAATTGAGAGAATAGATAGGCAGAGGAAAGAATAGAGAGAATAGATAGGCAGAGGAAAGGATTGAGAGAATAGATAAGCAGAGGAAAGAATTGAGGGAATAGATAGGCGGGGGGAAGAATTGAGAGAATAGATAAGCCGAGGAAATGATAGAGAGAATAGATAGGCAGAGGAAAGGATTGAGAGAATAGATAGGCAGCGGGAAGAATAGAGAGAATAGATAGGGAGAGGAAAGGATTGAGAGAATAGATAGGCAGAGGAAAAGATTGAGAAAATAGATAGGGAGAGGAAATGATAGAGAGAATACATAAGCAGAGGAAAGAATTGAGAGAATAGATAGGCAGAGGAAAGAATAGAGAGAATAGATAGGCAGAGGAAAGGATTGAGAGAATAGATAGGCAGCGGGAAGAATAGAGAGAATAGATAGGGAGAGGAAAGAATAGAGAGAATAGATAGGCAGAGGAAAGGATTGAGAGAATAGATAGGCAGATGAAAAGATTGAGAGAATAGATAGGCGGGGGGAAGAATTGAGAGAATAGATAGGCAGAGGAAATGATTGAGAGAATAGATAGGCAGAGGAAAGAATTGAGAGAATAGATAGGGGGGGGAAGAATTGAGAGAATAGATAAGCAGAGGAAATGATAGAGAGAATAGATAGGCAGAGGAAAGGATTGAGAGAATAGATAGGCAGCGGGAAGAATAGAGAGAATAGATAGGGAGAGGAAAGGATTGAGAGAATAGATAGGCAGAGGAAAAGATTGAGAAAATAGATAGGGAGAGGAAATGATAGAGAGAATACATAGGCAGGGGAAAGAATTGAGAGAATAGATAGGCAGAGGAAAGAATAGAGAGAATAGATAGGCAGAGGAAAGGATTGAGAGAAGAGATAGGCAGAGGAAAGAATAGAGAGAATAGATAGGCAGAGGAAAGGATTGAGAGAAGAGATAGGCAGAGGAAAGAATAGAGAGAATAGATAGGCAGAGGAAAGAATTGAGAGAAGAGATAGGCAGAGGAAAGAATAGAGAGAATAGATAGGCAGAGGAAAGAATTGAGAGAATAGATAGGGAGAGGAAAGGATTGAGAGAATAGATAGGCAGAGGAAAAGATTGAGAAAATAGATAGGGAGAGGAAATGATAGAGAGAATAGATAGGCAAAGGAAAGGATTGAGAGAATAGATAGGCAGGGGAAAAGATTGAGAAAATAGATAGGCAGAGGAAATGATAGAGATAATAGATAGGCAGAGGAAAAGATTGATAGAATAGATAAGCAGAGGAAATGATAGAGAGAATAGATAGAGAGAGGAAAGAATTGAGAGAATAGATGGGGAGAGGAAATGATTGAGAGAATAGATATGCAGAGGAAATGATTGCGAGAATAGTTAGGCAGAGGAAAGGATTGAGAGAATAGTTAGGCAGAGGAAAGGATTGAGAGAATAGTTAGGCAGAGGAAAGAAAGGAAAGAATAGACAGTCAGAGGAAAGATGGCGAGATTAGGCGGGCAGAGGTAAGGATGGAGAGAATAGATAGGCAGAGAAAAGGTCAGAGAGAATAGATGGTGGAAATGAAGAGAACAGGTAGGCAGTCAGAGTAAAGGAGAGAAATATATATGCAGAGAAAAGTGTGGATAGAAAAGTTAAGCAAAGGAATAGAGGGATAGAAAATATATGCAAACGAGAAAAGAAGGTAAGACGACAAACATAAGAAAATTGAAAGCTTTGAGATAAAAAAAAAATAATTTAAGAAGGAAAGAGAAAGATGGTTGAAGAAATAAATGACAGTGGCACAAACTCAATATTCATTGAGATGAGCTTTCTAACAAATGTCTCACAGTGAAGAAGAAATATCGACAGGTCCTGAGAGAATGCATTAGTTAACGTGCAATTCTTTCAAAAACTTGATAACTAAATTAAACGAATTATTTAGTCTTGAGAAGAGCGTACTGATTTTGCAAATGTTTTTTTTGTGTGTGTGTGATAGCGAGTTCCTTCTTATTAATGAAGATATCTAACTTCATCTACCCTCCTTGAAAGCAGCTACCCTCCAAGTAACGAAGGGTAACCTTGGTAGTAAATAATAAAATAGAGAATAAATTAATAAAAAGCTTTTGTAGAATTAAAGGTTAATCATTTATTAAAGTGCGAGATAAATGTCTATTTAGAAAAAATGACTCGATTCTTCAAACGAATATTTTCAATCGATGCGAAGACAAAACCGATCAGATTTTCCTCTTCCGTTAAATTGGTTCGGTAAATGAGGTTTTATTCTATAGCCACCAAGCAATAAAAGTTACATTCTTGAAAGTTATCTGTAATTTGTTTTAATCATGTTACACTGACCGTGTTGAATAAAATGAAATGAAAAAGAAAATTTTACAGAAAAAAAGAAGTGGGGAAAGTACTTTATTATTAAGGAAATAAATGAATGAAAGAAAGAATGAATGAAGGAATCAATGAAAGAGAATGAATGAAGAAATCAATGAAAGAAAGAATGAATGAAGGGATCAATGAAAGAGAATGAATGAAGAAATCAATGAAAGAATGAATGAAGGAATCAATGAAAGAATGAATGGATGAAGGAATCAATGAAAGAATGAATGAATGAAGGAATCAATGAAAGAAAGAATGAATGAAGGAATCAATGAAAAAGAATGAATGAAGAAATCAATGAAAGAATGAATGGATGAAGGAATCAATGAAAGAATGAATGAATGAAGGAATCAATGAAAGAAAGAATGAATGACGGGATCAATGAAAAAGAATGAATGAAGAAATCAATGAAAGAATGAATGGATGAAGGAATCAATGAAAGAATGAATGAATGAAGGAATCAATGAAAGAAAGAATGAATGACGGGATCAATGAAAAAGAATGAATGAAGAAATCAATGAAAGAATGAATGGATGAAGGAATCAATGAAAGAATGAATGAATGAAGGAATCAATGAAAGAAAGAATGAATGACGGGATCAATGAAAAAGAATGAATGAAGAAATCAATGAAAGAATGAATGGATGAAGGAATCAATGAAAGAATGAATGGATGAAGGAATCAATGAAAGAAAGAATGAATGACGGGATCAATGAAAGAGAATGAATGAAGAAATCAATGAAAGAATGAATGGATGAAGGAATCAATGAAAGAAAGAATGAAGGAAGGGATCAATGAAAGAGAATGAATGAAGAAATCAATGAAAGAAAGAATGAATGAAGGGATCAATGAAAGAGAATGAATGAAGAAATCAATGAAAGAATGAATGGATGAAGGAATCAATGAAAGAAAGAATGAATGAAGGAATCAATGAAAGAAAGAATGAATGAAGGAATCAATGAAAGAATGAATGGATGAAGGAATCAATGAAAGAGAATGAATGAAGAGATCAATGAAAGAAAGAATGAATGAAGGGATCAATGAAAAAGAATGAATGAAGAAATCAATGAAAGAATGAATGGATGAAGGAATCAATGAAAGAAAGAATGAATGAAGGAATCAATGAAAGAGAATGAATGAAGAAATCAATGAAAGAATGAATGGATGAAGGAATCAATGAAAGAAAGAATGAATGAAGGAATCAATGAAAGAGAATGAATGAAGGAATCAATGAAAGAATGAATGGATGAAGGAATCAATGAAAAAGAATGAATGAAGAAATCAATGAAAGAATGAATGGATGAAGGAATCAATGAAAGAAAGAATGAATGAAGGAATCAATGAAAGAGAATGAATGAAGAAATCAATGAAAGGATGAATGGATGAAGGAATCAATGAAAAAGAATGAATGAAGAAATCAATGAAAGAATGAATGGATGAAGGAATCAATGAAAGAAAGAATGAATGAAGGAATCAATGAAAGAGAATGAATGAAGAAATCAATGAAAGAATGAATGGATGAAGGAATCAATGAAAGAAAGAATGAATGAAGGAATCAATGAAAGAGAATGAATGAAGAAATCAATGAAAGGATGAATGGATGAAGGAATCAATGAAAAAGAATGAATGAAGAAATCAATGAAAGAATGAATGGATGAAGGAATCAATGAAAGAAAGGATGAATGAAGGAATCAATGAAAGAGAATGAATGAAGAAATCAATGAAAGGATGAATGGATAAAGGAATCAATGAAAAAGAATGAATGAAGAAATCAATGAAAGAATGAATGGATGAAGGAATCAATGAAAGAAAGAATGGATGAAGGAATCAATGAAAGAGAATGAATGAAGAAATCAATGAAAGAATGAATGGATGAAGGAATCAATGAAAGAAAGAATGAATGAAGGAATCAATGAAAGAATGAATGGATGAAGGAATCAATGAAAGAAAGAATGAATGAAGGAATCAATGAAAGAGAATGAATGAAGAAATCAATGAAAGGATGAATGGATGAAGGAATCAATGAAAAAGAATGAATGAAGAAATCAATGAAAGAATGAATGGATGAAGGAATCAATGAAAGAAAGAATGAATGAAGGAATCAATGAAAGAGAATGAATGAAGAAATCAATGAAAGAATGAATGGATGAAGGAATCAATGAAAGAAAGAATGAATGAAGGAATCAATGAAAGAGAATGAATGAAGGAATCAATGAAAGAATGAATGGATGAAGGAATCAATGAAAGAAAGAATGAATGAAGGAATCAATTAAAGAGAATGAATGAAGAAATCAATGAAAGGATGAATGGATGAAGGAATCAATGAAAAAGAATGAATGAAGAAATCAATGAAAGAATGAATGGATGAAGGAATCAATGAAAGAAAGAATGAATGAAGGAATCAATGAAAGAGAATGAATGAAGAAATCAATGAAAGAATGAATGGATGAAGGAATCAATGAAAGAAAGAATGAAGGAAGGGATCAATGAAGGAAAGAATATATAAAATTAAATAAGAAAAAGAAAGAGAATGAAAAGGAAAACGAAAATTGATGCTAGTAGTCGTTGCGAAATTCAAAGTCGGCGAACTGAGTTCAAAGTGCGGTTCGATTTTTCTTTTCTTTGCGCTAATGCCCTTGACAAAACATAAAACCATCAGCTATGAGTTAAATAGCAGGCAGATGGTTGGGGTTTTTTTTGTTTTGTTTTTTTCGTCTGAGTCCATCCTTCATATCTACAATCTACCATTCGTCCAGGCATTGAATACTGTTACTGTTGAGGGGTCCACCCCTTTTTATACAAATGAACTCACCCAGTATATACATATACTACTTCAAGAGCGAGACGAGAGTGAGAGAGAGCAAGACCGAAGAGTCGAGTCCAGAGTAAAAGGTTTTAGGTAACCGGAAGAGTGAGGGTGAGGTAACAGCATTGTAGGAGTCACAGGGAGCAAGCACGTAGACTCAGTAAGAAGTCATACAGTGATACTTCAATACCAAAGACTGTATATATATTTTGCTACTAACCCATATTCCTGGAACTACTAACCTGCTTTACCAGTTTGTATTATTACGTTAATACATCATTTTCATATATTCATTCCTGGCGTTTGTTATTTATTGGTACCGGATTTCAACACGGAATCCACAACAGTTGCCATATATGGTTTGGTGCCCCTGCTGTTCATCTCGAGGTTCTCGACAAAATCCAACGACAGATTTGCAATGTGATTGGTCCTGTCTCTCACAGGCGTGCTAGCACTCCCCTCTGTATTGTCTACAAATATTTTGATAGCAACTGCTCTGACAAGCTATATTCACTGGTTCCCCGACTGCATGAATTTAAGCGTGCTACTAGGTTGGCATCTCGGTCCCACCCTTTTACTGTCGAAACAGTTAAATTAAGCCTCTTCTACTCCAACAGCTTCTTCTCTCGCACCGACAGTGGTACTACCTTCTGCTTACTTGCTTCCCTAAAAACTATAATCTTCAAAAATTTAAATGTAATGTCAATCGAAATCTTCTGATGCTTTGATATCTGTTCTTTTTATCCTTTCCTTACCCACCCACCCCCACTATACCAAGTCTTTTCTCTTACTTTCATTCTCTGTAACCCCTTGCGTACTAGTAGCACTCCTGCATTGCTTGGGGTGAAATGCTTAAAAAAAAAGACTGGCGTCTATTTCCTTGACATTAAGACATTACCTACTCCCAACCTGTGAAGAATGATGGGCACCTTCAGGCTATCTTGTGCTAGACATATCACACTGCCTCTACGACTGCAGTACATGAAATCACTCGAGTAAATGTAATGGGTTACAGGACTTATGATGTGAGTCTATTATACTTCCATCTTACCTGATAGATAACGCCCTCCATAAGACCTACTCGACAATTATTCACTGACCACTGGGGTATAAGACTCAAGTACGAGAAAGATGCATAGCTTTCTATTTCTCTTCATCATTTATACTTATAGAAGTGTGTGTGAATTGAATATACATACGTATGGCTAACAGTTGAGAAAAAGTAAATTTCATTTCGGTGTACACAATAAACATTCTTGCATCTTTCTGGATTTCTTCTTCTTTTGACATATTTTTTTTATATTTTAATTCTTCTATATTTTGTATATCTCCTCTTTTATACATACAAAAACAATTAGAAAAGCTACAATTTTCTCCTTAATTATACCTGCTGTGGTTCAAGGCTGTGTTTTTAGAGATCTCGACAATATTACAATGACTCAAATGAAAAGGACAGATCCATTTCATAAATCTGATCGAAAAGATATGAAAATGTTTCGTACAGAATGGAATTTATTGGATGAAACACACACACATTTGTAGGTCGTGATTACGATTCCAATATAATAAATTATAGCCATAGGATATCAGTGTTTGAGCCTTTTATATTATATTCTTACTCTGTCCTGAACATTGAGTTCTACCTGGATTCTATCCTCTTGGGAATTTATACACACACACACACATATATATATATATATATATATATATATATATATATATATATATATATATATACATTAACCACTAATATTATATATATATATATATATATATATATATATATATATATATATATATATATATATATATATATATATATATGTATGTATGTATGTATGTATAAGGGTGTTCCAATAACTTGGACCAATTTTAAATCTGGATTAAGTTTAAGCGTCTTATGATTTTTTCTTTTTCTTTCAGATTGGCGGACATTTGGGCAATATTATTTTTCACACATAACTGCCATGACTTAACATGATTCAATAGAGAAATAAATTTTCACCAATAACACTGATTTATTTACACCCTTATATATAGCCCGTCTTAATGAAACACCCTTATATATATATATATATATATATATATATATATATATATATATATATATATATATATATATATATATATTTATTAAAGGCATTTTTATGTTTTATGTTTGTCGGACTTTGTCCATTTCGTAATATATATATATATATATATATATATATATATATATATATATATATATATATATATGTATGTATGTATGTATGTATGTATGTATTTATGAATAAAAAGAAAGAACAGTAAGATATATAATCCGGTGTTCTTATAGATATTTTTATTTTTACAAAATAGTGCTCAATGTAAATTTACAGAGCATTAATATTATAAATTAATTGATTTAGAACTGTGTAGCGAAAAAAAACATATTTTAAATCAATTAATTTATAATTATATATATATATATATATATATATATATATATATGTATGTATGTATGTATGTATATATATGAGAATGGATTTTTAATTTATTAATCCGGCATATTTTAATTTATTGCTTAACCGTTATTTTTAATGGATACCCATATTAGAGTAGATACTCTATTTTTATTTATCTATTAAACAGTATATTTATCTATTTCCATCTACCGGCCTGAATATTCGAGAAGTCTTTTTAGAAAAATATGCACCTTTCAGCAACATTGGAACTTATGTCTCCTAGAGAAAATCTCCATTAGATCTGACGTGCCTTGACCTCACGGCCACGAAGAAACTTCAGGTCAGCAAAAGCCCAAATAGTGCTTTTGAACCTGAGCAGATATGTATATTTCAGAAATCAGGAAAGAACTGTGTTCAAGCTTTTTAATTATTCTGTTGCGTGTTAGCTTTCTCTGGGTATATTTTATATTTAATGATTTAAAAAGCAAATTTCATTCTTACAAGCAAAGATTAATTGCAGAAATAAACATGTTCGATTACGCATGTAGAAAAATATATGCAATGCAAGTATAAATATACTTAAATATATGCCATTCTTTGATACTGAATGCAAATAGTGAAAGGAATATTTATGGCATCAAATAGGTCAACTAAAATGAACGATTTCTATAAAAAGAAAGAAAGAAAGAAAGAAAGAAAGAAAGAAAGAAAGAAAGAAGCGTAAAAAGAAGAAGAATTTGGTTTGAATGATGAAAAATTGATGGAGGGACAAATAAAATCGATCTGATATGAGAATTAAAATTAAAAAGAATTTTAAAAAAGAAATGTATTTGAATAAGCAAAAATAGATGGAAACACAAATGAAAGCGACTTCAAGTGAGAAAGAAAGAAAAAAGGAATAAGAGTAAGCAAAGAAAGAAAGAAAGAAAGAAAGAAAGAAAATAAAAGTAGGCAAAAAAGAAGAAAGAAAGAAAGAAAGAAAGAAAAAGGAATAAGAGTAAGCAAAGAAAGAAAGAAAGAAAGAAAGAAAGAAAGAAAATAAAAGTAGGCAAAAAAGAAGAAAGAAAGAAAGAAAGAAAGAAAAAGGAATAAGAGTAAGCAAAGAAAGAAAGAAAGAAAGAAAGAAAGAAAGAA
This sequence comes from Acanthosepion lycidas, assembly GCA_963932145.1. NCBI lineage: Eukaryota > Metazoa > Mollusca > Cephalopoda > Sepiida > Sepiidae > Acanthosepion > Acanthosepion lycidas. The sequence goes on along the minus strand of OZ010582.1, from coordinate 32,933,841 downwards.
AGAAAGAAAGAAAGAAAGAAAGAAAATAAAAGTAGGCAAAAAAGAAGAAAGAAAGAAAGAAAGAAAGAAAGAAAAAGGAATAAGAGTAAGCAAAGAAAGAAAGAAAGAAAGAAAGAAAGAAAGAAAATAAAAGTAGGCAAAAAAGAAAGAAAGAAAGAAAAAGCAATAAGAGTAAGCAAAGAAAGAAAGAAAGAAAGAAAATAAAAGTAGGCAAAAAAGAAAGAAAGAAAGAAAAAAGGAATAAGAGTAAGCAAAGAAAGAAAGAAAGCAAGAAAGAAAGAAAATAAACGTAAGATAAAAAGAAAGAAAGAAAGAAAATAAAAGTAGGCAAAAAAGAAAGAAAGAAAAAAGGAATAAGAGTAAGCAAAGAAAGAAAGAAAGTAAGAAAGAAAATAAACGTAAGAAAAAAAGAAAGAAAGAAAGAAAATAAAAGTAGGCAAAAAAGAAAGAAAGAAAGAAAGAAAGAAAGAAAGAAAGAAAGAAAAAAGGAATAAGAGTAAGCAAAGAAAGAAAGAAAGTAAGAAAAAAATAAAAGCAGGCAAGAAAGAAAGAAAGACAAAGGAATAAAACTAATCAACGAAAGAAAGAAAGAAAGAAAGAAGACAAGATTATAGTGGACTGGGGAAGTATTAAAAGTGTAAGTAATAAAAAAAAAGTTGTATGAATGACGAAAAATAGATGGCGAGACAAAAAATGTATGAGCACATTTTTTTCCAAAGTGATTTGAATAGTTGACCAACGAGGAGGATGTTGTGCTAAAACTGTGAAGGAAGGAATGGGGACTTAGATAAGAGAGACACAAGTGGGACTGAGGAAGTATTAAAAGAAAGCAAACATGAGGAATACGCTCCGGTTGTTATACGTCTTGAGGTCTACCAAGGTCAAGAACTTCTTCAGGGGGTAGATCTTTTAGATTAGGTCCAGTGTTGAAGGTCGGCACCGCCTCGGATGCATTTCAACTATCTATTGACAAACTAACAGCAGTGTAGTAAATCCCAGTTTTCAAACTTGGTCAAAAGGCTCTGATCACGTGCGATCAGTCTACTACGAACAAATTCTCTTAATTAAACTGATTTTAGAAACTATCATTTACTCGTCAGCATAACACGACGAAAGTGGAGCATTGCTATCAATTCACCACGTGCGAACATCTGCGTCCAAGATAATGGAAGGACAGTTGAATTAACATTAAGTTATATATATATAAATGTGTATATATATATATATATATATATATATATATATATATATATATATATATATATATATATATATATATATATTTAGTTTATGAAAAACTAGGTAATCCGTATGGGTAAACCCAAGGAGGATAAAGCTCAATATAAATCCAAAGCAAATAATTTACATAAAAACAGACCATTTTAAGGTTCCATGTAATAAAGTCTGATGATCCGCAATCCTTTAAAAGGGCTGCGGTGAAATAATTTATTACATAGAACCTTAAAGTGGTCTGTTTTTATTTAAATTATATATATATATATATATATATATATATATATATATATATATATATATATATTGTAGTTACAAATTGCACTGATGTAACCATCTTAATACTAAAAAAGGGGCAAATATCTAAAGAACCATTCGCCCAATAATTCGTCAGAGATCTTTGGCGAAAAAATTTCTTTCTTTTTCAACAAGAAAAACGAAATGCACTATCACGAAACTAAATGTGAGTACAAACTGGCACATGATTAAAATATAAAATCAACTTCAATCAAATTTAGAAATTCATGAACCAGGAGAGAGAGAGAGAGAGAGAGAAGGGATTAGTATTCTTCCAAAAGAAGAGGGGGACGAACGAAACGCCCCTTTTGTCTCTGGCGCAAAAGGAGAGTTTCGCTCAGTCACATTGATCTTTCTCCAACGCACACACAGAGCCAGCCAGTGGCTTACACCGTCCTTGTATATATGTATAAACTAAGTTAGCATCTATTTATATATTAATTGATTGATTTTTGAAGACTTATCAAACTTTTGCAATTTATTATAAGCCAAAGAATATTTAGGATTGTAAAAAAATATTCTAGGTAATAATGATTTACTGATACAAATCCATAAAGAGCTGGGTTCATACCTTTTCCCTATGATATTTGATCGTAAGTGAATATAACGAACACGAATGGAACTAGAATACAGTTTTCCGATTTCCAATTCCAAGTAGTTATCCATTACACCACGCGCAGATCCAAGCTTACAGCACATGGTATTCTCAAGCAGTCACCCATCTAGGTACTGACCAGGCTCGACGTTGCTTAACATCGGACGAGAACAGGTCTTTAAACGTGATATGACCGTAAGTATATTCCTATCACCTGAAAGAAGACCGGGATGTACAGCGGCCGAAACGTTTTGAATCTTGCAATGAAGATGAGGATAACAGTCCGATTAATGTAAATAACGTAAATATTCAGGGTTTTTCTACTCCTAGACCCCAAGGCTATAGTACCCAGTCTGTCTTACTATTTACCCATAGCTGAGGGAGAAGAAATGGATTCATAACTTTCCCAAACGTATTAGCTCGTAAATGAATGTAATAAAATTCGAATTTGGCTCGATATATTTTCTTTACTAACGCGTTTCGGTCCCTGAGAGATTTTATCAAGTTAAAAATGTCAGGATTTTATTCTGCAATATGTATTTATATGCAAAAGTAGAAGTATCGTTAAGTTTTCACATTTAAGAACGCTCTAAAACAGAGATTCTTAACCACGGTGGAATTTCAGGGTTTCATTTGTGGTGGTGGTGGGGGGGAATCTTACTTTTTCACAAATTTCTCATTGACTGTAATATTCATCAGATTAATAACGATTTAAAATACCTTGACCTTTTATTGAACTTTTTGTTTATTGAATTACAAAACCCTGGCATTGTATTGAACTATTTGTTTATAAAATTATGCCTTAGTTTATTTATTTATTTAATAATTAATTATGAATTAAAACAAATTACTGTACATGTGTTCAAGTTTAAAAATCCATCAACATTTTCTATTCCTATTAAATTTGTAAAACTCTTCTACAGTGTAACCCGGATATAAGAGAGTTGTCGGAACGGGAGAAGAAATCTCTTATATCCGGGTTTCTCTTATATCTGGGTTTGGTCTATTTTGTTTAGGTGAGTATGGCTCTAATTTGGGACCAGAGAAAATCTCTCTTATATCCGGGTTTCTTTTATATCCGGGTTACACTTTATAAAAAATAATCGATATAATTGTATATATTACTAATATGGGAAAGAATGAGCACTTTCTATAATGTGAGCATATTATTTTGAATGCACTTTCTGAATCGGAAAATCTTGTTAAAGGGGAGAATGATATTCTGACATATGGCGAAAAGGGTTCATTGGGCAAAAAACGTTGAGAATCACTGGTCTAAAATAGTCTTAAAGCTAAGTGTAAATAAAAATAAAATATGGAGAAGGTTAACAGATCTAATTTAATGATTAATAAACGAAAGTGGGTAAATGTAAAAGTTTTCCTATTACCTTTAGTCATACTGTCTTTTTGCAGATATATCTTACTTATTGTCATATATCTGAATTTTCACACACACACACACACACACACACACACACATATATATATATATATATATATATATATATATATATATATATATAGAGAGAGAGAGAGAGAGAGAGATATTGTGGTAAAGAACAGTCAGATTTATAATCCGGTGTTCTTATTCATTATTTTTATTTTTTTTTAAAAAAAGTGCTCAATACAATTCTGTAGAGCATAAACATTATAAATTTACTAACGTAAAAATATGGTTCCATCGTTACACCTGAATTACCGTGTTTCAAAAACAGAAACTAAAGCTTAAATTTAATTATAGAATTAAATCTAAAATCTTTATCTCTGATTCATTTTCAAGCGATATTGAAAATGAATCAGAGATAAAGATTTTAAATTTAATTCTACAAAAAACTAAAACTAAAACTAAAGCTTAAATTTAATTATAGAATTAAATTTAAACTCTTTATCTCTGATTCATTTTCAAGATCGCTTGAAAATGAATCCTGTGTAATCCAATGTAATTCCTGTGTAACGATGGAACCTTATTTCTAAATTAGTAAATTTATAATATATATATATATATATATATATATATATATATATATATATATATACACACACATACTTACGCAAATAGTAAGATTTAAGGCTAAAGCTTGAAATCAGCTCAAACCTTAAAATATAAAATAAACTGAGGGCTGATGATTGTTGTTACATGAAACTGAGTTACGGATTTTGGTGTTATTTAATCGATGATATTACTATAGGATATAGCTATGTTCTTCTCATCTATACAAATGTTTGATCAAGGCTGACTTGAACATCGGGATCAACTGCATCTAAATATTAAAGAAAATTGGCAGAGTGCTGCTCCTCTCAGTGATAGCCTTTTACCAGCCACTGTGGTTTTGTCGCTGGTAGTTAAGCAAGGCTTACTGTCCACTCGCGGAAACACGTGGCAATCAATTCCCAACCAATCGAACAAAATAACTCAACCAGATGTTCCATCTCTGTAAATGTTTGAAAAACACCTGCAGACATTGGGAGAAGCATACGTGTCCATAAGATGTGAGCACCCCTTTATTTTACTGATGGTACTTATATAATATCTAAACTGCATTTTCTTACTTATGTTGAAATCTCTCAACAAATAAAATTCTATTCAATAATGAATAATTATATGATATATAATATATATAATATATATAATATATAATATAATGATATATATATATATATATATATATATATATATATATATATATATATATATATATATATATATATATATATATATATATAAAATATAATGAATAATTATGAATAACTACTGGATTTTTTTTTACCAAATTTACCAAAATATAAACTTTTATTTCTCCACTGTTAGCAAAACGTTCTATATTACTGAGAAAATAAAAAAAACAACACGCACAAAAAATATAAAAGGTGCCAAAGGGTCTAGTTGATCCTTATTACAGTCATCTGCTCAAGCACATTCATGTTTATACAGTGCACACACACAGCCAACCAGAAGCTTATACTGCAACTATGCTCAGCAGACCTTAAAGTTTCTGTGAGAGAGCACATAATCTGGTGTTATCAATAGTTGAACAACGCCAGTAAGCGCAGTCTCTCGGCCACGATGACTTGTGAGTTCGTGCTAGTACAACCATCGACGATTTTCAGACAGCTTCATCTACCCAATTTCACTTCGATAGCTTTGATCAACCCATGGTATGGTTTTCAGGCTCTTCCCAATGTTGATGCATGCTGGGGGTTGTATCCTCAGGCCGATATTCTCAAAAGCACTTATGAGAATTGAATCTGGGTCTCATGTTTGGAACGCCAACATTTTAATCTCTCAGCCAATTTTCATTATATTTATGTGGTTCTACGATAAAAGAGTTAATGGTTCTTTCTATCTTGTTCCTGCTCAACACCGTCCATTTATTTCCTTTGATTCTGTTCATTTCTTATATATTCTTATGGATATGTAAAAATTGCAAAGATATAATGTTTCAGGAATGACGAGAATATAAACATCAAAGCTTTAATCAATTCAGTCATTTCTTATTTTTAAATAAATTTTATTTTTAAATTTTATTTTTTCAGTCTCAATTCTTTATTTCTTACAGACTTCTTCTTTTTTTTTTAATCGATTTCACTCCAAGCAAGGCAGTAAAGCCACTAAGACACAAAGGGTTACTGGATGTGGGAGAATTAGAAAACAGAAACATTACTAAGGAGTGTGAACAAAAGAGGATCATTGCATTTAAATTTTTGAACATTAAAGTTAGCTGGAAAACATGGAACCGGAAGGAAGTTCCACAAGGGATAAGTGCGAGAAATAGAACTTACAGTTGCATCTAGCCAACTCAACTGTAAATTGATGAGACCTCTACGCCAATCTAGTACTGCGCTTAAAATTCAAAATGTCAACCAATTGTACTCAAATTTGAATAAATCTGAAGCAGCAGCACTCAAAAAATATACGATGTAAAATTAAACAAAAGCAATTACTAGATACAGTTTCCACACTGCAGCCCAAATCCTAAGTTGTTTATTAAAACAATCATATAATCAAGGAGGCAAATGTCTTGTGCCTCCACCCTGAATCTATGATACACCACCAATCTATTATACCCACCCCCACGAATCTATGATACGCCCATCACTAGCTTACGACTTCTCAATTTTCATAAAGTAGTATTCATATAAAATACAAATTTTATTATAACCTAATTATGTACAATAATGGATCATGTGCAATATAGGTGAATAATTCAACTAGAAAAATTGAAAATAAACACAACGTATCTAAATGCAAATTAGAGACATGTCATAATAGATCTTAAATAAATCAACAATGTTTTGCAGCAATTTTTATCATCAACTTTAGATTTTTCTTGTTAAAAAATTGAATAATTTTGACACATTCAACATTATGAATTAAAAAATAGTGAATTTTATATAATGATTTTGGGGACTTAGCATGAACAAAACAAATTTACGGATTTGGACGAAAAAAAATATGACCCCCCCCCCAGAATGATGTCAAAATCCACGAAAATTTTTCATTCTTTAATAGTCAGCTGTGTTTAGTTTAATTTGTTACATATATCAATGTAGGTAGGAAGAAATGTTGGTAAGATAGCGAGGGTCACAAATTACCGCCCAGGCTCCCCAATCCGGATCGATCCCCGACACTCCCACTACGCACCAGGTCTGCAAATAGGGGTTATTTATAAGCATGATTTTTACAGTTTATTCACAGATTTATTCAGACCAGTTTCCGTGTCTTATTTTCGTTACAGCTTTCCAGCATTCTAAGCGTTTTGACAGAGGATGGTAAGTGCGACACTGAGATCCGTAGACGTACTGGGATGGCCAAGGACGCATTCCCTAAAGCTGGGCAGAGTAATGCAAGACAGGAGGATTTCTTTGGTAACAAAGAAAAGAGTACTGAGCTGTTACGTGACATCTGTCCATCTTTACGGCAGTGAATACTGGACGATTTCCTCAACGATGAAGAAGAAACTAGAGGCGATGGAGATGTGGTTCTACAGAAGAATGATAAGGATATCATGGACTGTGCATGTGAGCCACGATGAGATCTTAGAGAGGATGCAAAAAAGGAGGAGGATTATAGTTAACATCTGGAAGAGACAGCTAAAGTTCCTGGAACGCATAATGAGGAAGGAGGGCATGGAGAATCTGATACTCACGTGTCGAATAGAGGGAAAGAGAGACCAGGGAAAACAATGCATGACATACCTAGCGGGCTTAAGCAAGTGGATATCAGGACATGATCTGGGGGAGGAAGCAGAGAGAGAGTACTTGTTCAGAGTTGCACAGGATAGAGTGCAATGATCGCCTACGTCATGAAAGGACATGGCACATAAAAAGAAAGAAAAAGTATGTTACATTCGGCGACCTCTACGGTCAAATCACGCTGAAAACACCGTTTCTTATTCGAAGTTAATCAGAGTCGCACCCGGTCAGTACTTAGATAGGGGGTCGCTTGTGTACACCGGGTACTATAAGTAACCTCCCACAATGCAAAATATGTTTCGGCTTTAAATAACCTACAAAAAAAACTAAACATCAAAGCAAATCAATTAATAAATTCAGCGTTCCTCGGAAAAGCTTCACTGAAAACTTTTATTTAATCATTATATTTTTTTTCAGATGATGCAGAAGTATAGCTCGCAAGATTTAACACATTCAAAATCTTCTTTCAGAATGACACCAGAAGTGACGATTATGGAGGGTACTTTTCAGTGCGCCCATGTCGCTACTGAATGTGACACAAGGTCAGTTTAAAGTGGTTTTAACGGTAATCCCGTGGAAAAAATGCTCAAGCCCCTTTGGTACTTTCGCTTTTTTGGAACGCATCAAGCGCTGGATAATCACCCCAGCCCACTCCCGAAGGAGAGGTAATTTCTGGGAGGGGGATGTCTCTTTGGGGCTTGAGCTTAATATTATTTTGAAATTTCCCTGACAGTCGCGAACTTCTATGCCAAGTAAGTATATGAAACGACGAGTATGGGAATGACAATAGTAAACTTTTGCTAATTAAACCAATTATGTCATTAATCTCGAAAAATTTTCAAATTGCGAAAGTTCAGATCGTATATCGGTGAAGCTGTTGGGATAAAGATAAAAGCAACCAAAATAAAGAAATGCACAAAAATCTTGTCAAGGAATTTCAAAAATGAAATGTTTAATTTTTAAGAATTATTTTCATTCTGTTAGTTGAATAAATACAAAAATAAGAGTCGCTTATGAATACCGGATGTGATAGACTAACATATATTCTTTCATTATAAAACCACTTTGACATTAGAAGAGAAAGTATATAAATAAATATATTCTACGCCCTTAAACCTTATTCATTCGGTTACGGAGAATTCACTTCCTGTCAAGTGCTTACCGGACATAGCTTCTTATAAACTACGCTTGAGATGTACCCAGGATATAGAAAGATTTCAGTAATCATCATTATGTTCTTTTTCAATTAGTTTATTTTCGTATATGTATAGAAGAGTGTGAATATATATAGTTTCTAACTCTGCATATGTGCGTTTTAAAAAAAGACAGTTGCAACACAGTGGAGAGAAAATGCACCCAATGTCTATAAACAGGAGTGGAAAAACTACGGCTGGCGGCCAACATGCGGCTTGGCTGATTATTTTATGTGCCTCGCAAGAGAACATGAAACATTATTTTGTTAAAATATCTATTAAAAAAATATTGTTATTTTTATTTATCTATTTTGTTATATGTTGCACAAAATAGTAGTTTTCTCAAACCAAAAACCAAAGTCATATTTGTCTAACATCAAACCCAAGTTCTCAGGAAACTTATTTCCTACAAAACCGACATATTGCTTTATACACTTAACCACGCCGTGTCGATGGGAATGCCCTATAATAGTCACAGTGTAAACCAACGTAGGGATCTAGGTGTCTGTGTGTACACAAACTGGAGATAAACATATGACGTCATTTCTACACTTCGCTATAAATGTCTCACGATATTTATCGAGAATTTCTTATTATTAATCATCCGTAAAAATCTCATTAATAGTAATAAATATATTAAATATTAAATTAATTTCCCATGCATTCATGCAAAATGTTCACTAAATGTGTCCAGTAAGCAAATAAATGTACAAATAACACGTATATGTATGATTGTTATTTATGTCGTCGTTATGGAACTCGCGTTCTTATTGTGATACGGTCCACTTTACACAGGGTAGACAACGATACGGCCCGCCATGAAAAATAAGTTTACCTACGCTTGTTCTATAAACAAAAGATTAACTATGGTGAGAGAAAATGTCCACCATTATTTTTCGTCCTTTCACTTAATGTTGATACTCTTCAAGTCTGAAATTTCTCTCATCATTTCTGGGACTGGCACACCATCTGCTATTCGTCACAAGTTTCTCAAAGGAAAACCGATATACAACTTATATCTTTAACCCTGGGTGTAGTGGTGACCTCACCACAGATAGATAGATAGATAGATAGATAGATAGATAGATAGATAGATAGATAGATAGATAGATAGATAGATAGATTCAGATGACTGCTGTAAAGTGGAGATGAGAAAAGGAGAATGAAAACTTTTTTCTTTTTTTCATCAGTCAAAACGATACCTTTTTACTTACATAAACAGATTATCTATTATTATTTATATTAGATAGTGACAGTATTTCTTAGTGGAAAGATCTACGCGTTTTTAAGATTAACTTTAAATTCAGAAATTGTCTTCGATTTAACACTCACAATTGATATTTATGGAAAAATATATTTATTACATTTAATTCAATTTAACAAAAAGCCCAAACTATGGAACACTGAATGAGAATCCAACTTTTTTTTCACTTCAAGCAAGGCGCTAATGGCACTAAGACGCAAAGGGTTACTGAGAGTGAAAAAAATGAGAAGATTTTTAAAGGAATTGGAAGTCCAATCCTAAACAGGAAACAAGGAATAAACTTCTACTCCTATTCAAAAAACCGGGAAGGAGTGTGAAACAGACCAGAGGTGAACCTATCTACTAATATTGAAGTAAATAGTAAATAAAATTTCAGATTTAGGCGCAGACGTTACAAGTATAGAGTTGAAGTAGACTTTAGAAATAACCGGAAACCCTATCCTAAACAGGAAACAAGGGATAAACCTCTGCTCCTGATCAAAAACCCGTGAGGAGTGTGAACCGGACGATAGACAAACTTATCTACTCCTATTAAAGTATCAATAAATTTCTTTTATTATTTTCTAGAACAGGCTATGACGTGTACTTCACCATTTGTTTGTAGGCTCATTCATGGCTCTCCACAATCTCGTTTTTGTATTTTTAAAATATGTATTGTCACGATTTTTCTTGATGTTCTTTGGTTGCTTTCTCTACGGCTTTGAATTCAGTAATGTCTTTCTTCTAGACTGGCTACTAACATGGCTAGAGAGTCCAGTTTCCCCTGATATTTAACCCATAGCAGAAGGGGGAAAGAGATGAATTCATGCTTTTTCTAAGGACATATGAAGCAAACACAAACTTTCTCAGCTTGAAGTTGAACTCTGCTCACCGATTCCATTTTTTACATTATCAATCGTTTGTTCGTAACTTTTAAAAAAATCATTTCACCCCAAATAAAGTGGTAATAGCCACTAAAACTCAAGGGGCCACTGAGAGTGAAAGAAAAAGAGAGGGCAATAAAAGAATAGTATTCAAGGAGACAGAAGATGACGATTGACATTTCATTTAAACTTTTCAAGATCGTATTTGGCAGGACCAAGCATGTGAGGAACTATGAAGTCTTAGAGAGGATGTAAACAAGGAGTAGGCTTATATTTAACATCGGGAAGAGGCAGCTGAAGTTTCTGGGACAATTAATGAGTTGAAGGAAGGTATGGAGAATCTGATACTCACGGATCGAATAGAGGGAAAGTGAGACAAGGGAAAACAACGCATGACATACCTAGCGGGCTTGAGCAAGTGGATGACAGAACGTGGTCTGAGGAAGGTAGTAGAGGGAAGGAACTTGTTGAAAGCTGCAGGGGATAGAGGGAGGTGGAGAGCCATGATCGCCTACGTCCTGAAAGTACATGGCACATAAAAAGAAAAAAGAAAAGTTGGCAGGAAAGCAGGAAGCCGAAAGACTCCCCCCCCTCCGGATAATACGGGAGAATAAACTATTAGCAGAGAACTTACAGTGACAAGGAGTAATTTCAACAGTGAAATTATGAAGCCTGGTAATTGCGAGATAGATCCTCCTTGAAACATCTTGCATCATCATTATCTCATATATATGTATCATTATACAGTGTAACCCGGATATAAGAGAGTTGTCGGGACCGGAGAAGAAGCCTCTTATATCCGGGTTTCTCTTATATCCGGGTTTGGTCTATTTTGTTTAGGTAAGTATGGCTCTAATTTTGGACCAGGGAAAATCTCTCTTATATCCGGATTTCTCTTATATCCGGGTCTCTTATATCCGGGTTACACTGTACTTATCTTTATATCTTCCTTTAATTATTTTATATGATTGTAATGATATGAAACTACAGTGCTGTTCGATAAAAGTGTCTCACCTGATTTTTTTTACTTAAATTTTATTTCGCCTATTGTTTTTGGGATCAAACTAATTTTTAATTGTACTAATATAAAGACCCCTTTCCGAACTAGTAAAAAAGTTTACTCACACTAAGGTATTCTATTGATGATTATAATTTTGGATAAAAATAAGATTAACGGAAAAACTACATGCAAAAAATTCCTGCAACTAGTAATCAATAGAAACATAACCAAACAGCTTTAAATAAAGAATAATAGAGGTATAATTTATTTATACAGTGTAACCCGGATATAAGAGAGTTTTCCTCTGGTCCTAAATTAGAGTCATACTTACCTAAACAAAAATAGACCAAACCCGGATATAAGAGAAACTCGGATATAAGAGACTTCTTCTCCGGTTCCGACAACTCTCTTATATCCGGGTTACACTGTAATAGGTAATATAGTTCGAAATATTTAATAATCTCTGGGTCCTCCTTTATTTTGAATAACCTTTTCAACCCTTTTTGGCATTGACTTGATTAGGTTCTGGCAAATCTCATCTTGAAGCATTGAATTCCAATCGGATATGAAATTCACAATCAAATCCTCTTTGTTACTCAACTGCTTTCTCGAGAGCCTGTACTTTATAATGCTCCATAAGTTTACTATGTGGTAATCAGGAGATTGGGGCGGTCATGTCATAACACTCACCTGCTTCTCATCAAAGTATTCCTTCATCAATTTTGATTTGTGACAGGGAGCATTATCTAGCATAAAAATGAGCTTAGTGGAGTAGATTTGCACCCTTTCAGTAGAAGGGAGCAGACAAGACTCTAAAATTCTCTTGTACTGCTGGCTCCTGAGGGTCTTTTCAATAGGTTTTAAGAAACCAGTTCCATGATCCCCAGAACATTATATTGAACGGATGCTTGACAGTACTTACTGCTAAATTCAAAGAGGTTTCAAAGCTTCTTCTTCGGATTTTAGGTCGGTTATTCATCGGAGAAGAGAACATTTAGTAAAAAAATCAGGTGAGTCCCTTTTATCGAACAGCCCTGTATTCCCTTTTCCTATCTTCAGATTTTGATTAACTGCCTCAGTTTCAGTTGATTTAAATTTATTTAACCTAATATATTGCCCGTAAAAAAAGCAGGTTAAATATCAAAATTTTAGGTGTATTTGAAAAATACAGGATCATATATACATGCGGAAAGAAAAATGAAAGAGGTGTAGGATTGATACTAGACCAAGACATGAAGAAATGCGTTCTGGGATACAGCCAATTATCGAAAAGAATTATTGTCGTTAACCTAAAAAGGAAAGCTTTCAACATATCTATTATAGTTGTGTATACACCGACAGCATAAAGTACAGAAGAGATTGAATAGTTTTACTCTACGCTAGATAATGCTAGGGCTCAAGGCAAATCGCAAGAAATTATAATTGTCATGGGAGACTTGTATTCCAAAGTAGGCAACGGAAGGAATGGTATAATAGTTGGTAAATTCGAACTAGGAATCTGTAATGAAAGCGGAGAAAAATGGGTCCAATGGTGCCCGGCGAATGACCGGGTAGTAGCCAACACCTGAACAAGAACACCCAATACGTATATGGATATGGAGAAGCCCAAGAGGAGAAACAAAAAAAATCGACCCAAATTGTAATACGACAAACTCTGGAAGGACCCGAATTTGAAGGAGACATATATGGACGATGTGAAAAACAGATTCGAGAGAGAACATGAAAGTGGAAAGTCGGAGTGGGACACATTAAAAGAAGCTTTAATAACAACAGAATCGAAATCACCCCGAAGGAAAATAGACAAAGAAAAAAATGAATGGATGACAGACGAAATTCTTGACATAATAGGGAGACAAAAAAAACAAAAACAATAACAAGGTACAGCACTAATGTAGGACACTTCACAAAGAAATAAGCAACAAATGCAGGCAGGATAAAAAGGAATGGCTCAACGGAAAATGTCCAGAAATAGAAAGAATGAGTTTCACAGATAAAGCATGTATCCGTAAATAATTATACAATACATAAAGATAGCTAACAGAGCAAAAGACAAGTTCATCAACAGGATGCATAAAATCCAAGGACATTAGAGCTCGGTCAGAGGAGAGATCAGCTCCCAATCTCTGGTTGTCTAGAGTTTTGGAGGTGCAACCATATACCGATGTATCCATAAGGTATAGATATTCACAAATGATCGTAGTATACTGTTAGACAGATAATTTGTGCAAAGTAAAAAGGTTTCCTGGGGGATGTCCGCATTGATTGCAAAAGCCTTGGGGGCTGGCCGTTATTATTTTTATAGGTTAAAATTGATTGATCTATAAAAAAAAATAATCATCTAAGCTCTCTTTAGTAACTGTGATTATTTTTTTACTAAATTTTTACCAATTAAAGTGGAAGTTTATTGAATGAGGTTTCTGTACGGATGTAAGAAGACGTAGTAACTGTAGATTATGAGGATAGGTAGAATAGATAACGGATATCTGTAAACCAGAGATCGAAGAAGTTAAACAATGTTCAGTTATTTATTTGATCCAATCTATTTCTTGTAAAGAATGCTATTCTTTCATCAACTAGTTTCAATTTCTGATGCAATTAAAACAAAGAAGAATTGACCAGGTATCTATTTATTTCTTGTAAAGAATGCTATTCTTTCATCAACTAGTTTCAATTTTTGATGCAATTGAAACGAAGAAGAATTGACCAGGTATCTATTTATTTCTTGTAAAGAATGCTATTCTTTCATCAACTAGTTTCAATTTTTGATGCAATTGAAACGAAGAAGAATTGACCAGGTATCTATTTATTTCTTGTAAAGAATGCTATTCTTTCATCAACTAGTTTCAATTTTTGATGCAATTGAAACGAAGAAGAATTGACCAGGTATCTATTTATTTCTTGTAAAGAATGCTATTCTTTCATCAACTAGTTTCAATTTTTGATGCAATTGAAACGAAGAAGAATTGACCAGGTATCTATTTATTTCTTGTAAAGAATGCTATTCTTTCATCAACTAGTTTCAATTTTTGATGCAATTGAAACGAAGAAGAATTGACCAGGTATCTATTTATTTCTTGTAAAGAATGCTATTCTTTCATCAACTAGTTTCAATTTTTGATGCAATTGAAACGAAGAAGAATTGACCAGGTATCTATTTATTTCTTGTAAAGAATGTTATTTTTTCATCAACTAGTTTCAATTTCTGATGCAATTAAAACAAAGAAGAATTGACCAGTTATGTATTTATTTCTTGTAAAGAATGCTATTCTTTCATCAACTAGTTTCAATTTCTGATGCAATTAAAACAAAGAAGAATTGACCAGGTATCTATTTATTTCTTGTAAAGAATGCTATTCTTTCATCAACTAGTTTCAATTTTTGATGCAATTGAAACGAAGAAGAATTGACCAGGTATCTATTTATTTCTTGTAAAGAATGTTATTTTTTCATCAACTAGTTTCAATTTCTGATGCAATTAAAACAAAGAAGAATTGACCAGTTATGTATTTATTTCTTGTAAAGAATGTTATTTTTTCATCAACTAGTTTCAATTTCTGATGCAATTAAAACAAAGAAGAATTGACCAGGTATCTATTTATTTCTTGTAAAGAATGCTATTCTTTCATCAACTAGTTTCAATTTTTGATGCAATTGAAACGAAGAAGAATTGACCAGGTATCTATTTATTTCTTGTAAAGAATGCTATTCTTTCATCAACTAGTTTCAATTTTTGATGCAATTGAAACGAAGAAGAATTGACCAGGTATCTATTTATTTCTTGTAAAGAATGTTATTTTTTCATCAACTAGTTTCAATTTCTGATGCAATTAAAACAAAGAAGAATTGACCAGTTATGTATTTATTTCTTGTAAAGAATGTTATTTTTTCATCAACTAGTTTCAATTTCTGATGCAATTAAAACAAAGAAGAATTGACCAGGTATCTATTTATTTCTTGTAAAGAATGCTATTCTTTCATCAACTAGTTTCAATTTTTGATGCAATTGAAACGAAGAAGAATTGACCAGGTATCTATTTATTTCTTGTAAAGAATGCTATTCTTTCATCAACTAGTTTCAATTTTTGATGCAATTGAAACGAAGAAGAATTGACCAGGTATCTATTTATTTCTTGTAAAGAATGTTATTTTTTCATCAACTAGTTTCAATTTCTGATGCAATTAAAACAAAGAAGAATTGACCA
Source organism: Acanthosepion lycidas (assembly GCA_963932145.1). Classification (NCBI taxonomy): domain Eukaryota; kingdom Metazoa; phylum Mollusca; class Cephalopoda; order Sepiida; family Sepiidae; genus Acanthosepion; species Acanthosepion lycidas. The sequence goes on along the minus strand of OZ010582.1, from coordinate 32,918,001 downwards.
GTTATGTATTTATTTATTTTGTGTAACTTATTCCGAAGTGATTAAAGTGAAACTTCAAAGACTCTATTTGAACTTTACTGTTGATCATTATCCGTAAGTACGTCTGTCTCTTCTCTTTATGTGAGGACGGACGCGGGTGTATGTATTTATTCTGATTCAACTGTAGATATTTGTTTGTATTTTCCTCAAGAATAGCAGCCATAAAGATTCTTTAACCAGTCTTATCTGAGTGTTTGACAGAAAGAAAAAATATACCTGGGCGTGTCGAGAGGTTAAAGCTGCATTCAAGCCAACCTCAAAAGGCCTTCTCGTAGATTCTAAAAAAAATTATTTCGTCAGGTCGATCTACTATATGTTTTTAAATCCTTACAAACTGAACCCGTGGGAATTTCTCCGTGTACATTTCAAATTGAAAAAGTAATTTATATACATGTTGATAATACAAAAAAAAAAAAAGAAAAAAAACGGTATGTTGTCCAAGTAAATACATGTTTGATGAAAAAAGCAGTTATCTGTTTTAAAGCTATAAAAAAATAATCAAAAGAAAAGATTTCCAGCGAAAAACAAATTCCTCTTGATAACCCTTGCGCCAGTTTTTCTGCTCATTTTTTTAAATCCAGTTTTCAATCCTCTCTGGGTCGTCTACAATTATAACTCGTCCAATTTGAATAATCACCCCAACATACACAAGCGTAAAATGTTATCCATGCTGTTAAACTAATAATTCGTGTGCTCGCGCATGTGTCTGCATGTTCATATATATATATATATATATATATATATATATATATATATATATATATATATATATATATATATATATAATATTCGTGGTAAATATACACATACATACGCAAAATCTCCCACCTTCTCTCGTCTGTTACCCCCTCTCTTTAGCGCTAACATTCGCCCCACACTTACACTCTCTCTGAATTCTATTTTTTATTTCCGGAGTTGTTTTTTCTGTTTTCTTTTTGAATTTGTAGGTCTGATGAATTGGATCGTATTTACGATTTCCAATGGAATAAATTATGACCATGGAATATTAGTGTTTAAGCCTTTTTATTTTATATATATATATATATATGTGTGTGTGTGTGTGTGTGTGTGTATTTAGGCAGCAATTTTTCATTGATGCATGTTTCATTAAATAATATAGACAAATTTTGTCTATTTATTTTAAGTAAGTTCCTTTCATATTGTCTGATAACAGACTATCATTATTGATTCGTCCGTGTATTTCTTGTAATTGTCATCTTTGATAATGGCTTAGGTAAGCCGAAAGCTTAGATTGGATTTAAACATCTATAAATATGGGGATTTCCTTTCGTCTTTCAATGATAATGTTATTAAGCTTATCAGACAATATGAATGGAACTTACTTAAAATCGACAAAACTTGTCTATATTATTTAATGAAACATGCATCAATACATACATATATATATATATATATATATATATATATATATATATATATATGACGTGCCAAGAGTCATTCTATAGGTGCTTAATATTGTACAGGAACTTTTCTTGTAGGGCGGGGTGTAGCAAACTTGGCATGGAAAGATGTCCTACCTTCTCGATAGCTGTTGACAGTGCTTCTCTTATTCGTAACTGTATTATCTTGTGTACGAATAGGCCACTTCACCAATTCCGATAATTTTTATATTATTTCAAGCAAGACAATAAAGCCACTAAGACGCAAGGTGTTACTGAGTGTGAAAGAATATGAAAAAAAGAAAAGCATTATTAAGGAGAGTGAACAATGAAAGAACAGAAATTAAGACAAAAGATAACGATTGACATTGAATTTAAATTTTTGAAGATCAAAGTTGAGTGGAAAGGTAAGACACCAGAAGTGCGAGAGAATAAACTGTTAGCATAGAACGTACGGTTACATCTAATCATTTCAACTGTAAAAAGATGAGACCTAGCAACCAATATGTAGAGCACCGTGTGGTGAAGATGTAAAGAACACACGTGGCTTAAGATTTCCTGTTAGCCGGTCCAGCTACATGAGAATGCTGGTCTTTAATTAGGTCCAAAGAAGACAAAGAAAACAAACAAGACCGATAACTATATACAAACAAATATATGTATTAACAATAAGTTACAAGCACATGGACAGTTACATTGAGTTTGTGTGGTGAATATTGTGTGTGTGTGTACTGTAGTGAGTGTTCGTACGTACGTTTATTGGCATTGTTCTTAGCGTGTTCCCAGAATTTGGGAAACGCTGTATTGGTGAGAGCTCACATATTGATATTAGCTGAAATGAAGAAAGAAGAGAAAGAATTACCTCACCTCCACGCGTGGTGGGATACGGCCCAAGGCCTGGAGGAAAAAGAGAGATCGAGGCAAAAGGTCACCCAGTATTTATAGCAAGGGGAGAGAGACCCCTGGTGAAGGATTAAGGAACTAAGGAGTACATCAGAACAATTACTAGAAATTATAGAAAAGATAGAGAAACTATATTACGGTGGTGCGAAAGTGACTGAAGCTGAGATGTCAGGACAGGACTAATAAAATTGCAGAATTTTCTTTGGATTTTATCAAGAATTTCTAAATACATAGTAGAAGCACCAAAGCAGGTCAGACAATAATATTCAATGTGGTAAAAAAAATTAATGTTCTCAATCATTTTAAAAATAAGATATTGAAAGATTGAATTAAGAAAAACTTTATGGCAACTTGATAGCTAATACACTTTCATATTTCAATTCATCAGGCTACAAGCGCCATGGGTACTTCAACGTAGTGTAATCCAATATCGAGCACCTGAATAGTGAGTTCGATTCTCGATCCATACTTTCAACCTTGTGCCACATATAAGCTACGCTTAGAAAATCACCATCAGGCTACAAGCATCAGGATGTGCAAAGATGAAAGCTAGCAACTTGCCACAAAATCTTTCTTAAATTGAACGCACATAATTTTTAACGGACTCTCAATCAGACTTCAAACTCGTGCACCTCTCAAAAACCTATAATCGACCTAAACAATATTCTCAGTATTCTTAGTAGCAGATTTAACGCAAAATCTGATGAAGGTATGTTGCTCGAATTTGTCAACCATCGTAAAGATCGCACAGCTATTTCGACATAACTTTACAAAACTTTATGTGATAATTAAACACAAGTAAACAGAGTGGATTATGTAATTACTTTTGGCACGTCAGTGTATAAAAGACACATCAGATAAGGTTGAGCTGATTCATTATTTTAGTGACTGTCTATTTAATTACCACAATTAACCCAATTTTTACAGATTAAATATCGACAAATATGTATTTCGAAGTTACTATTGTAGTTTAAACTTTAAAATTCTCTCGTGTAATAATATACATTGATTTATACTTTAAAACACGATTATATATAAGACCATATATAATTTTATGCTGTTGTCAAATTGATTTAGTTCTTACGAACCCCGGGCATTTGAATTCAAGCATAAAATATCTGTATGCATGTGAGGAAGCGTGTATTGAGAAACTAAATTTGGAGAAAATATATTCGAAAGTTTTGATTGACAGCTATTATTTTATCGTATTTCTAAGCAATAAAATTGCTCATCAATCTTTTTAACTATAAATAGAAAAAAGATCATGTATTTTACAATTTATCTACCCTTCAACAAGATAAGTTGCTTTGGTATCACCTCAGTAACAATATGTTTTTAAATATTGCAGTAAGAAAAGATTTTTTTTTAATGCTGAGATTTGCGCCGCGAAAAATAAAAAAAAAAAATGAAGAAAATAAAAGGAAAACAACTTTCTAACTGTTTATTGATATACATTAATTCTACTCCACCCATCATCTTAAAACTTGCCTAGAAATTACTCTATCTTTGTAGCGTATTTGTCATAATAGTTTTATTGTCTAACTTTTACACTCTACAACAACGGCGACGCCACTAAGACTAATGGCGTTCATCTACAACTTTGTGCCTGGTTTAGATTGCATTGCTGATACCGAAAGATAGCGACTGTTAACCGAGCGTTACGCACGCACGCACACACGCACAGGGATGCTGAAAACTTTTCGGCCAGGCCCACTTATTACAACCCAACCAAATAACCAATCGACTTTTGGTGGGGAATAATGTTTAGGACGGGCCGAGAAGTTTTCAGCGCCCATCCCTAGATAGATAGATAAACATAATTAGATAAGTAGACATAATTAGATAGATAGATAGATAGATAGATAGATAGATAGATAGATAGATAGATAGATAGATGAACGTAATTAGACAGATGAACATATCTGGATAAACAGATAGATAGATAGATAGATAGATAGATAGATAGATACATACATACATAGATACATAGATACATAGATAGATAGTGTTGACAGAGAAATCAACACTGGATGGTGATGACCAGTTTCATGCCCTAAGTGATCATTAATCCAGTTTTATCAGATTTAGGTTATAGATCATTTAGACTTTTGAGTTATGTGGTTTTGATCCTTTATTGTTCAATAAAAAGTACTGCTATTTAGTGGATAAAGTAAGAAAGCAATTAACTGTCGAGGAGGAAGCATTAGCACCCACGCTTCAAAGACGGAGAATTAGTCCAGCCGAAAGGGTCATAAATCAACACAGGGAAGAAAGAGCCGATAGATTCAAGGTAGATTCAACCCACAGGGCAGAATATTCCTTTCTGTGTCTTCCTAAGAAGAATTTAAACCGAACTAACATTCATGTTTAACTTTCCAGCAAAGTACTACAAAAAGCCCTTGAGACAACAACCCGTGAAAACACGAACGACGTTCGTGCTGAGATGTCTCTAACGGGTATTCAGTTTAAGAATTGAGGTGGGTGCACTTTGTGTTTTCTGCCTTGCGCAATTTTTTTTTTACTTCCTTAAAGTTTTTCCTATTTTTCAATTTTTTAATGGTGTAATCTTTTTTTCTTTTTTTTTTTTTGTCATTGAATCTGTGCCTTTTTCTAAAAATTCTAACACTCACCCCCCTCACCCCTTATGCCTGATGGTTTGATTTGTTTTGTTTTACGGCATATCAACCTCAATGGGTCATTTAATGCCGACAACTTTTTTTTTCTCTTGGTAATATTTTTGTTTTGTCAAAAATTTATTTCTGGTAATATTTTTCCCCTCAAAATTGTATAGCTGGTAATATTATTTTCAAAAACGTATTTCTGGTAATATTTTTTTTTTTTTTCAAAAATTTATTTCTGGTAAGAAATTTTTACTAAGTATTTCTGGTATTAAAACCTATTTTTACACTTTCAAAATGTTTTTTACATCAGTTTCGGGATTAACTATTTGCCCATAGCTGGGACCCTAAGAAGTGCTACCACCCCGGGGTCAGGATAGACCTAGGAACACCAGCAATTAAGAGGTGGTTCCACTCTCCTCAAAGCCTCCTGATCAGAAGCCTTGCTGTTGGACGTAGTTTATCGTCTTACCCAGGACACGGATGTAGTTTATCGTCATACCCAGGACGCCTTATGCTTGATGGTAATCCTTTTATGTAACTTCAGAAAATGTGTTACTCTGCTGTAATAGGCGCACAAAAGTAAATTTTTGTGAAACTTTGTATTTGTACCTTTTTTCATAATTGTGTAAATAAATGTTTTTTCCTTTTGAAATTTTACGCAGTGGTTGTCTTGTTTTGTTATTTTGTGTCTATTATTATGTCCTGCTATTTCTAGTAAGTCTGTATGTTTGGCACAAGAACTTGAATTTAGTAGGAATAAAATGTTCATAATTTTAGTCTTCACAATGGTGCTGTCAGTGTTATTTACGGTGTCACGGGGTTATGACGTCAACGCGTTAAGGCTCCATGGTGTGCTGTCATTCAGTTGACAATAAACACCCACATGAGACACACTAGTCTCACGATCTTTATACAACTGAGTGAGAAATAAGAAGAATGGAGCGATTTGGGCAACAAAAGAAATAATTTGGTGCCGAAGGGAGAAGTCGGGGGGAATGAGAACACGAAGATCTACAGAAATCCAGTCAAGTTATGAAGTCTCCAAAAATGTCACGTCCAGATGGAGATGGTGACAATCCCGTTGTTTCACCGCTTGATCTTGCCACTGGCTCTGACTACACAGCCATAACACCAGGGTCAGTAGAGCAATTACCATCTTCACCAGTGCTGCCAGTACCAACAGCAGCTTTAGTACCACCACCTCTACAATTGAAAGCAAAGCAAACATTTTTATTAAATGCTTTCGATTAGCCTTCATCTTTGTTTCGTTGTCAATCTAATGAACATGCACAATATGACGAAACTAAATATGCAGTTGTTGTGACCAAGTAAATGGTTAAGAAATAACAAAACAAGAAGTTGCAGATGAATCGTGTATTGAACAGCGAATGCAACAGAAGAGTGTCACATGACTTGCGAGTGTGTGTCGGTTGACCAGCATTCAGTCAATATCACTGTTCCCCCAAGGTTTACTTTTCCTTCTAATTTTGTAGTAAGTGGAAGAGTCCACAATAGACTCATTAGAGGGAGGGCACCACAACAGCAGTATTAACCAAGAAAGATGCAGGTTGCTTAATTTTTTATGTAAATTGCGATAATCCACAAATAGTGAAGATGGGTGAAAAAGCTTTTTCACAACAAACTGGCCCTGTCAAAGTAATAAAAGATCGGGAAGTTATTCAGAGCCGAAGAAGCGATGAGAAGTGAAACGAGAATAAATCATGTGGGTGTCAAACACAGGTTCACGAATTTCTGGTTTCAAAGAAAACTACAGGATGAGTCTACGATTCCATGTAATTGGTTGTTGTACTCTATTAAAAATGATACAGTGTATTGTTTTTGCTGTTTATTGTTTTCAACAGCCCCAGTCAACCAAAGCACGGTATTTGAAAAATCTTGTGAATTTCAAAAATGGAAAAAATGCAACGAAAGATTATCAGGACATGAACAGGGCACTTATCACCGTGCGTCATTTCTTGAATGGAAAGTCTTTGAGATACGCATATCAGGGTTTACGGTTGACATAGTAATAATGAAGCATATGAAGGAACAGATACAATTGTGGATGGATCTACTCATGCGTTTTGTGGATTGTATCAAGTTTTTGGCGACTCAACATCTGGCATTTCGTGGACACCGAGATGCTATTGCATCAAGTAATAATCCCGGTAATTTTCTTGCACTTGTTAAGCAACTTAGCAAGTACGACCTTCTGTTGCAGTGTCACTTGGATTATGCCAAGTCACATCCACATTCTGCAACATTTTTGTCTGGCAAGATACAGAATGAGTTCATTGAGCTACTGGGTAACGAAGTACGTCAGTCTATCCTAGAGAGAGTCAAAAGGAAGCAGATATTATGGGATTATGTTCGACACAACTCTTGACATTTCTCACAACGAATAAATGTCTGAAATTCTCAGGTTTGTCGATGTTGACAACGAATCTAAAACTGATGTAGTCAAGGAAGTGTCCACTGATTTTATTAAAATTCATGAAAAAGACGCCAAGAGTGTTACAGAAGAAATTACCTCAAAATTGGCACGAGATGGTCTTGATTTGAACGATTGTCGTGGACAGAGGTATGACAAAGCTGCAACAATGACTGGGAAGGTGTCCGATGTCCAGAAACGCATACCACAGAGAAACCCAAAAGCGATCTTTGTGAATTGTGTCAACCATTCTTTAGCATCAGAACACATGTTTGTTATATCATTTTTTTGGAGTTCTTCATTCAGTGTACTTTTTATTTCTTCAGTTCAACAATGAGTTGGGAGAATTTGAAGGAAACCGTAAAAACGTCCCCTGATACAAGATGGACTACTAGGCGCGATGCTCTTCAAGTAAAATCGAAAATGGATGACATGGCTAAATTGTTGGAGGATATGGAAAGTGACACTTCATTATCAGTCGATACAAGAAGCGACGCTAGCTGCTTGCTGCACAACATGCAAACTTTCAGCTTTCTAAACCGCCGTACTGGGACGACGTCCTGGCTTCCATCGACCGAGTACAGAAAAGACTTCAGTACCTTAGAATGAACTTCAATGAAGCTCGAGCTGACATTTAAAGTCTGCAACAATTTTTTATGGGTGAACGGGATTATCTCTGTAAAATTTCAATTGCAAAAGGTGAGGGAAAATGATTAGAATGGGGTATTGACTTTGGTCAACAGGGATAGGTGCGTCGTAAAAAAAAATGGCTGAAGAGGAGACGAAAGATAAGCCTCTAAATGTGAAATAAGAAATGGATGTTACCTTGAAGGCAGTACCGGACAGGGTTGAATACAGAACTTAAAGATCGATTTATAAGGCTGAGTCAGTTACATGTGCAATTAGGGTTCTTCTAGGATAATGAAAGCTTCATTGACTCCGAATCAAACGATGACTCGAACGAAGGCACAGTAGAAAAAATGCAAAGTAGGTGCTGCAGCATACGAGGGTGATTTTCATGGAATAAAACTCATTCGCAAAATTACAGATAACTGAATGTTAATACAAAAAAGAAAAGAAAGTGCCTCCATTAAACAAAAAAACCTAATCGAGCTTTTCAATATCTTACGGCGATTATGTGTTCCCCAATTTACAAATAGCATTGCGCATACTGTTGACTGTTGCTGTCAATGTGACGTCTTGTGAGCGTTCTTCTTTCCGAAGTACAATGGGTCAGGACGCCTAAGCAATTTGGCTTTATTAAGCATCGAAAATGAAGAATTTGGATATTTAAATGTGAATGGTGTTATTGACAAATCTTTGACCACCAAGCGTGGTCACATGTCGCGTATTTACGAATTCAAACAGATGAAATAAATTGCTCTAGTCTTGATATCTTTTCTTTCAGGTTTTGTCAGTGGGTGGACCTAGGAACACCAGCAATTAAGAGGTACTTCCAGGCCCCTCAAAAACTTCTGATCAAAGGCCTTACTGTCGGATGTAGTTTATCAATGCACAGTGCTTGTTTTTTTATATTTGCTGATCAAATCAAAAGATATTTGAATAGTATTTAAATACTTTTTCAGAGTATTTATATTTGTGCGAAAAAGCATTTATACGCTATTTACATTATTCGGACTATTTTCCTTATCTTTGTCGCCATATTTATTACAACGTTTCGGCCGTTATATCTCCGGCCTTCTTCAGGTGGTTGGAATGTCGAACTGAACCCTTTATCTCGCTCACTCCGGTAGATTGTTCTAGTTCCACGTGCCATGTTTAATGGATGTCAGTTATCAGTTATCTGCTGTTAATTCCCCGCTGTAAGTTCTCCACTGCCTTAACAGGCTATTGAACTCACACTGGGATCCAACTAACGTTTGTCACTGGATCCAGCTAACGCCTTTATCGACCCTGCTATGTGTTCTCAAGGACACATGGCATTTATATTTTGATATTTTGCGTAGTTTCAGAAGTATTTGTATTTGATTTTGAATTTTGGGAATCTGGAATAAAATTACTTGTATTTATTAGGTTGGTGCAAAAATAATGACGTAATAATGTCGTTTTTTGACGTTAAAAAATACGTCAAAAAACGACATTATTACGTCATTATTTTTGCACCAACCTAATATATTTGCATTTCCAATTGTTTCACGTCAATAATGGCGAGAAGTATTTATATTTCTAAAAAAAATAGTATTTGATCCATGCCGGCTTGTTGGCCACTAGGTGTGGTAGAGGACGACGAGTCAAGCTCGTGCCTCCTTCCCTGGACCAAAACATCGACATGCCACTGATTACACCACCCGCACATCTAAACTTACAGCACCTGGTATTCCCAAGAGGTCAGCATCTAGGTATTGTCTATGCTCGACGTTGCTTAACTTCGGTGATCGTACGGGAATCGGTCTTGCAACGTGATGTGATAATAGGGTATAGGCATATAGATATATAGACAATAAAAGAGTCTCCAATTTTTGTTCGTCAAACTCATCGAAAAGCCTCCTAATATCTAACAAAGTCGTTCAACAAGAAATTTTTCTTCCACTTGCAACAGCAAGTTTATTATTTTGTTTCAGCTTTATCTGTCCTGTCTCTTTATGCACAACAACAGTGTACCAAAATATCACGGGTTCATGCCTATCAGAAAAAGGAATGCAAGAGATTAGCTCGGAATGTGAACTCGATTCGCCTAATCCACCTCCCGCGCGGATATCTGTTACACTATCCGTACATCCTTTACTGTCGTCCTGGGTAAGACGATAAACTACATCTGCGTCCTGGATATGACGATAAACTACATCCGGCAGCAAGTCCTTTGATCAGACGGTTTTGAAGAGCGTGGAACCACCTCTTAATTGCTGGTGTTCCCAGGTCCACCCTAACCTGGTGTGGTAGCACCTGTCAGGGTCTCAGCTATGAGCAAACAATTATCCTTCTCCAAACTCCAAAAAAGGGGTTAAAACAATATGAAAGTAAAAAAAAATAGGTTTTAGTACCAGCAATAATTTTTTTGGATTTTTTTTACCAGTAATACATTTTTGAAAGAAAAGAATATTACCAGTAATAAAAATCTTGTCGACATTAAATAACCTATTGAGGTTGATATGCCGTAAAACAAAACAAACCAAACCAAAACATCTTCTACCGCAGAAAATTGTGACCCAATCAATAAAGAGGTCAAAGGAAGCTTTTTGCTATCATGTTGGTACTGTGGTTACTGTAGTATATCTGGTGTCAGCAGGTTGAGAAAACTGTTAGAAGAAAATTAACTGACCTGTGCATATTCAGTGCACATTTTATCTCTAAACCCTAACCCATGCGGTGAAATACTTTAGGAAATAGCATTACGTCTCAACATCATTCTGTTAAAAAAGTGATTAACATCTTGTCATGCTTGATGACATTCAGTATCAGACTGTCAGAAGATTTATAGTCATAACTGGCCAACTCACCTTTAAATATCCGAAAGTAAAGAGGCACAAAATACATCCTTAGAAATAGTAAGGAATAAGGTATTCAGTTTACTCAAAAGTGAACTAAAATTTATTGTTAACAGGAGCAAGGAATGGCTTATTAATTTTAACCGCCTCCAAAACAAAACTGCTTTTAATTAATTACCTGAGAGAACGATTCTGCCTTCCATTAGTATGCCTGAGGTTAATCTCCAGGACAGTGACTCATTGTGACTTATCGGGGTAACGTTCTCTGCTGACATGAAGTGGAAAGACTATAGTGAATCAATTGCTAGGTATGCCGCTAGGGAAATTGGTTTACTGTGTCGTACTGGACAGATTTTCTCTCCAGAATATATCTTTCATATTTATAAGTCTGCAATTCTTCCATGCTGCGAATATTGTACCATATATAGCCTGGTGCTCCTGCCATATTCTAGATAAAAATCCAAAAAAGAATCTGCAATGTTATCGGTCCTGACCTGTCATCTCGGCTTCAGTCACTTTCCCACCGCTGCAATGTAGCTTGTTCGTGCCTTTTCTATAAATGATTTCATGGTATTTGTTCTAATGAACTTTGCTCTATGATACCTAGACTTTGTTAATTTAAACGCAGTACTAGATTGGCAACAAAGTCTCATCGTTTTACAGTTAAATTGGCGAGATGAAATCGTGTTCTTTGCTAACAGTTTTTTCTCACACTTCTCGTCTGTGGAACTCTCTTTTGGATCTATACTTTCCAAACAACTTTGATCTATGCAATTTAAATGCAATGTCAATCGTTATCTACTGTCTTCTTGATTCCTCTTTTAGTGTTCTCGTTCCTTAATAATGTTTATCTTTTTCTTATTCTTTCACATTTAGTAACTACTTTTACCTTAGTGGCTTTATTGCCTTACTTGGGGGGGATATGAATAAAAAAAATCATTTGTGGAGTAATCCCTTTCGATTTGGATAAGATAGAGTTTAATGTAAGCACTGAATATTTATTTTAAATGTCTCGAATTCCAAAGCTTCTAATAGGCTCTTAGAGAGTTTGAAAGTAAAATGAATCATAAAGCTGATTTTACGAATAAAAAGAATGTTTGATAAAATTAGAGATTAGAAAATGGAGAGTATTGATGGAAATTGCGAAGGGATCAACAAGTACCCCAGAAGTTCGTTTAGGATCCTGAATAACTCTGATGCATGTATGATAAGGGAAATTTGCGGAGTTTATATCTCTTATCACATTCCCGTATCAAGAGAGATGCTATAAAATTCATCTTTGTTAAGCTATGAAACTTTGAGGCGTTGTGACAACGGAGAAGTGTCAAAAATGTGCAAAATGCCGAAAGGTTCAATCAAATGTGAGATTGATAAATAGGTTTCTTTTAGAATACAAAAATCGAATGAAATGAGCAATAAATCTTTACAGTTGTTCGTTTCACTGATGAACACCGTGTTACTAATACTAGACTAGACTGATGGTAATAAAGGCTGGTTGACTACTAGCAGAAATCGTTCTCACTGGCTGAGACATCAAGAAAATGTAGTTTATTCTCAGCCGGAATTATAGGGGGACGAAATGGTAGGCAGGTGACGAGTTCTAGATAGTGTTAAGATGATAGCAGAGACAAACAGAAATTTTAAAGACACACATGTATCTATGTTTCAGAAAGAAACTAGTCGCTCCCATAAAGCAAATGGTTTTTATCCACGACAATATTCCACGACATTCAGTGAAGAAAACTAACGAATACCTGAATAAAATAGGTGTGGTTGAAGTGGTTGTTTTCTTCGCACGATCTTAACCCGAGTGAAAAGCTGTAGAGCAATATAAAGAGGAAGGTTTACATTGGCAGAGCGTCAATTTATCAGTAAAGATTAACATTGAAATGCTATTTTGAATATTGTGCTTTCTGATTCCAATGAAGAAATACAAAAGATCATAAAAATCAATGGATGAATGAATTTTAAAACTATTTTCAGAATAAAATTTGTCTTCAGCTTTTAAGCTTTTGATGATTTGTCGATGTAAAATTTGTGTACGTGCTGTAATATGATGTCTTACATAATAATGCTTCTTTCAGTATAAATTCATACACTATAACAGTAATATATAATCAACTTATCAACTATAATCAATTGTATATCTATAATAAAATACTTTGCATATTATTAGTTCAAGTATTTCAATGAATAACTTCATTGTCTTTTTTCTTTTTTTATATTTTTGTTGTTGTTTTAAGTAGAAAAAAAAATCAAATGGTTTATGGTGTACGCAGCAATTTATAGATAAGGGTAGAATTATTTATTGATTGAAATGTTTTTTATGGATTATCAACCTTTTATATGTTATTTAAAGCTGAAACATATATTGGATTGTAACAATAATTCTTTTTTTGAACGAATATTGTATTAACAATCTTTTGAGAATAACAATGATTTTTACAAATGCATGTCCTGTTATTTAACCCATAGCTGGAGGAAAGGAGGTGGATTCATACCTCTCCCAAGATAAATCTTCATTCGTGAGGACTTATCTTGGAAGATTTATCTTTACACGTAGGTGTAGGTTTTCTTAAAGCTTACACCTGCGTACTTTTGTTATTACAATGACATTACTTAATTTCATTGGTATTTCATACGGTCAGTGCCTTTGTGTCTTAACATAGGGCGCTACTGACAGTACTTCTTCGCTACAGATAAACATTTGAAACGGGGATACATTAACATAGCGTTCAACATTGCAGCATGTAGATGCAACTAATAATAGCTAACTAGTTAGCTACACTGGGAAACTGTCAATAGAAAATGAACAGGAAATCAGTAACACTAAACATATTTCATTCGTTCCTAAGTAAAAAATATAAACATTTTTAAAATAAATAAATAAAAAAATCAAGAAACAACGTTAAATTTGCTTCGTCTTACTTTTTCATTTCAATTTACTTAAAAAAAAAAGAAAAGAAAAAGAAAACAAAGAAAACGACAATTTTGATTTATTTACATTTTTAAAGCATGTGTCAACCCTTAGCTGTCCACGTTGACTGCAACAAGGTCTTTCGGGATTAGCTGAATTCCTGATAAGAAGCTAGAGTTGAATGTCTGTATCGTTTGGAATCAACAAGAGTTGACAGACAGCTTACAAATCTCACATCAACTGCAGATTGTCAGGATAAAAGCCGGGACACCAAAAGTGGTGACGTCATTTATTTTCAACTTCTGATTTCTCTCTTCTGAGCTGTGCAGAAGTTTTCTTTCTTTTTTGTCCTCCGATTTTCTTCCATTTTATTTTCTTTATGTTTATTCTCTTCGCTTCTTCCCCCCCCCCCAAAATCCTGACATTTTTTTTCTCGTTGTTTCTCTCTTTTTCATTGTCTTTGTCTTCTTGCTATACTTCATCAGTGTATATCTATTTTCTTTCGTTTCTCGTTTCAGTTTAACTCTCTCTCTCTCTCTCTCTGTTTAAGAAAAGTAGAAACCGCAATACATATACACCTAAAGGCCACCAAAGGCGGCTGTTAACATCAATGTCAAGTTACTTCTTATTAATATAATTTATATTATAATTGTTTGTAAATAAATAAATATAGAAACTACTATGTAATTAACGAAAACTCCAAGTACATTTTAAATTAAGGTTTTTACAAAATAAACGTCTCATATTTCCACGAGTATCACCATTTTGTGCATTAATTCATCTTTTCATTTTTTCATCCTTCGGTGTTGATATGATTGTTATAAATAATCAAGAGTAGTCTCCCCTTGTTTTGAGAGAGCTATTTTTGTTTACTGGGACTATAAAAGGACACTATACGCGAACCTTGTATTCTCAGTTGAATAAAGCTTTCTTAAAGCCTACACCTGCGTACTTTTGTTATTACAATGATGTTTTTTTCATTTTTTTCACCAAACACAGATACAAAAGTTAAATCATTATTATCAAGGTGAACGCGAACGTAGACCCCACATTATGATTATAAAGTTGCATAATGGACTGAGTTGCTTTATTGTTCAAGCTACAGCATTTTAACGGTATTGCGATAAAATAAATCTCACTAGAATGAGCCGTTTTTGCTGCGTGACAGTAACACATCCGTAAACAGAAATCGGGTGAACGAACATGTATGTGTGTGTAGTTTTCTAACCATAGCTTAGATATGGTACAAGGCTGAAAGTATGGGGCACCAAGTAAGGATCGAACTCAATATTCAGTCGTAACTATGTGTGCAGGTGGATATGTATGTGCGTGCGTATGCTTTTTCTTTTCATTGTTCTTGTTTTAGATGCTTCAATATTTCTTTTCTTTAGCTAAAGAGGAAGATAAAATGTTTATGCCTACGTTGAACATTTAAGCATTTTAAAACATTTTACCTCGTTTTGAAAACCGATGTCTGGTGAGAAATGCACACTAAGCCGCAAAAGCTGGTCCTTGGTTATTCACTTGTCTTATTTAGGTTGGTACATGATCACAATAGTGAGTCCCGCGGTGAAGATCGAAATTATTCAACTAGTGAATTAACCGGTGACGTAAGCTTGATAACCACTGCACTACGGGGCGTGAACATTCTACTTCGTTTAATATTCACCTCCTTTGTCGCTGGTGGTCAAGTATGGCTCAAATACCTTCCTAGGTAGAGAATTAAATGTCTACTGTATGTATGTCTACTTTTCTGACTCACGTGCAAAACGAACCCATGTCTATATATCTATTTACACTATTTACATTATTCGAACTGTTGCCCTCATCTTTATTGCCATTTTCACGACGTTTCGGTCGTTGTACGCGCCGGCCTTCTTCAGGTGATACACGTTGGAATTTCGAACTGAACCCTTTATTTAGTCCACGGTGTTATAATGTTCTCGTTCCATGTGCCATGCCTTTCCTAGATATCACAGTTTCCCTTAATTACCATTAGCAACTCAAATATCCAAGTTTTTGTTCACCTCTGCTGTGGCCAGATGTTGAACTCACAATTCTTGGAGACAACGATTTTATCCACTGGGTCAAGTAATCCAAAAGTGACTTGATCCAAGGAGAGTTATAAGATCAATATCTGGCCAAAAGTGTGACAAGATCTTAATCACTTTTTTAACAGAATCTTGTTGAGACATAAACCTATTTCCTAAAGTATTTCACCACATAAGCCACATGCTCTTTTAAACTAGAACATTCCAAATTCGAGTTCAAATGAGCACTAAACAGTCACAAATCTATTCACTTTTTTCTGACTCAGGCCATTTTGTTTGACCATTTCGTTAACTTGGTTTATCCTTCTTAAGCGATTTTTCCAGCCTGATTACTTTCCGTTTTTCAAAGTTTGAAGGAATGAAGTTGAAACTACATCTCCACTCCTCACATGTGCTTAAGATAATTCTTAAGTCGCAGATAAATTCTTATTCAAACGTGTTTAGCATCAGTTAGTTGTGTGAAATTATGTAATAGCCTTCATTAATCATGTGTGGGTTATTCCAGTTGACGTTCTTCTTTTCGTGTTCACCTTGATAATAATGATTTAACTTTTGTATCTGTGTTTGGTGAAACAAAGGGACTTAAAAGGCGTGCATTTCTCTCCCTAGTTTCATTTACAGTTTTTCAACTCTGGCTTTAAGATGTAGTTCGCACGTGGGTAAAGTTCCTCTCGCCCAATGGGGAAATTTCATTTTCATAGTTTTCTCTCTTGATTTTTGTATACTCGCATACACACGCTTGTTATGCACACACACAAACAAGCACATTCATATTATACCTAGTTTCACTGATTTTTTTCCTTTTGTCACATTAATTCCATTTGCAAATATATGAATTGTCGTTTGTTTTATATTTATTGTTTGTGTTACTCATGGTGTCTAAATATTTACCTGAACATACAAACATCCCACAGCACATGATTACTTCAATCAGCTACACGATTTGGGACATTGGATGTTTCAGCGCTAATCGAAATTCACAAATGTATGAAAGCAGTGGAACCTTGATCC
Source organism: Acanthosepion lycidas (assembly GCA_963932145.1). Classification (NCBI taxonomy): domain Eukaryota; kingdom Metazoa; phylum Mollusca; class Cephalopoda; order Sepiida; family Sepiidae; genus Acanthosepion; species Acanthosepion lycidas. The sequence goes on along the minus strand of OZ010582.1, from coordinate 32,901,182 downwards.
AGAGAATAAGGCCCCAGAGATTAACTGTTTTTTCATCATGCAAACACAACGCCACAGTGTAGTTAACAAATGGCGCGAACGGTGAAAAGCTTGAAATTCACAGTTTTTGCACACTGCCTGTACAACTCCAATTTGGCGGCATATGGCCTTTGGTTATTACCGAAACTAGAAGACAACATATTTCATCCGATGTGCGCAAATCTGAAGTAAGCCACGAACTTCTTCATGAAAGTAATGAAAAAGTGACAAAATTAAAAAAATAAAAAATAGTTTATTTCTCAAAATAGTCTCTAAGAATATTTACTTTCTCATATCAAATTTCCATTTTAATAAATTGCATTATTTTATATGTTGTAAAACTTGTTTGATGGGATTTATTAACTGTCCTTCAACGGAGACGAGAATACGCCGAATACATCCGCTAAGAATAATAAATGCACAGTAAAAAAGAGTTAGTGTTTACAGGCTCAAATAAAAACAAAGAGTATCTACCTGTTCCCAAAACAAGTAAATTCTTGCAGACTCAAATATAAGCGAATAAGATTTATTTCTATCCGAACCAAGTAAAGGCTTAGAAACTCGAATATAAACGAATCAGATTTATCTCATTCCGAACCAAGTAGATGATTGGAATCACAAATATAAGCGAATCAACTTTATCTATTTCCGAACAAAGTAAATGCTTAGAATCTTAAATATAAACGAATCAGATTTATCTCTTTCCGAACCAAGTAAAGGCTTAGCATCTCAAATATTACCAAATCAGATTTATCTCTTTCCGAACAAAGTAAATGCTTAAAGTGTCAAATATAAGCGAATCAGATTCATCTCTTTCCGAACCAAGTAATGGCTTAGAATCTCAAATATAACCAAATCAGATTCATCTCTTTCAGAACCAAATAAATGCTTAGAATCTCAAATATAACCGGATCAGATTTATCTCTTTCCGAATCAAGGCTTAGAATCTCAAATATAACCGAATCAGATTCATCTCTTTCCGAACCAAGTAATGGCTTAGAATCTCAAATATAACCGAATCAGATTCGCCTCTTTCAGAACCAAGTAAATACTTAGAAACTCAAATATAATCTTCTTGAAATTGATTTTGCCTTTAAGAAACCTAAATCATCCCAGCCTAACCTATTTCGTAACCAATTCTCTTCGGGACGCCACCCGCTCCAATTACTACATTGTGTTGCATCCCTTCTTTTCTTCTTCCAACATTTCCCACAAAATCTGTTTTCCTATTCTTCATATTTGATGAGTGTTAATAAACCGTAAAAAAAAAACAATGATATTTTATTGCTTTTTCTCTCTTTCAAAATTATTCTTTTTTTCTGTTCTTTCTCGTTTTCTTCACTTTTTTTTCTGTTCTTGTGAAAAAGACGAAAATGGTTTCCTACTTCATCAAGCTTTCAAAAGTAAATTTTCTCTTGTCTCCATCTTTTTTTTTCCTCTTTCCGCCTGTTTATATTCGTTCTTCAAAGGCTTTCCTCCGGGATCTGTCGTCTACATACGATGCTCACTCTCATTTTATTGCTTTGACTTCAATCCGAAAGTTCTACTTCCATGCATTTTCTCCTTCGATATGTGCAGTATTTTTATGCTGTCATAAAGGAATCGAAAACTAGGAATGTGTGAATTTACTTTGACAGACTTACAATTCTTCGATTTGCTCAGTAAACGAAACCCGACGGTTATCCGTTTTGCAGAAAGGAATTCTTATTTGTACACAAATACCAACGATCATATAATGTTTTTTTTCTTCTCATACCAGAAATTCATGTAGACTAACTATTGCTAAAGATGCTGGAAAAATGGTCGGTTCCTGATTCCATCTGCTACCATCTAACTTTACAAGAGCTAGATCAGACCTAAAATGGAATACTGCTGCCATATATGGACTGGTGTCGTTCAATTCTTTATTCCCAGTCTTGACAGAGTTCAAAATAATCTTGTGAGTGATGATGTTTTTACTTTACGACCCCTATTCCACAGACGAAATGTCGCAAGCTTCTCACTACACAATGGCTATTATCATGTCAAATGTTCTCACCAGTTACATTCCTCTGTTACATTTGCTTTGATCTTGACTGCTAAAATCTGTCATGGCATGTACACTGGAACGGATCATCTCCATTCCTTTCGTATTCCATTAATAAGGAGAAAGTTTCATTCAGACGGCTTCTTTCCAATAATCGGTGCTTTGTGGAACAAACCCCTGGAAGTGTGCATACTTTCCCGATCAATACAGTCATAGCCCCATTAAATCTAGAATTGACCAGTATCGTTCTTACCTTTCTACTTAAACTGCACTTCTTACCTCCTCCTCCTATGTGCAACACCCTTAATCAGTACCCCTCTACCTTATAGGCCTCTTTAAGTAAAAATTAGTTAAAAATGATCCCTTTTCTCTCTATTATATATATATATATATATATATATATATATTTAAATCACATTAGACGTTATTTATAGTGGATACTAGTATTTGAGTAGACGCTCTGATTATTCATTTAACAGTATATTTATTTCCGTCTACCAGTTTGAATGTTCGAGAAATGTTATTAAAGAAAAATTTCCAATCTTCGATAGGAACCAAACCTGTAGAATTAATAAAAAATTTATTACTTTCTTTAGAAAAAAATTCTTTCTTTGCGTTTGGATACGAAACTGTGCAGATATGAAAAACTTCGGGAGATTTATGACTAGAGAATTTCGCTTAAAAGGTACAATTTCTTCCCTGCCTGACCAACTTGTTCTCTGTAGCTTAGTTGTTAGAGATGTTGTGTCTAACGGTAGCTCCTTCTGTTCAGGTGCACGCAGTTTCGAAATCTGTCGGAGGACGCCATTTTTTTTTTCTTTAATAAAATTTCTAGAACATTCAGTCCGGTAGACGAAAATAGATAAATATACTGTTTAAGGAATAAATACGAGTATCCACTAAAAGTAAAATTTAAATTCATAAGAAAATTAACAAACATTCATTATTTTCTTCATATATATATATATATATATATATATATATATATATATATATATATATATATATATATATATATATATATATATATATATATATATATATATATATATAGAGAGAGAGAGAGAGAGAGAGGTGTGTGTGTCCAGAGAAATACGAACGTGTGCTGAAAAATTCTCGGTCTAACTCACTTCTCAAAATTTGGGACATTTTGGTTTAGCCGGAAACTTTGCAGCACCCTTCATAAATATGCGTACGAACATTAATATGCCTATCTGTATATATACATATATGCATACATACATGCATACACACATATTCAAATATGTTTATTAAACACTCTACTTTAAATATTTCAGCATACGGGAGCACTTCGACATGCATGAATTTTCACAGAAAAATCTACTTTTGAATGGTCTCTTCATAAAGGCTACACACCCAATGTATCTATAAAGAATTTCTATTCTCTTAAAAGTAAAACTATTCTAAAATTATTCTGGAGAAAAACAGCGCAAATTCTTTACTACTTTCATTAAATTCTCTCAATACTGTTTTTCTGATATTTATACAATCGAGTGCTGAAAAGTTCTCGGTCTGGCTAAGATAAGATACCACTCTCCCAAAGTAATATTCATGTTTGCTTAGATTTGGGGAGAGTGGGACAGGACAAAAGCTTTCCAGTCCCGACTCGTAAAAATGTATGTTTGCAAATCAAAGGAAGACAGATTTATCATAAATTTTATAGAGAGAAGAAAAAAAAATCACTTACAGCAATTTAATAAGCTTAGCTTAGTCTGACATAAGCCCCAAAATATGGAGTACCCAATGAGGATCGACGTTACTATACACTATGAACAGTATGCTAGAAAAGATTGTTAATTACACCACAGCGATGTGCTTTATTCATTTTCTAATCTCTAGTCATTTATGTGCCGTGCGTGATACACGCTTAGGCGATCATTTTTCTTTCGATACGTGACTAACGAGGCAGATATTTTTCCCGCAGTAGCTTATCACCCAATAGAATCCGGTCTGTCCTGTTATTTATCCATAGCTGATGGGAGAAAAAGAGGATTCATATGTTTCCCAAGGGTATTAGAATGTAATGGATTCGACTGGAATTCCAACTCGGCTCTCCGATTCCTCAATCCGAGCCGCTATCCATTACAACACCGTGCCTCCTCTAAACTTAGCTTTTGTAAAAAGTCATAAGTAGCTCCAACTATTGATGGCCTGCGAGTCTATATTTGCATTTATTACTCCACGGTGAGATTTATATAACTAGGCGCAAATAGATAGATGGATGCTACTGAAGATTTTACATGTAATATTGACGCCTAAATAAAATATGGATTTCTCATATACTGGAATAACATTTAGCTACAGGGCATTTAGTCAGGCCAAATGACGGTTCCGTGTAGGATATAGGTTCGATTCCTGTCGAAGGACACGCTATTTCTCGGACATTCAGGCCGGTAAATGTAGCTAATACTGTTTATAATAAACAGAGCATTTACTTAAATATATATGCATCTATAAAAATAACGTATAAGCAGATAATATATTAAAATAATTCCATTTCATTATATATATATATATATATATTAGGTTGGTGCAAAAATAATGTCGGTTTTTGACGTATGTTTTAACGTCAAAAACCGACATTATTTTTGCAACAACATAAAACAAAAAGCTTTTTGTCTTTATTCATATTGTCCTTTTACAGATATACTCTATCTGAAACTTTACACTCACATATATGTGTGTGTGTGTGTGTATGGATCTTACAATGTTAGTATTATCATGAATTTTATGTAGACAAAAATAAACATATTGGCATCTACTACGCTTGGTACGTTTTTTTGGTAGCCAACCGTTTATTACCCGACGGCGAGGTGACCTAGTTATTCCTCTTGTAGAGAGGTCTTTCGTGTGTTCTTAATCAGTATTCAAAGTCATTATTTTTCATTTGGACTTGAACGCCGACTTTCAGAATTATTTTCAAACTCTCTGACAAGAGATGTTGTGTCGATCTCAATACGCAAGATCTGAAGAAAGTTGTAGGAAATGGTGTACTCAGAAAAAGAAGAAACGAGAAAAATAATTAGAAACGCAAACTAAAAGAACACGTGAAGAAGCATCAGTAAGATAAAAGAAAACATAAGATAAAAGTTACAAATGAAATATGGAACAAGTACCCTTGTGTACCAAATACAAGTGCCGGTGTGGACTAAATAATTTCTTTCAATTCCCATCGTAACGGTTCTTATTTGGTACGGCACGTTTATTATTTTTCAAATAATTTTCTCCAACTAACGATTATTTTGTTTCAGGAATAAAAAAGAAAATTCTCCACGTATTTTAAAAGCTAAAAAATTCCCATCGACATAACTATTCCAGGCTACACCTATACAAATAAGTAAACAACAGATTTAGAAAACAGGAAATTGATTGTTTCGTTTTTTGTTTTTTTTTTGTTTTTTTGTTTGTTTGTTTTTTACGGCTTGTCAACCCATTACAGGCTATTTAAGGCCAGATAATATTTTTATATTCTAATAATTATTTTTGTAGATACTCCTTATTTTAGTGATTTAAGTTTTACTAATTAACCCATAGCTAGCGGGGGAGAAGAGGATGGATCCATACCTTTTCGAAGAGTATTTGCTCACAAGTGAATATAACGAACCGAACGGAAATTGGAACTCGGCTCGTCGATTAATAATTCAGAGCCATTATCATTTGCACCATCTGCACATCCACGAGCTTACAGCACCTTGTATTCCCAAGCGGTCACCGATCTAGGTATTGAGTAGGCTCTACGTTGCTTAAATTCGGTAATCGTACAGGAACGGTGCTTCAACGTGATGTGGCCCTAAGCATACAAAACAAACTCAGGTTGATAACTTAACACTTTAACCCTTAAACAGCAAGCAACGTTAATTGATCTTTGGTGATCAGCGGATATTTTCGATTGATGATTTAAACTTAAGGTAATGGTTCTACAGAAGGATGCTGAGAATACCATGGACTGAACATGTTAGCAACGACGAGGTTTTAAGGAAAATGCAAGCAAAAATAACGCTTATACTACTTATAGAGATCTGAAACTTTAGGGCATATAAGGAAAGAGGCTTTAGAAAACTTTGCACAAGGGACATATTGAAGGTAGTAGATTAGTCACATCCTGAAGGGACACAACACATAGAAGAAGCTTTCTAATGACATTCACTTCAAAATGCGATGGACACGATTCTAAAATTCCTATCTCATGACTCGCTTGCCGCACAGATTTTCTTTAACTCTAGCGTAGTCTTCTGGAATGTTTCTTGTAAACATTTTGAACAATTCCATCTGCTTGAAACTTATCTCTAATTTGATTGATACTATGTCACATTGGTGAATGTGTTTGAAACGCCCTCTTGAACAGTCTTTGCATTTCAAATCCGTTCTCAATCTTTGAGTAGTACTTTAGTATAAATTTTCTTTTATTCAAAGCATAACCTGACTATGGTTATTATTTCTATTGAGTTATAGCTGAAGATAATTGAACATTGATTTATCAGCTGTAAAATTGCTTATACAGTTTGGACACACACATTATATATATATATATAAATATATATATATATATATATATATATATATATATAATTCATTCGTGTTTCAAGTCAAAATGACTAATTGGCAACTCTAGGATTCAAGAGGTAACGTCCTTTGTTGGAGTATTTGTCTGCAAATCAAACTGGAAGAATAAACCAAAGACAGTGTTGTGTCTGCATATATCGAGGAGAAAAAGAACAGAACAATGGCGACAACTTAGTGCAAAGAATGCACAACTCCATTGCAAGGAGCTCTTTAAAGAATAATATAATATTAAAAAAATATTAAATTTAAGACCCTAAAATTAGTTTTATTTCCTTTTTCTTTATTTTTATAATCTAAAAAGTGAAAATATCAGATTAATAGTTTTTTTATATAATTAAAACGAAAATAATTATAGAAATTGTCCTCGTATTTTTTTGTTTTTAACCCGTTTGGCGTGCGCGTTCGTGCAACATTTCTCGCCGTTTATGAGTTAATTTTAAATTTCAAAAACGCTTGCATCAGGTTATTTGCGTATTAAAACACCTGAAATATGCACTACAGTTTCAAAGTTTGAAGGCACCTCAATAATTTTTCCAATTGGCCCAAAAAGTAGTTGCTTTGTACTTTAAATAAGAGAAAATTATTATACATGATTAAAACAAAAGGTGAGACATATTTTATAGAGATTTTATTATGACAAAAAGAAAAAAAAAGCATTTTATGATTAAATTTGCTCTCGTCAAAACATCCTCCTTAGCTTTGCTTATTGCAGCACAATTTTTTGGGCATTCGTTGAAAAAGTTCCTCAAAGTATTAGGTTGGTGCAAAAATAATATCGTTTTTTGACGTATTTTTTAACGTCAAAAAACGATATTATTTTTGCACCAACCTAATATAAGTTTGGTAATTGATTCAATTTTTTTTCAGTGAATCTAAGATCTTTTTCACTTTTTGGATGGAAAGGTTTCACTCTTCTGCCGAGTTCATTTTCATGTTAATTTTGGGGATGGCTTCAAATTTTTAACTGTAGGGTATATCAAGCGAATATATGGATCAGTTTATGCCTACCTCTCTGTGCAACTGGAGAGATGCTGCGCGCTCCAAGATTTTTGTCATTGAAGTTTGCTCCTTTTTATTTTTTATTTTGTTTTTTTTGTTTTTTTCTTACCCATTCACTTTATTATCTTAGTTGAACCCGCCAGTTTAGCTCTCCCTTGTCATAGGAGGGTGCAAGCCACTCCGCCACGTTTAGGTACTTAATATTACAGTGGGTAGTTGATCCGTGAAATTCGCTTGTTCTTCGATGTGGCATCGATATAAAGGATTAGGTGAATCTAACAAAAGGCTACATGTTTGGTATAACGAGTGAGAATCTCGCCACACTAGTAAATTGGTTCACGAGACATTCTTACTGCCCATAGCACAACGATAGGCGCCATTCTTACTAAGCTTAGAGTAACAGCGGAGCACTCATTGAGATTCGAACCCTGAACTATTGATGAGACTAAGCTGATAAGCAACGCTTTACAGAAAGGAATCGTAAATGCTCTCTAAAATTAGTTCGACTTGAAAAAAAGAGACTACATTAATTGGCCACCAAGTAAAGAACAAACACTATCGCAATTGACCTGTGACGACATTAATCTGCAGCAGGCGCCCTAGGTTTCTCCTAGCCGTGTACCCGGATTATTCGTTTAAGTTAACGTCTGATTGCCTATCTTGAAAAATAAATGTAATGGAGTCAAAGAATGTCAGCATATAGGGCGTTATTGGGAACAGACTGGATTTATCATACCAACCGAGAAAGAAGCTAACGTAGGCGTCTGGGAAAAAAAGTGGAGAGGGGGGGGACTTTGGAAGATGTTGGAATATATGGCTTTCGTTAAGAAGGCTGCCTTCAGAGCTAAGAACGGATGAGAAATGATTGGAACAAGCAAAGAAAAAACAGTGTGGAAAAATTAGATTCAAATGCATTGAGAAATATAATAATTCCTATTTTGGGGTTGCTCGATTTTAAATTAGCCAGGACAGAAATTATGGTGATATCTATCGTTACATACATATCAATGGTGCTATATATATATATATATATATATATATATATATATATATATATATATATATATAGTGCGTGTGTGTGTGAATATATATATATATATATATATATATATATATATATATAGAGAGAGAGAGAGAGAGAGGATGGGAGAGATATGTATATATATAGAGAGAGAGAGATATGTGTGTGTGTATATATATGTATGTGTGTGTATATATGTGTATGTATATAAGTGTGTGCATATATGTATATACGTATATATATACACACACACACATATATACATATGTTTAATTTTTCATTGTAATTTGCAAATTTTTGACTTAGTTGTTGCACATCAGAAAATTTAAAATAAAATAGACCTTGATTTTAATACAAATTGTTCAAATGATTCTTTGCTACATCCATCCATATATATATATATATATATATATATATATATATATATATATATATATATATATACACACACACACACATAACAGCGGACTAATAAGATGTTAAGCCACCATGTATCCACAAAACAAGCATGCACTTTACAAAACCTCTAATGATTTCCCCAGAGCTGTGATGTCAGGATATTATTAACAGGTCCTTTAACTGCAACATGTTATTTAGTATGCAATATAATTACAGGTATGAATTTTACAATTGAGTAATTCTATACATAGTGTCGTTTGGAATGGGAATTAACTTGGGAAGTTTAATGTGAAAAACCTAGAAAGCCAAGCCAGGTAATTTGGATTTTACTAGCATACCAGAAGCACCCTGATTTGATTTTTTTTTTTTGAGACACAAAAGACATTTAATTACAATAAAATTAATTACTACCTGAAATTGTTTGGTTTGAATTAATAGGGTTTTAACTAGGAAAATCACGTAAAACAGGCTGAAAAAAATGACGACCGAGATAAACCAGAAGGCCTAAAATTGAACTGAGAATGAATATTACTGTGCATGTATGCAAATCAACTTGTAACCTGACATCTGAAAGGAATGTATCCCTTCTCTATGTCAGTGAGCAGTACGGAGCAATCTAGAAGAGACAAGGCAATCGAGCAGAAGAGACGGGGTAGTCAACACAGGTTGACTAGTTCGAGGCAATCACAGAGATGCGAGACGACGAAATGTAACAAGAACATTTGACCTCACCACACTTCTTTTGCCACCCACTCTACCACCTCTTGCAAAAGACTGCCCGTTAATAATATAGTCTACTGAAATGATTCCTATCAGCCTAAGAATTACAGCTGCAGACCAATGTAACGAGTGGGGAGTTGGAAACCACGTTTTGGTTACCAATTTTGTCTACATGCACAAGAACGAAGTTCTTTGTTGGAATTGTTGACTGACTACCATATCCCTTCAGAACGTAAGGGATCATGGCCCTCCACTCCCTCTTGTCCCTTGTATTAGGTTGGTGCAAAAATAATGTCGTTTTCTCACAGTAACATATGTGAGAAAACGACATTTTTTTTGCACCAACTTAATAAGTTTTGTCTTCTTCCTGTCGTTCTTTTCCTCTATCCGTCTTGTGAGTATGAGATTTTCGAATACCTCCCTCCTCCTTACGTGTCCCAGAAGTTTCAACTGCCTCTTCTTGATGTTAAGTTTCCTCTTTGTTTCCATTCTCTCCAAAACTTCGTCGTTGCTCATATGTTCGGCCCATGGTACCCTCAGCATCCTTCTGTAGAACCACATTGCTTAGAGTCTGTTCTTCATCTTTGAGGAGATGACCCTACATTCGCTGCCATACAGGAGGACAGATATCACGTAACAGTTCAGTACTCTTTGGTTCCAATGAAATTTTCCTGTCTCTTAATACTCTGCTTAGCTTTTGGAATGCGTCTTTGGTTATCCCAATACGTCTTCGGATCTCAGTGTCGCACTTTCCGTCCTCTGTTAGAACACTCCCCAGATATTTAAATTTCTGTACTTGCTTGATGTTAGTGTCCCCGACCTGTAAATTGCATTTTTTCTGATGACCATGCATTCTGTATTCTTGTAGTTTATGCTTAGTCCTTTCTTCTCGCTCTCCTTCGATACCTTTCCATGTCTGCTATCAGCACTGTGTCATCTGCATATCTTATGTTGTTAAGATTGTGGCCGCCAATGAAAAATCCTGGTAGGATTTCTAGCTCTCTCAGAATTGCTTCACTGTATAGGCTGAATAAGTCCGATGAGAAGACACATCCTTGCCTCACACCTCTTTCTATTTTCGTATTTCGTTTGCTGTCAGTAGAGATTTTTGATTATTCTAATATATTTTCTGAATATGTCAAGGGTGCTGAGCAGTTCTAACAGATCTTGTACCATTTCGTCTGGCCATTACAAATCATCCTTTATTAGAGTTATTAGGTTGGTGCAAAAATAATGTCGTTTTCTCACATATGTTACTATGTGATAAAACGACATTATTTTTGCACCAACCTAATACTTAAATCTTTTTTTTTTTTTTAATGTCCGCAACACGCCAAAATGAAATATTCGTCGCTGGCTCGCTTGATATATTTGAAACAGTTACTGTCATTTTTACCACATGTTTTGGATTATCAGGATATATGCATATATGTGTGTGTGTTTGAAGGGAGAGAGAGATGTTATGTGTGCTGAAAAATTCTTGGCCGGATTCACTTCCACAAGTTTGAACAATCTTTTCTGGGATAGACGGTCGGGCTGAGTACTTTTCTTTATATCTCCGTACATCAGTCAGTCAGTTATGTGTCATGCGTAATACACGCTTAGGCGATCATGTATCTTTCGATACATGACTGACGAGGCAGTAGGTTGCTATTTCTTTCTGCGGTAGACCAGTTGCCATCCAAGGTATGTCCTGCTATTTACCCATAGCAGAGGAGGATTCATACCTTTTCCCAAGGGTATTAGCATGTAATGGATTCAACTAGAATTCGAACTCAGCTATCCGAGCCGCTATCCATTACTTCACCGTGCCTCCCTACATACAAATATTATTAACAGAAAAAAAAATGTAAATCATGCTTAAAGGAAAAATTAGCAATAATTAGTTTTAAAAACCAAAATAAAATCTTAAAAAAAGAAAATTTAAATAATGGGCAAATGTAGGTATACAAAGTAATATTGTCATCTAAGTGCTAACTAAAAATAAACAGATAAATATAAATAAAATAAATATAAACTTTAAAAATATATAATACAAACTTTAAATAAAGAAAAGGAATAAATATAATATAAACTTAATTTATTAATGAACAAATAAACGAACAAATATTAAAGTACGCAGCTATGTACATGTAGGAGACTACATGTACACGTGGACATACAAACACTAAAAAATGAACAAACTTAAACCTGCCATAATTAATACCTCAATACTAAGGCAAAAACAAAAACTACTAACGATTAAACGATAACATATGATATAAGCATAGACTTACACTACTTAACAATTACATATACGTGGGTGGGTGCAGCGTGTGTACGTAGGTGCGCGGGAATGTATACTATATATATATATATATATATATATATATATATATATATATATATATATGATATTTAAAAAAATAAATAACTTCACTATTTACGCACTAGTTTATTACTAACAAAGCATAGACTTAAGTGTACAAGTTACCTTCGTGCGCGCATCTGTATGAACATATGTACACATAGGAATGTTTATAACGCGCGCGAAGAGTTGTGTACATATAGGTATAATTACAGACATGTGCATTTAAATTCTAACAATGATAAATAAATGTAATTATAAATATAACCTCCTACAATTAATACTTATGATGTCACCAAACCAAATTAAAAAACGAAATAATAACCCAGTAGCTACTATATGTGTGTGTGTGTGTGTGTGTATAAGTATTTACCATTTAAGCATTAACATCATTGGTATCATATTTTATATATATATATATATATATATATATATATATATATATATATATATATATATATATATATATATATATATATATATGTTATTATTTATATAAAAACGTAAATAAACGAAATACATATTCTCTAATTAAAAGACAAAATACCCCTAAATAAATAAAAATAGGTCACATGTCTAGAGCCGGATCAAAACCAGACTAAGTTAGCTACAGGAAAAAAAAAACTGAAGAAAAGGCCAAAAGGATCACGACGCACATCCTTTATTTAAGTTACATAGGTAGATTGTGGAATATCATTTACAGCGACTTGGACATTGACACGCAGCCGAGACATATGGAGAGAGCTGGTCAGGTGCTTAGCGTTGCATCGACCCAACGTTCACATAGATGATGATATTGGTGGTGATGATGATTACGATTAACTCGGTTCTCATAGAACCGAACTTACCGAAAAAACAATACTCTAGCTTTTTACTTTATGATTTTGAACTGAGCCAAACTATTAACGGCTTGTGACATCATTATGCTTTCAGCATCTCGAGTCTCCTTGAACCAAACTTCTAGACAAATCCTCCCAACTTAGAGGATTAGCGGAATACAATCTTCCTCGCACTATTTCTCTTGTTTGGCCTTTACATTTACGGGAAGATATGTTTAGTAAATATTAAGTTTAATTTTTATTAAGCATCGGCTTAAAACTGGTACATGGTTAGGTATATAGAGTACCTTAAAAGAATTAAATTCATTGTTAATGTTGGCCTTTTATCGCAAATTTCCCACTCTTACTGAGGGAGTGCACCCAATGATATGTTTACGCAAAAGTGTTTTACTGACCCCAACTGAAATAATTATCTTTTATACCCTAAATAAGTACTGATAGATAACGAAAATGTCAAAAGTTCATTACCGTCAAACAGTAACATTGTGTATCTTTCACGGAACTGGTTTAATTTTGGGAAAAATAATAATAAAAAAACAACTGAGTTCTTATGTAATATTAAAAGGATTTGTGTCATGGCAGAGATAGTTGCATATTTCTACTAGAGGCAGTGGTCCTTGATTTCGATAAAGACAAGATTTTAGATGCTTATTCTTAAAGTAGAAAAGCAACGCCACGGGCGTTTTGAAAAACTGTGGCTAAACAATCATACTTTTATTTCCTCTCATTTGGCTTTGGACTAAACAAAGCTGAGATTAGAAAATATTAGGTTGGTGCAAAAATAATGGCGTAATAACGTCGTTTTTTACGTTAAGAAATACGCCAAAAAACGACATTATTACGTCATTATTTTTGCACCAACCTAATATCATTAATAAACTGTATCGGTAATCAGGGTTCGAGTTTAGGTAAAATTATATCAAATGCGGATTTTCAAAGCAAACATGTCTGCTCTGCTCCACTTGGAAGATAAACCCAACACAATATTCCGATCTCCTCATTTAACTTTCAACTGTAGTTAGTAAATATCACGAGAAACAAACCACAAGGCCTTTACCAAGTTGGGATGCTGGCACAATATCATCTTGAAATGCTCCCTTGCTTTGGAACAGGATTTAATTAAGTTTAGCAAATGACTGTGTAAAATGAACGAGTAAAAATTGAGCTAAAACGCCTTTCCCAACAAAATATATAACGGGGTGCTGAAAAGTTAGCAACCCGACCAAGAATAGAATAAATTCCAGTGGGGAAAATTATGTAGTTTGGTCATTTGGATAGATTTCGATAAATGGTTCGATCCAAAAACTTGGATATATATAATTATAGGAACTGAGAGAGGGAAAAATGTATGACAGTGGAAAAAGTTTTCCTATGACGCGTTTCATCCTTTAGGACTTCATCAAATTAACACAAGGAAGGGGCGATGGGAAATTTAAATTTTAAATTTACTACGACGAAAATTTCTAGAGAGTGCCTTGATCATAAGGTCATATAAAGTAAATTTGCGCCCTCGCTCTTACAATATTTCACCATTCCTGGTAGATCTTCTATTATTAGTGTCAGATATCTAATAACGTGACGGAAACAAAAAGAAAATGAAAACGCATCTAAATTAAACCGGATATATATATATATATATATATATATATATATATATATATATATATATATATATATATATATATATATATATATATATATATATGAAAAGTGTGTGCATATAAATATAAATATATATATATATATAACGTCATTCACAGACAGACTGTTTCGCTGTTTCACAGCTCATCAGTGTGGCTAGACATCCGGTTGCCTCAAGCTCGGATCGAAACCCGACTGAATTGGTATCAGCCGGAGATATATATATATATATATATATATATATATATATATATATATATATATATATATATATATATATATATATATATATATATATATATATATATATATATATATATATATATATATATATATATATATATATATATATATATATATATATATTAATTTTAATTTCTCAGCGTCCCTCGTACATTGTACCAATGAAATTCTAAAGGACGAAACGTGTCACACAAAAACTCTCTCGATTCTGTTATACATTTTATCATATATATATCATCCATACAAAAAGTAGATTACTAAAGTTAATGATATAAAATGGTTAAATCCCTTCGCAAACAAAATTTTAAGCGTGCATTAACCTACAAATCACTCGATCAATGTTATTATCCTTGTTTTTTAAAAGTATAAGCTGTATAAGGTCTTTCTTTAATACGCAAGTACTTTCAACTGTACATTCAGTCATCTTCAGACATGAAAATTATTTTGTTTTTGGTATTTTGTTTGCGAAGTATAAATGTTGTTTTTCAAAACTTTCAATTTAAGAAATGCTGAAAAATATTCCTTAGATAAACTGAAAAGTTAAGATAAATTATGGAGGAAGGACAAAACTCGTCTGCTAAGATAGGTGTTGCTTTTGTCTTTATTAATATTGTCCTTTTACACACAATTTTACAGTTGATAACTCAATTTTCAATTATTTTCAGATATAACTCAATAGAAATAATAACCATAGTCAGGTTATGCTTTGAATAAAAGAAAATTTATACTAAAGTACTACTCAAAGATTGAGAACGGATTTGAAATGCAAAGACTGTTCAAGAGGGCGTTTCAAACACATTCACCAATGTGACATAGTATCAATCAAATTAGAGATAAGTTTCAAGCAGATGGAATTGTTCAAAATGTTTACAAGAAACATTCCAGAAGACTACGCTAGAGTTAAAGAAAATCTGTGCGGCAAGCGAGTCATGAGATAGGAATTTTAGAATCGTGTCCATCGCATTTTGAAGTGAATGTCATTAGAAAGCTTCTTCTATGTGTTGTGTCCCTTCAGGATGTGACTAATCTACTACCTTCAATATATCCCTTGTGCAAAGTTTTCTAAAGCCTCTTTCCTTATGTGCCCTAAAATTTTCAGATCTTTATAAGTAGTATAAGCGTCATTTTTGCTTGCATTTTCCTTAAAACCTCGTCGTTGCTAACATGTTCAGTCCATGGTATTCTCAGCATCCTTCTGTAGAACCATTACCTTAAGTCACCTCCTGTAAATAGATTGTTCAGCATTCACTACCATATAGGAAGACTGGTATTACATAACAGTTTAGTACTTTTTTCTTTGTTTCTAACGATTTTTCCTGTTTCTTAATACTGTGTTTAGACGAGTTACATTCAAGTTTAGACACTTATAGCTAGGGCCCACTATGCCACGTACACTAGATCAAATCATCTTCCTATTCCATTGTTAAGAAGGAAGTTCCACTAACGCATCTTCTCAAGAACCGTACTTTGTGGGACGGACTCCCGAGATAATGCTTCCCCGATTACTACAATCTTAACGTCTTGAAGTTAGGGTCGATCGTTATCTATCCTATATATCCTCAGAATTTGCACTTACTTCCTCCTTTCGTTCATATAGCAAAAGTAAGAACTTTTCTAGTTAAAAATTTTTGAAAGTATCTGATTTCGATGTCATTAATCCCACAAGTCGAATTCGTAAGAAAATATATTTCCAAGAACCCTCTAACTTGAGGAGATCTTGGCCTTTCATTAGGTAGACATTTAATAAAAATGGAATATGTTGAAAATGGGTTATCATTTAGAGTGAATTAGTTGGTTATGAGCCAAAACTTACCCGAGAAGTTAACATTAATTTCCAAGCCTTAAACCGGAGCAATTATATTTTTATTATATTATGTTGGTGCAAAAATAATATCGTTTACTTTATATGAGAAAACGACATTATTTTTGCACCAACCTAGATTTAGATACTTGTGCAATAAAGAGGTTTCATAACGCAGTTCCCCTTATGCATCATGGCTGACCAATAGATAAATGAATACTACTGGTTTGTATCTCTAGAAGGACTTCAAGACAGACTCTTCAAAATAGCCTGAAGGAAAGGATATATGCAATTGTTAAATCAATGTTTGTTCTTATTTTTAACTATATTTTATAAGCAAAGTCAAAAGATAACTGTCTGATCTGGGCAAAGCGCTTGTTGAACAAGTTGTTGGAGCATCAAGATCCTGGAATGTTTTGATTTTTCTAGGACTAGTAAAACTTTGATCAGAACCAAAAGGTCAATCCTAGGAATGACTAATGGCTATGCAGAGACCCTAAGGTCGTCCAATCGGTCATACACAAAGTTTCCGGCAACTGCGATCGTGCTTGGAGTCGTGAACAAAGAAAGGTGTTAGACCTCCTTTCTTTGGAGTTTAACGGTTAATGCTGCTGACAATAAGGAAATGTTGGGGAGAGATGTGAGGCCTTGCATAGAGAGTGTGAGCAAAGGAATACAGTACACCTACCAACAAGACTCTGCGCTGTCTCATAAAGGCTAAGATAAGAAAAAAATGGATGATTTATAAATCTCTACGGTCAGGTCATAACAAGCTCCTAGTTTTCCAGGTCTGAATCCGTTGAATTATTACGTAATTGAAAGAAAAGTCTCTCAATGCTGCCGTAACCCTATAAAATCCCCGAAGTCCGCCCTAATATAAATTTCCGAAATAGATAAACATCATCCGATTCGGGTATGTCAACGTTTCGGACCTCATTTTGAAACAGTCATCGATGCTAATGGCGGATTCCTTTGGTAGATTCGTCAAGTAGAGTCTCAGGATTATTCCTGCCAATTTTTTTCTTAAATAAACTCTTCTTTCATGACTTATGCGTCTTTAACTAAATTCATGCAAATGTCCTCAAAGAACTGAGCAATGTTTTAGCTTAACTGATGATTTTAAGTAGGAGAAGGTTATCAACTTTTTCATGCTTTTTTTTTTTTTTTTTTTTTTTTTTTGCTGTACGTTTGCTAGTTTTATTTCCCTTAAGATTTATTTACTGCTTGCACGCTGCGACCAGGGCATTCTCAGCATCCTTCTGTAGAGCCACATTTCTGTTACTTCTAATTTTCTCTTCATCTTGTTCAGCATTCAGTGCTATACAAGTTAATTGATATTACATAACAGTTCAGGACTCCTTTCTTTGTTTAAAACATAATTTTCCTGTTTCTTAGCATTTTGCTTAGCTTTTGGAAGGCACCTTTTGTCATTCCAATGCACGTTTGGATTAAGGTGTTACATATTTCATCCTCTGTTAAAATACTTCCCATTCCGTAGAGCTGATCAGTATTTTTCGTATCCCGTCTCTGCCACTTGAAACATGGCCTTGTGTCTTATTCTGTACGAATGAACGTACAGATAAATGGCATAAAATTACATTTTGTTTCAAGGTGCCCTCCCCAGCAGCTACTACCTCTCTCAGTTGGGAAGGTTACGATTAATCCCTGTCACCTGAGATTACCCCAAAGAGGAAATGCCGAGGAAACTGGGATATTTTGGGCCTTCTGATTCCATGTTCGCTTGGAATGTCCACTTTAAACACGGCATTGTGTCATATTCCGTTAGCTTGGGTGTACGACTAAATTCCATGATAAAACTCCACATTTTTTATGCGGTTATATTATTAAGTTAATTTACAGGCAGCTATCCCTACAGCTAGCAGCTCTCCCGTTACAAATAAAAGGGGAGTGACAAGGTCAATCTTTGATGCTTGAGGTGTCCCAAAAGGAAGTGCCGAGGAAGACAGAAATTTTTGCCTCTACTTCCATATACGCGTGGGTGGGGTGCACATAAAACTGACTTTATATTATATTTGACCTCGTGTGGAGCTAGATAAATAAATAAAATGTAACTGCATTTTTCTGTTTATTTATTATGCTCAGCTCCCGAGGACCATTCCCTTCCCAGGCAGTACCTCTCTCATTTCATTCAGAGAGGGAGGGTCAGTGTCAAGATAAATATAATAAAAGCGTATTTGGTGTCAGTGTTTTCAGGGTTACGAAACGACACACGAACTTTGAGCTTTATGCATTATTATTATTATTATTATTATTATTATTATTATTATTATTATTATTATTATTATTATTATTATTATTATTCTATGTGCTGTGTTCCTTCCGGATGTAGGCGATCATGTCTCTTCACATTTTCCTTTCTCTTGCGCCTCTTAGTCGTTTTCCTGTCTTTGCTAAGGTCTTCGCTCCTCGTTCCGCCATCCGTTCACACAAGCTTGTCAGGTAAGTGGCTCGCAGCCTTGCCTTCAATATGCCCGGTGAGGATTAAATTTTCCAAGCCCTCCTCCCTCATTATGTGTCCAAAGAATATTTTCCTTATTTTGAGTATGTGTTCTTTCTGTTGTCATTTTAAGACTTCTTTGTTACATACTCGCTCTGCTCATGGAAACTCTCATTCTCCTTCTGTAGGACCAAATTTCGGCTGACACTAGGTTGTTCCTTACCCGTGGGTAGATTGTCCAGCATTCACTGTCATATAAGAAAAGAGATATCACATAGCAATCCAGCACTCTTTTCTTAGTTTCTAATAAAAAAAATTCCCTTTCTCAGCATCTTAGTTTTTGGAATGCTTCTTTCGCTAATTCAAAACATGTTCGGATCTCGGTGTCGCATTTTCCATCCTCTGTTAAAACGTTTCCTAGACATTTGGACTTCTGCACTTTCTTGATGTTTATATCACTAATTTGTAACTCGCATCTTAATTTTTTTGTTTCTCTTGCTGATGACTATGCTCTCTATCTTCTTGCTATTGATGGTTCGTCCTTTATTCGTTAGGCCGATAACTTTTCAACAACCCCTCGTAACTAGGGTTCAAAAGTTAAATCCCTATTTTCAATAAGATCACAAGGTCTTTGCAGCAAAGTTAGCTTTATCCATCAAACTTTCTGAATGAATGTTAAGAATTCATTTGAAATCAAGATGAGGGCGATGATGGCTCTCGACATCTATCTTTTATTTATTATCTATAAATTGTGCATTGCCATGATTGTTCTTGAGAAAGAAAATGTTTTCTCGTTGTCTTTATAGTTTTGAATTTAGAGTTATTTTTCACTGATACTGCCTATCAAAGCTAAAGAGTTCAGTTTACATTGCTACTTAAATAGCTGGCGAGAGTAAGAGATGGATTCATGCCTTATCGAAGAAAATTAGTACGATTTGAACACAATCATTCTTAGCTGGGAATTAAACTCGGCCTGCCGATTCCATTTTCTGCGCTTTTCATCTGAACAGTATCCAAAATTGACCTACTACAAATTCTGTTAGAATGTTGGCTGAATTTTTGTTGCGAGAAAAAAAAAATTATTACTGGATCGTAAAAATTAGTGTTAATTATTAAATTATTAATTCATGAAAACAAGCACGTTTTCAAACAAGACTAACAAGCGCATTCCTTATGCAATCCTTAGTTTTAGGATACCATCCTCTCTCCAGTCAGCATCTTCTCCCACAGAAGAAGGCTAGGGTAAATAAATACCTGTCACCTAATGTGCCCCCAAAAAGAAAATGACAAAAAAAGTGGACTAATTTTCGCCTCTGGTTCCACGGACGTTGGGAATTTCAACTTTAAACATGTCTTGGGTGTAAGAATAAATCCCATGATAACAAAAAAAAGACAACATATTTTTATGCGGATTATTATAAAATTAATTTCCAAGAGATCATCTTCTCAGTTTACAATGAACAATTTTTAAGCTACCTGAACCACCAAAATAGGTCCTCTCTTCCGCCCACTAAACGTATATCAATATTCTGACCATAAAACGTCGGTTCAAATCTCACCCTGGTCGATTTATTCGTCGAGATGACTTTTGGATTTTATCGACCGGTGTAGGCGATCCCAGCGTGCGGAACCTTTGAAAAGTGCATGAGAACAGGCTGACTAAAAACTAAAGCCTTATGATGGAAATTGTGTAGACGAAATCATTTGGAAGACATCTATGGTTGTGATAGCTTCTTAAAAGTCATCGTGAACGAGAAAGTTTGCAGTATGAGCTTTATGTGTATTTGTGGATTGAATGGATATCAGTGGGTAGGGTTTGGCTACTGTGCTCCGAAACTAGTAATAGCCGGTCATTTCTTCTCGTATAGTACAGTCTTAAGATCAAGGACCAAGGGAGGTAATTAGTTATTTATAATTTGTATTAGTCTCCCTTGCAAATACCTTTTTATATCCTAACGTTGTTTAAAACTAAAATGTAAGAAAACAGAATACGTACTTGCCAGTAAAAGAGACGACCCATGGTTCGATCTAAGTATTGTGGACATCAAAATGAGCAAGAACAGAAATTATCTAGTCAACGTATTAATAGACAACGTAAACGTGTGACACATTAATCAGAAGAGATATAGCTAAAGACGTCTTTCAAAAACTAAATATTAAGGAAATATCCTGAAAAACAAAGAAAATGCTAAAATATCTACCCTGCTATACAGTAGTGAATGCTGAAACTTGAAGCGACAGAGATGTGATTCCACCCACAAATGCTAAGAATACCATGGACATAATATGTGAGCAATGAGTAAGTTTTAAGGTGAAAAGGAGCAACAAGAAAACGCACAATCAGAAATACTGGAAATTTCTGTGGCACTTAACAAGAAAAGATAGCCTAGTGTATTTTATTCACTCACATGACATATGCCGAGGCGTCCAAAGAAGATTAAAAATATCGGTTAGAGACATGAAAACAACCAAACTACTACGTTTAAATTGTAGCGAATGACCCTTTATATGTTGGGAGCTACCAATTGTTTACGAGGTATCTGTAGTGATATGGGACTAAACTCTTTTCTGTTTGTGAAGATTACCAATGTTGATCGATTGATTTTATTCTTTTTACGGCTTATCAACCTTTTGCGGGTTATTTAAAGCCAGAAAATATGTTCAGATTGTAAGAATATTTCTGGAGATGATAATGATTTACTGATACGAGTGTGACTAATTAACTTATAGCTGGGGGGGGGAGAACATGTGGATTCATACATTTCTTAAGGTTATTTGCGTGTAAGTGAATTTGACGAACCCGAGTGAAATTGTAATTCAGTTCTACGATTTCCATATCCGAACTGTTATCTATACTACACCATCCGCATATCAAAGCTTACAGCAGCTGGTATTCCCAAGTGGTCACCCATCTAAATACTAACCAGACTTGATGTTGCTTAATTTCGTTGATCACACGAGAACCGGTGTTTCAATGTGATATGGCCTTAAGCCATTACCAATATTGATGATAACGTTGTAATGAACTAAACAAGATCTAGATTTAAAACTTCAAATGCTAAGCACTGACTCATCGATTTTGTTAGAAATTAAAAAAACTTTTTAAAAAAAAATTTTTGCTTAATACACACGCAAAAGCCAATCCAAAACAAAACTCGTAAAATTTCACACCTTGATGAGAAATTTTTTTTTCGGCCAATAGAAAACTAGGAAGCATTTAAAACAAAATTCAAATAATCTTCAATTCTCAGAAACAAAATTATTTTATGGATCTTTTTTGCGAGCCGACGCGAAGTTTGTTCGTCGTCCAATGGAAAGGCCCGAATCATATCCGGGAGTGAATTCCCAAATGACTTTTTCAAGCTCCACAAACAAAATAAAAGACGGGCAAGTTCGCCTATCACCAGAGAGAAGGAGACGAGCGTATTAACACGTCCCTTGACAAACGTTAAGCGATTGCTATTATTATCTCTACCTTTCTCCCTCACCTCTTTTATACTTGATAAACGAACGGAACATTTTAAGACTGAGCGATTACTTCAAAGACATTCCTACCCTACGATAACGTTCATACATACATCCACACATACTTCCTGCCTACGTACACATAAACTCATTCTTGCAAGGTGTACTGAGAACATTTTGACGACCTTGTATCAACCAAAATACATTAATTTTATTTGTAGAGACTATAATTGATTTATATGTATATAAATGTGTCGTTTCACTTTACAATTTGATTTTCTTGTTTTATACCCCCTCTTATGGTGGGCTATCTGACTAACAAGGCCAAATCAAACTAATCTGTTTCAACACTCATACACTTCACTATAACTGATAACCCACTATAACGTTACATATTATGTGATAGAGATAGCGTCGTAATAATGCTGTGGTTACATGTGGTTTTCTCGATCAGAAATGAAATTAAGAACTATTTTTTGTGTGTAACAATATTTTATTGCTTTAGCAAAATTTAATAGGGAGAATACAAAAAGAGATGAAAAGAACTGTGTATATTGAGATGTCCTTAATCATATGTACGGTGTATTTTACATATGTGTTTATTGAGATATCCTTAATCATATATACAGTGTGTATATCTGTGTATACAGATATACACACTGTGTATATTAAGATGTCCTTAATCATACGCACGGGATGGGTAAACTGTTATACTGCGGTGGGCAACTGTCGTAGACTGAGGGAATTTTGTATTTATATCGCTTACATTATTCGGAGTGTTGTCCTCATCTTTATTGCCATCTTCACAACGTTTCGGCTGTTGTACGCTCCAGCCTTCTTCAGGTGATATACTTTGGAATTTCGAACCGAACCCTTTATTTCGTCCACCTAGCTAGATTCTTCTAGTGCCATGTGCCATTTTATGGATATCTTAGTTTCAGTTACTTCCCTTTAGTAACTCCAAGTTTTGTTCACCTCTGCTGTGGCCAGGTATTGAACTCACAACTCTTTAGGTCAAGCCACTAGGTTACTTCAACCAACGCTTTTATCCACTGAGGATTTCAGTGTATGAATATCTGGGACTTATAAA
Source organism: Acanthosepion lycidas (assembly GCA_963932145.1). Classification (NCBI taxonomy): domain Eukaryota; kingdom Metazoa; phylum Mollusca; class Cephalopoda; order Sepiida; family Sepiidae; genus Acanthosepion; species Acanthosepion lycidas. The sequence continues at coordinate 32,877,531 of OZ010582.1, read as the reverse complement.
CCAAGTGTCTCAGTAACATTTCTTACCAGGGCTCATATTACAATTTGTTAGGATTGTTTTTCTCTCGTATTCTGTATTACTGGTTACTATATTGTATTCGTGTCTATGTTTGTGGCCTAACATATGCGCCGATTCCTTAAGTTTTCATATTTTCTCGTGATGTTCTGTCTAGGTATATCTCCCTTTTCCATCCATATATGGTCATCCACACCTGATTTTTCTATTTCCCCTCATGTTACGGCTACTACTGGATCATGTGAACTCAATAAGTTCAATAGCTGGCCGCAGCAGAGGTGAACAAAACTTGGAGAGTTGAGTAACTAAAGGGAAATAAAGATATCCAGAAAAGGCATGGCACGTGGAATTAGAACAATCTGCCCCGATGGACGAAATAAAAGGTTCGATTCGAAATTCCAACGTATTGTGTTCACACAGTCCAGTAGTAACTGGGCCTCTTTCTGGTGTGGCCTATGTGAAGTGATTATCGAAAAAAAAAAGATCTGTGGTCCTTATAACATCAGGGCGACCTTCAAAAATGGTTCAACACTTCTGAATAAGACCTCCAATAGAGAAGAACATGATTAAGGATTGTGTGTACATCATCCCGAGAAATATAAAGCAGAAACATAAGATAATACTGCAGGAACACCGTAAAGCTGTAACACGAAGGTGGCCGAAACGTCGTGAATATGACAAAGATAATGACAATAGTTCGAATAATTTAAATAGTGTAAGTAGTTGCAATATCTCATCTCAGAATATATAGACAGATAGGGAAATTTGTTTACTCACAGTATAGCTATGATGACTGCTGCGTCGTTATCGAGTGTGATCATCACAAGATAGTGGCAGTGTCCCACAAAAGATTTTGGGGGCATTCTTGACACTGACTTTTAGCAGCCAGACCATTTTCATGATCGTGGAAGGCCGCTGACAACACTACTGGTCCTGTGGCACCACAGGGCACTTGTCAAAGTTTTGCCCGGGAAAGAACTTGGCGTCACAATCCAAACCGTCAACATCAAAGGAAGCAGTAGAGCAGAAGTCTGACAAAACCCCCGATGATGTAGATATAAGTATGTGGAGATATTTTCTTTTTCTCACAGTATTACCCTATTACACTTCCAACTAACACCGATTCTGTAGAGGTCTCCACTGTATTGAAGGATTTCCTATACTGCCTTTTCTAAAATAGCAACAGTGCCTTTCATAAAAGCAGTCATTATCTCATTAAATAGACTTTCATTACTTGGGACAACCATCAATTTCTCCTTTTCTTCTTGTGGCAACACGTTTCCAAAGAAGTCCCGCTCATCCAGCAAACTTGTCTTTGGGTCCTCAAATTTGTGTAATTTTTCCATTACACTCTTCATTATTTGCATGGTGTTAATAGGGTTTGGGGAATTTGTCAAATCCGTGTAGGGCACATGCATCCAGGGTCAAAAAAACATCTTCTCTATGATTCCAAGCACTTGTAGTTCAACTTCAGCTGCTTCATTCATTCTGAGATATTTTAATTTTTCAACAATTTTATAATTTTTTTCTTGAGCTAAGACCAAAGACAAACATTTTTAAGTTTTCAAAAATGGAGAAATACACACAACCTAATTTTAAAATTAAATGTACCCAGTGACCCAGGAATGTTGGTATTTCATTAACTTGTTTTATGAATTCCTTCGTTTGTATCACGTGATTGCCACTGAATCTTAGCGAATTCAGTGTCATGATGATTTGTCATGCCATGCACTCACTAGAATGCAGGATTGTATTTTCTTTACATGCTAGCAGCTCTTAAGTCTACTGGAAACTGCTTCTAACAGGTGTATATTGCAATTTAATTCACTGAGTATTTCAGCAAGGTTTAAGCTAGTGATAATGTGTTTCCAACAATCTTATGCAGTCCCAACAGGAAGTCATTCAGTTGACACAAGATGGCGTTATGACCATCATACAATTGACATGTACCCATCTTGTGTTGTTGCGTCAAATATGAAACTGCATCTTTGTGGTGTTAGAATGGAATCGATGGTTTTTATATCAGAAAAAAAAACAAAAAAAACAGTTCACCCACCATTCGGCCAACTTTGATTTCAGACTTTATGTCATTCAAATGTTGGTTCTTGTTTCACTGTTAAAACTCTCTCCAAATTTTCAAGAACATGCTTTGCAGCGACTCCACTCAATAGGCATAATCTTCCTGGATGTCAATTTTATAGTCTTTGTTTTTGATTTTCTAACTTTCCTGGTCTTATTAAACATTTGTGTTAACTTTTTGACCTTCTGTTTCAGCAGTTAAATTATTATTATTTTTTTTTTTTTTTTTTTGGTTTAGACACTGTCATTTTTCATTTTTTTTTTTTTTTTTTGTAATGATTGAAAATGATGTCTCTATTGGTGGTTCCTGGCGTCTCAATCGAAGCTCTTTCTGATGTGCCAAAATGGGCCACTTCTTCGGAGGTCTTTTCAAACTTTAGGAAATTTCTGCCATCATGCCTGGTTTTGTACATTCGTCTAAGATTCATAACTCAGGTAAATGAAATTTCTGGTAAATCATTTTTGTCATTTTCAGAGGATGTCCATTATGTTATGTTCCTCACCCACTTATCTTCAATTTTTTTTTTTTTTTTAATATGGCCGCACAGATCATTCAACAACACTTACTTTTCCAAACATTGAAATTTCCAGATGAACAAACAAAGAAAAAATAAATTTAAGTATTAAAGAAGAAAATTAAGTGACAACTAAAATAGATTTAAATGAAAAATTATTAATTAACATTTTTAACAATACTTGAAGAAAATGTTAGCAATGGCTTCCATACAGCTAATTGAAACAAAAACTAATAAGGATCGAAGTAGGACTCACAAATCATTGTAAATAGTCATTAAAACAACAAAATACATTTATTTAAACAATAATTCTTAAAACAAAAAAACAAAACAGCGTATAACTCAAGTATGACGAAAAAGACAAATATAAAGCAAAATAGTACTTTGTAAAATGGAAGATTCAAAAATCAGTGCCTGGCGAGGTTTTTAGGGTTATTTCTTAATTAAAAGAAAAAATATATAATTGAAGTAAAAACTCAAAGACAAACATAAATTTTAAAAAATATATATATATTTTGAAATAGGTATACTAAACAAAATGGTACTTTGTAAATTTTCACTATGAAAATGTAAACCTGGCATGGTTTATATTTCTTAATTAGGAAAAAGAAAAAAATTAATTGAAATAGGACTCACTGAAAACAAATACACAAACAAAATTGAAATAGATTGCAATATGAAATAGGTATAAAAATAAAAATATGAAACTTTTCAAAATATTGTAATGTTGCTGCTGAGTCGTCTCTCTAAGATCTCTAGTTCAATTTTTTTTTTTAGTTTTAAGTGCAAACGAGAAAAAAAATCAAGCAAACTTCGACGTGTTAAGAAGCCATAGGGTTCGTTGGTGTAAAGTTGTAAATAGTGTTTCTTTCGTTACTAGCTGCTCTGGATAACCTAGGAGGAACGTAATGTCGAAAGTAAAATCTGGTAGAGTTGTAAAGTAGGCATTGCGACCAGAGATAATCACTTATTTCAAAATTGCTTTCATCCAATTATAAATAAAGCACACCAGATTACAACTAAAAAAAAAAAGTTAATGAACTTTTCCTGTTTGCTATGTAAATTTATTGTAAATTGATTCCCCGACACAAGCCAAAACCACCTGTTGTAAAAAAATAAAAATAAAATAAAATAAAATTTAGGATCCTCCATTAGGTCACGTAAAAAAAGCATCATATCACGATGAAAAAAAGGTCCATAAATCAACGAAAACAAAGTTTTGTCTCAATATGTTTATGTTGTTATGAAGAGGAAAGACCAAAGTATTTTTTGATCCTTTTCTAGCACGTAGAAAATTTTGGTTAAAAATTGTTTTTTTTTTTTTTACGACAGCGCGATAAGAAAAAAAAAAGGTTTATTTTGCGCTTTTCCCGAGGAAAACACACGTTAATTAGGAAAAAATCAAATAATTGTCGGATTTTAATGAAACTATCAGAACTTATTCAGAAATGAATGAAATTAGTTGAATTTTTTTTTTTTTTTTTTAGAAAATCTTGTTAAAAAGAGATTTTTGTTTTAACTTGTTTCCACCCACTTACATATTTTCATGAAATTTCCAGAAATTAAATCTTTATGCAATTTGTTTTATTATTAGTTATAAACAGGCCACTTTGTAGAAAGTAAATCACCAGTTTTTTTTTTGTTTTTTTTTTTTGTTCTTTTTTTGTTTTTGTTTTTTTGTAAAACAGTACCTGGTTTCATAGAAAATCTGCTTTGAATTATAAAAAGAAAATGTAAAATAGTATGACATTAATTAATTAGAAAAACTTTCACCTGTTTTTGTAAAAAAAAAAATAAATAAATAAATACGTTATATTAAGGACAATTTTGTGAAGAAATAAAATTTTTTCGATGAATTTTTTACAATTTTTTTTTTCCATTTTATGGAGTGCCTACTGTACAACACTGCGCAAAAAACTTTAAGACATTTCTTTTTATTTTACTCCAGCGTCTCAACTCATACTTGTTGACTATAAAAAAATAAATATAGTTGCTAGTTTCAAACTCCGACTCTTCTGAAATCAAACCCAAAACAAATAAAATACAATGAAATACCCTTTTTGTTCGAGCGAGGCAGCTAGAAAACAAAACAAAACGGCCAAAATAATGAAAGGCTCTGGAGCCGATTTTGAGCCATCGTAGACAATATGAAAGCTACTTTCACGGCTGTTCCTTTGTTAGTCCTTAGCAGATTAAAGAACAAAGATCAAGCACGCCGCTAATATCAAAAAGACACAAGACAGCAAGTTCAAAATAGAAAAAAAAATATGCAAGCAACTTTAACATAAGTCTTTTATACGCACTCAAGAATTTTAAAACGAAGCCGTACAATATAAAACAGTCATTCAATTCAAGCTACTTTTTTCCCCTAAGTTTGTAATTAAACATAAAGGATATTTCTCTTCATAAAAAGATATTTCGTTTCAAGACAAAAAAAAAATGCTTTCCTTTCCCAGAATTTGAATTTTTATATAGCAACAAAAAAGAAATGTTTATGAAAATAATCATGCAATTTTCTTCAATTTAGCATTAAAAAAAAAAAAAAAAATTGTACCTTAATTCATTGGTCTTTCTTTCGGAACATTTTTAAGCGATTTCATTTTTGTTGTTAAATAGAATTAAGTTAAAAAAAAAACACATACGAAAACCATTGTATATGCACAGGAAAACAACGTTTTGTTCAGTTACATTCATGAGATCGCTAAAAACAGAGCATAGCATGATGAAAAAGACGCCAAAGTTGATGAAAACAACATTTTATGTTATTATTGAGAGGAAAGATCAAAGTTTTTTTTATTTATTTTTTACAAATTTTTCCTTCTTTTTTAAAACATTGTAAATTTTGATTAAAAAAACCTTGTTTCTCTTTTTATGAACTGGGCTGATAAAATAACATAAAATTTTAGCACGTTTTTTTCCTGTTTGACACACATTAATTTGGAAAATCTTGCAAAAATAAAAATAATTGTCGGATTTTAGCGAAACTTTCAGAAACTATTCACAAATGATGGAACTTATTATAAATATCTTTTATTTTTAGTAAAGTCATGGCAGAATTTTTTTTTTTTTTCATATGTATTACCCCCTCTAACTAATTGTAAGAAAACTCTATAATTTCAATTTTGAGGAGATTAGTGATTATATTAGTTAAAGCACAATGCTTTGAGGAAACCAAATCGTGTTTTTGTTTTTTTTTTTAGTTGGAACCCTTCTACCTGAAAATCGTCTCTGAAGTGTAACATACAAAAACTCAATAAAACAAAAATATTATTTAATTTCAAAAGCTTTTAATTGCTTTTATTTATTCCAATAAACATAGACAATATTGTCTGAAAGCAAAAAGATATTTCGATGAAAAATGAATTTTTAAAACAATTACCTACAATTATTTGTTATTTCTGTAATATTTATTTTTATTTTTACATTATGTTGTTAATTCTTCTAAAATTATGGAAAAGCTTGTAGAACTTAACGAATGCTGTTTTTAAGTAGATATATATTTACAGATTATAATTTCCAAAGCTTATTACAAACTAACGACCCCTCTTATTTTAAAAAAATTAATTTGTGTCAATAATTTTTACCAAATGAAATCTACGGAAGCCGGAAGTATCGTGCGTGCAATAAATAAAAAACGTCAGCAGTTGTATCTTTTTTTTTTTTTTTATAGTATTTATAATTTCTCCAGATAGTATCAACAAACTTATGGTACAGTACTTAAAAAAACAAAAAAAAAAAACGGAATGGCGAAAGTTTTTTTTACTTTAATTATTACAATTATTATCAATTATTAGTACTTAAGCAGGTCCGCTTAAAAAATATGTCCATTCTGTCCGTCCGTAGGGGAACTCGAATCTCACGTCAGCTGTCAATAATTGATAGACGGCATCAATTCGCACTTGTCAATTCACGCGTGGTTCAAATCGGCTTTCTTTTAAATTATTTTAAATAAACTTCAAATTTTCTAAATTTTTTCCAATAAATTTTGAAATACGTATAATTAATTTTTAAACGAATTTTAAACGAAGAATTTAACTTATTTTTAAAAATTTAAAAAATGGCTTAAATCGATTTTTTTTTATCGTTATTTGGTAAAGATTTGTAACTAAAATTTTGGACATGTTAAGTATGAGTAAAAAATTTCAAAAAATATTCAAAAAATACTTTAGTGTTTTTTCTCAATAATGAAATATATATTTAACACGAGGAAATTTTTTTTTCATTAATTTTCAGACCGTTCTTGTCATGCTATCGATTTTCATGAATCTGCCTAAAACTGTTAAACTAAACAAAAAATAAAGTAGAAATTGCACTTTTTTCAATGCCATTAAGACAAGAGGGTTTCTGGGAGTGAAAGAGAAATCAGAGACTTTGGAAAGAACCGGAAACCCAATCCTAAACAGGAAACAAGGACATAAAAATCACTACTGTTCAAAAGATCAGGGAGATGACCCAAATATAGATATACCCTACAGCTCTACCTACTACGTTCAATATATGTGTGGGTGCGTGTTCATTACAAGAATTAATTAAACAATGATGCAACCCGGTTTCAACTCAGTACTTATTTTACTTGTGAAAGATTTTTAAGTATGAAGTTATTTGGCACTGTTCGTTCTCAGGTGTTGTGTAGAAGGAGCAAAAACAATGGCGAAGAAATAAAAAGTAATAAAATCCGAGTCTTTGTGAAAAATGTTATCTAAAAGAAAAAAGTCAGTCACTACTTACTGCTATTGTGAATGAGCCAAAGTTTTATGCCTTCTTACCCCAAGTACGGTTAGCGTTAAACGTTGTCTATTCTTGAAGCCTCTCTTTAATTATGATTTTCCCCGGATTCTTTCACTTTTAGTAAACCCAAACTCAAACAAAAACATTGTTTTCAATCGTTATGAGTCTACTGATTGAATAGAATTTTATTATAAACAATTGTCTTGTAAATGGAATTTTTAAAGCATTCTGAATGTAAAAATAAAGAAAAAAGTGTGCAGGACAATAAGAAACACTACCTGCCAAAAAAAAAAGTGAAGTTTTGTTGAAATCGGTTTAAAAATGTAGGAAATCCGATCCCATATATAAACGAACATACACACACACACACACACACACACACACACAACCTGGGTTTTATAATAAGTATAACTCGATATGAGTTGTCCCCCTTTCATTCTCGCGGTGCCTCTTAATCGTGTTTTCAAATTGATTTCGTGCAAAAACAATTGTGTTTTTCCAATTTTTGGCGCTGTCAGAACCACCGCAAGGTAATTTTACGTAGTCCTGTGAAGTTTTGTTGAAATCGGTTGAAAAATGTAGGAAATCCGATCCCATGTATAAACGTACACACACACACACACACACACACACACACACACACACACACACACACACACACACACACGCGCGCGCACAACCTGGGTTTTATAATAAGTATGATGATCCATTATTATAGATCATTAGGTTACAGTTAAATTTGTATTTTATATGAAACTACCTTATGAAAATTGAGATGTAGTAGAGTGGCGGCTCCGTTCCATAGATCCGTGCGAGGGCACGAAAACCTTGCACCGGTCCTGTATACACACACACACACACACACATTAGTTCAAACATTATTATTAGTGGATACTCGTATTTGAAATAGAGGCCCCATTTTAATTTTTAAATTAGTGTGTATTATCTCTATTGGCTTGCACACCCGAGAAATCTCAATAAAGAAAATGGGCTCCCCGAATTGAACCTGTGTTCTCCTTTTGCAGGAGAAACCACCGTTTGAGCTGATGTGCTTTAGCGCTCGGCTACGAAGAGCGCTCCAGTTCAGCAAGGCTCTATTTTACCTTTTAAGAAAAGCACACCCTCCCAAATTTCAGGATTGCAGGTCTTAATCTGGCCCGGAAGGTTTTTAATTTGCTCATGAAGTCGGTCCGATCCCAAAATGGTATGATATGTTGGGTTACGCCCTCTAGGAGTAAAGTTTTAAAATGTGACACACTGACATCCGTATTTATTATACATTTCTGATATTGAACACTTTATCCCATAAAGATAGCATAACTTAAAATTATATTTCTTTATATACATATATGTGTGTGTGTGCACGCGCACACACAATTGACACAGGAGGAGGGGATAATTCTGGGGTGGATGATTAATATGAATAGAAATGGGATAAGAGTAAGCAGAATGTGATTCATGTGTGCGTTTGTGAGTATATATATATGTGTGTGGGGGGTGTCAGTGAGGGATACAGATTGTCAAGCCGAGCGCGTCGCCACGTGCCTTACCTGATCGAAACCGTGGTTGCCTTTGCTTCCTTTTTTCTGAAAGTGCGTACATTGCTGGTGAACCGGAAGTTATCTGATTGTACTATAAATTGCCAAGACGAGTCGCACGGTGTAATTTGGAAAATGGCGAGGCGGGGAGTTAGCGGGAAGACGGGCGATCGTAGCCTGTTTGGTCTGATTAGTGAGTTTGATCTCGTCGATAGATACCGGGTTGATCACCCTGGGCAGATGTTAACGTGGGCACTTAAGTGACTGTTTCCCAGGTAGCCAGCTATCTGGATAGAATGTTAATGAGAAGGACCGATATAGACTTGTCCCACGTTCCACTGGTTAGGCTATTAGACTATAGACTGTGCCTGGATAGAATTAGATGCTAGGCTTAGAATGGCTGGACACTGGAAGTTCAGTTTGTCGTTACTGGATAGGCGGGACTCCCGGCAACAGTTAATTGGACTAATACAGCGGGAACTATCGAGGTGGTTATTGAGAATAGGTGATGGGAGAGGCTTAAGGATAGGATTAGGTCCTTCACCACCGAATATAACCAGCGGCTCACACTAGATAAGGCTAAAAAAGTGAAGGCTCTCAAGGATAGTCCGTCCCTGGCGAAAACTGGGGGGATTCCCTAGAGATAGGTTTAGCTAGGCAGTGCGCGGCTAGCGAGCGCTACCAAGGTCAGGTAGTTAGGCATAGGTTAAACAAGATGTCTAACGAAGCCGTGAACATGGGCGCAGAATTGCACAAGGAAGAGATCCGTCGAGGTTCCGATCGATACATTCGTGAGGTCAAGACCAAGGAGGGGCGTACTCTGAGGTCGACCGATGATATGTACGAGGCCTTTCGGCAGTATTTCGAGAACCGGTTTATCATGGAACCTGGTCTCTGTGATGAAGATTTTCGCAGCTATTTGGGTGACTTTCCTCAGCTTTCTCCGACTGAAGGGACTAACTGTGAGGGTGAGATCACGGAGGGCGAAGTCTACTTGACTCTTAAAAAGCAGTGAAACAATTTTAAAAAATGAAAGAATACGGAATACCAGCAGTGCAATAATCCAGAAATTGGTATTTATGTTGAAGAATATCAATAGTTTAAGAATATATTTTTATTCTGTACGCTTTTATGACATTTTGTAGAAAGAATAATTTTATTTTTTTATACTACATTAGCATTTTTACTAGAAGAAAGAAATTAATAGTAGTCAGAAGTCAAATGAGATAATTCAGATTTACTTTTCGAACTAGCGTACAAAATTATCTAATTGTTAAAATATAAATAAAAATTCTTTAAAAAAATTCACACCCGAAAATAACATTAAACTTGACATTTTTTGATTTTTAAAACATGTCCATGTCTTTATTTAATAAAAAAAATAAAAATAAAACAAAGTCTTGTTACGAACAGCACTGGGATGGATTTCAAAATCTCACTGGGATTTTACAAGTAATTAAAAAAATATTCAGTGTAGATTTTTTTCCTGTACAATAAAATAAAATAAAGTACTACCTTTTAAGCAAACTAAGCACCATCACTCAAAAAAAGTTTTGTTTTTTTTTTAGTTTTACTTAATTATTTTTGGTATGGTTCGAGATACACTTGATGTCGCATTTTTTTTTTTTTACTCTTCATCTTCAGAAATGTTTTTATAGAAGAATTTAACCAACAGCTTCCCAAATCGTACCCACAAGATCGACGATTGGTGAAACTGATCGCCAAAATTATTTCTACAAACTTTTCTAATAAAATAATAACATTATCAGTATCCAATTCATTCGTTAATGAATAAGTGCTGATAATTCCGTTCAAAATCGGATCATTCCATGTTTTTTGGCAAATACTTTTTAAAAAGTTGGTAGTTTTTGTTTTTTTTAGTACCTAAGAATCTGTCATTATTTATGTCTCCACCAAAAATGAAATGACGAAACAAACCTGTCCGAAAATTTAATTAATTCAACAAAACGAGAACACAAATTAACCAAAGTCCCGTTTCTGGTGAGGGATCCTTCTTCACCTTGTCAGTGCCATTTTTCAACGCACTTAAAAAAAGAGATGGCCAATCCCCTTTTGTTCCTCAAAAAAGGAGAAATATTGAAGCAACTGGACAAACTATACTTTCACATGTGGAATACCACGTTGTGACATTGTGGCCAGCCTACCCTCGTGTAGTAGTGTGGTAGGAATATCAAATCACTCTCTATGCATGTATGTGTGTGTGTTGATCATCAATATGGGAAAATATTAACTGGACGAAATTAATGCGAACTATAATGAAAAAAATTCACTCAGATATATTATTATTATATTTTTATACTTTCATAGTTTTTTGTTCTTGTTTGGGGGTTCATTATTTGCCCATAGCTGTGACCCTAACAGGTTCTACCATCCCGGGTCAGTCTGAGCCTGGAAACAACAGCAATTAAGAGGTGGTTCAATATTCCTCAAAACCTCCAATTTATAATATCTTTGCTGTCGGATGTAGTATATCGTCATACCCAGGATTCATAATGCTATACGGGTGCACCTCAGAAACTTTAGATGACCACAGCTTGGCAGACGATATCTCCACTGAGCTAGCTTTAACAGCTCAGTGGAGGAAAACCTAGCTGGTCACATTCAATGCCTCGAAAACCAAACTAGTGACGTTTCATACGATCCATCGTTAAAGATACTGGGGGAATGGTTGGCTTCCTGTACCGCTCCAATAAGTACTTGACTCCTTACAAGACTCAGATCAGGCCAAAAATGGTGTACTGTTGCTATATATTGACAGTCTTCACATACCAATCGCGATAGAATCCAAAAACTTCTACGCGACTGTAAAGTTGGAAATGTTATATTATCGTACTTAATTACAAGTGACGCGCTAATAACTTAATAAACCTTTATTAACAATAAGGTACAAGACGGTGAGTTTATGTGTTAGGCCCAATGCTGTTGAGCATGTAAGTCAGAGTGTTTAAGTATCCCTACGCCATGGTCGTACACTGGTTATGCGTAGGGAAATAGGTCCGTGATACTGCTACAGAGACCTTGTGGATAATGAATTATTTTCCGCTTTACAACCCCTTCCTCGCAGACAAAACGTCGCAAGACCTCCGCTGCTCTATCGCTATTTCCATGGAAAGTGTTAGAACGAACTACATTCCTTAATTTCATCACGTCTAACATTCACGGTCAAGATCCGCCATGCCATACACATTGTAGCGAACCACCCTCATTCCCTTCGTATTCCATTGGTGAGATGTAAGTTCCACTCGAGCAGTTTCTTTCCATGAACTGCTGCTTTGTGGAACCGACTCCCAAGAGGATGCTTTCGCGATCACTACAACTTTAACTTGTTCAACCGTTATCTTCCTCACATAAACCGTGACTCTTACTTTGTAACCGTCTATCTCGAGTGGCTCTTATGGGCCTTGTACAGAGTGAACATCACTGTAAAAAAAAGGTTAATTTAAAAAAGAAAGTCCCTTTTTAATAATGTTAGTTTAAATACTGGAATAAGATAAACAGGGGGCAATAAATAAATTGTAATAACTAACACGAAGATAAACATAAAATGCTCAAGTATTCAATATATTTCTTGTAATAACCAGAACTCCAATAAGTTAGAAATAGATTAGTTGAGCGTTTTTGTTTTTGTTTTTTTACTTTTTCAATATTAAAAATAAAATATTCAATTTAGAGAAGGAAGTGCATCATGCTATATCTCCATAAATTTTTTTATTTTTACCCACATCGCAAGCATTATTTCATTTGATATATGTACTTATATATATATAAGTATTTATGCAAAATATTTTCAGAGAAAGAATTAAAAAATATATATATTTGGGTTCCGTCATTTTCCGATTATTTTCGGTTAAATTGACAATGTGGGAAGGGGGAGGAAGTCTATAAATAAACTGGCCACCAGCAAATCCGTAATCGTCTGCCGCTTGAGCTTCTTCGCTTTCGAAAGATATTTCAGGTAGGGATTGGGGGAGTTTTCAGGGTGTTATTAATCCTTTTATTTCAATGAATCTTTTGAAAGACTTTTCGGTGAGTGTGCCAATAACTTCTTTTGTTGTTTTCTGTGAGAAAAACTTTAAACTTTTCTGTCGTTGAACCTTAAGTTTTGCCGTCGCATTTAATGGAGACGACGCTGGACTTCATTTTAGTCGTCTGTTGCTTTCGAAAGGTTTCTTCGGTTTTCTTTTGCAGTTGCTTTCACTTCATGTCTAAAAGTTAAAAAAAAATTAAACCATGTTTAATTCATAAATATCTCATGGAGTATTTACAACACCTGATGCAAAATAAAACTTGTTTTCATTTTTTTTTTTTTTTTTTTTTTTTTTTTTTTGTCATGCAATCCTGTTATTGTCTTCAGAATTTCAGTAAAATTGGTTGAAAATTTTGGTCTTTTATGTCTTGAAAAAGCTTAAAGATTTTTGTAAAACAAACGTCTTGTTTTTTTTATCTAAAACTTGGGTGTTATGAACCTAAAAAATATTGGCCTGAACTCTTAAAAACCAAGTGTTAAAATTTAAATGCTGAAACATTTTCAGTGTTTATCAATAACAGAAATACTTCTGTAAACACTATATATATATATATATATATATATATATGCATGCATGCACTAACTGCAAGACTTAGTGTGTCAACCTGAAAAATATCACCTTGTGAAGGTTTTTGTTTGCGAAATCATTGCAAGCACCCTCGTATTTTACCCGTTTTAGGTGAAAATTTTTTTCTAAAATTCTATCCCCCCATGAGACTGAGAAGTCTAATCTTTATTACTAATTAGTAGCTTGTCTTGACGTGAACCCCTTAAACATTTTATCAAATCTTCAAATTTACCTTCAAATCTCAGGAAACTGTCTTCCTCTAGAAAAATGGTCAGTGTAAAAAAAAAGTCCCTTTTAATTTTACTTTGTTTCCTTGAATTCTTATTTTTAAAATATCTAATGAATTATCCTGTCAGTTATCGTAAAAAAATCGCTTTTTTTCCCTTTCCACTTTACTGTTGTGATTCGGATTTTAGTGAACAGTGCATTTGCAAAAGAATTTTTATTTACAGATTGGGGTTTCGATTTGTTTGTCATATAATTTATAATCAAGGCGCCGATTCATGTCTCTGTCCATACTGTCCACAATTCTAAACTACGGTAACCTAAGAAATTTTTCCCCCCCCCCCGACTTTGTTCCTGTGATCTTGGAATCCAACCTACCATCTTTTTCGCAAAAGCAACACTTGATAGCAAGCGACATTTTTTGACCTCTACACTAATTGCCTATGTGACGAATTCGTTGTCTAATTAGTCCCTAACCAATCCGTGTAATCTTGACCCTAGAGCACTAACCATGGATAATACCCAGCACAAATTTTCCTATTTTTAATTACAATTTTCAGTACCTGATTTTCTTACCTAAATGTTTTTCAGTTCCTAATGTTGACTCAAAGTTTGAAGTGACCGCATGTAAAATATTTCAAATAAAGATTTTTTTTAAAAATCTGGTATGATATACCAATGGTTAGTAGTGGTGTAACTTTAATTGATGGTTAGTCTTCTAGGGTTAAATACCCCTCGACTCTTCATCCCCCACCACTAAATGAAGATAACTTCGCAAAATCCATTTCCGTTTGAATTGAAACTCTAGCTAAATTTACAATTGGATATTTTATTTCTATCCATAACGGCATCTTCTCCCGTGGCCATTTATATTTGTCCTTAAGTCAAAGCCTCTTTAGTTGTCCAGCTTAAAAGCTCGACTACCTTTTTTTGCTTCACTTCTGTCATTAAACTTTTACGGCTTTTAAATGTTCAGATTAGTGCTTTTTAACCTTCATCATTGGGCTAACTTAGAAAATTGATTCTAAAAATGAATTAGGTCTCCACATTGAAAGGGAGACTTAGTTCATATATTTGACATTTTCCTTTCATAAAAATTCAACTAGTTACTGAAAAATGTACTGAATTGAATTTCAGTAAAGATGCTTTAAAGTAGGAATGGCCATTTTTTTTTTTTTTTTTTTTTTTTTTTTTCGCTAAAAAAAAATGGCACATCCTGATGAAAAGGTCCCCAAAATTAATAAAAACGTTTTATCACAGAAAACTTTATTAATAAGAGTAGACACCAAAGTATTTTTTAATTATTTTTGAAATGTTTTCGTCCTTTTTAGCACATTTTAATTTGTGGTTGAAAAATCTTATTTTTAGGTCTAAATCACTTATTTTGCAATAGCTTTTTTCACTTACATAAACTTGGAAATTATTGTAAAAATCGAATAATTGTCGCAATTTAGTGTAACTTTCAGAACTTATTCCGAAATAACTGAATTTATTTTAGAAATGTTTTTTAGAAAGTCAGTAAAAAAAAAATTTTTTTTTTTTTTTTTTTTTTTTTACGTCTAATACCGACGTTACTTAATTTTATGAAAACTTTAAAATTAGAATTGCGGTCCCTATTTTTATTTTTTAATTAAATAAAGAAGACTTTGAGGAACACAAGTCATAAATTTCGTGTAAAATTTTGATACGCATGTATCCCAATTTCAGCTCTGAATTTAAAATGCAAGTAGAAAACTAAGACATTTTATGAAAACAACTTTAATGGATTTTAAATAAGGACTTTTTTGTCTGAAGTCAAAAATTTTTTAGGTTGAAAAATTTTTACGAGAATTTCTTTTTCATTTCTAAAAAATGATAATATTGATATTTCATAAAATTAGAACAATTAACTTTTTTTTTTTTTTTTTTTTTTTTTTTTTTTTCCGCTCATTAAAAATCTATTTTTATATTTCATAAATTAGGAAGCTTATTACAATCTGATACGCGTCATATTTTTTAATTTTTATGATTTCAAAAAATGTACTAAAATCATCTCCGACAAAACTACGGAAGCCCATTTTTTATATCATGGTAGTTATTCCCCCCTGATTGGTAATGCAATTGTCAAAACTTTTCAAATTTAGGGACAGAAACAACAAAAAAGGGGTCTTTGGGAAAAAATTTCAGAAAAATATTTCGTAACAAAAAAAAATAGCTGTTAAAACGCTTGTTTTGTCATATGAAAGACGTGTGGCAAAAAGTCATCTGTTCATTGCTGTTCTGAGTGTTATCACCCGGATCAGTAGGTGTTAAAAAAACTTTTATAGCAAACCTGAACTGACTTTAAGTTTAGTGGGGCTTCCTAGCTGTTTTTTGAGGGTTCCTACCCTCAAAAAACAGCTGTGCTGAGATAAAACTTAATTTAAAAAAAAAATGAAATTTTAAGTGTAGATAACAATGTTACAAAATTATAAAATTTGAACTATAAATGTATTTTTTTCGTAATTTAAATGTTATTTTTATTCAAGAATTCTCCCTCAAACATAAGGTAAGAAAATGGAAATGTGTATATTATAAACTGGTTCACTTAAAGCTAGAATGATTTATATCACTTTTGCCCTACCGTCCGAAAAAATTCCCCTGACATGAGTTGTTGACAGATTGACGTACATCAGTTAACACCCCTCAATCAGGTCCAAAAAACGAGGTACCATGGTTTGAAATGTCTTAAAAAAAAAAAAAAAAAAAAAAAAAAAAAATTTCTGATGAAAGTAATGTTTCTTTCAAATTACATTAAGTATACTTTAAATTTTCTAATTTTCCTAAAATAACTTTTGCAAAAAGTATATAATTGAATTTTACAAGATTTTTAAATGGGGGAAACTTCACTTTTGTTTATAAAACTGTCAATAATGATTGATTTTTATTTTTTTACCGTTTTTACGTTTTTTCTGATGACTCAAAAAAAAAAAAAAAAAAATTTTAGCTAAGATTTCGGACATGCTAGAAAGGATTAAAAAAATTTAAATACTCAAAATACTTTGGTCTTTCCTTTAAATAATGACAAACATCTAGACAATATAAAAAATTTTTAATCGTTTGGGGCTTTTTTTTCATCAGGGTGCGTGTTAGTTTTTTGTGTTAGCGAAAATGGATCTTTCTAGACGGATCAGAAGATCCGCAGTAATTAAGAAATGTAATTTTGTGTTTATAATTGGGCTGTAATTATAAAGTATGGAACACCAACCAGAATACAATTAAGTTGTATTATTTGAGTTAAACATTGTTCACCGTTAAGGCCTTTACTTTTGCGAAACACATATGAAGTTAATTTGATTTTTCAATTTCAACTGAGAAGGGTGCCTACAAGAATCAGTATCATGAAATTTATATGATCTTATTTTTATATTAATCTGTTATATTTTTCCGTAAATGAAATATCAAAATTAATAAAATGAATGGAAATACAAATAACACAGTAAAATGTAATAAATGTACATAAAAATTATAGTATTTTATGTACACTTCTGATAAAATTTCGTAAGAAAGGTACCTATAAATTAGATACCTTTTTATGAAAGTTAATCTCACTCTTAGCAGTCTTATTTTTTAATTTTTTTAATATTTCCATAAAGCATCACAAAACGTAAAGGTGAAAGCTAAGTACAAGATAAAAATTAGCGCTCTGAAAGTTTTTGTTAAAAATAACAAGGTAATTTGTTCACTTAAATCTAAATAACTTCACTTCTCTCAATCTGTAGAAGGAATTATCCTCGCGTAAGCTATCTAAACGTCATGAAATTGTCTTTCGTCACCTGTAAAGTTATGACCTCCATTGTTTTATTTTCAAATTACATCTTTTTGGCACAGAAGCTAAGCTAAGTTAAGCTTGATTCAAAATATTTTAAACAATTTCTGATTCTTAAAATAAGTTTTGAAAAAAAAAAATGATTTTTAAAATGTGAGATATATATATATATATATATATATATATATATAAAATGGAAAAGGGTTGCCATGATTATTTGCCAATTTTGATGCCTCAAAAAAAAAAAAAACCAAAATACTTTGATCTTTCCTCTTAATAATAACATGAACATTTAAACGAAGAAACTTTGTTTTCGTCAAGTTTGGCTTTTCATCATGCTATGATCTTTTTTAGCAATCTCATGGAGTTACCTATGTTAAATGCAGATTTTTGAATTTTTAAATCACCAATTTTTCTTTTTTCTGAATCAAAAAAAAAAAAATTGAAACCAAGACATTCAATTAGAAGCTCTGAATGTCTTATGAATAAAGACAATATTGTCTGAAGGTTTTTTCCTTTTGAAAAATTTTTACATTTGTCTTCATTTTTACAATTTTAAATTGAATAATTTAAGCTTTTAAAGTTAATTCAATGTCAATTCTTTGGAAATACTAAGTAAAAACTCTTGTAAAGCTTATTACAATCTGGTGACCCCTCTCCCCTGAATATTTTAAGCGAATTCCTATTTGTTTTTATGCGATTACATGTAGAATTTCTGAAGTATGAATGTATAAACCAATAAATTTATCATTAAAAGGTCATGTGTTTTAAAGTTGTCATCCCCTTATGGCGCAAAAAAAAAAAATCCATTTGCTCTGATATAGGTACCTCCAATAATTTGCTTAAAAAAAAAACTGTATAGAATGATAAAAGGCACCAAAAACGAAGTTAACATCTTAATATTTATTAAGAGGAAAGTTTGTTTTTTCCTAACATTTTTTTTTGTCAATTTTGTACAGACTTGTGGTAATGGACATTTTTTTAGTGTATTGTAGCAGTTTCCAGTGTAAAACATGAATTTGGAAATTCATGCAAAAATCAAATAATTCTGATTTTAATGAAGCTTTCAGGACTTGTTAAAAAAAAAAAAATTTAGTATGGTGTATTGTTAAAATGTCATGTTTCAAGGCTCTTTTTTCCCCCTTAGAGAAAACTCCTTGGCATAAAGGTTTTTGGCTGCAGGCATTACTTTTATTCGACTTCAGTGTTTCATTGTCCCTATGTTTCAACAAGATTCTTTTTAAATCTTGAAGGGATGATTTCTAAAGTTGTGTGTGCATGGTTTTTTTTTTTTTTTTTTTTTTTTTCATTTCATGCAAAATTTTTAATTTTGCAATGTATTCATCTTAATTTATATATTGTGTATGCTTTTCATAGTGTGCCATACATAATTTCTTTTAATTTTTGTAACTTTAGTTTTTCTTGAGTTAACTAACAATTCATAACCATCAAAGTATAGCAATTAATAAAAATTATAAACTATTGCATTTAAAAATTTAATAACAGTTAATTTTTAATAACTGCGATATAATTAAAATATTATGTTATCAATTTAAATTGAGAATTTTATCAATTTAAACAATAACTGAGTGAGAATTTAATATAATTTTATCTCAGTTATTAAATTAAATGTAAAAACTTAATTTTATTAGGTACCTCCCATGAGATCACTAAAAAAGAGCATAGCATGATGAAAAAGTCGCCAAATTTGACAAACAATTTTATCTAAATGTTATTAAGAGGAAAGATCAAAGTATTTTTAGTATTTTAAATTTTTTTAATCATTCCTAGCATGTCCAAAATTTTTCGTTAATTTTTTTGTCAGCAAAACTGACTGATATATAATCATTCATGGCATATATATATATATATATATATATATATATAAATAAAATGGAAATCTTAGTTTTAAATTCTTTTAAAAAAACAATTTTTTTCCAAACTTATTTTAAGAAAATCAAATATTTTGAACCAAGCTTAACTTAGCTTCTGTACTGAAAAGATGTCATTTGAAAATAAAACCACAATAAGCTGGTCATAACCTTTAGCTTCACTTGACAGGTGTTGAGTGACATATTGACAGATTACATAATTTGTTCTACGGAAGGAGAAAGGTGAACTTATTTAGACTTAAGTGAACAAATTTACTTTTTTTTTTTTTTTTTTTTTTTTTTTTTGTACTTAGCTTTCACCCTGCCGTTTTGCGATGCTTTATGGAAAATACATTATGAAGAAATTGAAATAAGACATAAGAGATTAAATTTTAAAAGAAAGGTATCTAATTTATAGGTACCTTTCTTAGGAAACTTTATCAGAAGTGTACATAAAATATTGTAATTTTATGTACATTTATTACATTTTACTGTTATTTGTATTTCCAGTCATTTTATTAATTTTTTTCATTTATGGAAAAATGTCATAACTGAGGTTAATATAAAAATAGTATCATATAAATTTGATACTGATACTTGTAGGTACTCTTCTCAGTTGATATCGAAAAATCAAATTAACTTCTCATGTTTCGCAAAAGTAAAGGCCTTAACAGTGGAGAACAATGCTTAACTCAAATAATACAACTTAATTATATTCTGGTTGGTGTTCTGTACTTTATAATTACAGCCTGATTATAAACACAAAATAACACTTATTTACTGCGGATCTTCTGATTAGTCAAAATGATACAATTTACAACGTGCTAAAATGTTTTAAAAAAAAAAAAAAAAAAAATCCTCTCCAAAGGACACTTTGGAAAGCAGATGCAGCTTTTAACTAATTTTATATTTTAACAACTTAAATTTAAAAATCTATGGGTCATTCCATGTCAATTCGCCAGAGCATTACACCCACCAACTCCAAATTACTTGAAATTGGGCACAAATGTTACCCTTCATGAGTTAGGAAAGTGTGCCAAATTATTTTGTGCTAGACTTTATTGTTCCAATTTTAAGTGGCAGGCTATAATTTTTCAATTTTGCCTCTAAATTGAGGCTAAGCAATGTCACTAAATTTCAGGGTTTTTTTTTTAAATTAAAGAAAAACCTCCATACTGTCAATATTTCTGAAATTTGATGTGTAGAATCCAAATATTTAACTATTTTAAGCCTACACTTGGTAGAAAACTTTTTCTTTACTCACCGAAATACATGACTGCAAAATCAACAACTTTTCACCTATGTAGCATACGGTCAATTTATTGAAAATACGTCCTCTTTAATTATCATGTTTTTTTGCTTAACATCTTTAAGAAAATTTTTTCTGCAATGTGTAGACCAAAGTAGCTAAGTCATTAAACATTGACTATGAGCTGTCGAATGATGAGGCTTTAAAAATCAAAAAGATTTTAGATAAAGCCAAGTGCTTTAATAAAATGATAGAGCTTCTTGTAGCAAAAATGAAGACTGGAATCAACTAAAATCAAAATACAGATCTTGTCACTTGCCCCTACCAACTGGTCACACAAGTCATGAATGTGTTTGGTGTTTCAGAACACATTGTATGCAAGGCTTGCAAATTGTTTGGAAAGAGGTATTTTAGCTGTACCAGAACCATAAAGGGGCAAGTCTTTGCCTGCTGATATTGCACAGTTAGTGGAAGCATTTTACCAAGATAATGAATATACTTGACTGATGCCAGGCAGGAAAGACTACGTTAGTATTAAACATAATATTCATCAGCAGAAGACTCGTCTTTGGCAACCTAAATGAGCTCTTCAGAGCATTCAAGGAACAGAACCCAACAGTACCTTTGGGATTTTCAAAATTTTGTAGTCTAAGTCCTTGCTGGTACGCATGTTGTATGCGTATGCACTATCCACCAAAATATGAAATTACTGGAACCACTGAATGTATCAAAGATCTCTGGAAATATATTGTCTGTAATACCAGCAACAGTGTAGGATTCATAGGTGCCCAAATTGTCCTAAATAATCAGGGCAGCTTGAAAAATTTCTTTGACACCATAGAAGTATATATTGATAATGCTGAATCAAGAGTTCTCTCAATGGACAATAACTGACTGATCAACTTTGACAACACAACGAATCCGGTAAAGCTTACATTGACTTAGTAGTTTTGCAACTGAATAAATTAGCACCTCATTCTTACTTGGCTAAATAACGATCAAGGTACTTAAAGCAAAGAGATTAGTGATAGTGAAATTTTGTTCCTGGGAGATTTTACCAAGAACTACAAACTTATAGTCCAAGATGAGATCCAGAGTTATCATTGGAATACTTCACAATGTACTTTACATCCAGTGGTACTCTACTTTAAACCTGAAAATGCAATGCAGAATGTTTCTGCATTATGTTGAGTGACAACTTGCATGATGTAGCATTTGTTTATAGTACAGAAAACAATGATTGAGGTAATCAAAGCTACCTTGTCAAACATAAAAAATATTGAATTTTACTGATGGTTGTGCAGAGCAATAAAAGAACTATAAGAACTTTGCCAATTTGTGAAACCATCAGAAAGATTTTGGGCTCAATGCAAAATGGAATTTCTTTGCAATAAGTCATGGTAAACAACCATGTGATAGCATATGTGGGACAGTGAAAAAGAGTGTCAAAAGAGTCTCTGAAGACCAACTACCAAACAAATTCTTTCCACAGAATCTGTTTAAATATTGTAAATCTGCAATTGAAGGTATCAAATTAATTCTGGTTGAAAAGGAAGAATTTAAGTGGTGAGTCTCACCATGATTCAAAAATGCATCCACAATCCCAGGAACAAGTTTTCATCAATTTATTCCTCTCCCCAGAGATAAGTTATGAAACGATGTAGTGAAGATGAAAACTATGACCTAATATATGACTTATCTATTGGGGCTGAAGGAAACCAGTAAATTTGTTTCAGGATATGTTTGTTGCAAGTGCAACAATAAAATTTGGATTGGCATGGTCCTGGAAATTGATATGGAGAATAAGGACTTGCTGATTAAGTTCATGCACCCAGCTCTTCCATCACTTTCATTTTACTGGAAAGATTTTAAGGATATGTTTCATACCATTAATGAATATTCTGTGCACTGTTGATTTTCCTACAACAGCAAATGGTAGTTTATCATTTGTCCAAGATGGATGAATTATCTTTGCAAAAAATTATATACAAAACAATTTAGTCTATATGCACAACAAAATTTAGTGCATAGTGTAGTTTAAAATATCTTTTAAAGACTCTATATTCATTTTTATGATTTTCTCCTGAATGAAACAAAATTCAAATGTTTCATGAAAATAATTTCGAAAAATTATTTAAAAAAAAAAAAAAAAAAAAAAAAATTTAAAAGCAATGAAATCCTTTCCTTTAACTATATAAATATAAGTGCAAACTGAAAATATTTTTAAAGATTCACATTTATCTTATGACTTTTTTGAGAATGAAAAAGATGAAATGTTTTGTTTCATGAAGATAATTTACCAAAATAAAATTAAAAGAAACATTTTATGCTATAAGTAATGTTTCAAATCAGTTTTAAGTTTAAATTTGATAATTTCTTAACGTTTCCAAAATATTTTATTTTTGCAAGATTTTTAATTGAAACTTTCTTAATTCATTTTAAACCTTATGTCCGAATTAATGGAAATACAATTTATTAAAGCTCCCCCTCCCCATTTGTGAAATGGCAAGGTCTTATATTTATACTGTATTAATAACACTAGTTTGTATTTTTAGTACATGAAATGGCTACAGATGAAAGTAATTATCAATTCAACAAGCATTAAAATTATTTTAGTGATTGTCTGTATAAGAATACTTGATGTTGTTTACTTGGGTACCTTCATGAGATTGCTTAAAAATGTTCAGTATGATGAAAAAGATGCCAAACTTGACAGAAAAAAAATTTTATCTTCTAAATGTTAAGTAGAAAGACCAACATATTTAAATTCTCCTTTTTAGAACATTCTAAATTTTTTTTTCTTGCAAAAATAGAATTGTTGGATGTTAATGAAACTTTTAGAAACTCATCACAAATGATGGAAATTTTTTTTTTTTTTTTTTTTTTTTTTTGTCATGGCAAAAATATTTTAATTTATAACCCCCCCCCCCAAAAAAAAAACTAATTTTATAAAAAACTCTAGAAATTCAATAGCATTCAGTTTAGTGATGATATTAGTTCAAAGCACAAGGCTTTGACCCCACTCCCCCCACACACACAAACACACCTGAAAATCAATTCTGAATTGTAACCTACAAAACTCTATAAAACAGATTTCAAATGCTCTTATTTGCTTTTAGTTGTTATGAATATGGACAATATCTTCTGAAAGCAACTTTTTTTTTAATGAAAAATGACTTAATACAATTTGTTTCTTTAATCATTTTTAGATTTCTACATTTAAGTTAACTAATTATAAATTAGTTGAAAGCCACATTCAATATCGTAAATGTCCTAATGAGATAGATCATATTTTTTACAGCATTGTAAATTGTATCGCTTTGACCAATCAGAAGACCAGCAGTAATTAAGTGTAATTTTGTGTTTATAATACGGCTGTAATTATAAAGTATGGAAGACCAGCAACAATATAATTAAGTTGTGTTATTTGAGTTAAGCATTCTCTGCTGTTAAGGCCTTTATTTTTGCGAAACACTTGGAAGTTAATTTGACTTTTTTTTTCTTTTTTTTTTTTTTTTTTTTTTTTCAATTTCTGCTGAGAAGGGAACCTACGAGTATTTATATCATCATATGAAATTTATATGATCTTTTTATATTAATACTGGTTGACATTTTTCAATAAATGAAATATCAAAACTAATAAAATGAATGGAAATACAAATAACACAGTAAAATGTAATAAATGTGTAAACTGTCGATATGATGAAATCACCTGTCAAGTGACGCAAATTGTTATGACTTGCTTTGTTTTATTTTTAAACTACTTTTTGGCACAGAAATTAAGTAATGCATGTTTCAAAATATTTTAAACATAATTTCTAATTTTCTTAAAATGAGTTATGAAAAATTGAAAAAATATACCCAAAAAATAATTTGATCTTTCCTCTTAGATGATGATTTCGTTTCTGTCAAGCTTGCCATCTTTTTTTCATCATACTGTGTACCCCCACCCCCGTTCCATGTTAATAAAACAAAACTTGCATTCCTAAAATTAATTTATGGTAGGTACCTCCACTTTTTCACAGAAAAACAGCATAGCGTAATAAAAAAAATGCCACAAACTTAACGAAAATAAAGTTATCGTCAAAATGCTTGTTATTAAGACGAAAGACCAAAGTATTTTTTAATTATTTTTTGAAATTTTTTAATATTTTCTAAGACGCTCAAAATTTTGGTTAAAATCTTTTTTACATCATCGTGGTGCTGTTAAAATAACTTTTTTTTTTTTTTTTTTTTTGCACTTTTTTTTTTCTCCTGTTGAAAACACATTGATTTGGAAATTCTTGTAAAATTAAAGTAATTGTCTGATT
Source organism: Acanthosepion lycidas (assembly GCA_963932145.1). Classification (NCBI taxonomy): domain Eukaryota; kingdom Metazoa; phylum Mollusca; class Cephalopoda; order Sepiida; family Sepiidae; genus Acanthosepion; species Acanthosepion lycidas. The sequence continues at coordinate 32,852,598 of OZ010582.1, read as the reverse complement.
TTAATGACATTTTTGGGACTTATTCACAAATGAATGAAATTATTTTTGAAATATTTCTTTTTAGTAAATTTTAGTAAAAAAAATATTTTTTTTAAATGTTACACCCCACTTATTGTCCTGAAATTTTGTTCAAAACCTTTTTATTTCCTTACAATTTTTTTTTTTTTTTTTTTTTTTTTGTTTAAAGTCATTAGAGATGGTAAGTCACCTTTTTTTTTTTTTTTTTTTTTTTTTTTTCAAATTTGTGCTAACTTAAAATCAGCTCTGACTTGAAAAATAATCAATCCAATAAAACTATATTACTTAATTAGAAAAGCTTTTAATTGCTTTTGTAAATAAGTAATATTAAGGTCATTATTGCCTGAAGAAATAAATTTTTTTTCTGATGAATAATTAAATTTTACGAGAGTTTTATTTGTTTTAACATTTTAATTATAATAATTTATAATAGTTTAAAAATCGTGCAAAACTCTGTATTAGGCTATTTCCTTGTGATAATTAGTAATTAAGTAGAAACAAAATTTGAGTTCAAAATTGCAAAGTTTAATAAACTTAGTGGTGCTAATTTTTTTCAAAATTTTTTGTTGTATTTTTTTTTTTTTTTTTTTTTTTTTTTTTTACTTAATACGTTACTTATTTCCATGTACGGTAGACTGAAATTACCATTATTATAGAGTTTTGTCCCTTTATTCTAATAAACATAACAGTAAAACTAATGTGTTCACTCAGATTTCTAGTAATTTTCATTTTATGGTCATCCGTAGTAGCTGTCATCACTCGTCAATCAACACATAGATCAAATATTGGATCAAAATTATGCTACCAATCGTTAATAATTCGTTGTATATTACTTCTTTATGCTATAATTAAGTAATATTTTTTTAAAATCAGATTAATTTAACATTAAATTTTCTAATTTTACTAAAATAATGTCAGAAATATTTTTAAAATCGATAAATTTTTAAAATCGATAAATTTCTTTACAAATTTCTTAAGAAAATGGCAGTTTTTAAGAAAATTTAAAAATTTGAAATTAAATTTGACATTCCAATGTATATAGTTTCTATCTGAAATACACCAGAATTGTTTACTTAATGGAAATAATAAATTTAATGATTAAACTTTCAATTAAAGCTAAAATGAAATCTTCAAGCATGTTTTTTCATTTTAAAAAATGCATTTTAAACTTGGGTATCAAATTTATGCCGAAAAAGTTGAGGTACCTAATTTATGGTATAAATTTTAATGATTCACTGTAAAAATTGAATCTTATCAATGTTGTGTGAATGCATGGAAAAATAACTTCAATTACTCTTTAACTTGCATTCACACCTAAGCCTTCGTTGCTATTTAGTGTTAGCATATTAGCATTGGTTGCAAAATATCTTATACCAACTACATTATAAATACAGATTTGGTCAGAGTAACTTTCAGTTGCCTCTACAATTTTTTTACAAAATCAGTTTTTTCTTTTCAGATTTGCATTGTTAAAAATGTATCTGTCATCAGCACATGACTCGCTGCTCTCTGACCATATCCAGATTCGTGGGCAGTCAATATCCAGAGGCGATAGCGGGCCAGACTCGAATGCCCACCAGTTCAATGTAAATTGCGATAATCAAAATGTAAAAGATTCCTTTGCTTCTGAGCCTCTGTCCTTAAATTTGCCTATTTGTTACCAGCAAGGAGGGGAAACTTACTATGTATCAAGACAATGGCAAAGCCAGACAGATCTTCCTGTAAGAGATTTACAACATACAACTTTAACTAACAGGTAAGTTATCCTTAAGAAACTTTCAGATTAACTGAAAGTCTTACAAAATCCTATTTAATTAACAAAAACTATATTAGATGAAATAGTATTTAGGCTTACTCTTGAATATTTTTAGATAGGTACCACCACAGAAAATGCACTGCCAGCAGTTTAAAACAAATTTTTAAAAATGAAATCTTAAAGCTTTTATTTTAGTTTTAACTTCATGCTAATAGATTAAACTTAATCAAAATTAACTTAAATTGACTGGAAGGATTTTTGAGGAATATTAGATTTAAAGTTTAATTAATCTGATATTAAGTAAATCTTTGCTTAAGTTACAGAAAAAATAGGACTGAGGAATTCCTCAGTAATCTTAAAAATTTTTAAATTCTCCGTAATCTAATTTTATTAAATTTTGGATACTTTCTGGCTTTAAATTTACTATAATTATCACCTATGATCTTGTGTATGATCTGTATTGACAAAAGATTGAAACTAAAAAAAAATATATTTTAAAAATATTCTTTGATTTGTACTAAGTTTTTATTTAAATACTATATTAATCTTATGATTTAGTAAATATAGATTTTTTTATTTTTTTTTTATTCTTATAATAATAATAATAATGAAGCAGATATGAGCCAACAGGAAACACATCAGTGGCTGAGGAGCACCAGGTTGAAAGCTGAAACTTTGCAGCTCAGGACTGTCAAATAGATCCTATCCCTGTCACATAATTAAGGATGGAACTAACCTAAAATGCTCAACTGAAAAAGAAAAAAAAGTTGAAACTGTTGATATTATCCTAGGATGTCTGGAACTAGCAAAAAATGAATATACCCACAAGCATAACATGTGCGCTGGAAGATATGCAAGAAGCACAAAATCAAAACCACTGAGATATGGTATGACCAACTAGGTACAGTTACACAAACTAATTATGTAACCATCCTCTGGAACATGCCAATTCAAACTGACGGGGGAAATAAAAGCCAACAGATCCAATATAAAACAGGAAATTTTGGAAGTGTATGTTTATTGACATAGCAGTACTATCTGAGAATAAAACCTCCATAAAAATTGAGAAATTGTCCAAATACAAGGACCTGGGGATTGAGATTAAAAGGATGTGGGGAATGAAGACTGAGATTCCAATAAAGTGTAATTGGAGCTCTAGGCCTCATGAGAAAAGGAATGGACAATTTTACTAACAATGTCCCAGGTAGAATCAACATACAAGTTGCCCAGATGATTGCTCTACTGGGAACATCCCATATACTAAGAAAAGTGATATCGATTAAATGACCCTTCTCCTGTAGGGCCTAAGAATCTAGTTTAAACCCAGCTCTACAGGATACAAAGCAGGAAACATAATGTACACAAATGATGAGCATATCATTTAAGAGTGAAATTACAGAATTTTAAGATTTTAAAAAAGAAAACAGCTCTTGTAAAAAAAAAAAAAAAAAAAAAAAAAAATTCATTATTCATCAAATTTTTTAAAGATGATATTCATCTTATTTATAAAAGCAATTAAAAGCTTTTCTAATTAATGTCAGTTTTTTTGATTCAGCAGATTTTCAGTAAATGGTGCCTCTGTTTGACATTAAAAAATTGATTTAAATTCTCCAAGAAGTCCTCTGCTTTAATAAATATGAAGCGGGTATAATTTAAATTTTTTGAAATTACATTTTTTTTCTTCTACAGAAGATATCTGTAATTCTTTCTTGAGGAATAGCATGTGTGCGTGTTGTATAAACATATCCAGTAATTGTGAATTTAGGAAAATATTCTTTGTAATATTTTACTGAATTTTAGGTACATTGACTTTAAGTTTAATATAGTTACCACTCTTATTTTCTGATGTCGTGTATGGATGTCTGTATTTAAAAATTTGGCATGTTTACAAACAAAAAAAATGAAAAATTCTACTTGTAAATATTGGGGTTCACTGAATCATAATCTTTTCCATTTATTAGTAAATAGTTTTTACTTAATGTCACCTAACCACTGCAAAGACAGTTTTAAGATTTAAAACAAATGATAATTAAAATTTAAAAATAATCTTTTAGAAATTCATTTAATGAAAAAAGAATCTTGATTGTCCATAAAATCTTGATTTAAACAGTTAAAAACTTTTCTAATTAAGCTCTTAGTCTATTCATGATTCAGTTGATTTTCGGTAATGGGGGTAGGGGCTGTTGTCAAAAAGAAATTGACAATTTAAGTTCTCAGGAATTCTGCTTTTTACTAATATAAACATTAAGCCCTGCAAAATTTAATTTTTCAATTTCATAAAATTAAATAAGTAGAGGGTAACATGTATAAATAAAAATTTAAAAACTAAAGTTTCTAAAATTTCATTTGTAAATAAGTCCTAAAAGTTTCATTAAAATCCACCAAATTTGATTTTTTACAAGAATTTCCACATTAATCTTTTTCATTACAAAGATGCTAAAATAGGTACCTCACTAATTCAGTATATATTATCGATAACTATGGTTTAAAATGAATTTTTAAAAATGAAAAAGCATTCTAGACTTCATTTTAGCTTTAACTGAAAGCTAAATGATTAAATTCCTGAAGGCAAAATATTTTTGTGTATTTTAAATAGAAATTATATAGATCAGAATCTCAACTTTTTGGCAGATTTAAGAAAATTTTAAGTGGCTATTTTCTTAATTTTAAGAAATTTGTAAACAAAATTATTGGTTCTAAAAATCTTCCAAAAATAAAATATTTGACATTTTATTTGAGTAAAATTAGCAAACTTAATTTAATCTGATTTGAAATAAACATTACTTACTTATAGCATATGTAAGCACTTAACGACAGGTCATGTTTTTCTTTCATCTTATTGATGTATCAATAAGCCCCAAGGTGATATGGGCTAGTATGGATGACCAGAATTGATATAAATTTACAAAATCTAAGTGAATGCATATTTTTGTCTTTAACTACCTAGTAATTTTTATGCAACACTTTCAGGAATTATCTATTTAAACTTTTTATGTTTAAAGATGTTTTGACAAAATAAAATTTAAAATACTATAAAATTTTAAAATTTAATAACAGATGAAATTAAAGATAAGCAAGAAAATTAACATTGGAATTTTTTTTTTTTTTTTTTTTTTTTTTTTTTTTTTTTTTAGAATTAAAATATTTAATCATTTAATAGTTAATTAACATAGCTGAAAAACATTTTTCTATTCTTCAATCCGTGTGTGACCTTTTTATAATAATGCCATCTTTATGCTACCATAGATGAAACCATTTTCAAGTAAATAAAAAAAAAAAAAAAAAAATTTTATAAAAATAAAACTACATTAAAGTTTTCAATTTTAGATTAGTACATTTTTTCCACTTAATTGCAATATCACATACAAGACATGCAGTAATACAGAATTTTAAATGATTTTTTTAAACTATTAAAATTTAATGAATTCTTATAAAAATTCGTTTTTCATAGAAAAAATTTTATTTCTTCAAACAATAGTGTACTTAATATAATTTATTTACAAAAGCAATTAAGATTTTCTAATTGTCATAGTTTGATTACATTTTTGTTTTATCATTTGGAGCAGATTTTCAGTTTTTGCAAAAGAAAATTGGAGCATTAACATCCTTCAGTCTTACTTTAACTAAAAGTTTGGACATAAAATTTAATTTCTCAGTTTCATGAAATTAGGCGGTGTTATGGGGCAACATGAAAGAAAATTCATTCATTTAACAAGTCTTGAAAGTTTCATTAAAATCTGACTATTTTTGCAAGAATTTCCAAATCAGTGTTTTTCACTGGAAATAAGCGCAAAAAACTAAGTGTAATAATTACATCAACTGCTGCTGTAAACAAAACGAGATTTTGAACCAAAATTTTGAATGTGCTAGAAAGGATTAAAAAAATTTCAAATGTCTTTCCGCTAATAAAACATTGACGATAAAACTTTTTTATTCTTTTGTCACATTTCAGAGCTGATGTCTTTCCTTTTAATATCATTTGCAGATACTTTTTTCCTCCTCCAAATGATTAACATACAGTGGGCTATAAGTTTTTAGCCACCCTTGATTACAATTTTGGCTTGTTTCTGGACTCTTTTTGTTCAGACAATACTGTGTTAGTATCAAGCTAATCTCATCTATGTACAATAGTTGTATCTTGCAATGAAAGTTCATGGAAGTAAGGAAATTAGTGAATTTCAATAAGGACAAATAATAGGATGGCATCACTTTGGCAAGTCAAGTAGAGAAATTGCTAGGTTTTTCCAGGTTAATCATCAGTTAATATTGTCAAGAAATTTAATGAAGGCCATTGTCATGTGGAACAACGTTCAGGAAGACCAAGTATCGTGTCTGAGCAACCGAAAAGAGTACTAAATAGGGAATCATCAGAAACAGATGTCAAAGATATTGCCAACAGCATGGAAATGTTGCCATATGCGGAGAGACTCTGAAAGGTAAGCTATCAAAGAGTTGCAAGAAAGCTCTTGATTTCAGCTTAACAAGAACCTTCGTATGGACTGGGCTTGAATTTGAGAGCAAAGCTTATGAATTTTGGCAGTCTGTAATTTGGTCAGATGAAAGTAAATTCTGCCAATATTCTAATTCAAGATAGGTTTGTTTGGAGAAATCGGAATGAGACTTGGAACACGATGTCTTCAGGTGACCGTGAAACATGGAGGGATTGGAGTAATGGTGTTGGGTGCTATCTGGTTTGGAGGGAAATCTGAGCTGATTCTTGTTGAGAGGTTGAATTGGCCAAAATGCTGTCGAATATTAGACAAAGGACTACTCCCACTATTTGAAACCAATCAGATTGACAAGAATGTCTACCTTTTTAGAGATGGAGTGGCATGCCATACGAGCAAAGTAGCAAAGGCCTTGAAGGATTAGTCACTACCATGGGTAACCCAAAATCATGACATTAATCGGATAGAGCACATTTGGGAGAAGACTTCAAGAGCATGCAGCCAAAATTGTGTCAGTAGCAACCTTTAAAGAAACATTGCTAAAAGAGAGGCAAAATATGGCTCTGACGATTGTTGATAACTTTATCAAATCCATGAAAAATCGATTACAAGCACTGAAACTAGCAAATGGAGGACCTACTCCATACTAGTACCAAATACTGTTTGTTGAATAGGGATTACATAATTAAATTTTGAAAATTTTTTCCCTGGCTAAAATTTTTTCTTAGGCCACTGTACATCATTCTTGAAGATTTGCACTGCTGTATTAGGGGTTTGGGTATTATTTTTAATGGGCCACCCGACAATGAATCGTGTATAAGCCTTTTGGTATCTTCTTTCAGGTTTCCTACCAAAATGTCTTGTTCTTTCAACTGCTGCTTGACAATGTTTTTCAGTAACTTCCACGGATTTGTGTATTCTACTTTACCTTTTTTTAAAATTTCATAGAAATATCTATTCAACAGGGTCTACTTCTGCAATTAAGCTTTAGGAACTCTTTTCTTGGGTGATCTCGGTAGTAATCTTTTATATTCAGCAAAAATTTGGTCACATTGTACAGTATGCAATTTGTGGCTTTGTCCACATACATCCCTTGTGGGGTGGGGGTGCTGTTAAATATAACAGTATGCCATTTCGCATTCAGAAGCAGCTGAAGGAGCAATTCAAATTTTAATATGGCACTCCATTGTCACTAATCATGAACAAAGGATGAAGAGAGCTTAAATATCTTACTGCTGCAGTATTTATTGGACATTTTTCTTGCAGATTTTTTTGCTGTTTTAGAAGGGAAGTTTAGATATTCTTTCCTGAACTGCATGCCCAGCAGTTGGTTGCCAGGAAGATTCTCAGGATTTGATAACAGCATCTTTGGTGCAAAGACAATGTCAACCTCTTTTAATGGTACATGAAGCTCTTTGTTCAGCACATTAATTTAGCTCCTGAAAATCTTCAAAGGAGGATCTAAATAGCCTTACCATATAGATTTAAAAAATAAAATAAAATTTTACAAATAGGGGGTTGCTGACAGCATTTTTTTTTTTTTTTTTTTTTTTTTTTTTTACAATGACACTGTTGGTTCAACCTTGCAGAAATTTTGTAGTGTTTCATAAATTTCTGTATAGATGGCCAGCTCTGCCACTGGTAAATCTTCTAACAACCTGTGGCCACAATTTGAAGGGGAACTTTGAGGTTTTTGTAATTTCGATGAAATCATCCCGCTTAGCTGGTGTATCATGAAAAATCTGCCAAAGGCTTTCATTGATCTTTCATCCTGTCTCCTCCTTGTCTGTTGGAAACGCCCATGAACTGTATAGACCACAGCTCCCAAGGTCTACTAATCTTTTGAGCATTCAGGAAAATTTTGTTGGCATTAAATAACCCATTGAGGTTGATATGCTGTAAAACCAAACCTTCAAGCATTCGGGTCCTTACTTCTGACCTCAAATCTCAAACTTCCAGTTTACTTGTGGACCATCTCTAGATATTTGTAAGAGCTTGTTTGGATCATGTGAAGAAAGAATTCTTGCTTATCTCAACAAGCACCTTTGCTTGGGTATGTCCCATAAACTGAGTCCAGTTAATTAGAAAAATAAGACAGGGTCCTTTTTTTTTTTTTTTTTTTTAAACAAACATAACTTTTCCTCTGTCGAGTTTGGGGATTTTTCTCATGGTATTTATTTCTCTTAAGGCACCTATTTTAGATGTATTCAGCTTGACACAACTGCTTACCTTCTTGTAGGCATACTTAAACTTTGACATTGAAATTCATTTAAACTCAAGTTATTTTGAATGTAATTAAGCTTTGAATACAAATATTAGATAAACTGTCAACTATGATTTTTCCAGAAAAGTTATTCAAAATGCTGATTACAAGTTCTCAAGAACAGAAGAATTAAGTTTCGAAAATTCTCGATATCATAATTACGTGACTGACTCTGAAATAACAGTCTCAGCTGGGGATGGTGTTTCAGGTAGGTTTAAAACTTTTCTGCTTTTTTTTTTTTTTTTAATATGCTGTTAATGATTTTGTTGAATTAAAAATCAAAACCACATTTTATGCCCTCTCTGCATGCATTAATTTGGATCTAAAATCAACTGTTTGCCTCACTTGTTTAAAAAAAAAAAAAAAAAAAAAAAAAAAAAAAATCTGAACTTTTTTTACATTTCTATTTTCAGGCTTGAGAAAACCAGAGATAAATGTTAGACGTCTTCTTAAAGAAAATGTTAAACAATATGCCAAAGTAGTGAACGCTTTGCCCGCTGGAGGGGACTCTAATGACATTTCTAGTGCTATGTTTCGTCAGATGGCAGCTTCATGTGGCATACATGTTGAAGATCCCAGGTCTTTTCCTGAGAATTTCGAGGAGCAAAAAAATACTAAGACTTTAGACACTCTCCCAAATATTGAATCATCAGTTGTCCAAACTGAAAATCCTTTTGGAGATGGACTATCAAATTTGGATTCAAACATGCAATCATTGAAACTAGAGTATTCTGCTGTTGAGGTGTCTTCAAAAAAGCCTGAAGTGAACTTGTCCACTGCCTGGAATCCCAACTGGATGAATAGTAGCTTTTACTTGAACAAAACAGAACCTTATTCTCCCAGTTCCTACAGCTCTAAGAATGTTTCTGAAAATAGCATTAATCAAGATGAATCTTCTATCGGTTTTGAACCAGATACTGGAGAGAATGCTACAATGCTTGAGAACACTTCTGATGAAAATGGATCTGCAAACTCTTCAACTCAAAATCTTTGTTTCACTCCAATCAAAAAAGAATGGCCCAACAATTTCCACTTGGATTCTTCTCAAAGTTGTGATAGTCTACCAGTGAAAATGAGCACACCTTTGAAGTCATCTGGAATTGAAGCTAGGGATAGACTGACAGACATAATGAATGTTTCGACTCAAACCGACTTCATCTTCAGTCCTAGTTTAGATGCTCCCAAAAAGGAAACATTTAGCCAAGGAAACCAAGCAAGTGTGTTATTAAAGGATGCTTCAGTTAATACTTGGCAATTGTGCACTTGTTCAGATCCTGATTCAGCATCTCAGATTGGTTCTCCTCTTACCAGTACAGAAATTACAAAAGTTACTGATGACAGTGCATGGGTGAGTTCTTAAATCTTTGTCACTAGATTTCCTTATGCATAAAGATGGATCAATAAGATCATACATAACCTGATAGTTGTTAGCTGATCTGAAAACTTTCTATCTGTAATTTATAGAGAACTGTTGGGTAAAGTGCATTTCAACAAGATTATTGGAAAATATGTATATACTTTTATTTACTATTACAGTTGCTAATACACATTTTTGCCATTTAGCAAGTATGAAGTTTTCAGGAAGGCTTGTTCCCAAGCACCATTATATATTTGCCTACTTAAATGCAATGGTGCTAGGTATTAAGATAATGAATCTGTAATTATAATATTTGAAGTTTCTCTTCTAAAGCCTTTGCATTCTTCCTGAAATAGGTAAACTTCATTGCTTCATAATGCCACTTCAGTGTGTAGTATTTCTAACATTTATAGCTGTTACCTCTTAAATTTTACAATGGACTTTGTATTATCTGAAGTGCACTTCAGAAAATGCTACATTCACTGCTTCATAAACATTAAAAATAGGTATTTGCTTGACATCTGAAAATTTAATAACTTTCAATTTTCCTGAACTCTACAGTATTTTCTAACATAGTCCTTTTCTTTTCAGAGTCCACTTTCTGACACTGAAGAATTAAACAAACAACTGCTTGTTGATCAGAATTTGAATCCTGCTTCTTGTCTCACTGATAATTATTTCACTGAACAATATACTGGTGTTGCTCCTTCTACCATTTTGCCATCCTCTTTAAGAAACCAATATAGAGACAGCTTTTCAGAATATAAGCCCAACTTTCCTGATGTTTCTCCAGTGTTAAATACACCACCGCCTTCACCTGAATCTTTGAACTCGGATCTGCCTTTTTGGAGTAACTTCAGAAATTCCGACAACTTTTATTTTCCAGAACCAAATATTAATGAAATCAAATTGGATCTCAATCTTTACTGTCTTGTTTTGGATAAGCTGAGACACCTTTATCCTGGTTTAGCTAAGAGTCCTCATGAATTGCAACTGTTTGCCAAAAAACAAACTTTGGCTCTTCAGTTTCATAGATCTCAGCTGCACTATTCTTGCTCAGATGAGCCAAGAGCAATTACAAAAACTAATCCATTGCAGTTGCCTTCTCCAAAAGAGATAGATGGTAACAAATTTCTTCATAATCTGTCCACTACCCTTTCTTCAAATGATAGAGACATAGACTATCTCACTCCAGAAGAATCTCCTACAAGCACTAGTCAGCGTTCTGCAGATATGTCTGATCTACGTTATGTTCTCAGTCCAACATATCGCAAGTTTCAAGCACAGCCATTTTCGGCCAAATCTGAATGGAATTCTAAGCAGTTTCAAGACCTTACACCAAAGAATCCCCAGGTTGAATGGGGAATTGGTTTTAATCCTGCAGTAACAAAGCATGATCCTAAGGATACAGATAAATGTGATGAGCATCCTGCTATTGGTTCACCCAAAATGATTATGAAAAGAGTTGAAAAAGGAGGCTGGAATTCTACCATTCCTGTATCTGTTAACAGTAAGTTAAATGATGCCCTGAGATACCATAAAACGAGTCTTTAACCATTAAATTGACTTAAAAGCAATAACTCACCGTATCTTAAACAATTCAAGTTTGGTAAATTGGTTTCTGATCTATTAAGTGCATTTTGTTTAAGCTCCCCCACCCCAAACAAAAAAAAAACGTATTGCTCAACATTTTTAACTGTAAAATTTTAAAACCAATTCTTTCTACTGTAGCTAAAACTTCCAGCTTGAAATATCAAACTCCTAGCCCAGAAGATTGTTTACCCGTTGGCTCAAATGAATTTCAGACTAATAATTGGCAACAGGTAAGTATGTCGTGTTTTTTCTAAAATCTTCAACTTTAATTTAAAGAATGGGCAGTAAATTGTAATAGTTTATATTTTGCTATGTTCAAAAATGATGCTACAATTATTCTCAACTAACATGTTAAATGTTTCTCAGCCCCTTTACCTGACACTTATGGGGAAATTCTCAAATTCAAAAGGATTTTCTGACATCCTAAACACACTTAAACTGAGGAAATTTTGTTGATTTAACCTTCCTTGCTAAATGCATTCAAATATAAATGTAGATTGCATCAAGTTTGTAAGATGACTAGTTAGTCTTGTTGATATCAGTAAGTCATATTGCATTATTTGTATGTAATGAATGCTGTATCTGTACTCTTTATTCCAGGTGTAAAGATAAGATTGGCTACTTGAACTTCTGTGTGTGTGTGATGTTAGTATGTAGAACTGATATCCTTCTTTTATAAAGGACTATAATACCTGTGATGCTCGATACTTTTTTTTTTTTTTTTTTTTTTTTTTTTTACTGTCACTACTAACACAATCTAATTAAGGTGGCTTTTCTTTTTAAGATTATCAAAAAGAAGAAAAGACTTCAGTTTGCTGCAGAACAAAACAAGCAAGCTCTGCCAGCTAAAATTGATGCCAATACAAGGAAAGGGAACTATGAAAGACTTGTTCAAGTTATACTGGAAAGACTTCCAAATACCGACAGGCAAGAATACTTTAAAATTCTAGTTGAAATGATGCATAATTTCATTTGAGAAAGTGTTAAGTTTGACCCTTCCCCCCACCCCACCAACTTCAACATTTGAGATTATTGCAGTACGTCTCTCAGCATAATCTGTAATTCCATTCCTTCCACTTTAAGCGTTAACATTATCCCACAGGCATAAATTTTATTTACTAACAAAGTGAACATAAAATATTTAGATTCTTGAGGTTTTCTGTAAAAATTCTCTTTATTTGGCAGAACCAAGGTTGATGAACTGATTAGAGAAGTGAGACGCCGTAAAAATGGACTTGGAGGTTTGACAATGAGAGAGATTGTTCTTGAGGCAAAATCTATACAACATGAGAAGACTCGACTATATGTGACTACTCCAACAGTAAGTATAATTCCTATCTAAAGAATTTAATGGGATTTTGTATTTTAGGAAAGTTGGCTTTTTGCTTTAGTACTCATTCTGTGAGATTCTGACAATGTACAATTCCATGTTATATCCAAATAGCTTAATGAGTACATGTGTATGTACTCAAATTAGTAACTCGAATGTTTTTGTAATAGTGTACAAATCTACAGAACTTGCTGGTGAAGTAAGTTTCACTTGTCAATAGTCCTGGGTTCTCTACTAGTATTATTGCTGCATGATCTTTGGGATCATGCGGCAATAATAATCTTAAGCATAGGTGCTTAGTTCCTTTTTTGCTTATTGAAATGCCCTGACAGATTAAAATTAGGTACTTCCACAAAAAATACAATACTTAAAGTTTAAAATGGAAAATCTTGCTTCTATTTTAGTTTTAATTTCAAACCAATAGATCAAATTTAATATTCCCAATAAGCAAAATGCTTTGCTGTATTTCAAAAACTAACCTAAGTTAACTGGAAGGTACACCACCACCACATGGTTGTCTCTCAACGCAATGCTAAAAAATAAAATTCTATTTGAATCTGTCCTGAAAATTTAAGAATTTCCAAAACAATTCATTCTTAATGCCAAAATTACTCGTACTAATATTTGGCCCTTCTGACAATTTTTATCCAAAATTCAAATGTGCTAGAAAGGATTTAAAAAAAAAAAAAAAAAAAAAAAAAAAAAAAAAATCTTAATATTTTAATTTTTTTTTTTTTTTTTTTTCTCTCTCTCCAGAAATCTTTGGAGGTACCTAATTAAAATGATACTTTAGCAGTTTTCCCAGCATGGCATTCAGTTACTGGTCATGTCACTTTTTTTTTTCTTTTTTTTTTTAATCTTGAATGCATTAGTAGAAATGGTAAATTTAAAAAAAAAAAAAAAAAAAACTTGGTTGTTGGGGTAGAAATTTAATGTTGAACTCTCTTCATTCTTAGGTAGTTAAGAATGAAAATCAGTGTGCTCTTTGTGTTGAAGAGTTGAAGTTGAAACCCCAAAAACTCCTGGAATGTGGTCATAACTTTCATGAGGAGGTAAGATTGAAATATTTCATACATTATTTTCTTTAATATTACTTTGCGTGTGTAATTTTGCAGTTGAAATGTCTGATCTTTCTTTTCCTTTTTCTCCCACCCTAAGTGCATAATGGCCTGGGTATATCGTCACAAGAGATCCTGCCCAACTTGTGGACAACTGGTTTTGTTTCCTGAGGATTATCCCAAACTTGCTTAAGCTCTTGATTTTAAGCTATTTAAAATGGTAGGAAGCTTTCCATTCATATTAAAAGTGCTTTGTTAGTTCTTTAAAACTGTATTACTCCAGTTGAGTACGATTTGTAACAATCACCATAAATCACATGTTTACAAATGAAAGTTGCTCATCAAAGATGACTTGAGCTGAAATTTATGCAGGTCATTTAGATTTGTAAAATCCAAGCAATTTACTTTTGAATTTTTCGATTTTTGACTTCCTCTTTATCACTTGAGGTAGAATGCTTAGATTTTTCTCAGACCCTGTTAATTTGGAGATTAGACCTGAACTTTGTTCTGTTCTTGTCTCAACTCTTCAATGAAACTTCTATTTATTTCTCTCCTACCCTACCCTTAATTGGCTGTTACTTTTTTTCAGTTCTGGATCACCTTTACAGAATTTGGTTTATCAAAGAATTTGGTGTAACAACTTGGGATGATTTTTCTCCCCGCAGGTTCTCAAAATGCAGTTTGCTTGTTGCTTTCTTTGTTGCACCACAAGGCAGCATCACTTCTCTACAACCTGATTGCCTTTTCTGGTCTCCACTAAATTGTCTTGATCGTGTATTGTTTAACTTAGATTAAAATAGGTAACTTTTTGTCTTCTCCCCCTCCTAGCATTTGTAGCCAGATTACGGCTTTAGCTTTTGAATTTGAGCAGAAAATCAAGCATTGCTCATTTATCGAAAAATTTAGTTGCAATTTCCATGAACTTAAAACGTTGAAAGAGGTGGGGCTCTCGTTTATTTTGGTATTTTCTTTTTTCGTAACGATTTAACCCTCCGTTGAGACCTAGCTCCACTCGGGTGTACGCTAATTATTTTATCTGCACACAAGTAACTGATTTTGATCGTTCGCAGATGTCTGAGCATACGGACAACGTGATTTATGGTGATGTTCAATGAAGGCAAGGATTGCCTACGAAAATTCACAAAACTATGTAATCGATATAGTTGTCACTGTATTTAATAAATGGTTTCTTTCAATCTTTGTGTATGTGTTCTTTGCTCATGCAAAACTTGTAATATATGTAAGTTAAGAATACTTTTCAGAACCATGTTGAATTGATTTGCATTAATTTCACTTTTTATCATGATGCAACAAAGTGGGCACACCAATTAGCTTGCTATTATGATTTGTCATTTAAGCAGTCACCTCTTCATTAAAGTTTTCTATCCAACTATTTTAGTTGGAATATTCTACCTCTGTCATAAAGGTATGGTGCACTTTTCTTTATGTATCTGATTTCTAAAGGAGAGAATTTTTTTTTTTTTTTTTTTTTTTGAAAATAACCTTTACTCTAAATATGGTTTCAATATATTGGAGTACTATTTAGGCATAAATCTTTCCCTGCTCTGTATGCAAGGTCGACTTCATTTTTGTCAACCATTAGGGTTTGACTAAAGCATCTCTTTGCTATGACTATTTGACCTCCTTCACCCCACCCTGTGACTTTACTCAGTATGTACACTATACGAGTATATACTAGCCACCTGAAGTTGATCTGATAAATCAAACTGAACAAAAATTTGGAAGACTTCTCTGCTTGTCAGAAACATCTGGCATTATACAGAAAAGTTAGCACATGTTCATATTTCCTGATGAAACCCATATTTTCTGCTTCAGAAAGACTTTGGCCTGTTTTTTTTTGTTTTTTTTGTTTTGTTTTTTTATTATACTAAGCAAAAGGGCCCAGAAATAAAGTTAGTACTCATTTTATACTGAACATAATTTTTGCTAACTAGATTGTGTGCATAAATCATTCACAAGAACTTAAAATTGACATTCTTTGGTTTGTTTTATATTTGTTTAAATGTTATTTTTAATGATGCTCATATTTGAGTAGATGCTCTGTTTTTATTAAACAGTATATTTATTTCCCTCTAGTGGCCTGAATATTCAAGAAATCTTGTTAGAAAAGTATGCACCTCAGGCAGGATTTGAACTTGATCCCTAGGGGAAACAGTCATTAAGTCTGTGTCTTGGCCACATAGGACCTCTTGATCAAGCAAAGCCCAAATTGTGATTTTGAACAAACATCTGATTCTCAAATTTTTTTAAGGAATGTATTAAATCTGTTTTTTTAATGGATACTCATATTAGGTGCTCTGTTTTTATTTGTTAAACAATAAAATATATTAAATAAATGGAGCATCTGCTCAAATGAGTAACCATTAAAAATGTTTAAACAAAACAGATTTAATCTAATCCTAAACTATTCTTTATATATATACACACTTCATGGTTTTTTGGGTTTTTTTTTTTTTTTTTAATGTCCAGAAATTTAAACAAACTTTAGTCTAAGAAAAATAGTGGAAAAGTGATACTTGGACTTCTTTTAAGGAAATGGTTATTAAAGTGAGGTAGAAGTAAACTAATACCCTTTCCTTCACAAACTTTAATCAGTAATGCCTTTTGAATCTCAATTTAGATGGTACTTGCTGGACTCTGCCAGCATTTTATTAAGCCAAAATACAAGGTTTCTTGTTGTATTTTCCCCTAATCTCTGCAAACTTGTCCTTTGTGTGGCAGAATTAAACGCGCTTAATATTTCAGTTCCCCAGATACTTTTAAATTGGAAAAGCAATGAACAGATGCTAATGGAAGTAGTAGATTCTTTATCTGGTTCTAGAATTGAATTTGCACACGACCACTGGACAGGAAGAGGCTCTACCAACTGCAAAAAGATTCACAACCAAAGAGTTGAGAAATAAGCTTTATATCCATACAAAAATGGAAAATTGAGTATTTGTTCTGGAAAAGCCAAAATGACTATTTGAAGAGGAACAGAAAAAGTACTTTTGCAATAAGAGAATCTAAAAAAAAAAAAAAAAATCTCTTCTCACTTGTTTCCATGCCCTATCCCACTCTACTTTAAGCACTCTTGCTTTCCAGCAGCTTTTCCTTTTTCCTGTGTATACCCAAAAATTTTTTTCAGGTTTCCTTTTTCCCTTACTCCAGAACAAAAACAAAAAACAAATGAAATAATGGCCAAATATATCAGTTTTTGGCAGGCAACAGTAACACGATAACAATTTACAGAAATGTGATGAGGCAAACAATTATGGCACACAATATATACAAATCGTTACCATCAATACCATACAACTCTTCAATCAGTTATATAGGGTTTCAACCAAATAAGTCATCCAGTTCATTTCCAATTGAATTTGAAGACAATCCATTTTGAGCATTGATAGTACCTAAACTAGAAAATTGGTTCTGATTAGCTGTTCCTAAACCCATACCCAGGGGTGAAAAGTTAGTCCCTCCCCTGGGCTGGGTCCCCATCATAGGCATTTGCATGCTGTGTCCTATCATTGTATTCTGGCCTGCTCCCATCATGGAGCCTGTACCCATCATCCTCATACCACCAGCTCCTCCTAAAAGACCCATGTTTGTTGGGTTCATACCCATTCCTGGCATAGAAGAATTGGATGACTTCATTGCCATTTGGTTAAGTGATGGTTTTACTTGTGATGATGTTGGTGAAAGGAGCTTGTCGAAGGCTGAGAGGTCTACAGGTTTATTATTAATGGGGGCTGTCAGTGAATTGGTCCTCTGCATCATGGCACCTCCACCAATGCTGTTGCTTCCTATGCTACTAGGGGAGCTCATGAAGGCTGTATTAGCAGGGGGAGTGGGGTTCCATGAGGAATTGAGGGTGCTAGATCTCTGCAACTGGTTGAGGTTGTTGTTGAGTAAAGTTGATGTCAAGTCTTTGGGTTGGTGGCTGCTGCTGTTGCTACTGCTGCTTCCAGTGTTGTTGTTGACACTCCTTTCCTTCAATGAATTTGGGACCAATGGTGCCTGTTTTTTGTATAACTGTTGCTGTTCTTGTTCCCGTGCCAACCTCTGCTTCTCCTCAAGACTCAAGTTCACCTAAAAACAGGTAAGAACAATATTTTGTTAGAAATACTTTGTAAAGTACAGTCCCTGTCAAATGGTCAGTCAGATTGACTGTTTAAAAGCACAAGACTACAAAACCTCGTTTAAAATTGTTAGGTTTTGGGATCTGCATTTTGTATTGTTTTATTAGACTATACTTTCTTATATTTTCATTTGAATTTCTGCTTTTTCTATGACCTTCTTTATTTTAATTACTAAAATTTTTAACTTTTAAATCTAGAAGTCTGCTCCAGATTAAATTTTGTTTTCTCAATATTTAAAACTTTATGAAAAGTAGACTTATTCTAACATTTTTAATATCAAGTTGTGTAAATAGTTCATGCAATGCCTGCACCTCTATTAGTAATAGTTGTTCATGCATAACAAATAGAAAATTTGTATTTATGGAGTCCCATTGCAATTTATTGGCTTTACCAATAAAATGTTCAGGTTTGCTTTGCTTAAAGTTACCTTATTGAGCCTGTTTATTACAAGAACTAACCCTTGAAATTTCTCTTATGGGTTTGTGTGTGTAATATAAATTCTAAATGTGCTGGTTCAAAAAAATTTTACTAAAAAATGGATGGGAAAAGAAGCTTCCTACCTTGGCAGGTTGATTGAGTGGCC
Source organism: Acanthosepion lycidas (assembly GCA_963932145.1). Classification (NCBI taxonomy): domain Eukaryota; kingdom Metazoa; phylum Mollusca; class Cephalopoda; order Sepiida; family Sepiidae; genus Acanthosepion; species Acanthosepion lycidas. The sequence continues at coordinate 32,834,050 of OZ010582.1, read as the reverse complement.
GAATTTGGTTCATTTCAGATGGACTCTTCTCTAGAGAATTATCAAGGATCTGGCCTGTGTCAGTTTTGATTGAAGATGTCAGCAATCCTCCAAGGTTGAAACCAGAAAGGAACTTATCCATCTGCAGAGAATATAAAACAACTGTAATGTGTGTCTGGTATTAAGTAATGAAATATTATAATTAAGAAATCCCAAATCTTTAAGTTTTGCATGTTCTTGCATAACTGACGAAAGTTTTAGAAAAACACTTCAAATTCTCAAACTGAGTTTCAAGAAAAGATAATTGTACTATGATGGGCTACAAGCTAGATTGATTGCTTTCCAACTTCTCATGAATTTACCTAGCCAGTCTGACAAGGTGATCCTTCAAATACTGGAATGAATTTGACTACAAGAATGACTGCAATGTGTTGCTGGTTTAATGAGTCTGGCAAACCTTTGTAACTATGTATGGATATGTTCCAACTTTCAGGCACTGATCAGCTGTCGTTCATTGTCAAGCAATGTATTCAGAAAAGGAATCTGGTCAGTGGATTAACAAACTTTTGTTTGAAAAGTGGTAATGATAGTGTTGGCCCCTTTTTAATAATGGATTATACTGACTATTTTGAAAATAGTTTTTGAGTGACATGAGAAGCTTCAAAGAACTGTAAGTTAGCAACCAAATACAAATGTGAACAGTGCATTTGAATCTGATTAAGTATGCAACTGTTGGAAGATACTAATGGGATTTGGAAACAAGATTTTTGTTTTGCTTTGGATGAAATGATAAACATTTGGAAGTGCTGCAAGGGTTATGAGAATCTGTTTCCAGAAAATGACCTGGTCTTTCTTTATTATGACAGTGAGTTGTTTAGCTTTGCAACCTCTTAAGAAAATCCATTAGAAAAATGGACCATCCAGCTTAATCACAGAGGGCTATTTTCAAAATTGGAAGAAGAAAAAAAAAAATGCCCTGAAATGAAAAGATTTGCTGACTTCCAGCAACATAACTACTAAAATATATTTGTGGGTGGGGGAACAGTTCCAATGCTTCCAGCCATGGTATTGTCTTCAAAGTAGAAAACTTTGGTGTCAGTGTCCAGGTAAGCATCCTTTGCTTTCACAGGATCATTGCAGAGTGATATATTATATTCAGGACTCTTCAAAGAAAATTGCAATTGTGCTTTAATGCGCAAAAAAAAAACCTCCTTGAAGGTGTTGATGATTCCTTCCAACTTTTTTTAGCCTTTGTTTGCAACTGATCAATGATCTACAGGCATGCTAGATTTTTAACTACTTGTCTCCATACATTAGAAAGATGATGCCATTGGTACAAATAGTGACCAATTTTGCACCCACTGCTCAAAGTAATAACAAAAATAGTTATTTCAAAATAATCTACTGTATGAAAGTGAGTGAGTACAGGAGTTCATATTTGTCTTGAGTTTTCTTGATATTAATCCAGCAGTTTTGAAGAAACCCATACTCACTCACTCTATTTCTTATATAAAATAGGTTCAGGAATATTAATCACAAAGAATGAAAAGTGAATTCAAACATGATATTGTATAGAGGAATTGAAATTAAAAAGGAAAAGATTTTCAAAAACAGGAAATCTTAGCTGAAAATAGACAGGGAAACCTTTTACAATAACGAAACATTCTCTAAAGAAGCATCATGCAAATAAGATAAAAGCATCAGAGCCAAGCTTAGCCAATCAAAAAAAAAAAAAAACTGAAAAATAACACATAGCATTAATTTTAATTAAATCAATATTAAGTTAGCAGAAAATTATCAAAGAAATGTGTATAGCTCAATTCCCCACCTCCCAACTGTATTAAACACGAAATCAATGAATGAAAATGATTACACTACAAAAGGCACTATATTAGAAACAAATGGGTATACAAATATAAATCGGCAAGTCTGCAGCCTAACATAGTTGATCTGAAATTTCCACTGTATAATGTTTGATTAATGTTCCTCCATTGAATAAATACTAAAATAACGATTGGAATATGTAAAAGCTTAATGAAAAAAAAAAAAAGCTATGGACTTAATTGATGCTACTATGTAAATTGCAAAAGATTGTTTTAAAAAATCATTATGCAAATAAGCTTTCCTGTTTGGCATAAAGGTGTACACACTCTTGTGTTGTACAAAGGCAAGGAAAGAGATGTTATTCAGAACTTGTATCTGAAATGTGTTTGCAAGTCTATTGGTAATAGAGCCGTTGTTTTGAGGTGCGTGTGTATGTAATTTTTTTTTTTTTTTTTTTTTTTTTATCATCCAAGTACCAAATTTTAATGAAATATTTATTCCTTAAACTTGAAAATAGAATATATACATACACATCATTCCCCATGCCTTATTCAAAAATTATACCATTCCATAAATAACTAAAGTTGAATTATAATCTGATATCAATCATAAGTTTGGAGATTTGCTTTATCAGCAGTTACACTGCAGATGGTGCACTTCTTATCACTATGCCCAACTCATGAAGTCAATTTCTTGTTTTGCTTTTTGAGTTATTACTGACAATTCCTTTGTATTTATGAGAAATTAGACCTGCTTTTTCAAAGCTTCAGCAATCAGCTTCATTCCAATTGCATACTTGAACATGGCATCAATTTACTAATGAATTTTGAGGTGTTACTGATTCTACTGCAAAAGTTGAATTGGTGGTTCCTTCATTTCATATAGATATTACTAACACCTGGCTTCATTTTTCTCTGCAGAAGTAATTGTTGTATTATATTTTGAGAAAGAAAAGGAAAAAAAAAAACCCCACTAATCCATGATATTGTCTCGTGCTGCTGTAGTCTTAAATCCATCTCTGTAAAAGTTGTCTGCATGTAAGAACTGGAGAAGTTTGCCTTTTTCTTTGTAAAGCATTAACGAGATCTTTGGATCTTGTAAATTGAACAGAAAAATGTTATCCTTTCCTTGAAATAATTCATAGTATTTAAATGTGGAAGTCATGTAGCCTAACATGATGATATACTTTGAGCTCTCTCCCCCCCCTTTCCCCTCATTAACTCTAACTTGCTCTTTATATTGGTAAGAAGTGTGAGGATTTCTTTAAAATGTTTTGTATATAAACTTAAATTTTTGAAAGCCATGAATTTGGAGACTGGAGCAAGAGTTGTGTATCTCTAAAATCTGGAATTGTTCTGACTGCATTTATGTGATTTACACACATTTTATAAAACCATCAAGCACTTTTCTTTTCCTATAGTTTTATTTGTAGTCAATGCTTTCCTGTGAATGCTGATGCAGTTTAGAGAAACAAGTTTCAGATGGTCCATTGTATATGACTGTCATTGCTGCAGATCCATCAACAGTTTATTTGAAACTGGTTGGGAGGGTGTATGTGTAATAATTAAAATCTCTTTGCACTAGATAAAGAAGCTCATTGAAAGGTTTTCTTAAATGATGTTCCATGCATGCTAAATGTAAACAAGTTTCAGTAATCTATTGAAAAAAAAAAAAAAAAACTTTATTCAGTTACCTGTAAAATATTTAGATTTTGTAAAGTGCTGTTCTACTGCAAAAAAAAAAATCAATTATTCTAAATGAAATATTGTAATGGGTGTTAAAATGGCCATATTTACCAAGGGGGAAAAAAAAAAAAAAAAAAAAAAACTCTTTTAATACTAGTAATTCTGTTGAAAAATATTTGACTGTTTACCAATACTCCTTTCATGCTGTAGACGGTATCAAAATCAACAAAATAAAGGAAGGAACATCCTATTTTTCAAGAAAATTAAATTAATGGCAAAAGAAATAAAATAGCAAGAGTATTATTATCTACAAAATACATTTCAGATAAATCTAGTAAGACTAAGATTTATATATAAAAAAAAAAAAAAAAATCATTGGATGTATTATCAGATTTTAGATATTAAATAATACAGAAAATTTAATGCCTTTTTCAGGATATATTTAATGGGTTTTATTTATATATATATATATATAATTTGTTTTGTTTTGTTAATGAGGTGTAGATATATAGGAATAACAGAAAAGCTACTCACAAGACATTTAACAAAAAAAAAATATGAAAACACTCAAACTGTATATAGCAATACACCTGAAGCCAATGCAATAATTACATTTCCACAAGATAAATTCCTAAACAAAAGTGAAACTTACTTCTTACCAATGGAATAAAAAAGGAATGAGGATGGTTTAGAACTGGTGGAACCAATGAATGCAGTTCATCTGGACATTTTCCATGGAAGTAGCAACAGAGCAATGTGAGGTTTACCATACCCTAACTCTGATCAAGAGGTTGCAGGGTAGAAAATTTGTCACTCCCAACGACATGAAATACTTCTGGACTATCAAGACTGGGTAGTTCCTGACCTGATATGACTTTGTGTCCCTGCCACAGGGAAACCTGTTAATGTAGGGGCCGAGTTCATGGAGATTTAGATGGTTGTATTCACCTATTAGTGGGTGAGTAGCCTGGGATTGTGAGCTCCTACAGTAGGACTGAGGCAAATGTTGGGTTTGCTAATCTAATTTTCGTCATTTTAATTGATTTAATGTGTGAATTGTATATTCAGTGGAAGACTAGTGGGTAGCGAGAGACACACACACACATAAATAACCTGGATTGATCTATCTGGAGGAACAGCCATAATAGTACTTCTTAATCATGGTATTGAAAGGCCACACTGAAGACTACTTAACAGTCGAAAATCCAATTCACAAAATGGTAGTACAAGAACCCTAATATTATACACCTGCTGATAGGATAGCCTCCTTTGAAATTATTCAAAAGTTTGAATCCATGACTAGCAGGTGGATAACACCAAAACCCAGACAACTTCATCTCCAGCACTTAATAAAGGGAAAAAACAATCCAGGAAAAATAGATACAGGCATGATACCCAAGTCAAAAAGGTACCAAGACAAGTTCGTTTATGAGGACTAAAAGATCTGCTGGGAAGAAGTGGGTATCATTACCACTTCAGTCTTGAGAAACCAGACTGATGTCTGGATGATATAGGACAGAGACTGCAATGCCATGCATATGGCCGAGTGGTTAGAACATTTGCTTTCTGACCATGAGACCTGGGTTTGAATTTCCCTATAGTCAATTTGTCAGGAAGATGACTTCTTGGATGTTATGAGTCTGGAGAGGTTATCCCAGCACCTTTAGAAAATGCCTGAAAACCATCCCATGAGTTGTCTCCAGCTTTGAGTGAAATTGGGTTGACAGAACTGTTTGGAAGCCATTAATAGTTGTGCTAGCAAAAAGGAACAAGTTATTGTGTTTGAGTGTTCAAACTATTGATTATGATATCTATCTATCTCTCTCTCTCTCTCATTTTAGTATAAACCACAGGTGGACTCTGTTAGTGTTGAACAAACAAATGTTCCTCATCCAGTGTCTGTCTGCAAAACAAGGATTGGCTAACATAACAGACAGCTGTACTCTGGAAACAAGAATAGCCAGTCATTACACACGTTTTTGTGTGTACTGACTTTTGACCAGGAACTGTCTTAATTTTTTTTTTTAATAATTTCTTAGTTTTGTTTAAGTTTTTGTGTCTCATTTGTTGTTGTTGTTGTTGTGTGTTGTTTTGTTTGTTTTTTTAACGAAAACTTGGGGCAACATCTTTCTTGCTAGGAAAATTGCTTCACCGTCTCATGCTATACAATTTTTCTCCTCAGGATCTCTCATACACATAAATCTACCATCTGCCCATGCATTGAATTACTATTACATCTGGTCAAGAGCTTTTGTTATGTATTTAAAGATCCGTCATAAAATCCAAAGGATCTGTAATGTTTTTGGTCTTGATCTGGCATCAGGGCTTCAGTCACTTGCACACCCCTGTAACATAGCTTTACTGAGCTTTTCTATAAATATTTTCATGGTAATTGTTCTGATGAGCTTTCTTTCATATCTGGACTTTATGAATTTAAGCATGCTACTAAATTGGCAACATGGTTTTATCATCTTACAGTTGAAATGGCTTGATGTAATTGTAAGTTTTGTACTAACAGTTTCTTCTCTCAAACTTCTTGCATGTAGAACTCCTCTTCCAGCTTTGAATTTGAATTTTTGAAGATCAATGTCATTTTGTTGTCTTAATTTCTGTTCTTTTAATGTTTTCTTTTTCTCATACACAGTAACCCCTTGCATGGGTGAAATTATTAGCAAAAAAAAAAAAAAAAAAAAAATACCATAATGAAAATAATGCACATCCATGTAAAGGCTTAAAAATAAAAACTGAACTTTTTTTTTTTTCTAATAATTTCAAATGTGTTTGCACATGCATTTGTGTAAGTGCCATACAAATTTAAAAAAACAGGAACAAAGACATTACAAAGATATGATTAAGTTTAAAAAAGAAATTAAATGTTGGCAGAGATCAATTATAGACGTTTGTTTTGTTTTTTTTAGTAAAATTACAAACATTATGTAATCTCAACTTGTTTGAGAGACAAAAAATACTAGTTTAAATGTTCTGATTTTGTGCTCAGCTTAAATTTCATTTTTGAAAAGTTTACATATTCTTAGCTGGTCTGATTTTTTATTCTAATGAACTAAATATATTTTACATATCTTGCCTCTTATTTCAACTAAACATGGATATGCATATAGCACCGTTAATCTTGGGTTTCTTTATTCATAATTAATGGAAAACAATTAGTTGAAAGAAAACTAGCTGCTGTCTTTATAATTTATGCTGATTTGGTATATACATCAATGACAAACGTTTTGTGTCTGGCAGCAGATAAACATGTAAAATGCCCTAAACAATTGCATCTTTCATAGATCAAGAGTGGAAGATGGTTGACAGTATCATCCATCAGGTAATCTATTCAAATTTGCTAAAAACGACTCTTCCTTAAGGAAGATTAAACAATAAATAAAAGATCTACTTTGGAATAACAAATGGGGGGGGGGACCGGATAGTTTAATGATTTTTAATCATGTATTCAAAATTAAAACTTGAAAAATTCAATAGATATATCAGCAGTCTTTGTATTTTTTACAGCAAAGAATAAATAAAATCAAGCAAAGTTATAAGAATATATATATATATACATGCATATGTGGTTGTTTGTGGGTAGGTGCAGGTGTAATCACAGAATTATCCTTCATGCATTTTGGTTAGAAATTCATGAAAGATGCACTGACAATAATAATGGCAACTACAATAAGGGGAGATAAAGTATTTTTGCGTCTTACCTTGGGACGATTTTCTTGCTCAGACTGTTTTACCCCAATAAAAGGGGCAAGACAAAAGAAGTTAAAGCAAATTAGATAATCAAGAATTAACCACATAGAAATTATGTTGAGTTGTCAGATACTTTTACAGATATATGTTGAATACTTTTTGATTTCCAGCAGTGAAGATAGAAGTTAATGATCAGAGTGTAATTAGACCAGGAAATGGTAGTATTAAAAAAAATTGCTCAATACACATAAAAAGATAAAAATTTAACGTATAGAGCCTTTAAAGTATATAAAATTAGGAAATCAGTCGATTTTGCTCATCTTGGTTTCAACTTTTTGAAACCGAGATAAGCAAAATCGACTGATTTCCTAATCATATATATATACACACACACGATGATGCAATGGATAAACCGTTGTCTAAATTATGCAAGAATGAAAACACGGATATCTCATTTTAACGTATATTTACAAAAATATCTTGAAATACTAAAAAGTAAATTTATTCAATAAAATCGCCATTGGCTTCAACTACGACCCCTAGAAAACTTTGGAATCTCCTGCAATTTTTCTGGATGGTCTCCTTGTTTACCTTGCCTTCAGTTCATCTTTGTTTTAAGGAGTTTTGTTGCTCAACGGCACTGTACACATAACCAAGGCAGTTGCAGTCAGAGGAGTTAGGTGGCCAGATGTAAAGGGGCGATGTGGTTGCAGAAATAGTCTGACAGCCGTGACCTGTTCTGTTTGTGTGGCATGGTGAAGTCCTGTTGCTAGACATAGGGTCTTTCAGCAACCACCCTTATGAGCCAGAGCAGCACTACCTCCTCAAGGTACTTGAGGCAGGCATCTGTGTTGAGTCTGAGGACCTCACCAAAAAATTCAGGAGTTCTTTTCTTATCTGAATGAAGAGAGTGAATTGCGTTCTGTTGCTCTTTTTCTCACAGATGGTGCCCAACTTACCCTACTATACTGTGCAGGTTACAAAATAAAAAATGGCGACAATTTACCCATCGCACAGTGTATGTTTTATATATATATATATATATATGCTAAAAGAATAAAAAAATCTTTAAATATAAGTAATCAGTTTAAGGTAATCATAATGGACTATTTCTATTTAAAAAGAAACAGTGAAAAAAATTCATCAAATCAGCTTAATGTTAGAAATTGATTGAGTCATGTCATAATAAAAAATGACTATATATCTTGACTTTACTATTATTACAAGGTGTTGAAAACTTCTTGGCCAAAGCCACTTCCCAAAATTTGATCAAATAACCAAAGATGATGTTTTTCTTGCATTCCTTTCAGTACCCTCCTATAGGTTTGCCGATGTGAGTCTTTTAAATAATTTTCTTTTTTTTTTTTTTTTTTTTGTCTACTCTATCACAATCAGTCTGTTCATCATCTTGCTTTATAAACATCTTGGAAAAGTCGGCCATTGTAAAAACAGACATTGTTTCCTTACATCACAAGTGCAAAGGAGATAACTAGTAGGAAAAAAAAAATTACAGCAAAACAATTTCCAAATACACTTGGTATAAGTAAAGACTTGTTTAATTCAATTAGAATCAATAAATATGAATGTAAACTGCTCCATTTTGTCCTTGATGTATTACAAAACCAGTCAATATTAAAAAGTCAATTCAACATAATATTTGGAGGCAGTTTATATGAAAGTCAGTTATTTTTTAGCAATAAGAATTTAGACAAACCATTTCATTCAAAAGAATTTATACATCTCATTGAGATAACCTTTCAAAAAGAAAACTTATCTGTTTGTACAAAGACAGACATGCATACTTAGCATGAATTTGCTTTTCTAATATAGCAACAGCTAAAACAATACCTTAATTTCTTTTATTATAAAAAAAAAAACAAATCTGCTCAGTTAAGAACCTGAAAGCAAGAGAGTGGGAGTGATTATTGAACATAAAAACAAAAGGTGGCAATCATATCTTGCAATTTTATTTATGCTAAATCTCAAAAAGAAAAGTAATTAGAAATGTTTTGTCTCTTAGTTAAATTTTGAGAATTGGGTCAGGCCAAAAACTTTTCACCAACTATTTGTTTTTATTTTACAAAGGTTTAAAGAATAAATAAATTTTTGCTTGAAAGTCAGGTTCATGATGTTTCAAAATATAGGAAAATAGAATACAGCTATTATTCTTTTTAAATAATCCCCCAAATTTCTGAAACTTTAAAAAAACACACAAAGAAATATTAGAAACAATAAACATGAATGAAAATAGTGAGTAATAATACGAAGCTAAATAAACTTAATTTATGATACTTTTTATGAAAGAAGAATATATAAGCTTTAAATCTCTCAATATATTAATATAAGCTGCCATGTAATGCAGGTATGTCACAGAAAATACAATGTAAACAGCAAATGCACATGGATAAAATAATTTGTATTTATATACTTTGTGCATTTAACACTTCAGATATACTTGGATGAAATACCAATCCGTACACACACAATCCCCTCATATTTGATTCATACTATGCTATTTTATAGATCAACCAAAACAATGTAATTTTTATAACTGATTATATTTTTTAAATTCCAAAGAATTAATTAATTAGAATGAAGATTGCATTAAAATTAGATTACTTAAATTGATATATTCTTATTTAGCAAAAATAATCAGTTAACTTTAATTAATGATACAATTGTTTAATTATAATATTCAATAACGAAAATACAATATATGCTATCATACAATGTCTGATAATATTAACTGTTCTAATGAAAAAGCTCTCTTTATTAAAACGTTATTAAGAGATGAAAATTTAAATGTTGTTTGAAGCTAATTTTTTTTTTGATTTATGCTACTTGCTCAACAGTCCTTGAATATAAAACAACTTGAACATTGCGATTAAATACATGCAACAACAATTAGGCGAAAAGAAAACTCATCAAACATTTATAATGTATCATCTAAGAACTTTGGACAACTTAAGACTATATAGTGAATTAGCCATTAATTTAAATTTGAAGAAACATGAAAAGGGGGTCAACAGAAATATTACATTTACATTGTTGGCACTTTTATACTCATCTTTATTGTCGCATTCACAACATTTTGGCCATTGTACACTCTGGTCTTCTTCAGGTGATATTTGTTTGAATTTCAAACCAAACTCAGAATAGTCAATCTGTATGTTGGTGGTTCTGAAGATTGGCTTGATGATGTTTGTGTAGCTGTTCTTACCATGTTTATTTCCTGAAATGGGTTGACATAACATTCACATTCCTAGGTTGCTCAGTAAAGTCACTGAGAATCTTTACCATTTCCTCTACCCACTGCTTGCAAATATTGTGATAAGGATTGGCAATGATCAAGTTTACCTCCAAACACAATTTGTTGTTGCCCTGCTGTTCATAGATAAGAATTGCAATTCCAGTGCAAAAGCGGTCACCTTTATTTTGTGTATTGGTATGCAATGCGCATTCCATAGATGTGAATGTTATATGTCGGCCCATTTCAGGGAAGAATGGTTCAATGACATTTGTGTAGACAAATCTTCTAAAACATCAACATACAGATTGAGAAAGGTGGAAACTATGCTGAAAACTAGATATTAAATCCTTTATGTTAATTTCAAAATGCCTAGTGAGTTTCTATTTTAAATATGTTGTAATTAAAAAAGAAAAACAGCCATTACTTTCTGACCAATCCTTATAAAATCAGTCATATAACTAATGTCTATTTAAGAAAGCATACTGACAGATCTAGACATGAAATATTAGGCCTTTTTTTTTTTATTTATTCTTTTTAATCATTTCACCCCAAACTAGGTGATAAACCACTAAGATGCAGGCAGTTACTCTGAGAAAAAACATCAAGGTGGGAAAACGATAAAAGAACAAAATTCAAAGAGATACAAGATGACAGTGCATGTAAATTTTTGAAGATCATAGTTGATGGGAAAGCAAGAAGTCAGAAGAAAAGGCACAGGGAAGCTACATTACAGTGGATACTTATATTTGAAGATAAAGTTAAAGTGATAACTTAAAATAACCAAATACTATTGTTAGTTCAGGATTAATACAAACTAATAATTTTAAAAACTCAACTGGTTTGCACAAAAACTTTTTTTTTTTTTTTTTTTTAACAACTCAGTTACTAAGGCTTTACTAAACCATTACCCAAGAGAATCAAAACATTTCTTAAGGGTTATGTACCATATATAAATTTTATATACAAAAATTTTAAAAAGTAAAATCAATATTTGTGGAAAGATTATTCTATCAATTACTTCCCTGATATTTTTATTCATGATAATTGCTTGTTATCTTTTCTAATGCAAAATGTACAAATACACAATGTATAAATAAATAAAAAATGTCATGTCACAAATACAACCTTCAAAATTCTTTTGCTTTTGTATTTGTTAAGAAAAATAGAATACAAACCCAGCAGAGTAGGTTGAATAAACAAATAAGAGGAGCTGTGGTTTGTAGAAATGGCTTTTGCGACCTGTAAATGTTGTAGTCAGCTTGTCAAGCAAATAGTTTTTCAAACTTACCATGGTCAGAGGTTGGTTATTTTGGGTCAGTTCAGGCAGTAGATTCTTCTCATCTGCAACAGTGAGTTTGTTGATTTCTATAGTTCTGTTGAATTAAATTAAAATAAAGAATAAGAAACAGATCAGTTAATTAATGAGATTGGTTGGTAAGTTGTAAAAAAATAATCAAAGCCCAAATCTATTTTGGATTGTACGAATCCTTTTTTTTTTTTTTTTTTTTTTTTTTTTTTTTTCGGCAAGTGAATATTACATTAACATTTTTTTGAGAATAACAATGACTGACTTTTCCAGATACAAGTCAAACTAGTTGACCCATAGTTGGCATGGATTCATGCCTTTCCCAAAGGTATTTGCCTCTAAGTGAAGCTAAGAAACCTGACTGGAATTCTAACTTTGATTTCTTATTCTGAGCAAATATTCATTACACCACCTGCACATCCCTAATTAAAGTTCAGTGAAAAAACTGAACCGGTGAAACACTCAAAAACCTTCATATCCAATTATATAAAGCTAACAGAAAACCCTTTATACTTAAAAGTTTGCTATACAAAGAGGTGCTGAAAAGTTCTTGGCCCAACCAAGAAAGAATTTAAAAACAAATTTGGCCATTTGGTAAGATTTTTGGAAAGTGAATCAAATCGAGAACTTTTCAGTACCCTACAGTATAGATAATTTGGTTTTTTTATCAATAACAGTAGCATCTTTGTATATGTCAAGTTCTTGTGCAATACAGCAATGGAGTGATGACATTGTATTTTAGGCAGGAATGTTTTTGATGCCAGAAAGATTCTTACTTTTGTTCTTGTTGCATGGAATTGAGTTGTTCCAATTTGGTGCGTTGTTCAGTCTCCACTTTGGCAACCATTTCTTTGACGACAGAAATATATGCATTGAACTGAAAATAAAATATCAAAAATCATTCTGTGAATTCAAGTTTCATACACAGTATATAAATTGTGCATTTATTTCTATTGAAATTTTATCAATGTAATTTGGCCATATTTGTATTAGTTCTCAATTTGATAAGGCTAACAAATTATATATGGTTGACTTTCTCATCCATAAATCGTATTAATCTAACATGAAAGACCAACTCCTTGGTAACAAATCATTCATTTTACAAAATTAATAAATTTACAATTATAAATATTGAACATTTGATAGAAACAGAAATCTTTATTGAACAGAGTTTCATGAAAATAAAAATAAAAAAAAAAACAATTACAATCTTAAGTATAATCTTTATATATTAAAAAAAGTTTACACACTAATTCATTTTGTAGTTGCATTGCACTTATAGAATGTCAAAATCTTTATGTTGCTCAGTAATTTCTTGTTTATATTCAAATATTTCATGAATATTAAACTAGACAAAAGCACCATTGAATAAGTATGAAATTTTGTCAAATTCTAAATAACAAACTTGTATTAGACTTACAATAAATTGTGGCCTATTCATTCATAGCAAAATCTGTTATTTTACAAGTTCATTCTAAATCCAAACATTAATTCCTTTTTATGGCTACCTGTCTAAAAAATGTAAGTCTTAATACTCATGTCTTTATTTAAGGAACTATTAGAAATTAACCTTAATATTCTGCACAACCAGGATGAAATTATTTTCACCACCAGTTTCATTTACTGATTGCTATTGCATATGTTTGACACTTTTTGATCAGGCTGCTATAGTCAATCATGTCTTCCATTATTGTTCTTGTTGTTGTTACTAGCATCATTACAGTTACTGTGTTATTAATGGTAACATTATTGTTGTGATTAAAGACAACTTTTTATTGTGATGATGGGATTTATAAATAAATAAAACTTTTAATGAAAAGTTTTCCTCATTTGAACTTCACTGATAAAATATGCTGACAAAATTGGGCCCATGTTTCTTATTTCATCAATAAAATGCTTTACTGATAAACTCTATGCATATATTTTTTGCTACTATGTAGATCCAGGTGAACTATTTTGAAATAAATACACAGAATATAGTGTGCAAGATATGACAGGAAACATGTAAGTGTTTTGATAGGTTTTACTTGTATCAGAAAGAGAACCTTTTTATATTTTAAATATTTGCTTGATTTACAAAAATCAATTTTACAGTATTCAACATGAGAGTAGACAGATAATACAATAATATCTTTGGTAATGGAATTGTAAATTTCCCCACATTTTTTTGTTTTTTTTTACTAGCACTCATTGTCTTCAGTTATTAACCTGTTGAATCTGTAGTATCATTGAACAGTACAGTGCTCTGAAATCTAGTCACAAAAAACAATTACAGTCGTCTAACATGTGAATAAAATAATTCTGTTTATATAAGCAACTTTATATTGGCCACTGGTTGCTCTTCACTGCTGTTTTGTTTTGTTACAAAGTTCTGAAATAGTGAAATTTACATATAATATCCAGTGAGAATATATCATCAACTGGTTAGGTTTCAGAGTTGAATGGGTTAAAATGCTTTTAATATGTTTCATATGAAATGATAGTCAAGGTTTACAATTTGATAACTGCAAGAAAATTTTCTTGATTCCAAACAAGCCTATCTTTTTAAAATTTAGAGCTCCTACAGAGTTACTTGATATGCCTACTTCTCAAATCACAGTTGGTTGGCAGAATGAAAGATTAAAATTATTTATTAGAAAATGCCTAGATAAAAAGTGCAATGTTCATTTAATAAGACAGACTATAGCTCACCTGGTTCAGGTTGAGATTATTCTCAATACAAAGTGGTACAAGGAAAGGGATCACTTTGGTTGCCAATATCTCTTTGGTGATTCCTAATTTTGCATGTGACAGGGTTACTTTAAAGATTCCTGGGAAAAAATATTTTAAAATAAAAAATCATATTCCCTTATTAAATATTAAAACCTACATATATTTCTGGTCATAAAACACTATGTAGCTTCACATACAGTGTTAAGAAAATTCACAGAATATGGATTAATTTGGCTTTCAATCAAGATCATTTATATTCCCTGAATAAGGAATACTATCTATATATATATATATATATATATATATATATATATATATATATATATATATATATATCTCATGCACACATTACTTGATGTATAGTTTTTATAATTTTACATCATTCTATAAAAATTTACATCTAAAACATAAATTTAAATTAAAAATGATGAAAAAAGAAAGTACTGCAATATTTGATGGCATAAAAAACCTCACCATTTTTCCCTAAATATCTCCCAGATCTTTTATGTAAAGTAGAGGTATTTGATTGACTAATGTTTATCCAGATGCTGCAAACTACTACTATTTGTACCTAACCTAATTTCATATTACATGTAAATTCCATAAAATATTATCTATATTTGAAAATTAAAATCCATATACTGTATTACATGAAATTGAATGTATATTATTTGTTACAAAAACTAATATGACTTTTGTTCCACAATAGCTGTTACATTTACATATATATTTCATACACAAAATGCAACAATTATTATGAGACAGAATTAGTATTGATCAGATTAATTTCTGACACGATAAAGACAAAAGAATTTAAAGTCTACGCTAATAATGGTGCTCATACACAAATACTGATACAATAAGAGGAAGACGGAACTCTTCATATAACAGATAAATGACTTTGAAAGTATGTAAGAAAAAAAAAAAAGGTAACCATACCTAATATACTCATAAGCACGCCTGGTTCTCGAGAAGGAATTTGTGGAAGCAGTGGAAAGACTTCATCAAGTACATACCACTTGTCCATGTATTCTAGTAATTTGCCAAGGCACACCAGACAACCAACACGAACCTGGAATGAAAAAACAAAAACAACTGACAAAAGGAAACATTTTCTTAAAAATATAATACAAATAAAAAGATAAAAAAAAATGAAATTTTCTTTAGATTTGAAAATAAATTAAGAGTGTCATTGTTACACAATATGTTGATGAACAATAGAAAAATATTCCTAAAAGGTTGATATATGCTAGCAGAATTGTGATAGGTAAGAACTAATTTAAAAACAATATTTTGAAAGTTAAACAAAATTGGCTCCTTAATAGTTCTTGGAATCGATAGGATGAAAACCTCAGTTTAACTTGGATTTAGCTGATGGATTAAGACTGACCAAAAATAGAGCCTCATCCTAAACATTGATAGCTTTCACACTGGATATACAAGATCCCTGCCACTTCAGACAGATTCAGGGTTGAGATAATTCTTCAATCTCAACTCAAGCTGAATATCCAGATATTTTTTAATATTATTCATTACTGCTCACCTTAGTGTCTGTCTTTGTATGGTGCTACACACCACCCACAATCACTGGGCAAGTCCATGGTCAATCACTATGGCCAGCCTTGGAATTGGTCACCCCAATCTTCAATCCCACACTGCTCCACATTGTTTGTTTTAGATCACAAAGCAGGTGAAGGCCGAGTTGTATACCCAACGTCACTGTTCCAGTAGCCTTGGCGAGATGACGCCACAAGGAACAAAGTAAGAGACAGCTATGTAAGTTTGTTTTGTTTCACGGCATATCAACCTCAATGGGTCATTTAATGCCAACAACTTTTTTTTCCGGTAATATTTTCATTTTGTCAATATTTTTTCCCTCAAAAATATATAGCTGGTAATATTATTTTTCCAAAAACATATTGTTGGTAGTATTATCCTTCCAAAAACATTGATGGTAATATCATCCTTCCAAAAACACTGATGGTAATATTATTTTTCCAAAACATTGATAGCAATATCATCCTTTCAAAAACATATTGATGGCAATATTTTTTTCTATTTGGTTTCTATTTCCATATCTTCCAATTCTTTTGGTTGGGTTGTTGATTTGTTAGATTTTATGTTTGACTTATCTCTATTACTAGAGGTTGATCGGGACCATGGTTTGGTTTTTATGGGGTTGATTTTTGTTGGACAATTTTTCCCATTTGTTGTTTTTGTTTGCTTAGAGGATGTTTTTTTGGTATCTTTGTTTTTGTATTTGTTGTTATTACTTGATTTTATATTTAGGCTTTTGTGGGGGATTGAAGAATTCGCTTTATTGTGGGAGCTTTGTTCTTCAAAGTCATCTGTTTCTAATATGTTATAGCTGTTGTGGAGGGGAATTTGTTGGTTTATGTGTATATTTTGATTGATTTGGTCTGGTTCTGATTTGCTCTTAAGTATTTGTTTCTGGTTTTGTTTGCTTATCTGGGTTTTAGTAGATGCTGTTATTTGATTTTTGTTAGTTTCTTTTTGAGTTGTTTTTAAAGTTTCAATTAGATTTTTAATTTCAAAGACTAGTTTGTTGAGTAGGTCTCGATTGTTTGCTTGGTTTGGTTTTTGAATGATATCTGCATAAGTGTTTGTTTTTTGATAGGAATCTACTATTTTCCTCGCCTCTGGGAAGGATACATTTTTCCTGTATCTCATTTCCAGGACTTCTTTTTCCTTTTTAAAAATTTTACATATTCTAGAGTAAGCTGGATGATTTCATAGCAATTCAGACACTTTGTTTCAGTTGGGCATTCATCTTCAGTATGATTGGGTCCCTTTACACCACATATTCTGTACCCTCTACAAGTTTCCCTGTGGTGCCCAAATTTATGGCAGTTAAAGCATCTCGGCGGGTGGGGGCTGGTATGTAATGGTCAACTTTTTGGATTATGTATCCAATTTTGATTTCTTTAGGTATTTTAGGGGTATTAAATGTTAGGATATAAGTATTTGTGTGTATGATTTGACCATTCCTTTTTATGTAGATCCAAACATGATCTATTATTCCTTATTTTCTCAGAGCAATTTTAATTTCTTCAGTTGTGGCTAAGGTTAGCTCGTGGCTTTTTATGATACCTTTTGATGTGTTTAGTTTTTCATAGGCAAAGACATTACATTGGTAGGTGTGGAATTTTTTTCATTCCTAAGAGATTTTGAGCATCTCTGTAATTATCTACTTCGACTAGAAGATTTCCTTTTTTTTTGACTGTTTTAGGGTTACTGTTTTGGGATAGAATTTTTTCGATTAGAAATGGAGAGAGTTCACTGAACTTTTTTCCTTCTAGGGTTTCAATAACTATGAATCTTGGGAAGTTTTTCCTTTCTATATATTCAGAATAATTGTTTTCCTCCAATTTGGATTCCCACTCATCGTCTGAGTTGGTGACATCAGAAACATCGGAATGTGTTCTTTTGGTTTTTCCATTGTTCTTTATCTGGTTTCTGGGTCTTTTATTGGGGTATTCAGTTTCCATGTAAATATGTTTGATTTTTTCATCTTTCTTGCTCCCCACCCTCCTCGGAGCCCAAATATGGGAGATGTAAGGGCGAATGGGTTTCCCCACCTTTCATCTCAAGGATACAAAAAAGATATACTCAATTAGTTGAGTTTCCACCGTCACTTTCTGATTCTTCCTTCAGTTTTGTCTTCCCAGTTTTATAGAAACATCGGGTAAGGAACAGTCATGTGGTTTTGTTTCAATAATTGATTGACACTTGACACCGCCTTCTAACACTTGGTTTGCCTGTGTTTATGGTAAGAGTAAAAATGATGTAGTATCTTTGGATCTTATTCTTGGATGTTGTGGTCGTCATTTGCAAGTGTAAGTGTTAGGGCTCGACATGACTAGCTGATTGATTAGTTCAGGCCTTTCCAACCGCCCATCTAGCCCAAGTAAGGGCAAAAGTGACAGCTATGTAAAACAACAACTTTATATCAAAGGTTCATACAATAAATGTTCTACTCACTAAATTAACAACATGCAGATTTTCAGCATCTTCCCTTTTAATACCCATGACACTATGTTTAGCCACACTTGGTAAACTGGTACAAGGCTGAAGTGATTTCTTCCAATTCTGATTCCTTCAGGCTGACTATTCAGTTGTAATTGGTAGTCTGAAACATGGATGGAGTTTAAGTTCTTTCTGCAGAAATTGTGTGGGCTTTGGCAAAGCAGGTCTTGAACCAACTGGCAATGCACCTCTCTTGCAAACAGCACCTCAAATTCTCTGGTTCCTCCTTCTCTTGCTTCACTCATCTGTATTTATGGACCCTCAAACAAACCTGGTGCGGGGCATAAGGTGATTGAGGATTCTCGGGAAAACACCAAAATCTATACAGAGCCTTTCGTTGTCTGGTCTTGAGAAATTGATTGCCTGACCAAATTTGGAGAGATCTCTCCCCCAAAGAATGGTAGTGGCAGAATATTGATTCGCCCAACTCCAATCTTGTGTGGGTTCCTCTCACCATCTCTGCCCAAAGGGTGCAGGCGATTCCTCTGCCTTCCTTAAAATTCTACCTGGGCCTCCACCTCCTACCTCCTGATCAAACCTGTTCCCAGAAGTCAGGTGTCGTCTAGCCCAGCTTGCTAAATTCAATTATCATCCAATATTTCCATCAGCAGAGAATTCTTATCACATCCTTGGGGGTTGGTTGCATCTGGGATTCATCTGTCACCTTCTCTTGCCAGCTCTTTGGTCAACAAGCGACAAAAAGAGACAATTCCTTTGTTTTAATTTCATCACATCTTAGACAAAAAAAAAAATATAACTACAATTTCATTTCTGTCTTTCCTTTGGAAACGGGTCGGTCTTAAGATCCAAGTCTTATCAACTGACTGAATTTTGGCTAGAGACTCATTTTTAACAATCATGGGCGCCCCCCGACCCACCAATTCGTTCAACGATCAACCTACTGACACTCATCTTCTTCCCTCATTGACACTTGAAATGTAATCTATTCTTCTAGTAGACACTTAAGAAAATACCATCGCTTAAGATTAAGTTGGCTAAAAACAGATGGTTTCGATGCAAGCCATCATTGGCATTTGAACCTTGGGGTGAGGAGAGAAAAGAAAAAGAGATATCCTTTTCTTTCATGGTTTTCTTATCAGTATACTTTCAATCTGTCAAAAAATGTTTTTTTTCTTGTTTTCCAGTTTATTTTGAAAGCCTTTTTCCCAATTTACCAGTATCTTCTTAATAATGCCATATCTGTACTTGGTAACCATCTCAGAATTTTGAACTAAACCCTTTATTCAATCCACAAGAGTAAATTGTTCCGATTCCATTTTCCATACATTGGGGATATCGGTTAATATTCATCAGTCTTATTAATTAATGTGAGATATCCCCTAAGCATGGAAAGGGGAATCAGAACAATCTATTACTGTAAATTGAATAAAGAATTCAGTTCAAAATTCCAAGAAGGTTACCAAGTTAAAGAAAGTTTGATGGCATAATAGCTGAAATGTTATCAGTTGAACAAAAAAGATGAACATACTATATACCTTAATGTTTGGAACAGTAACAATAATTATTCATGTAAAAAGTTACAGTATAAATTAACAATATTCAACAATATAGATTGTAATGGTTACATCTACTTAAAACTAACTTAGCAACTGCATGCCTGGAGACAAAGAGCACATAACCTCTCTCAAGATATATAGATAGCCCCTTAATTTATATTCAAAAGACCTTACATGAGCCACCATAAGTAGTGTACATCTTGATACTTGATTTGTCTTCTGGCATACTGTCTATAAAGGAAGGACCTCTTCAGTGTCATTTTTTTTTTTGTGCAATAAGCTTACAGCTGCATTACTGTCTAGCTTATTTCTACAAACTAAATTCATATGTAGCTTCATTGCTCCTGTAATTGTGACAATTAAAGCAAGGGCTAAGACTCAATAGAACAGGTATCAACTCATTAATTACATTGTAGCAACTCAGACTGTCAAAGAATTACTATAGACAAAAGATGCAAGTGTATATTTTAGTACCTAAAACACAAGAGTCTGTAGGAGAAATGAAAATTCCTGTGACAGGCTTAAAGCTTAAACCAATGCAAACAAATTGGAGAGAAATGAGTTACCATCAAGATTTTGCCAACATAATTTCAAAGAAACATATGATAAGACATATAATTATAAAGTATAATTCTATCATATCGAAATCAAGGAGAGTCGATTCGTCTTTTCAAAGCTTCAAGAAATTAAGAGATTCCAAACCTAACTGAAAAAAATATAAATATTGCTTTATGTATGTAAGTGTATCATAATTCTAGTTTGTCTATATGGGATTCGGATGATAATGTATATTCATAAGTGTGTGTGTGTGTATGTTTAGTAGACATTATGTTTTCTGTCTATCTGTATGTGAATTTGAAAACATTTTTACGTAAACAGCATTTGTTTCAAATAAACACATTAGATTCTTTAAGAATTTAGTTCAATAAAGATTCATAAATGAACATGTTTGGAATACTTCATAATTTCATGCAATTATGTTGTTGTGTATAAGATTAAAATCTATGTATTTGGTTATTTATTGTAGAAAAATGAGATTATGAACATGAATTTTTATTCTTATTCTGATGATAGAATTATAAAAAACAAAATGAATGATCATCTAGTTATACCATATATTAGCAAAATTACAAATTAGTAGCTTGTATGAAGCACCCGAGTGTTTTTAAAAAATTCAATCAATGTTTATATTTAATACCTCTACCAAAAAAAAACAATCATAATAGATATAAATATACATTGATAAAAAGAGCAATATTTATTCCATACATAAAAGGACTTACTGAAAGACTTGAAGTTGCTAAGCACATTTTCTTGATCCTTGGTACAATGGAATTTTTTAAGGATGTATAATCAATCAAACTTGCAAATGTGGGAGTGATGTTCAAAACCAGTTCCTGTAAAGGGAAAAAAAAACAACAATGATTATTCATGTCTTTAAAATATATCTCTACAATAATTTAACAAATCCCATTAGTCCATTTATTAAGAATTTATGAGATCAAAATATAAAAACACAAAACAAAACAAAGCCAATACCCATTCAAAATAATTTTTAAATAGTCTTTAATAGAGAAATGTAAATTTGCTTTACTGATAAATTAACAGTTGAATTAGATTAACTTTTAAATCTCTCTTGATTCAATGAGTTTATCTTTAATAATGTCATAACAGTTCTTGCAAATATAAATAAATCAGGAAAATATTTTATGTAAAATCTTGATGGCACATATAATGAAAGAGAAACATTAGTGAGAAAGTAAAAAATGTGTCAGCTGTTTTAAGTATTATGACCGATCTTGCAAGCCTTTGGGAATAATTTTCGTCCTTAGCAGGTATTCTCAAAATGAAACTGGAGTTAAAATTTATCTGATCCAACCAGAGATATTATAAGAATCAAATTACAAGTGTGTAGACATTTTAACACATTTTACATGTGCTAACTTGGTTGAAGTTCATTATAATAAAAACATCAAGGGTGATGAAAAAGGTTGCATTCTCATTCACCCGATTGTTGCAAAATTTGACACAATCTGAATATTTGTTTTCATTTTGAAAATCAAGCATAAATAGAAAAAATAAATAGAGGCCAACTCTAGTTCACAAGGTGAAGTGTTAATTTACCTGAATTTGGGGGTCATTGGACTCAAGAGCATGATAGACCATAGGCAATACGTGATTTTTAATGTCTGTGGCACTGGTCTTACCCAAAAGTAAAGTCATGTTTTGCAGGAATATTAACAGAATCTACAAGATGAAAAAAAGCACAATAATTAAAAAAACAAAAAATATAATGAAGTACAGTCAATAATAAAATGAAAAGAGTTTTTTTATAAGTCAACAATGTAAATTACAATGTTTCTTGCTTGGTACTCACATTTTCATTTGCCAAAAACAAACAATAAAATTTATCTTCACAAATATAAACAGCTTTCAAAAATGGATTAAAATGGATCCTAAAAGGAAAGGACACATTTACACTTACATAACAAATCTGATAAATTTTATCAAGATCATTTCATCCATTGGTTCCTAAACTTTTTTTTCTCTGTGTTGGAATGTGATAAAAAGTATATTAAAAATAAAAAACAGAAAGAGGGTTAAAGGGATTCAAAGTCAGAACATTATCATTGATAACACTCTCCTCCAATTTGAGGACCCCAGTTACTATATTCTTAATGATATAATTGTAAGCGTTCTGAAAGCAAAGGAAGTATTTGTCGCAGATTACTTCCACAAGACAAAGAAGAATCACTGTAAGTCCAGACTCGAATATCGTGGGCAGAAAGAAATGCTGAAAACTCGATTCGCCGGTACTATTTTAAATCACAATGCGTGTAACCAGTCAGAAAAATAACTCACTCTCTGACAAACGCCGAAACCAAAAATGCCCGAATTTTCACCTCCCGAATTGAGAACACCAACTGCTTTTATCGGCAGAACCTATTTCTCCCATTTGTCGACAGCTGGGATAGGATTTTCCGTAATTTGCATATCAAAATACTTTTATAGCGACTTCTGCAACTGACTTGTTTTTTCTTTAATTCAATTATTCCATTTTCAGCATGTTATGCGGAATACGTGCCCCTCTGTTTGGTAAGTAGTTTTCTTTTTCGACACTTTTTCCGTCGTAGAATACACGCGACACGCTGTCGCTTGGTTTGACGAGGTAAGTAGCCGTTTTCTTCGCTATACTCCCCCTTGATCTCACTATCGCAAATCGAACAACCTGGAGCAGGTCTCTTTATCCTGGTGCTTCGACATAATGGCACTATTTCCCTTACGCGTGTCGGAGAGTCGTCTCCTGAGGAGTCATCAGACGTATCTCGAGTTTCCAGAAGTTCTGTGTCTGTGGAAGCATCGGATCTCAATTATCTGCTCACTGCCAGACGATGAATCATCATCGGATTCGCTCGGTGATGTATCAGAATCAACGAAAAGGCGAAGATCTTTTACATGCCGTGGCATCCCGTCAACTAGTACGGTTTGTGGACTTATAATGTCCGTCACGCGACCCACTTGATACCTGGAGGTACACCGGCCATGGGGAGCTTTCACCCATACTCTGTTCCCAACTTTGTATATATTGTGATGCCTACAATGATCAGGTTGTAATGTTGTAGTAATTCCCTTCACTTTCAGTTGGTAATGGTGAATCATATTGGCAGGCGCACTAGTCAACGATATATCATCCTTTGGCGTGATATTATGCCAGTATACTGCCTCCGTTATCGAACATTGCTTTCTTGCTGCAATTCGCTTTATACTCCGATGAGATCTTCCCACTATACCGTTTCCTGCAGGAATATAGGCGCAGCGAAAACGAAGTTGGACTCCCCAGTCATCCAGGAAATCTTTAAAGGACTTACTGCGAAATGCAGTAATCATTGTCGGTCAGGATTTCTGATGGTGGGCCTCGTTCAAAAAAAATACTTTCTAACTGCCGAATGACGCTTCTCGAGTCTTGTTGAAGCAGGTGTCGCCATATCGCAAATCTACTAGGGCCACAATCTATTAACGTAAGGTAGTGTTGCCCACCGTAATGTGTAATGTCCATTCCTAAGCGGGTCCAGATTTCAGTCACACTTAAGTTGCCACGAGGCCAACGACTTGAGGCTGGGTCAATTGACTGGCATTCTTTACATTTTCTGACGACTGCCTTGACAGCCGCCTTGGATGTCGTAGGGTAGACTCGTCTTACAAAATATAGCGTCCGCCTGACGCCAGGGTGTCCACTCTGACAATGTATGGCACGTATCTGATCAGGAGAGGTTTCGTTCACCATGGAAGCGCATATCGGGCGTATTGGTTCGGTTTCCTTCTTTATCATATCATACCATTGTTGCGGTACTCTGGTGAGCTTATCCACTCGATTCTCACTCAACGTTACTAATCGTATCGTGATCAATAAGTTATACTCTTGAATCAGCTTTTCAAGAGTACTCAAACGCCTCCGAATCAGCATCTCACTTGCAGCCTTAGTTCGTATTCTGGCTTTGCCAGTGAGCATGTTTGATACCCACCGGTGCACACACGCGGAGTCCGTGAAGAGGTGTAGCTCCGCTGCGCTCCACTGTAACGCTAAATTGACGCCCTTCAGGATAGCATCCAATTCTGATAAATTGATATGTTGGGCATCCTTCACAGGTCGCAGCCAACATGCATCTTCTACAATGCTTCCGTTAATCTCCAACGAAACCCCTGTGGCGAGAGAACTTGCATCGACCCATACCTCATAAGCATGTCCGCTTGTGCACCACTTACCGTGTGCAGGGTCGTTCTGGTGTATTCTTTCCGCTATGTCCTCAATCATGTTCTTAAGGGGAGCATCTGTCACTTCGTCGTCCCACCCAGACGTGATCAATACTGTCCTGCGTTTTACAAATGATGCTGCAACTCGAAGCCACCCACATACAGGAACGTGACCCACCAGTTTTCCACACCACGAGAAGATGTTATGTCGTGTCAGGACCTCAGAAACTGATGGAATGCCATTTTCACATGTCCACTTAAGCGTGTTGTTGTCTTCTGCGACGTGCAAACCCAACACACGTGTGCTGTCCCGTAACCGCTCCGGATCCTTACATGTCAAACCAAACGTAGCCAAGTGCTCTTTCACGCGATCTGCTGAAATCATGCTCTCGTCAACATAAATATCATCAATATATGATGAGCTTGCCCGTCGAACTGACTCGTCATTCGCTAACACGGCGTCCACAATGGCCTTCATTATGGCTGGTCCAACATTCAACCCGAAACCCATTCGGGTCAAGCAATCCCTTGAAGATTACAGTTTGAAAGGGCCACAATGACTTATGGATATGTACTTGCAAATAAGCCTGCCGTAGGTCAAGGATAGCGACTTCCGGTCCTTTTTTACGCCACTCCCTCAGTTTCTGTGCGCACACGTCAGCATTGGCTGTGTGTGCGTCGAGACACTCATTCAGCTCTCGATAGTCTAATACTGGCCGCACTTTATTTTTGTTTTTCTGCACCACCGCCATCAACAGAATTAAACCTTTTGGAGGACTGAGTTCCTTTTCAGCATAAGGCTGCAACCAACCGTTATCAAGCCAGGTCTACAGCTCTTGGTCGTATTCCTCCTTGACTCCCTTTGGTATTGGGTACTCGGGCATCCGATTTCGCAAACTCTCCGGTGATCGACCATTAGACCACTTCCATGATGCGACCCATATCTTTTGGCTTGGGTTGAATTCGGCACAGAAATCAGGTTCTTCTATTTTAATGGCGGCACAACAGACTATTCCATGCTTGGGAAACCGTATATCGCCACTCTCTGTTATTTGGATACCGCCCAAATTTTTAATGGCGTCAAACCCGAGCAACAAGTCGAAACCCAATAGCCCTCCATCCACTACCAAGGCTTCGATCTTAAGGGGGTTTGCGTTATCCACGTCAAGCTTGATACTTCCAACTCCGCAACATTTGAGAGTATTTCCGTTTACGGTGAGTACGTCAACCTCCGTCTCCCGCCAGGATTGACAGGCTGACTTACTCACGAGTGTCTGTGAGCAGCCAGTGTCCACCAGTGCCATTCTCTTAATTCCGTCCACGTAAATACCCAAGACAGGTAGCTCCTCATTCATAACTCACTTAGGGAAGAGACCGGCGCTGACGTCTTTTCCCGGACACGATGAAGCAATGTGGCCTATCTCTCGACACCGGAAGCAACGCATTGTTGCACGTGACCTGTGTGGCTGGCGGGCGTCTTCCCGTCAAACCGGGCAGTCCCTGGAAAAGTGATTCCACCCAGAGCATCGATAACATTGCATACCCTCCCAACGTTTAGCATATGGTGGTTTATCAGCTCCGCCTGGTAAAATGGTAGCTGCAACCATTTTCTCAGTTGCATTTTGATTTTTCATTATGGCTCGAGCTCGGTCCAACAGTTGGTTTGTATTCATGTCTTCCATCCTGGAAGACGCGCGCAGTAGTTGCTTGACATGAGCTGGTAACCCTGCTATGAACGCACATGCTAGTCCTTGCTCGGATATCCCACCAAAAAGACCTGCTAGCTTCTTCAAGTCGGCTAGGAACACATCGACGGATTCGTCTGGGCGCAGTCGGCGTTCCACGAACTGTTCGTAAGCCAAGAAACGATCTGGCGCAAAGGCAATCCGCAAGGCTCATTTTATCTGCTCGACATCAGATTTTTGCTCAGAGTTTAACTGTTGGTAAACAGAAAATGCTCCGCCCGTCAACCTCAGAGGAAGAACACGTTCAACCTTTTTAATCCCACACAGGTCACAAACAAGTTCTGCCTTCTCAATCCATTCAGTAACTGCTTGTCCGGCCACTGATCCATCAAACTCTGGTATTAACTTGACGTCAAATGTCTTATCCGTCATACTGCCGAAATAGCTTGTAAGTGTTCTGAAAGCAAAGGAAGTATTTGTCGCAGATTACTTCCACAAGACAAAGAAGAATCACTGTAAGTCCAGACTAGAATATCGTGGGCAGAAAGAAATGCTGAAAACTCGATTTGCCGGTACTATTTTAAATCACAATGCGTGTAACCAGTCAGAAAAATAACTCACTCTCTGACAAACGCCGAAACCAAAAATGCCCGAATTTTCACCTCCCGAATTGAGAACACCAACTGCTTTTATCGGCAGAACCTATTTCTCCCATTCATCGATAGCTGGGATAGATTTTTCCGTAATTTGCATATCAAAATACTTTTATAGTGACTTCTGCGACTGACTTGTTTTTTCTTTAATTCAATTATTCCATTTTCAGCATGTTATGCGGAATACGTGCCCCTCTGTTTGGTAAGTAGTTTTCTTTTTCGACACTTTTTCCGTCGTAGAATACACGCGACACGCTGTCGCCTGGTTTGACGAGGTAAGTCGCCGTTTTCTTCGCTATAAGAATGGCAAAATTGGTCAATAATTATTTATAACTATTTATACTGGGACTCATGCATGCAATTACACGTAATCCATAATATTTTTAATTTTGAAATAATATTTACATTTGGCTTATGAATTTTTTTAAACTGTTTTGAAATCTTTGATAGTATTTCAATCATTCTACCTGACCTCAGGCTGTGATAGATAAATTGTTGTCTACATTACGCAAAAATGAAAATAACACTGACATCTCATTTTAACATATATATATATATATATATATATATATATATATATATAAAAAATTATACAAAAATATCTTGAAATTCTAGAGTAAATTTATTCAATAAAATCACCATTGGCTTCAATCACAGCCTCCTGATGCCTTTGGAATCTCATGAAACTCTTCTGGATAGTTTGCTTGTTTAAGTTGGTGAATGCTGCCATAATCCTTACCTTCAGTTCATGTTTGATGTTACAAGGACTTTTGTTGGTCTCTCGCTCAACTGCACCCCACATATAATAATCAAGGGGGGTTGCAGTCTGGGGAGTTAGCTAGCCAGACGTAAGGATGTGATGTGGTCGCAGAAATTCTCTGACAGCCATGACTGGGTTCTCCTGCTTGTGTGGCATAGTGCAGAGCCCTGTTGCCAGCAGCCACTCTCTTGACCCAAAGCAGCAATACCTCCTCAAAACACTTGAATTAGGCATCTGTGTTGAGTCCGAGGCCCTTACCAACAAATTTGGGAATTCTTTTCTTATCAGAACAATCAGAGTGAGATTTCCAAGCTGCTGTACTTTTGTAATAATCATCAGACTAACCCAACTCTTTCCAAATTTGCTGCACTGTCCTCAGATTGACACCCAAACACTCTGAAATTTTGTATTGGAACTCCTGACATGAATGCCAAGCAGTACAGCATGCTGTTTCCAAATTTCTGGCAGCGTGAATTGCATCAGGGTGCTCTTTTTCTGACAGATGGAACCTACCTGACCCTACTATACAGTGCAATCAACAAAATCAAAAACAAAGCACATGTGTGAAATTAAAAATATAAAACGGTGACAATTTACCAATTGCACCCTGTATATAGCCCCAATGCATTCACACTGTTTCTGTTGCCAAAGTTTCATAAAAAGAATCTGTCAAAAACAAAGACAAATACTTGATTTGCTTGGCATCTTTCAACTATGAATGTATATGTCCATTAGGTTTCAACAAAACAGGCAAATTTACATTGTAGAGATCGTATGTCCACTCAAGATCTGATACATATGTGTCAACATCATTATCCTCATCTGAATCAGTCAGTTCATCACTATTAATACCAGAAATGTTGATATCCAATTCTTCTTGCATTTCTTCAAGTTTTCATTTTTTTTCCCCTGATTCTACAATAATCTGGAATGTATATTCCACAAATGAGTGCTCTGAATCACTATACTCCATCTTATTGTGACGCTTGATTTCTTGTCATCAAAAAAAAAGATGGCAACACTTGTATTTTCATTGCTAATTGAACAGATGGTGGAAGTAGCACATTGTCAACGTCTCACTGTGTGTGCCTTCCTGTGTCATTTGCAATGATGTTATATATTATATGCCAGAGTACACATGGGGCAGGTTGAACATTGAGAGCCTGTATTTACAGAGCAAGTTTGTGCATGTTGAATGCTAAAAGGTTACAGGGAAAAACTTACCTGTACAGGTTTCTGTAACTTGAACATGGGGATGAGTTCAGGAAAAATGATGCTGACATATTCTTTGTCAGTTGATTGTTCAGCCACATAGAGAATACTGGGAAGGACAAAAGGAATCATGTCTGGATTGACACATTCTTTGAACAAGGGCGGTAATATTCGCTGCTGATTGACCCTCTGAAATCACAAAATTAAAAATACAATAAATAATATCACATTAACAGTCATTGAAAGACTGAAGAAAAAAAAAGACAAAGCACACAGTCAATATATTCTTCTTCAATCTGCTTCAAGTGTATTCATCCACAAATTGTTTAGACTTGTATGATTGGCCAATGTAATCTTCAGCCTTCCAGAGATGTGTGATTCATCTGCTTGTTTTTTTATTCTTTTAGAGATGATTTTAGATTTAGATGAAAAAGGATTGTGCCTACAAAAGTAATCTATAATGAGAGTTGTGATAAAAACAAGCATCAAGAGATTAGTCCAAATAGTTTGAGGAATAATGATAGACATTTTCATTTTTACCTAATAAGATTGTTATTTTCACCTGTTAAAAGTAGCTCAAAACCAGTAACAAAAATTATAGAACCAAACAAGGTTTTAAAAGTAAAAATTAAATGAATTAAGTAATATTTTAGTTTTAAAAAATTACTGAAATTATATGTATTTATCTTACCTCTATTTAAAAATTATTTTGGTATGTGACAAGTAAATTCTTTTAAAAGATGATATTGTAAGTCTATTATAAACACATACTTTGCTCTTTTTAATACATTTGAAAAAATACAGAATTAACATGCAATGCTAAAAGCAAGGAAAAAGTACAATAGATGTTTCTGAAATTTTTTCACATTTAATGTATGCATAAGCAATATTTTGTTATATTTTTTTGTAAACATATATATTATTATTATTACTCATATATATTATCAACTTAAAATATTTGAAATATGAGGATTGTGTGTTTGTGTGAGGTGCTGAAAACTACTTCGCCCATTCAAGAAAAGAAGCTTTTAAAAAAACAAAAATCAGATGTATTGTCATTTGATCAGTGGCTTTTCAGCAACTCCTTAAACATTATTTGAACCAACTATCTTATTCACAGAAGTGTACTAAGTAACTTATGTTTCTAATGTTTAAAAATCCAAGTCTTTCTTTTGGTAGATAATTTCAAGTTGATATTAATGATAGTTCATTGCACTTGTGGTGGGTTAACATGACCCAGCATCCCCTATCAAACAAGTGATGAGTAAAGAGTGAAAAGTAAAACCAGTATCTATTCAATTGTATTCCTGTTAATCTGAATTAATTCCTTTCAATCTGTTGTGTCATAAATAGGAAAGGTTGATATACATAGAAAATAAAAAGTAGTTTATACTGGAGAATAATATGATACATGGTTGAGTACACAGACTAATGTAATAAACAGTTAATCGTTAACTACTCTCGCTCAATAAGAGAGGGTGCTGGTTAAATAGTCTAAGACTAGTCCATCTTGTGGTGGTGTTCAGTTACTCTATAGTTGAAGTCTGAAAAAAACAATGGTCATTTAAAAATATTCAACTCCATTTATGACAGATTAATACAATAATAAGGATGTTCATTCTACTTCCAATCTTTTGCACTGATGCTGAACTTGTCAAAAGCCTTAGTACTGTATCATCCCTAAATAAGTACACCGATACTAATTTTTTTCATAAAAAGTTAATTTTCTTCTAAACCAAATATACTCAGAGTTTATTATTTCTAGCAGAACATTATAAGATCAAAACAGATAATATATTAGCTATTATTTATTACCAAACTCTACATCATTGAAATGAACACTGTAACCAAAAATATGAATAACCAAAAATATGAACATGTAGCACTCTAAAAATAAACGTACCACTGTGAAAGAATTTATTTAAAAATCAATATTTGGTGTGATCACCTTTATCTTTTATTACTGCTTGTAGTCTTGATGAAATTGACCTCACTATATTTGCAGAATTAATTACCAGAATGCTTTTCCAGTCCATCACATAAATGTTCCTTTGAACTTAAATCAGTGATATGCTAATCCAACCCTTTTACCTTTGGTTTCTGTTGTATTTTTTTGTAAAATATTTTAGATTAATATCATAGTGGAACAGAGTTCTTCTTGCCAAGTGTTTGAGTGACTACAATATGTTTTCTTTCAATATTTTAAGGTAATTTTCATCATTCATGATTCTTTTGATGAAATGAAGCTCACCAGTATCATTAGAACTCAGATTATGAGTTTTCCAACATCATGTTTGTTATGACCAAACTCTTTTCTTTGTACACCTCACCATGACAAGACTGTTTTTAGCTTGTAGTGAGTATGAAATAATAACTTCCATCACCCACTCCCTTCAAATTTGGAAGACTGAGGAAGAAGGAAAGAAATTTGTGAGCATATGTAAGATTTTTGCCTTTCACAAAAATTAACCTGTTATCTGAGAAGAAAAGAAATTTGTGAGCCTATGTGAAATTCTTTTTTGAACAATGAAAACCATGCCTTCACAGAAATTAACTAGTGAGTCAAGAAGAAGGAAAGAAACTAGCGACCCTATGTGAAATTCTTTTTGATATAAAAGTGAGGAGAAAAATCATATTAATCAGAGAAGATTGCCTGAAGTCATGTGAAAGGTTTCATTTCAGTTCCTCGCGACCAACGTTGAAGTACTTGCTTGGGTAAAATTACTCATCAATTATATTATTGGCCTCTAACCAGCACATGACACTTGAAAGAATTATCTCTCAACAATCCAAGAAAGCTAAGTATTTCAAACCATCTCTCTTCATCTACTTTTGAACATATGCAAACCCTATATCCCTTTAGTGAGCAACAAACTTTCTTACTTTTGTCTTAAACATTTTTGAATATCATTTTGTGTCAGATTATTTAATCTGTTTTATGAAGATTTCCTCTTCATGACAATATGTTAAAACTACAGACTTTAAGAATCCTGATTTATTTCCCAAAACAAGGTACTGACACAACTTCACATGTGTAAATTTGTGAATAAATTCCTTATCTTGTTTTGTTAAAATTACATGTGTGTTTCCTTGTCATTATCATCCTTCATTAATTTTCTTGGTGTGGGTAAATCAACTGTTCATTTTAACCCCTAAGCCCCACACCACTACAACCTCATATTCAGTTGATGTCTCCTAGTTTTCAGCCCTGTAATCCTCTCATCTTCAGAAAACATTTGATTGTTGTAACTGAAAAATTTCTTTTACTTAATTAGCAACATTCACAAACAATTTTCTTGGGACTTCATCCACCAATCTTCTGATACAACAAACTGACCTTGCCCTGGGGTCAGCTTGCATAGTCAACCTGGTTTCTTCTGTAAATCTCTAACTTTTCCATCCAATATTGACAACAGTACTTTGGCTACAATTTTCTGATAGTCATGGTTCTGTTTGCACAAATAAATAATTATTGTTATGAAGTGAAATTTCCTTTGTATTTTATCAGACCAGCAGTAGTCATTTATCATGCACACCAAGAGCTGCCTTAACCTTACCACTAGGGAATTCATTTACTTTATGCCTTAGCTATACTAATTAGGTAGTCATTTACACATCACTACAAATATATTCTTTAAAATTAGGAGAAAATTCTTGCCATTTTTTAGCCATCTATATACTGAAAACTATGTCCTTATAAGTACTATTTTTAAAGGGCATGCTCTCTTTAAGTTCAAATTTACTTAAATCACTAACTAAAAGAATCAAATCAATGAGTTGCTTGTTTTTGAATTGATACATATTCATAACTTTGTGTGCTGTGTTTCAATGCTGTAGAGTTTGGTAATGTTTAATAATATCTGTTTTGATTGTGTAATACTCTACTAGAAATATTAAAATCCTGATATGCTTGGTTGAGAAGAAAATTAACATATTAAAAACTTTTTAGAGGTACTTATTTATAAACAGCAATGTAGAACCTACATTAATTACTATACAACAGAAATTTAAAAAAAAAAACAGTTGTGCATACCTTTGGCAGTTTGGATACTATCTTTGGTAAACCTTTGAAAAATTTGGATTTCTGTAAATTGTCTCTCTGAAACAATGTATCCAAATACTGAAGGGTCATAGAACCAACATCTTCAAAAAAAGGAATCTGAAAGACGAAAAGGACTAGGAATGTTATAAACATATAAACCTTTAAGTGGGTAAATCAAAAGAAATATTTTCAATGAGAAAGTTTAATTTATGATGGGAATTATTTATTTTAACCTGTCTTATCCAAAAAATACATTAAACATGAATGAAGCAGAATCTGTATCATAAAAGGAAAAGGTGATTCTTTGTATGTTACACACTTTCTGCATCCAACTCTGTATGCACATATATAATGTATATGCACACATGTGTTACACTCGCTTGTTCCATTTAATGTAGGTACCCACCAAAATTTGCTAAAAAAAATGCATACCATGATGAAAGGCACCAAACCAAATTTTATCGTCAAAATATTTATGTTGTTAAGAGGAAAAACAAAAACATTTTTTGATTCTTTATTAAATTTGTTAAGCTTTTCTTGTATGTTTGAAATTTTGGTTAAAATTTTTTTTTTTTTTCTTGTGCCAGCAGTGGGGGGGGAACCAAAGATTTATATAGGAAATTTTAGCATCTTTTTTATGGTAAAAAAACTACAGTGATTTGAAATTCTTGCAAAAATCAAATTTTAATGAAACTTTCAGGATTTATTCACAAATAAATTATTTTAGAAAATTGTTTTTTTAGAAAGTCTTAGTAAAAAGATTTTTTTTTTTTTTTTTACATCTGTTACCCCCACTTACTTAATTTTATGAAATTTTAAGAAATTAATTTTTCACCCCCCTTAATATTTATTAGTTAAAAGCAGAAATCCTTGGAGAATTTAAATCAATTTTTTTTGTAAAACAGAACCACCACTTAATGAAAATCTGCTCTGAATAGTAAAATAAAAATGCAATCAATCTAAGATCATTTAATTAGAAAAGTTTTTAATTGCTTTTATAAATAAGATATATTAAGGACAGTATTATCTTGATAAAATTTTATTTTTTTGATGGATGATGAATTTTTACAAGAATTATTTTCATTTTTTAAAAATTTTATTTATATATTATTTTATTAAGGTTTAAACCTTTTAAAATTCTGTATTAATTTTACCCTTCTAGATGATATTATTAAGTAAAAACTTTAATTTAATAATAATCATGAATTGAAAAAATTAGTACAATTCATGAAACATCAATATTTTTAAAAGAATTTTGAAATTTTTTTTTTTTTTTATAAACGTGCCAATTTTTGTACATAGTGCAATAGGTAAATTTTATATTTTTAATTTCACGCATGTGCATGTTTTGTTTTGAGTTTGTGAAATGCACAGTACAGTAAGGTTGATTGGGCATCATCTATGAGAAAAAGGACACCATGACAAAATTCACTCTGCCAGAAATTTGAAAAAAAGCATGCTGTACTGCCTGGCATTCATGCCAGAAGCTTCAATATGAACATTTCAGAGTGTTTAGGTGTCAATTTGAGGACAGTTCAGAAAATTTGGAAAAAGTTGGATGAGTCTCGTGGTGATTATGAAGGTACGTCAGCTCAGAAAACTCACTCTGATCATTGTGATAAGAAAAGAACTCCCTAATTCATCAGTGAAGGCCTCAGACTCAACATGGAGTCTACATCAAGTGCCTTGAGGAGGTAATGCTGCCCTAGCCCAAGAGGGTGGGTGCTGGAAGACCTTATATTTGGCAACAACACCTAAAATGAACTGAAGGCAAGGACTATGGTAGCATTCACCAACTTAAACAAGGAGACCATCTAAAAGAGTTGCAGGAGATTCCAAAGTTGTCTGGAGGCTGTTGCACACATGTGTCAAAACTGTGTACAACAGGGGCTACAAGAATTTCAGCCATGTTAGTTTAAAAAAAAAAAAAAAAAAAAAAAAATCTTTTTCTTGCAGATATGGAGAAAATTTTGGCTACAGTAGTTAGAAGCAACAGTAGCAAAAACAACAACAAGAGTTGTTGGAAGTAATTTTGGAAAAAAAAAAAAATGCTTCAACATCTCTTATGCCAAACACAGTGCAAAACAATGTATCAGAATTCATATACAATTCTGATGACAGATTGAATTTTGCTGCATAAATGGAGAAATATTTAGTCAGGGTTGCAGTGGCTGGGAGGATGATAAAAAAAAAAAAAAAAAAAAAAAAAAAAGGTTGTTGTTAAGAAAAATAGCTCCAATAGAGTATGAAAAGTATTGCAATAATATTTTACAGAAAAAAACAGGTGAAGTAGGGTTTGAAGACATTGTACACATTCTGACGAAAATTTTTAGTGACAAGTGCTCTGTTCAATGCTTATTGAAGATGCATGAATTTAACCAAAATAGAGGATGAAGATTTTGTCATGTATGTGGGTACTGTCAACAGAAAATGTGAACAATTTAAACTAAAGTAAATGACTTCAGATATGTTCAAGGGATTAATTTTTGTGCAAGATCTAACAGGGAAAAGACGCTGAAATACAAAGAAAAATTTGAGCAAAGATTGAACATAATAATGATGTAAGACTACAGGAAATAGTGGATGATTCCCAAACAATGCTAAGTCTGAAGCATGATGGTGAAAAACTTCAGAATAAAGAATGTGTATTGGTAAAAGCTAAGGAAAAATACACAAAAAGGAATATAAAACCTAGTTTGAGATGTGGAAAATTACATCTTGAGAAAGACTGTCCATGGAAAAATGCAGAGTTCTATAACTGTGGTAAAAAAGGACATTAAATCACACTGTAGAACTACACCAAGAAAAAAAATTTTTGCAGGAAAAAATTAATACACAATATTGCAACGAGAAAAATAGTCACAAGAAACAAGAAAATTTGTTAATGTACAAATCATTAATGGGGGAGTGAAAATGTTACTAAATACTTGTAATGACATTTCAATAATAAATGAAACCAAATGGACAGAAATTGGATAGCCTTTATTATAAAGGACTTACAAAGTTGTAACTTCAGTTTCTGGCAAGAAATTATTTTTGTGGGGAAAATTAACATTTGATGTTTATTTTCAAAATAAGTAGGTAAGAACAAATTTTATGTTCTAAGAAATGCAACAAATCTATTTGGTACAGACTGGATAGAACTATTCGAACTGTGGGATTTGCCGATAAATGTTTATTGTAAAAATGTAAGTGGACAAGTGACAAATTTAAAATGTCCCAGCAAAAAATTGAAGAAAGAATTAAAAAAAAATGTTTTCCTGATGTTTTGTCTAATGAACTGGGTAAATGTTCAAAATTCAAGGTGAATTTTCAAATAAAAAAAAATAAAATAAAAAGGTTCAATGTCAGTATTTAAGCCGAAACAGAGCATACATTTGCAGCATGAGAACAAGTAAATGAAGTGTTGGAGAGACTAGAAAGAACTGGTGCATTGCAGAGAGTAAACTATTCGAAATGGGCTGCACCAGTGCTGTATGTAAAGGAAAAAAAAAAAAAAAAAAAATCATATTTGAATGGATTTCTTGGCTGGATTAAATAGTTGTCTTGAAACACACAATTACTCATTACCAAATCCACAAGAAATTTTTTCAAAGTGGTATGTCAGAAAAATATTTTCAAAGCTGAATATCTGAGGCATATTTACAAATTCAGACTGAAAAATCAATGTTCTGAATTAACAACCATAAATGCACACAGAGGGTTTATATAAGTTTAATCAACTTCCTTTTGGTATAAAGGTGGCATCAGTTATTTTTCAACAAACCATGGATACCATACTGGCAGATTGTGATTTCACAGTGGTGTAACTGGACGATATTTTGATCATAAGTATGTTGAAAGAACATGTTGGGCATGTCAAAACAATTATGCAAAAACTAAGAGAATACAGATTTAAGCTTAGTGAAGAAAAATGTGAATTGTTGTTGCCAAAAATAAATTACCTGGGTCAAATCATTTATAAAAATGGTAGATCTGTCGAGATCCGTCAAGAGCAAATGCAATTAGAAATATATCTACACCAACAAACGTAATTATGTTATAAGCTTTTTTTAGGACTGGCTAATTATTATTGAATTTATGTACATAATATACATAAGTTGACAGCACAGCTCCACTTAACAATTCACTGAAAAAAGGAGTAAAGTGGAATTGGGTTCATAAATGTTAAAATGTGTTTGTCAAGATAAAAAGAAAAAAAGTCTTCTGTTTGATTTATTGCTAATGCAATATGATCCAAAAGCAAAAATTGTAGTAGCATCAGATGCTAGTGATTATGGTGTTAGAGCAGTGATTTTACACAAATAAGATGGTGGTAAAATGAAAGCGTTCACTCATGCTTCACACTCACTTCTACTGGCAGAGAGAAATTACATCCAAATAGCGAAAGAAGCTCTAGTAATCATATTCACTATGAAAAAATTACATAAATTTATTCATTGAAGGAATTTCATGTTGCAAACAAACCATAAACTGTTACTAGCAATGATTCAAAGAAAGGTATACCTATGCATACAGGTAACAGATTACATTGCCGGGGTACCATCCTGTTAAATTACAATTTTATGATGGAGTACCAACTGTCTAAAAAATTAGGACATGCAGTCAGATTATCTAGGCCAATACCTAAAAATGTAGAACCATTGGAGGACATGATAATAGCAATGCTAAAAAGTGAGATGGAAATTAAAAGCATTCTGTGCAACATAGTACAGGAATTACCAGTTACACTGGATGAAATTAAAGAAAAAGCAGAAAAGGATGCATTTATTGCTAAAATAAAGAAGCAATTAAAAGAAACTAAAAAAGAAAACAATCAAGAATTGAATTCATGCTCGATATGTGATGGTGTTGTTATGTATGGACAAAAAATCGTAACATTGAGTGTGTTACAGAAATATATATTAAAGAATTTTAATTCTGGACATCCTGACAGTTCAAGAATGAACTCTCTCATCAGAAGTTTTGTATATTGGATTATAATGGACCAAGATATTGAGAAAAAAAAACAAAAAACAGTAAAAGCATGTAGAAGTTGTGCTCTAGCAGATAGATAGAACCTTAGCCAAAGACAGAAAATCCATGGTCAAGATTGCATATAGATTTTGCAGGTCCTATGGATAGAGCTAGTGATGGTTGATAGTTTTATGAAATGTCTGGAAATTTACAAATGCAAAAGTCCTACATCTTCAGTGACAGTGAATTGTTTGTAAGATATGGCATACCAGATACCATAGTATCGGATAATGGAACACGATTCACTGGAAAAGATTTTCAAGACTTTTGCAAGTTGTTCTGTATAGAACCTATTATGACCCCACCATATCACCAAAGGTCTAACAGACAAGTGGAACCGTTTGTGGGAACATTCAAAAGAGCGTCGAAAAAACAAGTCTGAACAAATTAAATGAGGAAACACATCAAAAATGTTTGAGAGTATAAAGGTTAACACCTAACCCCAACACACCATCAGGCATGTTGCTGGCAGAATTGATGTTTGCCAGAAGGGTAAAATTGGTGTTTGACAAGTTACTGCCAAATTGAAAATCACGAACAGGTAACAAAAGCGACACCAATACTTCCAAGGTTGGCAATAAAGTATTCTTTAGATCATACAAGGATGGAAAGGAAAAATGGCATAATAGCAGCAAGAATTGGAAAATTGGTATACATGGTAAAAGGAAAAAATTCCAACATAAAAGGCACCAAAATCAGCTGAAGAAAAGATTAACTGTTAAAAGAACTGAAGAACCAGTTAAAATGCTGTACAACATTTTTGATGTATCGGTACCAAAACAAATCATGGAACCAACAAGGACAAGTTCAAGGAAAAGAAAATGTAGAGAAGAACTAGAAGTGGAACCAAGATGGAAAATGCTACAAAGTAAAGTAAACTGATGAACTCTCCAGAAAAAGGGACAAGGAGATACTAATATGAAATAAAAATAAAATATATTTATTTAATAAAGTAGTAATTTCAAGAAGTGGTGGGGGGTGTTGTGGTGTAAAGAGTAGACCCCCAGTGATTCTATGAACTCGTCCAAAAAAAATATATCTAAAGAGTTCCATGGTATGAGGCTAGTAGTAGTCATATTGGGGTCAGACAGTTTGCTGCCAGGCTCACAACAGACTTGTCAAACTCTCTGCTTTTGGGCAGAGAGGAACCCAGATGAGGCTAAGCCTGTAGGCAGAGTCTCATCTGGGGAGATAGACAAACCTGCCACTGTGTATGCGAGGTCTAAGGAGAACCTTTGTCCAAGCATACAGGCTTGGGATTGCCCTACATAAAAACCAGCCTTGTGCCATATCCCTCCTCATGGGAAAGATTGGGTAAATACCAGTCGTATTGGAGTCAGTCTTCATACTAACTACAGAGGCATTATGGCAATAGCCTAAGCATTACATACAGAGAATACTTAAACAAATTATGTTATACCAAGTACGAGAGTGTTATAATATTAACCTTACAATAGGAAGTTATAATACTTAGGTATCACGAATCTGAAGTACCTAGTTAAAACTAATGTCTGTTAGTCATAAAAGATCAGATGAAAATGCTGACAGAAATTATTTTAATTTTTAATTTTCATAATCTGTATTGAACAGTTTTCTGACCCTTCTCTTCTTTTTTGATGAAAAGCATAACCAGAAAATCCATAGAATAATTTACTCATTCTCCTTGTATTTTAATTTTTCTTACTTGTTTATTCAATTACAAAAAGAAGTAAAGATGACCTTTTAAAAAATATCATTACAAATTCAAATATTTTATCAAGAATTCAGAATGAATATCATTATCTCATACTAATTCAATTCTTTTATCGTTCTTTTTAAAGAGAGGATAGTAAAAGAATGTGATAAACTAAATAAGGAAATTATGTAGGCTAAATTCTTGATTGAGAAATAGAAATATTTAAAAATGAGGTTTTTGTTCTGGTTGACTCTGAAATAATCGATACTTGCCTTTGTCAACTGGTCTGCATCTGGCCGTACAGAAGGTTCTGCATTCAACAGCATTTTGACATGTTCACGTACCTCATCAGGAACACAACCAAGCAAAGACTGGCGCAAGTGACGCAGCTAGAAAAGAAAATTTTAAAAAATGAGATGTTTGGTAAATTTATCAACCATCTAGCCCTGATATAAGTTACTTGAATATTTTTTAATTGATAGATTATTATAGCTGTAGTTAATTATTGATCACTTTTTGACAGAACTCTGATAGACTGAAAAAAAAAAAAAAAAAAAAAAAAAAAAAACGGGTTAAATTCTTGTGATTTTTCATGTATTATATAAACAGAAGAGAGAGAGAGAAAGAAACTAAAATTGTAACACTGAATATGTACTTCAAGTTAGTGATAGTTAAATGTAGAGATAATATAGGTGGATTATAGTAAATGATCACATATACAAATCAATACATGCACAAGTTCCAAAATAAAGAGTGTATCAAGAGTACTCATACCCCATATTAATACAATATATATATATATATATATATATATATATATATATATATACTCCTTGGGTGTTAACACGGGTATGTACACTTGCATGAATACAATCATATAGATGGGAAATACCATCCTTCAATAAATTATTCCATATTTGTTGCACCTGTTGACAGTACGGCAACGTAGATGGCCTAACTGAACAAGTTGAGCCTCATCTCTTCATACTTCATGCATGCCTAATGATTAATGTGATTGTATCATCCAGGGAAGTTGTTGAACGTCTTGAAGGGTATGTTGAGTAGTACGGGCATCATGTAGGTGGGCATTATTCTGCTGGAACACCATATTGTTTTCTTGCTGCAGGAAGGACAACACATGAACAATATCCTAAATGTTCAATGTTCCTTCTACAAACACCAAAGGCAAGCAAGAGTTGTAACTTAAGACCTGTGCCATGATGCTAGGTGTTGGGTCTGTGTATTGTAGGTAAATACATTCTGGAATATGTCATTCTCTAGGTCTACGTCACACACATACATAAACAACGATAACATGCATGAAAGCATCACTTACTCTCATCACTGAACACTAAAACATGCCATTTAATCTTTAGTTGACCCTCTTATAAAAACAATGGAAATATTACCACCATGTTATAAACTAAGGGGAAGTCTTCACAAAAGCACATGTGCCAATAACCCTGCTGCAATTAAATGGTTCCATGTTGATACTCTAGGGTCTACATTTACTTTGATCTGTGCTGTGGACACCATATAGCCAATCACTGCTTCCCTTACAATTCAGTGATCTTGGTGAGCCTATATATTATGTGATTGTTGAAAACTAGCTCTATGGGTATAGGAATGTTCTTTTGACCACTGTTGGCATCACCAATGCATCACATCCACTATTTCTCAGAGATAATACTCCAGCCTCTCAAGTCCCACAGTCTGAGCTCCCTTAAATGGCCCTAATTGAACAGAATGTATATGTGTACATCTTCATAGCATGATACCTGCATGTACTAGGTCCTTTCAACATATTGAAACTTAAATCATCATCATCTACAGCTCAAACACAGACAGTGCTCTAGTATTAGTTTTACTATGTGACAAGATAACCGAAGACTGAAAATTTCATTAGAATATCTATTACCTGCTAGCAAGTACAGACATCTTCAGGATGTTGCAATTTTAATTTTCATCAGTGTATGTATATATATATATATAGTGCCTAATGGTGTAAATTGGAAAAACATTCAGAAACCTCAAATAAAAACGATTATATGAGAATCACAGAGATATGTTGCATTACAACAATTTAAATGCATTGGCAGTTCACTGTAATATATCTGACTACAATTTTGATTTACTAAATTCCAGTCTGATCAGGAAAGAAATGGATTCACTAAGAAGAAATGCATTGAAAATGCGCTTATCTCACAACACTTGATAAAAAATGTAAGACCTGCATCATGCATATCACTGATAATCGTAAAACATTATCAGCACAATGTGTTCTGTAAGCTAATAGAGGAAAAACAAAGATCTACTTGGAGTGGGCTGATTTAGACATCAACAGCCCTAATATATGTTAAAAAGAAAAAAAAAGCCCAACAAATTCTGCTGTCTGGTTGCCAGATCTGATAAGTTAATTTATT
Source organism: Acanthosepion lycidas (assembly GCA_963932145.1). NCBI lineage: Eukaryota > Metazoa > Mollusca > Cephalopoda > Sepiida > Sepiidae > Acanthosepion > Acanthosepion lycidas. The sequence goes on along the minus strand of OZ010582.1, from coordinate 32,791,813 downwards.
GCCCCTCTTATCCTCAAAAATCCCAATGCATTTTCCTTACACACAGTCTTGTCTTTCATTCCAACTTGAAAAAGCCAAACCTAACACATGTTCCATAGGCAATATGTCATTTAAAAGCTTTTCCACTTTGTTTTTATATATATATATATATATATATATATATATATATATATATATATATATGCAGCAAGAATGCGTTTGAACATACTTTACTGAAATCAACTAATATGATCTACTTCTTTTTTATTATATTTTTTCAATTGGCATTTAAACTTTATAATGAAACTGTACAAAGTTTATGCTTTTGTTTGAGTAGTTTTAATTTTTTTTTTTTTTTTTTTACAGCTTATCAATCTTTGTAAGGTTATTTAAAGCCAAAACTTATTTTGTAATTCAAATAATTTTGCAGAGAAATAATAATAATTTTCTGATACAAGTCCTACTATTGAATAGAAGAGGTAGATTCATACTTTTTCCAAGTGTACTTGCATGTAAGTAAATATAATAAACCCAACTGGACTCTAAATTTGGCTTTGATTTCTCATTCTGAGCCATTATACACTATGCCACTTAAACTTGAAGCACTAGGTATTCCCAATTGGCCACTAATCTAGGTACTGACTGGGTACAATGTTGCTTAACTTCAGTGCTCAGGAGAGAATTGAATATTTTTGATGATTATTATGAGGAGCATAATAGAAAAAAAAAAAAAAAAAAAAAAAAGATTAATTCTGGCAATTTTTAAAAATGCTATAATTTAAATCTATTACAATCAGATATTCAAATGAATTGAATGCAAATGATATCATGTATAGAAAAGGTTGTAACACTTTGTAAAGGTAATGACTTGCAATAAGGAAAAGCAATCAAAGAAACACATTGAACTTTTGACAGTTCCTTCATAAATTTGATCTGGAAAATTTTATCATTGGTTGGTTAATTAATTTTATTGTGAAAAAATTGAGTTGCAGGATAACATCTGACAGTGTAAATTGCAATGAAAATGGATGTAACAGGTAACAGAATTATAAAATGATATTAGAAAATGTCCATGTCACTTACTTCTTCTGCGTTTTTCTTGAATTCTGATATGTCATTATGGCATTCATAAATAGGTTTGCCATTGTTGAAGACAGCAAAGATGAGTGCACCCAAAGAGAACATGTCACTTGCATGGCTGCAAGTCATTGTCAGGGAATACTCTGGGGCAAGGTAGTCCAAGTGAGGTTGGGCTACAGGAGGAATGTCACAATCCCAGTCTTTGAAATCAAATGATGGCTAAAGAATAATGAAAGAAAGTAGTGAGATATATACAAAATAAAACAAGAACAACAACGAAATATCACAATAAAATATCAAGTTTCCATGTACAATTGCATGAAAAATGATACAAAATTTAAATTTAAACATACATAAGAAAACACTAAAAATGTGTTTAATCACTCATTTTAGTGTAATAGTTTTAATTTAAGCCTAAGTGTTTGAAATGAGCATCTTTTTACTGTAACATTTATTTGAGCTGCAAACCTTTTAAACAAAATTTGAAAACTTGTATATATTTTCTGTGCAATAAATAAAACTTGGCATTTCTTTTTTGATTATTTTGCATAGCAATAATGCAAATACATATCATGTAAATTATCTTTTGATAGACATCAGCTAAAAAAAAAAAAAAAAAAAAAAAAAAAAGAGAGTTATGTTTACTTACATTCTGATCTGAGCTGCTTGAGTTTGGGATACAAAAATCAAAGCCACAGAGTTTCCAGGCACCATTTCGGTTGACTATAATAGTTTCTGGGCAGATATTATGATGCATCATGTTGACATCATTGTGTAAGAAAGCCAAAGCTTCAATTAGCTACAAACAAAAAGAACATATTAAACAAGGAATAAGAAGAAAGCATGAAAAAGAGCAAATAGAAATTAGCTTTCAATAAAATATTAACTGCTGATATAGCACTATCTTTGATTCTAAAAAAAATTGTTAGTATAAATATTTCCTGTAGCAATTTAAGTAAATACAAATTAAATAAGACATTTTTAAGATATTATTCTAAAATTCCTTGATTCTATTTTGAGCAAGTTTTCTGTTTTATATTTTTTCTGATATTCATTTGCTTATTCAAAATTGCAGTTTACATATTAGGTTGGTGCAAAAATAATTTCGTTTTCTAACATATGTTACTATGTGAGAAAACGAAATTATTTTTGCACCAACCTAATATTTGTCTTTTTATATTGGAAACAGTTGGCCAACTAATAGATAAAGGTATTTTGCTGTGGGCTCTATTTCTGGAACTCACAGTAAATACTAATTTCTTTCTAGTTTGCTAGTATGTTAACTTTATGCTTTTAGATGAGCAATTAAAATCATATCTTACAGTAAATGTGTTATTAGTCCTGAACTGGCATCTTAGCTTCAGTCATTACTCATTGACATAATATAACTTCCCTGTACCTTTTCTATAAATATTTTCATGGTAGTTATTCTGATGAACTTTCTTCCTTGGTACTTTGACTTCTAGAATTTAAGTACAGTACTAGATTTGTAGCAAGGTTGCATCAATTTACTATTGAAATTGTTAGATGTAATTATACATTCTATGCAAATAGTTTCTTCTTTCACATGTTTTGTTTGTAGAACTCTCTTTCAGTTTCTTGGTTTCCTGTCAACCATGATCTTCAAAAATTTAAATGCAACATCAATTGTCATCATCTGTCTTCTTGAATACTTGATTTTTGTTGTCCTCTCTCTTCTCAATGTTTTCTCAGTAATCCTTCACATCTTAGGGACGTTAGCACCTTGCTTGGGGTGAAATGATTAAAAAGAAAATGCATAAAAATAATTTAACCCCATTTTTTAACAGTTCTTTATCTTTTGATAGGTATCAACTAGTACTTATACAACTGCTAACACCATTGAAAGTTTTATTTATATTTATTGAAAGGGCCCTTGTCAAGGTTGATTATGGTGGTAACAGCTTTTTACTGCTACAATTTAGGCAGATAGGGTAGTTATGGGAAAGTGATGTGGTTTAGCCAAATCCTTGTTCTCTCCTTGTTCAACTGTTCTATCAAATGATGTGTTAGTTTGTCAAGATAGCACAGGGAGAAGTAGATTCATGCATTTCCCAAGAGTATTAGTGCTAAGTGAATCTAAACAGTCTCAGGCAGAATTTGAATTAGGTTGTTGATTCTGTTTTCTGTGATGATAACTTATACTACTCCAAACCTAAGATAAGTAAGATAAGTAAAATAAGTAAAAGGTTTTACTTCACTGGGTTTAATATCTTGAAAAACATTACTAATCATTGGAGAAAGATTTTACCTGCAGCAGGCCGTATTTGATTTCTACTTCATAGAGTTTATGTTCTTCCAGTTCCTTCGGCAGATTAGATGGCAAATTGTGATAGCATTTCACAATATTAGCAAGACTAGCAAATACAGGCTCAGTAGCAAAGGCTAAACTTTCTCTGTAAAAACAAACAAAAAATATCTCTTTATAGCTGATTTTTTGGTCAATTTGGGATTTTAAAAGACAGTAAAAAAACATTGAAAATTAAATTATTTAAATGAAAAGCCACAGCTCTTCAGGGTTACTATTTCCTTTTTAAGCTAAACAATATAATAAAAAAGCCAACTCACCTAGATTCTTCCAGGGGATGAAGTACAGAAAGAATTCTTGGGTGCCGTAGACGTGTAAGCTGTGATACACCCCTTTTTAAGACATCTATAATGGTATCTCTGTCTTGTTTACTATAGCGATCAAGTAATTTTTTCTCAAAGACAAATATGGCCACTTCCTGCAAAAGGCAAACACAAATAATCAACAAAAAACAAACAAAAAAAAAAAAAACCCCAAACAATACACACATATTTCTAATTAATATTATTACATTATTTCTAACCATCATGTCATTCCTCATCATCAGCTTTCTGGAACTTGCTCTTAACATGAAAGATTATATGTGTGCTAGAGTGAAAGACAATTTTACACTATATTTACCACATACACAAATCTGTGCAAAAAGTGCATCACAGCAAAAGAAAATCTGAAAATTCTGACCAATCATAAAATAGAATGCAACTAGCCAATCAACACACAGTTTGGTTTTATAATAGTCCTACTGAAAATATTCGCCTAAATGATCAAGATGATTTAACTAAATTAAATTTAACTAATCAATCTTGACATATTCATAATCACCAAGAAATGTTGAAGAAATTTCATATCGAAAAATTTTCCAGCTTCATCTATCTCTTCCTAAAATGGAAGATATGTGGTGAAAACAATTTGATTTTGTAAATGCAGATCTTTGTAAATTTATTGAAGGTTGGTTTATTACTTTTTTTCTCACTATAAACTCTGTATGCACATACACACAACTATTAACCTCAAATATCAATATTTACACATAATTATGACCACTATGCTCTCTTTACTATCACACACTTGCTTGCTAGAAGACATTAATATTTAAAAATCATAAGTAGGAGTCTTATAAATGAAATTTTCACTAATTCATGATTCGTTAAAAATAAATCCTTTTGTTAATGTTGCTGCATAAAACTTTATTGATTTTGTCCACTACATTATGATTGTTCTGCAGATAAAAAGGTGAGTTGTGCACAATCAGCTTCATAATAGATAAATGCATACCAATTCCAAGTTCATGCTTTATTGTATAAAATATAATAATGTAAAATTTCTCATTAAGCATTATAGAGAGAAACAAAAGAATTATTAATTTTTCAATGATTTTTGTTCTATATCAATGTTTCATAAAAAAAAGAAATAAAGAAGGCCATGAAAGAAATGCAAGAATTTGCTCTTGGTATAAATCATGACTATAGAGATGTTGACCTTAAGTGTCAATATATGATGCAAAATATATTAATACCATTAGAAAAGTGTATGTTAAAAAATTATTTTTATTCTATAACAATATTTAATAAGAAGAAATAAAAATATCTAAGAATATTTTGTTAAAAGAAAAATTGAAAGTTATTGTACAAGCTCACAACACAACTTTTTTATTGCTTAAAATAGGTGTTGAATGATGCTTTATTCTAAACTCCTTTGATAAATTTAGTGCCCTAATACTTTGTATTTGTTTTGACAATCCATTGAAGCACAACTCTCTCTCTCTCTCTATATATATATATATATATACACACACACACACACACAAAATCAGTAGTGACTCCATGGGTGGGGGGCTTGTTGGGCTTAGCCTGAGTGGAACAACATTCAAGTATATCTATTCAAAGCAACAAATATCTTTCATAGTGTGTTGTCTTCATTCTTGACTTCAGCTGGATCCAAAATGAATTGTTTTAACTCAAAATATTTACCAAAATACATTTTGTTGATATTGTTCATAATAAAGAAGAAAGAAAGAAAAAACAAAAAAAGAAAGTAAATAAAAAGTAAGAATTAAATAAAATTACTGTGGCTAGTTGGGCTGCATAGATCTGAGCCCTATCAGGCTGGAGATATACTTAATAGGCAATGTATTTCCTGCTTTAATTTTATAAATAATCTTTTAAAAATCTCTAATGACTTGTATGCCCTGTTTTTCAAAGAACACATTTCAACTTACTGTTTTCAAATGTCTATTTTAAATAATTTATTCTGTACAGTATAAGGTTTTTTAGTGGAATGTATAAATTGCAAAAAAGCAAATTAAATTTAGCCTGGCTCAAAGTTGGCAAAAATCAAAGAATGTGGTAGCCTTAACTGGTCAACTGGAGGGTTGAAGTGTGACTGGGAGTGTTGAGGAAATATGATACCAGTTAGCTATTCTATTCCTATCTCTACCATCAGTGACTTGAAAACCAGGCTATAAAACAATAAAAATGGAAAGGAGACAATAAACAGACAAGCATATCAAAGACTCTGCCCTCACTCTTTTCTTACATGTCTGGAAAAATATTTTAAAATAAATGTTTATTTTTATAAAATTATTGCAATTAATATTAAAATACCAAAATGTGTTTTTTTAATTTCATGCATAGTGATTTTTAAAAATTATATATTTTAGTTAGAGTAAAGGAATCATTTTAGCATCTAAGTTATACCAATAATAGATTTTTTTAATGATTGTAATCAGTCCGACAAACATTAATGACCTAGAGTCACCACCAATAGATATTGGGTAGATGGAGCTTGTCAGCCCAACCAGGCAGTCCATCTAAGAGAAGGAAAACTCCACTTCCACTGCCTTATGGCCATATACAAATACAGAAAGGGCTAAGGAAGTAAATCCAGGCAAAAAATCAAGAGTGATTGTCAACACAAATAGCCTCCTGGTAACTCCTGCAGCCAAGCTGGCTCCAAATGTAATGCCCTGTATTCCTTTTGATCTTGTTGGTATGGAGGAGGTGTCCATGAGGTCTGGGCAGTACATCGCCTCCTTATATTATCACCTAGGCCTGCACCCTGGAGAGTTTACTTCAGTCTCACCACCAGGTGAGAGCCCAAAAGAACTGAATCTTGACCAAACAGAGTGTTACCATTATCTTATGAGACATATGAATGCCTGCATGAAATGGTTTAGTAAAACTCTTTAAAATATAAAACAATAATAAACAAAGAGTATGTTACATTTCTTTAGATGAGGACTATTATTATATGCTTTGCTATTTAGAGTAGCATATTCATCTAATGTTGTTGTTTTTGTACCCTCTAGCCTTTTTCAGATGTCTCGGGTTGCACTCAATAACCTTCTTGGAATGTCTTTGAAAGGATTCTGAGAATCCACAGTCTATACAACATCAGACCAGTATTCAAAAGCAGTTCAACCCTTTGGAGATATCTCTTCTGAACCAAGATCCCCTTGAAAAAAAGAAAAACATGAGCAAAAACTGTTTTCCATTTCACAGTTTTGACAAGGAATAAAAAGGAAAGATCAACTGCCTCCTAAAAGTAAGGGTGGAGGAGCATCAAAAGACTATGATCTGTGAAGAGTCGAGGTGAAAAAGGCGGACATCAATGCCTATGGAATGAAGACAATAGATAGTGAAGGATAGAACGACTGATTGAATCAATGCACATGCTAGACACTGACAACTTATTTAGTAGATTTACTGCAGAGATAAATACTAACTGGGAGTGTTTGTTAAGAAAGAAAGTACATTCATAAAAATTCCACTGAGTCTTGATCCTCATACAGTTCTACAACTGGACTACAGATATTAGTTTTAAGGCTCCAAAATTACACCACTAGATTATCCAAGATATTAAAACATTAGTTAAAACCTATCTGTTTGGGTTTTTTTTTTTTGTTTTTTGGAGGTTTTCTTTTGACAGTTGAGAGTTCAAGCCTCTGATTTGGTTGTGCTGAAATGTGACATACTGGTTCTGTGAGAAAAACAAATGACATGAAAGAGACTAAGAAGATTGGTGAGTATTAACTGATAAATATTCCCTAAGTGAATGAGAACAATTTATCTCCATGGACTGAATAAAGGGTTTGGTTAAATTTACTGAAAAAGTTAATGGTAGAACAAAAGACACTTGAAGAAAGCTGGAGGATACAACAACCAATACATTGTGAATATAACAACCAAGACAAAAATACTGGTCCAAATAACAAAGCATATATTAGCTACAAAAAGCACATTAAAAATTTACATAGCAATGTTGATTAAAAGGCAACAGTTAATATTTACATAGAAACTGAACATTTATAGATCTTAATTTCAATATCTTATATTAGTTACAGCTAGTAAGAGTGAAGCTGTTACCAGTTAAAAGTGTCAAAATGACATAAAAGGAAAGACCAATTTCTGTTAGCTATAGTGTTAAAATGTTTATGTAAATTTTCTTATTTTGCTATATCTAAAGCTCCTTGATAAAATCCAAAACAAAATCAGCAATAATATTGGTCCTGATCTGCTTCAGTTACTTTCCAACCTCTGTAAGGTTGACTACCTGTGCCTTTTCTATAAATAATTTCATGGTAATTGTTTGGATATGCTCTTTGCTATGGTACCTACACTTTTTTAATTTAATTACAGTACTAGACTGGCATCAAGATATCACCAATTTACAGTTGAATTGGCTAGATGTAACCATAAGTTCTATGCTAACAGTTTCTTTTCTCACACTTCTCACTTGTGGAAGTCTATTCCGGTTCCATGCTTTCCAGTCAACTTTAATCTTCAAAAATTTAAATGCAATGTCAATTGCTATCTACTGTCCTCCTGATTACTCTTCTTTTGTTCTTGCTCCTTAGTAATGTTTCTGTTTTCTAATTCTTCCACACCTAGTAATCTTTTGTGTGTTAATGGCTTTACTGCCTTGACTGATACAAACTCAATTAAAAAATAAATAAATAATTAAATTATACCGAAAGTATTAATGTTTTTTCATATAATTTTCTCTAAATATTTTTTTTACAATCTCTCAAAAATGTTTTAATAATTTCTGAATGATCTGGTGAATTTAACTTTTTATTCATAACATCACTAACTCTGAATAAAAGATTTCTCAATACTTAAATTAAGAATTATCAAAAGGAAAGGGGACATTTTATTCCAGATTTTTAATAATGGAAGGTAAAATAATCTTTAATGAGGTTTAAAACAAGCAGACATAACAAGTACAGGATGATTATTTATTTATAAAAACTATAGTTTGACTATCAGTAAAACAGCTCTTTGTGCTGGAAATTAGAATTTGCTTTCTTCTATGCAAAGTTAAGGTAACAGGTAGTAAAGTGAAGTGAAAAAAAATAGATGTAGGGTTTAGAGGAAGACATATACAGAAATTATTTCATTCAGGTTTGTGTCACAGCTTGTTAGCATTGATTTACATTGTCAGACATAAAACACTGAAGCAGCTGGAAACAAAACTTTAACTAAAGAGGGATTACAAGATTTTTCTATTCAGATCGTAATTATGTTTATTTTTATAATGTTGTCAATTGCTATTTCAGTTAAGTTAAATGATAAAGACATGTGCCAAAAGTTAAGACTAATATGATGGAGTGCTGAAAAGTTCTTAACCTGATCACTTTCCCAAAATTAGTATTTCAACGACCAAAAATCAGAAGACTGACTTTGGTAAATAGGTTAAACTGAGTAATTTCAGCATCTTCAAAAAGTTTGCCCTCACATGAGGAATTTCTATTTTTTCTTTTTCATACTTTCTATGATAATTATATTAATTAAATACATGTTAAACTTGCTTTTAAGTGTATATTTTCAAACTAAAACATTTTTTTTTAAATTGTACATGGCTTTTCATTGGAAAAGATGAAAAGGATTTCTCATTTCGTTCTAAAATTTTCATACACCAAGCTAGATTTTTCACTTAATAAATTAAAGTTAAATTATAATTTACTTAAACAAGAATTCATTATTGTTCATAAGTTTATACTGTACTAGATGGAAACAATAAGAATTAAACTAAAGTATCAACAAAATTAGAGACATTTATCTAATAACATGTAGTGCCTCTCTTTCCCTGAATAACAGTGGCTGTCTAACTTGGCATGGAATGTAAAGTGTTGGAATTATGTGGATATATACAGTCAAGGAGCTCTAGATATGGCAAAATAAGAAAATTTACATAAACATTTTAACACAACATAACTGATAGCCTGTGTTTGTGAGATGTAACTAAAACAAGCTTTATGAAGTTTGCAATATGTTGCATATATTCTCAATAGGATTTAAATCTGCTAATGTTACGACCAATGGAATACCTGCAATTTATATGACTATTCCTGGAACTAATTTTATGTCAGCCAAGAATGATGTTTGGTTATCTTGCTGGAATAAACCATGCCTACCAAGAAATACAGTGAACATAAAAGGTGTAAATGATCTGTAACAGGATCTGTGTATACTACACCTGTTAAGACTCACTACAGTATCACTAGTGGTCCCTGCAAACTCCAACAGAACATACACCACACCATAAAAGAGCCACCACCAGCTTGCACAATACTCTTCTAACAGACTGAATTCATAGCTTCATGTGGTCTCCTTTCACACAAACTTGACTGTCTGCTCAAAAGATCTGGAAACATAACTCAGGTGATATAGCCACAGTTTTCTGTGATATAAAGGCTATGTTCTTTGACCCAGGTCAGATGCAGCTACCAATGGATTAGTGTCAATGATAGTGTCCTTGTTGGTTGACAATTACAAAACCACATGGAATGCAATGTATGCTATATAGTATATTGACTGATGGGCTGAGCAGTACCAGGATTGAATTGGGATATAATTTAAAAGCAATGTTTTACATTGTTGAGTGGTTAATATTGTCATTCACCAGCAGTCCTATTCTTACATTACCAGTAGGTGCCTGCAGTTTTCCATGCCAATGATGTCTGTCTGAAATGAACATATATACCTGGTATATGGTATTGACCCCCCCCCCACCCGAGAAAAATCTTTTAATTTTGGACATATAGTGCTCCATTTTTCAGGCTCCAACAATCATTCTATGGTCAGTATTAAATTGCATCCTATGTCTGTTATAGCTTCACTACCTCTTTACCATCATATATGTATCATCTAACAAAGTTTATTTCTACAACTGAAAAAGGGAAAACTATTCAGTGTACTTCCTTCTGAAACATTTTTGCACTTCAGTTTCGGACTGCTTGGTGTGAAATAACTAAGAATCATAAAGAGCCAGGCAGAACTGATTTGACAACCAAAGATAACCATAGTCAATTTATAGCATCAAAGTTTTAAATTAACTCAAAGGAGAATGAAAGGGCAGAAACTGAACTACCAAAAGGTCATTTTAATTCATCATCATTGTTGTAAAGACACTGCATTAATGTAATCTATTGTACTCATGCACATTATGTACAACCAAGTAATTATAACAGCTGACTTTAGTTAGATAATGTACTGAAAGCAAACACCTCTGTACAAAAATAAAATTGCTTAAAATATTTTCTCCTTTAATAAAATTGTACAAAACTAATTTGGGCTTGTTTAGTGAGGTAAATGTATTGTATTTAGAGAAATTGACATTACTTGGTTAATTTGAACAAGGCAGTAACTATGACTACTTACACAATGAATCTACCTTGTTTCCAGACTAAATTTTGTAAAGCATCAGATTCAAAACAGTGCTTAAACCAAGTGAAAATAATTAACTGTAATGTACTGATAACAGATTGAAATTTTATTTTTATATAATCACAATAAATCAATTTTCGGAATTAGAACATCAGATATTCATAGGTTAATCTGTTTTATTTACTTTGAAACAAAACTACAGTGAAAGAGATTTTATTTTCATAAAAAATGCTGAACTGGTTAATATATATTAATGATAATTCACGTTGCCAACTGGACTACATATATACAGGGTACAGCATAAATACTGTTACAAAAGAATATACTGATAACTCCTGAAAAGTTTATTATATCAGCATACAATTTTAACACAAGTATTAATTTAAAGTTATGCTAAATAACATCAGAAAATCTCATTCAATATGGTTCTCTTTAGCTTTCACCACAGAGTTTTTCAAGAAAGTCATTGATGGGAGCACCCACAGCTACCATGGGTATTTTGTCCCATATTCTCTTCAATTTCGCCTTCAGATCATCAATATTGTGGTGCGGAGTAGAACAGGCCTCACTCTCAAGAACTACCCTAAACAAAAGGAAAGAGAATTGATATCTGGTGATGAGAGAGGCCATTTGTCCTTGGTGATGAAACCAGGACAATTGTCTCTGCACTACACAAGTAGTATGGCTTGTTACTTTGTCTTGTTGAAGTGTCCAGTGTTCATCACCACAATAGTTTTGCACTTGTTGAAAGAACATTATCACTTTGATGTTTTGTAGTGTGTCATCATGAACCCGTTTCAGCAACTGCTTACCTCTGAAGTCTCTTTTTCATCATGGCTGCTGAAAGAAGCTGTCTTTTGGTTATCTTGTAGGGCAACATCACTAGATCATTTTAACACAGCCTCTGCATGGTTCTCTGAGGTTCTGGTCTCTCTAGCCAATTTTCTCATTGGCCTTCTTGGATTACACCTGATGTTTTTCATGCTCTTGTTTAACGAGTTTTGATAAAGGTGTGAAGACATCCTGGTTTCAGCCTATCATTGATGGAGGAAGTCTCATTGTATCCTTTTGACAAACGTTCTATTGATTTCAAGTTGTTTTCCAGCTTTAAAAATACCAGGTTGAATGAGTCCGTTTTCATGTTGCTCAATCATATATTTTTTAAAAACTTTTATAGGCATTGTTGCCAGCAAATACTAAAACACTTTGAAAAAAACAAATATTGTATGGTTGATGGGTGAGTATCAAACCATCAATAACAATCTAATGGCCAAAAATTTAGAAATAGAATTCATTTGAAATTTTGTAACATTTATACTGCAACCTGTAGAAGAGATCCATGGATAACAAGCTGAAGAAGGCCTGAGTGTACAACGGCTGTGAACGCTGTGATAAATATGGCAACAAAGATGAGGACGATAGTCCGAACAATGTAAATAGTGTAAATAATACCTCATCTCAGAAATATAGACAGATAACAAGCTTTTGTTAGAAATGCTTACACTTGCTTTTGCTTAGTGAAGTAGAATGCAATGGAATATTATAAAGTTATTCTAATATTGTAAAGAAAACATTTGCACCAGACTTTAAAATACCATTGCTATAGTATATAATCATCAAATACCTGTTTTGTCAGTAAGGGTGTAATTATCTTATTTAAATGTTTCGTTAAAATATAAAATTATTTCAAAAATATTTTCAAAATGTCCAGAAAGTCATTACAAATGGAGTTCAACTTAACTGAAAGTTTGTTAATCATTTTATATTCTTGATACTTTTGAATGAATCACTGTAAAGACCAGCAATCCAAAGAAGTTTCAAGTGAGAAAATATTGAAAAGGTACTAATGCAAATCACTTTTTACTGTAACATCAATACTTTTGTAATAGATATATCTTATTTTGGAAAATTTTATGAAATTATGTAATTTTCAACTCATCAAAAACAGGACAGTATGGACTATAAAACTTAGAAATTTGTTTTACAAAAGGAAAATACATACTTTATAATACTGCTTTAAACTCCTTCAGTTCTAAACTGATAAAAATGACTTTCTGGACATTATGAATAGTTCTCCTGCACTTCCTCTCCTAATGGCAATTTGCTGACTGAATTTCCTCAGAAGCCTCTGATATGGCTAATATTTCTGGAACATGCCATACTCAGTCATTATTTGAAACTGGTATTACATCAAAGACCCATCTGAAGACATATGTTAATTCCATTTGTGCAATACTATCTGACAAAGGCAATTGAAAATAATTATTTTTGCTTTTTTGGAGCTAAAAACTTTATCCAAGCACTGAATGGAGATGCAATATCAATGACTTGGCCAATGTAAAAGTTGGAGTCATAATATCCTGCAACACATTGGCCTTGGTGCTCATAACTGAATGTCTCTTGAGGGAGTTCTTCTTCATTACAACTGCTGGAGTTGTTTAAATACTCAGAATCACTGAGTGTCTTTTCTTTCCTTTGTATTAGAGATGAATCAACTGATTTACCTGTTGCTTCCAGCTGAGATTTGACACAAAAAATCTACACTGAATATCTTTTTTAAAAGATGTAATTTTTCATTGCAATTCTGAAATTCCTCCAAATACTGATTGCAATAAAAAACTTTTCTAATTAAATGAAGATGTGTTTTAAAAATTGAAAAATGTTAAGTTTAAATACCATTTTTGAGCATTAACATTAGAAGGCTACTATTGTTATAACAGCTCACATGTTGTGATGCTTTAAGTATTATTTTTACAAAATTCTGTCAGTTATTCCTTAATTTTACTAATTTAATTTGAAGCAAAAAGACAAATACTGGATTTTTGAGAGATTTTTACACTTATTATTTATGGAGATTCAGTGACTGTAGCAATGTTTTGTTTTAAAAAATGTCTTCAAAACCTTATTAAAATACATAAAATTGTTTATTTTATTCAATTTTTTAGTTAGCTTCTGGCTGTTATCTTACAAATAAAAACAAAATTTAACTTCAAGGGAACATTTGAATTATTCAAAATGCATTTTTTTCAGTAAGTTCAATTTATTTGGTATTTCTTACACTAAAATTTTCAACATAGAAATTTCTTATGAAAGACCTTCAGACTTTATAGTTTGCATACAAAACGGACTAGCATCCTTTTTTCATTTAAGATCGGACTATTTTTATATGTGTAGGAAGAGACAACTCAAAGGGCAACAAGTTTTACAAACACCACAATAAAATTGTCAACTTTGAAAGTATGAAATAATTCCTGTCCGTCATTGAAATAGTGACATAATTGAAACTGATGTGAAATAAAAACTAATCACCACACACGAGAAAAAATTATATCTGTAGAAAGAGAAAAATTACATTTTGTTTACATACTCATTTTATTAAAATAGATTGAAAAATAAACAAGATATCAGCAGTTGAAATGGAAAGAATTTTTACTACTTTGACAGGTGTTCACACTGTAAACTAGGGTAGTTTGGATACCTAATATTACCTTTTACAATGATATGCCCAAGAAAAAAAAAAGAAAAAAAAAAAAAAGAAAAGAAAACATTATATTTTTACCAATAATGATTTGTATCATTATTATTAAAAAGCTGTTGTTAGACGTATGAAAGATAGGTGTTTTTGTTTGCTTTTTTTTCTGAACTAAATAATAAATTGCAAGAGAAGTGCATTATATTTCTCCAAGTAAATATATATATTTATATATCTATATCAAAAATCAGTTGTCAGCAGATCTCTTCCATGTGTCATCAAATCAGAAATGCAAATACATAAAAGCCATAGAAATAAAATCACTTCCACTGTGTTTTTGCTTCCGAATAAAGAAAACAGGTGTGAGTATCTGAGTTTCTAACATAGAAAATTGGTTTATCATAATGCTATTATAGAAAAATACATTTCAACCCATTTTCTACTTCCAATGTACTAATAAATATTTTTTTGTAAAAAAAAAATGTGATTTTAAGCATTATGTTTTGAACAATTGAGAATTTGTTCTAAAAAAAAAAAAAAAAAAAAAAAAAAACAAACAACTGTAAAAATCTACCTTAAAAAAATGTCAGCAATTTTTTTTTTAAAAGGATATTTTTTATCGCCAGTTTTTTTTTTTTAATATTTTGCTGATTTTATTATTAGATATAATAATTTTATCAAATTATGATATTTAATAAGAAAATGAACAAAGTAAAAGAGTGCAATTTCACCATTCAGAAGAAAATTATTGATACCTAAATTATTTTGATATATTCAAATTTTTTCAGTAAATCAAGAGAAAATAGAAGAAAACCTCAATGTCTTATAAACTGCAAACAATGATATTTTATACTTATCACAGAAATATAATGATTACTAGTGTAGAGAGTAGTGGTGTTAAAGCAGGGTTTTCCTTCCTTGACAAAAAAGCAGATCAATAATAGGTATCAGAGCAGAGAGCCTAAAACCAAGTGCCATGCATTGCCAGCTGTGTTGCTAGCTGTGTCACGGAGTTGAATCAATATATTTAACAATGCAGTAGTATAAATGCCTCTATGTCCAAATGGTCTAAATAAAGCTTTTTTTCAATTTGAAACTGGTAGACAATTTCTTGGAATTAGCAGATGAATAGGATTTATTTTATTTCAAAATGAACAAACACATGAAATCATGTATGATATATTTCATTGTGAATTGAAGTTAAAGCCTTTAATACTGATGAGAATTCTTGTTATGATTTAGCAGGTACAAGTGAAGATTATATATATAAATATCTTAACCTGACCCACTTCCCCAAATCAGTATTTCAAAGATCAAAAATTAGAATACTGATTTGGGGAAGTGTGTCAAGCTGAGAACTTTTCAGCACCTCCTAGTATACAAATCTAAGAAAGCTACTGGCACAGAATATGAGATAACAACAGTGCTGCCCATGTTTGAACATCTAAATGTTCTTAATTTTTGCATTTAACATTAATTTTACTTGTAAAAGTCTAATCTGATATTTGTTTTTCTGCAATATAGAAAGTTTTAGTTAACATGCAAGAATTTTATTTCGACTAATTTTACTTCTTGGTGCATTTCCCTTTATGCCTATATATTAGGTTGGTGCAAACAATGTCGTTTTCTCACATAGTAACATATTCGAGAAAACGACATTATTTTTGCACCAACCTAATAGCTTGATGAATACAAAATATTGTCAAAACCTGCGAGCTGATACCAGTTGCATTTTCTTAGAAAAACAAATGATTTCCAGACAACACAAAATAAGAATGCAAAAATAAACTGATTAAATATTTTGAATATTGAACTTTTTCAAGAAGTATTAATTATTTATCACATAATAACTAAACAGTTTAGTTTAAATTTTAATGAATAAGGATGAAGTTAACATATTCAGTATTATAACAGACCCTACAATCTGGTGACCTATTGTCCTGTTAAAAACAAACCAAAATAATAGAGAAAAAATATCAGGAGCTATTTTATATGTTTAAATATATTTTAATGTTTTAAAAATATCAGGAACTAGTTTAAATGTTAAATTTTTTAAATATATTTTTATGAGAAAAATGAATGTTTTTTGGGTTTTTTTTTAATTTTTATGAGAAAAATTAGTAAGTTGATTGGTTACTTTCATCTAGTATTGTCTTCTAAGAGTAGCCAGCTATGAATTCAAATAACTTAGTAATATTGATTTAACAATAAAAAAAAACAAAAAAACACTTCACCAGCTCATTTGTTTGGAATATGTCCACTTCTAAATAACAAACCTTTTACTTCTAGACAAGAATAAAAGTCAATAAATAAGTAAACAAAAATCAAGGCAACAAAAAATTTTTCTATTTTTCAAAATGTTAAAACTTATATAAAATTAATTCTTACATATTGATGGGGAAATCATATAGAGAAAACAACCACATTTTTCACATAGAAAGAATAACTAAAACTTAATCTATAATGTTATATCACCAATCACAAATGGATCAGCCACAAAATTTGCTGAGCAGCATATTATCTGTGGAACAATGTATAATTAATGCGACCAAAATTTATCATTTTCAATTTTCTCTATCAAATTAAGAAAACAGCAAGAAGTTTCAATAACATGAAACTGACACAACCTATTCACTATTAGATAACTTTCAGCCAAGTATACCTACAGCAATAACAAGTGAAAATCACTGTGACAAGTCGAAAGGATGATCGTTAGGGATTGTACTGTTCAAATGTGATTCTAGAGATTTTCAAGTAAAATGTGACACACAAAGGTGCATCTCCATAAAAGTAAGCCTATAAGACTTGTGTTGAATCTAACAAGCTTTAAGACAGTGGCATTAAAGTTCAACACATGCAATGAAATTGAATCTGCACAGATTACACATTAAGGAAATGTGTATTTTATGAAACAGTGAATAAAACAAACAGCAAAAAATAAATTACATTATGCTTGTGTCTGTCAAAGGAATGAATTTTTAAAAATAAATTACTGACTTGTAATGAGAAATAAATTCTGTATGATAATCAAAACCACCTCACATCTGGCTAGCAAAAGGTGAATGTTGGTTGGAAATTCAAAGAGCTGAGTTTCATCAAGTGGGTATTGTAGATTATTACTAAACTTTATTCAGGTTTAAATTCCACATTTTCTTAAATAAATAATAAAATTTTCACCTAGCATTTCTTTAAAGTAAAAATAATAGTCATTCACTTACATTTTAATACTTGAGCTTCCCCTTTCATTACATCATTATGCATAATATCATAACAATGCATATATTTCTAAGGGATAAACTAGTAATGGACTGGGTTTAAAAATATTGACTGCCTGGAGGCAAAGAGTTACCTTGCACAACTACAATACTATAATTTAATTTTCATAACAAGCTGACACCCTGGCTAGTTTGCCACTGGATACAACTTGCACAAAATTCTTTATTCAAGGACTCTGATTTTTAGATGAATCATGTAAAAACCTTTGAAGAAATTAGTTGATACATTTATCACACACTACAAACATAAATATATGACAGAAAGAGTTGTGTCAAATAAAAAGATATTAGTTTTGAATTCTAGTGAGCAAGTCACTTTTCTTGAGCTGCTGCTCAAAGCTCCACCACCCTCTATCAGGAGATAAACATTTTATTTGTTAGTGCTACCATATGACTGAAGTATATAATTTATTTTGTTTAAATGTTATTTTTGATGTTTTTTAATTAAACAATATTTTTTATCCAACTTCATCTACTGGCCTGAATATTTGAGAAATCTTGTCAGAAAAAATATATTTCTCAAATATTCAGGCTGGTAGCTGTAGTTGAATAAAAAAATATTGTTTAATTAAAAAAACAGAGCTTCTACTCAAATATGAGTATTGATCAAAAATAATGTTTAAACAAAATAAATTAAAAATAAAAATATGTCAGATTTAATCCATTTTCTTATATATATTTATTTATTTATTTATTAATGTACATTTGAGTAGGGATTGAAACAGTATACTTTTCTCATTTGAGTATCCCAGTAATTAATCTCACATGATATTTGACTTCTCAAACTTCTATATAAAATATTATATATATTTGCATGTTGCTTCACAGGAAAATGATGTCAATAAAATATTCATAGACACTCTAAAAAGGAGTAAGAACACAAGATCCTTGGAGCGTTTGCTTCCAAAATGATGAAATTAGGGCACAATTCTTATTGATGCTGGAGTCTCAACTGAAAGCTGCCAAATGTTTTAAAGATAGTTTTCCTGAAGCTCTCTTAGAACACATAAAATTTGCCATCTTTGAAATGTATAAAAATGTCCTCAGCTTTTCCACAAAAATAAATGACTGAGAGAAATCTATCTGTGGATCCAAGAAAAAAAATGTTCCTCCCAACAGGTACATCTCGTCCAACTTTCATGCTAACACAGGAAAACATCAAGCATGTCAAACCCTCCAATACAGTCTCTGCACTATATGAGTTTTGGACTAACCTTGCAAATACAGTCTAACATTGTACAGAATTCAGTAATAACAAGCGGTTTCTAAAGGCAATACACATTTTTAAGAGCCCATTATATTGCCTGGATGGAATTATGATGCATACCAAGAAAGGTGGCTATAGCACTTTCATACAGCTTCAAGCAAACTTGTATATTATTGTATTATCTAACACAATCTGTGCATTGCTACAGCATCAATATCAAATATACACTAGAGTGACTTCATCACTATTTACTAAAGACTTCAAGTCGGTTAGAACCACAAGCATTGAAGCTAAACACAAAGACATTAGAAGATTGGTAGGTTATGTGTTAAAGATAGAAGTATATCATCTTCCAAAGACTCTCCTTTTCAGTAAATTTGTCTCTGTGGAGAAAGGTTAGGATTAGAAGAGATACAAAGACTCTTTAAATGAGTCTCTCATATAAAATCAACTACTTTCAGTGGATAATAAATTGTCAACAGAGTGACATAGTAACATGCTCTATCAGATGAACTAGTTTTCAGACCTTCCCTTGCAGCTGCAATGAAAAAGAAAACCTGGTTCTTCTGTATAGAAGAAAAAAAAAAACTGCAACAGATTTGGTAGACCTTCCTAAAACTTTGTAAAGTCAAACCGTCTTGATACTGATATTCATCATTAAGCTTCTATTTCTTAATGTTCATGAACTCAACAAATCTTATTTTTCTATAAATAAAACAAATTTCTGAATTTCTTTTTAAATATATATTCTAACTGCCAGATATTGTTATTGACAATAGTCTTTATAGGTTTAGGATTGAGTTTTCATACAACAGTTTAGAAAATCTGAATCTACAGTTGTGAGACATTTTCTTGGATAAAACATATCTAAATGTAGTCATTGGAATCACATGTACCAAAAACTAAATTTCCTGGGATGTATGCTACATTCTATTTTTGCTGATATAAAATCTTAAAAAAAAACAAAAAACAAAAAAACATTATTTTGTCCAAGATTAATATAAGACAAAGAAAATCAGTGAAAAAAAAAAAAAAAAAAAAAAAAATTTTTTTTTTTTTAGAATTTGATGCTTACCTGCTTTGTGGTTTTCTTAACACCATTGTATACTTTCCACAAAAGTCCAGGTCCTGCACTGGCAATCTGATTAAGAACTTCAAAATCTCGTGATAAAGGATTTCCTGGCAACACATTGGTTACAGCAGTTTTTAATTTGTTGAATACTTCCATCTTATTGTACACCCAGCCAGATACGGCTAGTTCTAGAAAAGAAAATCATAGAATAAAAATAATAAATAAACAATGTTCTACATATAAAATCAGCTTAGCAGTTAGAAACTGGTGGCCAAGGAGTTTATGATTCCCTTTTAAATGGGAAGTTTGGGGAGCTGTGACAAACAGTAAAATGGACCTCATAATTAATCTGATATTGCTAAATTATATACAGTGCTTATGTATTTATATTGATTGAAACAATAACTTTATGTCTATATTACAAGCACAAGTTATTGGTTAGTCATCAAAGTTAACACTGATCATGACTTAGCTTTACATATTTTTCTCTTAATGGTACATAGTATTTGATGATGCTGACCACATACATGAAAGGAGATTATCAGCCAAAAGAATTTTAAAGAAATGGAATTCACAATATCATTTTCTATAATAGGATTTTTTGACTTCAGTTTAGAAAAGAACAATTAATGCTATTAACAATTATCAAAAATACTGGAAATAATATTAGCTTAATATGTAAAAATTCAAATAAAAATATATCTGTAAAGAGACAATATGAATAAAGACAAAAGAAAAACTTTTCTTTATCAATGTTTTGTCCTCTGATGGACTTTATCAAGGCAAATGTATTTTTTAACGAGTATTTATAAACAAAAAGTGAGAATATTGTTAGATTTTCAAAATTTTTAAATTTAATATTGTGCAAGGCAAGGTAAACTATAAAGGATAATGATATAATTTAATGCCTAACAAATGAAAGTGAGTAAATGTTATTGTTGAATTTTCTTTAATGTAATTATTTGTTATTTTATTTTAGTTTGAGAAATTCATTTATGTATTTATTTATTTTAAATAATAGGTTTTCATTTAACTATCTTTTAGATTTTTATGTTGATTCGGGAAAAGAAGTAAATCTTTTAGGAAAGGAGATTTTTGGCAAGATTCAATAATAGTGGGAAAACTTGCAGAAATTAAAAAAAAACAAAAAACGTATTTATGAACACAAAAAGGATCTTATAAGAATTTAATCAAATGCATTAGTCATATACAGAAATAAGTTCAACCACAACTTCAATCTAAAGAATGCCACACTTATTAAAAGAGAAAAGTTCAGATATATGAATTAATCAATTCTGAAGAGAAAATTATCATTATACTTTGTACTACTTGTAATAAGAGACAGATCTGGTTTTAAAAATTTACAACAGAACTAGTAGAAATATTGGACTTAGACAGCAGTTTTATTAAAACATAAAAGCAATGATAAATTAACTAATGTTTAAAAAAATGAATATAGTATATTTGAATTTATAACTTTGAAATAATTACAAAGAGATCTAATATTAGTAAAAGTTTGATAACTACTATTTTCTTTGTTGCTTTCTGATCATACTAAGTAGTAAAGATTAAAGAACATCCAATAAACTTGAACTCCAGTTCATGATGTCTTGTGCCAAACAACCAGCATCTTTCACTCCTGTTTGTTTACAATCAGTTTTTTAGCATCTGCTGCAGAACAAGGCTATTAAATAAGTAGTAGTCAGAGAAGACATCACAGTAGTAGTAACAGTAGACAACAGTTATTTATTATACACACTATTTATATGCAGACTATTGTCAGCACCTTTGTTGTTACCGTAATGTTTTGGCTGTTGTACCCTCAGGTCTTCATCTGGTGCATATTATTAATCCAAGTAACCTACAGGGAATTCCAAATTGAACCCTTTATTTAATCTGGCGGGGGTGGGGTAGAATGTTCTTGTTCCAATGTCCATGTCTAACAGAAACAGTTATTTAATTAGAAGTATTTTATAAAAAAGTATTTTACACAGATCATTATAAATATATTGCTATATTTTCAGAAATTGTTAACTTTCAATTTTTGCTTTATTAGTAGATACATTTTTAAAATACCACTGCACAGAATATTGAAAAAAACATTACTATGCAAACTTTTCTTCTATTCTTATATTACAAAACTTACAAATTTCCACAGAAATGATTGTCACAGTCATTCTAATAGTGCTAATTCATCAGATAGATGATAAAATATAATTTTTCTTCCCAGTAGCAATTTAGTACAAGATTAACATGCCTGTTATACTCTTGTATTCAAAAAGCATGTGTTGATTTTAGCTCAATCTATACAGTAATTTTGTTGTTCTGGACACATATACAGGAAGAGATTTGATAATTAACCATCATAAACATGATTTTCATTTTGAAAGTAATATATGACTAAAAATAAATTTAGAAGAGCATCGATGTTAATGTCTTCAATGTTCAAAACACATGGTCTCTAGTTTTACTTGGGTTCAAATTCTCTTCTTTATCACTAATAGTTACATTTTTTTTTTTTTTTTTTTTTTTTTTACTTCGCCTCAGTAGATTTATTAACTCTATTCAAGGAATGAAGCATGAAACTTCTTGGTTGTTAAATATTCACCCCATTACCAGCAAGAGTATATAAATGTGTGCTTAACTCTGAACTGAAACTGGATCCCTTTCTCGTGTAAACAACTATTCTTAGCATTTTGAATAATGAGATATTTGTTGGTTGTGATTTGCTGCACTAATTGGGCACTTTTTACTTTTTTTTTTTTTACTCGATTTCAAAATGTTTATATAGGTAGTTCATCTCAGGAAAATAAGTAGTTATTTCTTATTAAGTCCTAGAGAAAAGAAAAATGTCAATGTACAAAAATAAAATATTCTTAACTTTTTTAAACACACCCAATAAGATATTAGGATCTTTATGAAATATTTTTGGTTTTCTGTACTTTAATAGGGCAAAATTTTACCAATTGTAGTTTTTTTGTTTTTTTTTTTAACAGGGTTTTATTTTAACAAAAAAATACAACAAAGAAAAAAAACTGTCAAAGCAAGGAGGTACTGGAAATTTGAAATGTTCTTGCCACTAACCATGTTGGCAGCCTTTGATAAGGCTAAATTCTAAATTTTTTGCACCCCACTACACCAAATAAAAAACATTTGTCTCTGCTACAGCCCTTTAAGTGACAGAAGACTAAAATCTGCTATTATTTCAATGAATGATTTTAAAAGGTTATCTTTTCATGCTAGTTTGACAAAAAGAAATGATTTAACAAATAATGTCCTGAGAAGAACAATACTGATTTCAAGCACAACTGACAAATTCAATGTTATTGCATACTTTATGATTGTTAAAAATTATAGACAATTTTCAAAGCATTGTCTCTTGGTCAACATGGCTTTTAAAGTCACTAAGCTACACATTGAATTTAATGAAAAACAATGATATAGTAAATAGTTTTATTGTTAAAAACAAGAACAGTTACTAGTTGATCGACATTTGAATCTTTAAATATTTTATGAGCGTTTTTCTTAAACAAAAAAAGGTTTGGAAGGAAACGCCCATCAATACTAGAAACAGCAAGACAGTGAATTTGATAAGTCTAATTTCCTGAAAATCTGTTTTAAGGATTTTATAAATTTCAACCAACGCTAATGTTTGGTTAATGAATGCCAAATGTTTCCCGTGTAAAAATGGATAATCTCACTATTAGATAGTGAGATGAAATTGGTATTGCCAATTTTTTAATGGCTTTTTTTCCCCATTCAAACATGTACAATGAAGAAACATTATTATTTTTGACCTCCAAAACTCAAAGTTAGAAAAAAGACTTTTTTTTTTAATTTAAAAGAAAAACATAAAAAGATTAAAAATTAAACAAAAAAATAACCTTTGCTTAATTTTAATTAACAAAGAATTTTCTTACGAAATTCCCATTTATTAAATAAATAAATTTTATTATATTGGGGATATACAAAAAAAATTCTTTATTATTTTGACACGCACGTGTATTGTAATATAATGTTTATATGTCAAACTCTCACATTTCCTGTCACCAGAAGAGTCTACTACTGCATACAGGTGGGCGAATTATGGTGACGTAGTAGAAATTATCCTAGAAACATGCAATTGTAAAATTACCTTTATAGCATGTTGATTTTTTTTTTTTTTTTTATGTCAAACTAGTTCATCATAACATAAATTTTCACAAACAATGGTGGACACTCACTGTTTAAGTTACTGGTGTGTACACTATATTGTTAATTTTTAGAATATAATTTTTTTCATTCTGAAAATCATAAACAATAATTATTCAGCCATAATTGATTAATTTAAAAATCTACTTCTGGGTATAAGAAGAAACAGTAAAAAAAATACTTTTTTTTTTTAATACTTTTCATAAACTTTCGATGGGGTTTACTTTTAATGCTAAAAACTAAAATTATGCGGAATATATCGTTCATTAGGTCTGGTCATTGGTTTTCAATTAAAATTGTGAACTGTATTTGTAATGTAAATAAATTATGTCTTAAAATATTTAACATCTTACTTAGGGAGATCAATATTTTTTATTCAGGAAAATTAAAAATATAAATAAGTTGACAAATGAAAAAAAAAAAAAAGAACAATATCGAAGTGAAAATAAATGTCTACTAAAAAATGTTGATCTTTTTTTAACGAAGTGCATTTTAAGACAAAGTTGCCAGTTTTCATCTTTAATCATGAATTTTTTTGTTTATTTAATCAGTTATTTCAAATAAAAACTATGTTTTTTTTTTCTTAGATAAAAAATTAAAAAGTAAGAAGACGTATTATTTGCTATAAGACCGACAAATACAGTCTTGCTTGCTTTTTCTTTTTTTTAAAGACAAAAAAATAAAATCTTTTAAAAGAAGATTGATTCATTAAAAATCCTTTCTTGATTTGTTTTTTTACTTATAAATAATTTTTTCAATCATGAAATAATAATAATTATATACAAAAGAAAACACATCAATAAATAAATAAATGAAAATTTTATCAACAAAAAATATCGACACTTGACTGGATTCTTTTTTTTTTTCTGGATTTTAAAAAATAATAAATGCAAATTTAAACAAGTCTTTTTTAAATTAGGAAATAAAGAAATAAACGTCAAAACGATTTAAAACTGAGTTTGATATCCATTTTATTTGAGGAAGAAAACGAGTAAATTAAGAGCGAAAAATTAAAATATGAGAAAACTAAAAGAGAAGCAGACGACATCTCGATGCATCATGGACGATTTTACGGAAAGAATAAAGATTATCTCACTAAAGAAAAAAAGGATTAAACAATTCCGCATTAAAATAACCTTTCAATATAAAAGATAAATCCTTATACAGATAATTAAATCAATTTAAAATGAAAATATACCTTTATAATTACTAATATTGACCTGTTTATGACAATACAATTTAAAAATGTTAGTTATCACCGTGTTGAACACAAGAAAAGGAGTGGTCTGCTGCAGACATAAAAAAAAAGTGGCGAAAATTGAAGGAATTATTAAATAAATCTTCTTGTCTTAATAAACATCTATATTTATAAAGTAAGTAAGTAAGTAAGTAAATGAGGCAAGAAATCAAAGTTACAAGTTCAAAGATCACAGATAAAAAATACAAGGCAAATATTTTAATTTTATAGAGAAAGTAAGCAAGTGTAATACATTTTTAAATTAAAAATGTACATCAAGTTACAAGTAATTAACGAGCGAAAAGAGAAATTTGTACAATGCAAACATTAGCAAGTTTCGGAGAATATTTATTAACTTAAAAAAATAATATACGAATAAAATCCAACCATTTAAATATGAAAGGATGTTGTTTTTTTTTCTTCTTTTTTTTAAATAAATAAAAACTGTGACATCGAACACAATATGGCCACTGCTACTACACAGACAGGTAGCCTAATGAATGTAGGTAGTATTTGACATATCTACATTATTTATCAACTACTTACACCTTATTCCTGATAAATCTTAGACATTTAAAATCATTCCATTACGTCTCTTTCTGGAGTAGGAGCAGATAGAAAAATAAATAGAGAAGGAGGCTATCATCAGGAATCGTATGCCTTCCAAATACAGCTGTAGGCTTTAACGGCGAATTTTCACATTTTTCTGCTGTCTTTGAATGCGTTAAAGGTAGACTATTCTTATATTTCTAGTATAAAAGGTGTAAATAATGACCTACCTTAAATCGCATAACTGAAAAACAAAATCAGGAATTAAAAATAATTTCGGAGAGGTCCGACCGAGCTAAGTAAACCATAAAGAATTGTCCCATCACACTTGTAGCGACGATGAGGTACTCTTCACAGAGTTCTCTCCCTTGTTGTGTTTTTATTTATTTTTATTTTTTTATCTTTTCTTTTTTCTTTTCCAATGACATTTTCAACTTTCACTTCCATCGCCGATTTTACAAGAGTACACATTGGTTTGTTCATTTATAAACTTATCTAAGATTCAGCTGCCCATATTTTGGCCCTAAATCGAAACAACGTATTTCTTATCTATTCTAAAAGGATATTGAACCAAACCAACTGCTACAATAAAAAAAGCCTTTGCGTAAAAAAATAAAAATCTCGTTTCAAAACAAAATAACCTAACAAAAAGAAAAAAAAAAACAACTTTTTAACTGGATAAAAAAATGTGAAGACTATTTCCTGTTTTTAACTAGTCTGTGACTACACATTATTAATTAGAAAAAAAAAGCATTTTGACATTTTTTAACGTATTTTTTTAATAAATATTACTTACTATTATTACTTTTTTTTTCTCCGTGTGGCTGTTTTGGTGTGCCTAAATAAAATAAATCTTCCACTAAATTTCAAACTTAGAAACACAGCCAGTATGTACACTTACAGTAAGCTACAATGCCCCCTCAATTATCTGAGTAGCCCCACTACAAAAAAAAAAAAAAAAACCCTTAGCTTAACAGAACTGTTACGCAGCCCACTGTTAGCTTGTATTTTTTTTTTTTTAGTTATTTATGGAGAACAACGAAAATGTGTAAAAATAATTTAAAAAATTCAATACTCAACAACAATGGATTTAAATGTCCATTGTTCAATAAGAATCAATTTTATTATCTATGCATATTATTTCTTTCTGGATAAAAAAACTTAGAGGTACCGCCACGGACTCCCAAGAAAATCCGAAAAAGTAAAAAAAAACGCATTTAGATAATTTATGCCTTTTTCTTTTTTTATTTAAATTTGGGTTTTATATGAAAGATAATAGCTCTCTAAACCTAACCGAGTTAAAAAAAAAAGAAAATAATTTCCGTATATAAATAAAGTTTTAGTTATCTATTCTAATCTATTATTGACAGTTACACGTTTTTTCACTCTTCGAACAGCTACAAAAAATGTAAACAAAGTTAAAAATTAAGATACTTAAAAATAAAATTAAAAATGAAAATCTAATTGAGATATGTTTCGAAGTCTTTAAGTAAAAAGAATTTTATAAAATTAATGAATACTTCTTACTTAAAACTTAATAAAAATAACATTCATTTTACACACGATAGCCTGTGGTTCAAAGGTTTAAAAAAAAAATGTATATAGCTTTTTTTAAAAAAAAAACGCGCGAAAAATAATTAAAAGAAATACGGAACACCAGAAGTGCAATAAGTCAAACTTTGGTATTTCTGCTTAAAAATAAATTATTTTTAACCTTATATAATCAATAGTTTAAGAATATTTTTTTATTCTATACGATTTTATGAAACTTAATAGAATTAATCATTTTTTTAATTTTATGCTGTATTATTAGAGATATATTTTTTAGTTAAATAATAAATTTAAGTTTAACTGCTCTTCTTTTTAAAATTATTTTCGTTTGATGTCATAGAACATTCTAATTGCACCCAATGTGTGTTGTTTTTTTTTCTTTAATTATTCTTTATTTAAGAGTTATTGAATTACTGTATAGTGTATTACTCTTCTGATAGACAAAAGAGGTAACTGGTCAAGTGCTCAGTTGAACAGTGATCATATGGCTACATCTGATCATGGAACTGATGATGATGATGATGGTTGTGGTGGTGGTGGTGGTGGTGGTGGTGGTGATGATGATGATGATGAGTAACGAGTATGCAATTGGTACAGCGTTACATCAAGTATTAGACAGAGTGTCACAAAAACTATTTAGCAGTATTTCACTTTTGCTACCTCATTGACGACTGCTGTATGATTTTACAGAAAAACCATAAACCTATTTGTAGTCTATAAAATATTTTACTGAAAAACCATAAACCTATTTGTGACTGCTCAAAATGATTGTAAACATGTCCACAAATTGGCTAAGTCTGTGTTTACTGATTAAATGAGCCACCATATAGCCTCTAACAAGTTTGGCTTTCATGACTACTGGCAGCGCAGTAATAGTGTGTTAAATAAGAGTAAATTTTCTATTCCACCTCTTTACACAATTTGAGGTTTTAATATCTAATGATAAACCAGAACTTCTTGCTCATAAATTATTTTCAAATTCTACTCTTGACTCATATGGAGTATCTTTGCCTGACTTTCCACTTAGAACTGAGTCTCTATTTACTGTTATGAATATAACCCTGTCTATAGTTTCTGCTATCATCTCTAAACTGGATCTTCTCAAAGCATGTGGACTTGATGGTATCCCTGCTATAGTCTTCAAGAAATGTGCTTGGGAACTGTCACCTGTTCTATTTAAACTTTACAAAAACTGCTTGTTGCTTCTTGCTTTCCTGCTTGTTGGAAATCCTCTTCTGTAGTTCCAATCTTTAAGAACTCAGGCTACCATCTGATCCTTTTGCCACTTATTATTTTACCACTCGGGCTGTTGCTTTATATATCTTGAAGGCATTTGATAGTTTTGGGCATATTGGTCTTCTTCAAAAGTTGAAAAGTTATAGTATTTCTAGATGGATTTTTGAACAGATTCAGTCTTTCTTATCAAATCACAAGATGAAAGTTGTCTTGAATGGCTACTATTCTAGATCTTTTTGCATAAATGCAGGTGTTCACCTGGGCTCTATCCTTGAGCCAATGTTATTTATAATTTTCATAAATGACCTTCCTGGTATCAGCAGTTCTCAACTCGGTATCTATGCTTATGACACAACTATTTACTCCCATCTTAATAGCAAGTCTGATCAGCTTGATAAGGTCAATTTGGCAGCTAAGCTAAAAAACTGAGCTACAATCTGTCGTTAAATGGGGCAAGGAATGGCTTGTTAATTCTAATGCCCCCCCAAAAAAACTACATTATTTTAATCTTCTGAGAGAACCCTTTTAGCTTCCACCAGCATGGCTGATGCTAACCTCCAGGAGATTGCCTCATTATGCCTTCTCAGACTAATGTTTTCAGCCGACATGAAGTGGAAAGAATATATTGAATCAATTGCTAAGTCTTCAGTTAAGAAAGGCGGTTCACTATGTCGTGCTAGACAATTTTTCTCGACAGAATCTATCTTACATTTTTATAAGTCTACCATTGATGCTTGCTTAGAATATTGCTGGCACACTGGGTCTGGTGCTCCTGCCACATATTAAGAAATACTTGATAAAATCCAAGGAAGAATCTGCAATGTTAATGGTCTTGACCTAGCATCTTGACTTCAGTTCTTTCCCACCATCGTAATATAGCTTCCCTGTGCCTTTCCTATAAATAGTTTCATGGCAATTTTTCTGATGAACTTTCCGCTATGGTACCTAGACTTTATGAATTTAATCACAGTACTAGATTGGTGGCAATGTCTCAGTATTTTACCATTGAAATGGCTAGATGTTACTGTAATTTCTATGCTAACAGTTTCTTTTATCACACTTCTTGCTTGTGGAACTCTCTTCCAGCTTCTTGCTTCTTTTTTCTCATATTCTCTAACATTCAGTAACTCCTTGCGTCCTAGTGGCTTTAGTGTAATGTATATAAAAACTGAATAAATACTTGGATACCTACCATGTGTATAACTTTTACAAAGCAGCTCACCTGTTTGATCCTAGACAGCTACCCTGTATAGGCCATGATTTAGACAGTTTTGTAGCCATCAAGGACTTGCAATGTCCTTCTACTGATCTTCTTGAAAAATTCCAAATGTATGTGAATTACTAAGTTGATTGAACAAATCCTTTTTATATCCCATCATTTTGGAATGCAAATAAGAGTAGATCTATTCTGGAACAAATTTCCAATAAGGTCATGTGAATGCCTGTTACCAGCATAGATGCTGAATGTTCATTTTCTCAATAAAAATTTACTCAATAAATGTGAAAGTCTTACTTCTGAGAATCCCAAGCAACTCACAGTGTATTACAATGGAGATTTAGAGAAGAGATTTGAAGATTTCCCAAATTAAGAAAGTAGTAATTTTAAATTTGAGCAGTATTTCAACTTGGGATAAGTTGTTTTATTTAAATGTTGAATTAATATGCCTAATTTGTTTTTTGATATTTTGTTACAAAGATTAAGTTATTATGCTTTAATTACTGTTTCGTAAAATTTTAGTCAAAATGTTTGACTTTATTCAGATATTTATTATTGAGATTCAAGTTATTTGATGTTGAGACTTTAAATGTGATTTTTATATTATGAATCAATAATTATAAATCAATCTAAATACGTAAAAAAACAAAAATAGTTTGAATGTGTTTTTAAAGAAGGAAGCTCTGATTAAAAGTTCTTCCTCCTCAAAGATAATTATGCACAGTAATATTTCATTGTTTTATTGTTTAGTCATGTTACATTATTTTTATTATTACATATAATTTATTTTTGGACTGGGATTTTAAAATTTAAAAAAGACTTGTAGATATTTGTTATTTCTTTATATGCAATAAAACTTTGAATTATATTTTTGTTTTCAGTTTTAATAATAATTATAGCATATTGTGTTGCAGTTTTCTCATAAAATACTTGATGTAATGGAATAACCTGTCACCCCCATTAGTGACTACACTATAGGTAGTAACTACCTATAAGTATCTGTAAGTCAACGGACTACAGAGACTAGCTGAAAACTTTTTCAGCTATACAGTCAAACTCTCTGCCTTTGGGCAGAGAGGAACCCAGATGAGGCTCTGCCAAAGGGCAGTCTCACTCGGGGAGGTAGACTGACCCTGAACCTGTTTATACGGGTTTGAAAGGGAATTTTTTGGCTGAGCCTATGGGCTCAGAAGACCCACGTTAAACTCAGCCTTGTGCCACATCTACCCTAATACCGACTAGCTGAAATCTTTTTCGGCTATACAGTCAAACTCTCTGCCTTTGGGCAGAGAGGAACCCGGACGAGGCTCTGATGAAGGCCAGAGTCTCGTTCGGGGAGGTTGACCAAACTGATACCATTTATACAGGTTATATGGGCATTTTTTGGCCAAGCCTATGGGCTCAGAAGACCCACTTTAAACCTGGCCTTGTGCCACATCTACCCTAGTGGAGTGGGCGGGGGGCTAGTAAATACCAACTAGCTGAAATCTTTTCAGCTATGGTCGAACTCTCTGCCTTTGGGCAAAGAAGAACCCGGACGAGGCTCTGCTGAAGGGGAGGTAAACTGACCCGATCCCGTTTATGCAGGTTCTGCAGGGATTTTTTGGCTGAGCTTATGGGCTCAGAAGACTCATGTTAAACTCGGCCTTGTGCCACATCTACCCTTGTGGCAGGGGCTAGTAAATATTGATTAGATGGAATCTTTTCCAGCTGTGCTGGTCAAACTCTTTGCCTCCGAGCAGAGAGGATCCCCAGATGAGGCTATGTCGAAGGGCAGAGTTTCATCTTGTGAAACAACTAACCAGTTCCATTTTATACAGTGTCAATGGGGAATTTTTGGCTGATCATGTGGGTAAGTTAGTAAATATACTAGCTGGAATCTTTTCCAACTATGCTGGTCAAACTCTCTGCCTTAGGGCAGAGAGTATCCCCAGACAAGGCTATGCCAAAGGGCAGAGTCTCGTCTCGGGAAACAGCTAGCTGCCCTCATTTTATATGGGATCTATGGGAATTTTTGGCTGAGCCTACGGGCTCAGATGCCCCACATTAAATTCGACCTTGTGCCACATCTGATCACATGGGGAGGTTAGTAAAAACACTAGCTGGGATCTGTTGAGTATGACTCAGACTTAGGTGAGAACTACTGACCTTCCAATAGTAGCACTCACTAGTGGATTGACTTGCAATGACCTTAACTGCTACCTTTATTCTTATTGTACTGGTTTTGTACAATAAACTTTTACTTATTTTATCCACCTTGTTTTTCAAATATATATTCCTATTAGCACGTAATATAAAAGTACTATAAAAGTGGAAAAAATGAAATTTCCCAAAAGTAAAAACGGTAAAAAATGGAATTTACCAAAAGTGGAAACAGAATCAAGGAAAATTTGAAACGGAAAATTGGGGGCCCTATATAATTCTAAGTTAGATGGTAAGTTGAATATTATTAATTCTAATAGAAATGACTACAAAGCTTCAAATAATCTAAACAAACCATCTTTAGGAACATGAGTAACTTGGAGAAAATATAATGAATTTATTTATTAGAAATTATACAGAAATCACTCTACAATTTGAGCAGAAACTATGGTAGTAATATTTCACAATTTAATAATTAAAAAATTTATCATGTAAAAGCATCAAAGGCATATTAAACACAAAAAAGGAAAGAACATAAAGAGAAGAATATAGGAAAAAACCTGCATAAAATAACATCTAAAATAAGGTTAAAATTTGTTGATGTTGTAGAAATGCATCAAGAGGTGTAAAAAGAGTTTTCAGTCATTGTTGGTTTGTACAAATTTAAAAAAAACCCTTTGTGCTTGTATCCTCTGAAAACAGATAAATAGAAGATTTTGCAACTGGTTGTAGTCAGTCAACTCAAAAATATCTTCTCTACAAAAATCTATGCCAAATGAATCTCTTTACCTTGAGACAGAAGTGGAATAGCTCCAGATCACAAGTCTCATCAGTAACTAAAACTAATACCAGTTTCTCTAACTCAATATATTTATACATTTTTTTCTCTCCTGTAAACTATAAGCAATTGATAAGACTGTTTAATATGAAAAGATACATCCACAGAATAACAACTTACACACACACACACACACACACACACACACACATGCAAAAACTATATCTTAAAAATTGTAAATAGAGTTTGAAATGTTATCCCAGTTGTTGGTAGTTTATTTAATACTAGTAATTACAACACACTATTTATATGCAGACTATTGTCAGCACCTTTGTTGTTACCACAATGTTTTGGCTGTTGTACCCTCAGGCCTTCATCTGGTGCATATTAATCCAAGTAACCTACAGGGAATTCCAAATTGAACCCTTTATTTAATCTGGTGGGGGCCGGGTAGAATGTTCTTGTTCCAATGCCCATGTCTAGGGATATCTCATCTAGTTCTTATTTTTAGTACTCAGTTATAATAAATTTAAGTTGAGTGTAAAATAAATAAAACTATTAAGAATATAATATTTTAATATAATTCTGCTCGTCCACTGTTAGTCATCTAGTTAACGCATATATACATTATGCCCTGCCAATACTTAAAAAGTTTTAAAAAGTTTCACATTGGTTTCAGTGAAATGAAAAAAGTTGTTAGTTTCAGATCTTTATATTTGTACCCCCTTACTTCTTAAAATAACCAACAGCATTCATATTTATGATTGTTATTGCAATATTTTCTTAACGTTGTTAAGCTCAAATGTTTAATGATGTGGCACAAGAATTTCTACAGATATTTTATTGTCATAGAACTTGCCATGGGCTTATTCAATCATTAACTTAGGAATTAAAAGTCACCAGAAAATTCAAATAGGAAAACTGTGAAATTTTCATGGTTATTTCTATTAGTAATAAATTACTAAATGTCAAAGAATATGTTCTCGCAGTCTTTTGCCCTTAGGAATAATTTCTGCAGAGTGATATTTTCTGCTTTACAAATTCAGAACAATATTGGTATTTATTCAAAGAGCCACCCATTATTCCTACTTACTGCTGATAAGTATAAATATAATGTATTTCAATGGACAAATATTTGATCAAGATTTCATTTTGCTAAGGAAGAAATCACATGAAATGTATTCTGTACATAGTAATGTGTCGATTTTAAAGTGTGTTACAATAACTTGGACCAATTTTAAATGTGAATTAAGTTTAAGCGTCTAATGATTTTTTCGTTTTTTTTCAGATTTGGTGGACATTTGGGCAATATTATTTTTCACACATAACTGCCATGATTTAAATAATATGATCGAATAGAGAAATAAATAAATTTTCACCAATAGCACTAATTTATTCACTGCTGACTTTGATCTGTCTTAATGAAACACCCTTATATATAATGATATAATCCATCTTAATGAAACACCCTTTATTTGTTAATCTTTGTAGATTAACAAGTTTATCGTGACACCCCAAATTCAATACACTCTGATTTAAAATTAATACTACAAACTTACCTATAACTTTTAAATCATTTTTTCTCTTTACTCCTTTTCTTTTTTTTACTATTGTTCACTCTATTCAAGGTAGAGTATTATTGAATGAGGCTGTTCTAATCCCTTATTCAGAAGGGGTGTGTATTATGTAGGATAGATATTGTTTGACTTGAAGAAGTTAATATTCTGGTGATCGGGGAAGTATCGTTTTGGGAGTCTGTTCTAGGGAAGAAGCTGAGTGGAACTTCTTTCTTACTAATGGAATACGAAGCATAGTGGGTCTTATATGTAAAGATTTGAACTGGTAGAAATAAGAAATATTGCTCATTTAAAAATTTGTCATAGTAATAGCAATAGAGTACTAAGAGACTACAAACATTTAACCTGCAGGAATAAGGTGTTGTTATATTCCATGTGAGTTTGTTTCAAACATTTCAAACATCGACACTGTTATATTGGTGTGAGTTCATTTCAATCATCCTAGTCGCCACTGTTATATTGGTGCGAGTTCATTTCAAACATCCTTTTTGCCACTGTTATATTCTGTTTGAGTTCATTTCAAACGTCCTCATCGCTATTGTTATACCGCTTTTGAGTTCGTTTCAACGTCACTGAATTTTGGTGTGAGCTCATTTATCTCATCCTTGTTGCCACTGTTATATTCCGTGCTAAGGGAATAAATACTTAACATCAGGTGGATAATAGAAGAAAGGTTTATTGTACACAACAAGTACAAATATGAAATACGATACAGTTATACACACAGGTCAATCTAGTAGTGAGTGCTACTAATTGGAAGGTCAGACGTACTTGCGTTGTCTCTCTTGCTCATCTTCTTCTCTCTCTCAAGTCTCTTGTAGACAGTGGACTTTATAGATACTTACTACCTATAGTGTAATCATTCATGGGGGTGACTGGTTATTCCATTACATCAGATGTCAGGGAGGAAAACCACAATTCTTCACCCACAAGGTCATATAATCACTTTTGAACAAGGCTGGACAGCACTGGCCCAGTACTTCCTTCTTGGTCTTATCTGACTCTTGTAAAGATAGAACATGTCAATAGGTGTTAAATATTTTCTGAAGCAATACAAAGAACCAACCTCTCTTCCAGGATCTTTAACAAATATATGTTCCATTTGAAGTCTGGAGTCTAAATAGATATTCGAGGCAAGGATTCAAATTGAGGGTGTGACGAATGCAAATAGCCCAAACACACATACACGCATATATTAAGATTAGTCTCTGCCTGACAACAGAAGAGGTCACGTGGGAGTCTCGAGACATTTTGGGAAAGCAAGTCAAGAGGTTGACTGACCCAATTACCCATAGCAACAGACGTCGAGACAGAAGCTAGACAGGGGACTGACGTAAGCAGCAGGAACTGGAATTTGCACCAAAATGCAGGACATGTGGGAATTATAAAATTACTTGGAAGTCAGTTGCTGTCTTGTATTTGAATGAGCAAGACTCGAAATCGAAGCGCTGATAATTTATGAACGGAAAGATGAGACTCATTTTGATAATGATGGAACTTGTCCGATTCATCCCAAGCAACTCTGGATAAGAAATATAAGGATATGTATTTCTGTTCGTTATCTCCAAATTGAAGAAGATAAATCGAGTTATTTATCACAGAAGATGCAAGGAAATTTGTACGCTGAAATTTGTTCAGCCTGCGTCTGAAGAAATAAAAAAGAAAACCAGAGAGAGGAAGAAAGTATATATCTCTGTTACAAGCTGAATTGTGTAAAGAAGAAGAAAGAAAGAAAATAGAAAACCAGAGAGAGGAAGAAAGTGTATATCCCTGTTGCAGCTGGACCGTGTGTGAAATTGGATTTGTGTAAAGAAAAGGAAAGAAAGGAAAGAGGAAGCATGAGAGAGAAAAGAAAGGACAATGAGTAAAAGAGAGAACTGAATATAAAGATAAGTAACTATATGTTTTGGACCCGTGTTAGAAAGATATACATGCATCCATAAACTTTATTTTCTCACATACACCTTTCCACGTGTCAAAATAGAAATATGTAAATCCTATCCCATGTCTTTTGGTTATGCGTTGATTTTTGCATTCGTAGTTATTCATACTTATTTTCTTATCCATTCAGGTTCAGTCGAATCCACTTGGATTTAGGCATATTTTGGTATCCGAACATAAGTCTTGAGATCTTGTCGTCGGATGTTTTACTCATGCTTATATTTTTCTTTTATTTTAATATTTTGTGTATATGTACATATTAAAGTTCTTATACCAAAATTCATTACGCCTTATCGTTCATCCTTGAATTGTGGATCAGTATTTGTGTTGAAACTGAAGCGAACATAGGAAAAGATTACTATCCTAATTGAACAGTGTTTTTTAAAATATTTTGGTTTACTAATTGTCCATTTGTCATGGTCTGGGAGAGATAGCCCATATCTCTCCACAGATGTTATAATGTATATATTAGGTTGGTGCAAAAATAATGACGTAATAATGTCGTTTTTTGACGTATTTTTTAACGTCAAAAAACGACATTATTACGTCATTATTTTTGCACCAACCTAATATCTTCTGGTCGGTGTATGATCGCATTATAAACCATTTGTCGACTAGGGCATATGACAAGGGTATAACTGTTCATCAGGACTGGAGCAAATTTAGGTTCTGCTCAGTCGTGATGAAACATTATTAGCTTTGTTTCGGGGGTTTTTTATCTGCAAGTGCTAAATTGTATTTTTTGTACTCATAGACATAAATTTTTAATTTTGAAGATTCATTTTTTTAAGGAAAAAATTTTTGATAAAAACATCAAAAATCATTAACTTTTAATTATCTATGTGGCTTTAGTAGAAACATATAAAAATCACTACAAAGAAATACAAAATCACATATCCAAACAGTCAATTATGTGCCATGCGTGATACATTCTTAGACGATCATGTATATTTTGATACATGACTGACAAGGCAGATTTTTCCCACAGTAGGTTGCCATTTCTTTCTGCGGTAGACCAGTTGCCATCCAAAGCTATAGAGCCTGGCCTGTCCTGCTATTTATCCATAGTTGAGTGAAGAAGAGGATTCATACCTTTCCCAAGATAAGCGGATTCAACTGGAATTCGAACATAGCTCTTTGATTCCTCAATCTGAACCACTATCCATTACTCCACCATGCTTCCTATATCCAAACAAGGCTACACAAAAGTTTTTTCTCTTCTCCTTCCTTCCCTTACTTACAGCCTGTAAATAATTCTGTCAATGATGTAGCAAAGAAAGAAGCCAAGCAAAAACTGTTATGAGTGACACATCTCAGAAAAAAAAAAAGGACCCAGAAAGTGGATTACATCAAAATCAACAGCATTCAGGGAACCAATAATCAAAGTAAGCCATACTGGACACAAAACCTTTTTTTATTTCTTTTAACTGGTTAGTTGGTCAGTAAGTGACCCTAGTGCAGATCGGAGTTTTTACAATGAGGAGATAGGCAGCATGTATGTCAGTGAAATGGACTAAGGTTCCATATCCACTTTTTTGGAGCTGAATAAAACTAATATCATCTTGATTCTATGTATAGGGCTTAAAATAAATAAATCTTCATTCTTAATGCTATAAAATTGGATATATTGAAATTGTGTATAACTATATACAGCAATAAATATGAAAAAGGAAAAACAAGGAAGAGGAGGGATAATAAAATAAATCACTGTAAAAAGGTGAATTGAAACAAACAAGAAAAAAAGAAGTGCTAATTGGTTTTTGAATATCACTTTTCGGGGATAATTGTGGATAAATGTGTAAATTATGTACACGTTTAAAAAAAAAACAATAAATTAAGAACAATGATAAATTAATTGATGTTATTGTTCTGACTTACCTCTTTATGGTCATTTATTTTATTATCCTTGCTTTTCCTCCTGTTTTTTTTTTTTAATATTTATTGCTGTATATAGTTATATACAATTTCTGTTTTTCATAGCATTAATAAAGTTTTTTACCTCCCCCCTCCCATAGACTGTTTATATCTTCATTTTGTTTTATATACATTTGTTCATTATTGCCAGTCTCCTACCCTCAGGTTCTAGCAGCAGCTCGTATCCATACCAATTGCATGCAAGGCTGGTGCAAGGGTCTTGTGCCCAAATGACGAACCTTTCTTTGATACAGGGACCTTCAATCTACTACATCTTAATTTTTATAATATAGTGCATGGCTGGTGCATCGCTCTCCCCTACTCCCTAATTTATGATACATTCTCCCACTATAGAATATAAATTTTATTGTAACCTAATTCTGTATAATAATGGATCATATGCAATATAGGTGAACAATTCAACTAGAAAAATTGAAAATAAATACACTGTAGTTGAATAAAAATTAGAGACATGTCATAATAGATCATTCCATCTTAAATAATTAAAGACATGTCATAATAGATCATTCCATCTTGAATAAATCAACAATGTTTTGTGGTATCAACTTGCGATTTTTCTTGTTAAAAACTTGAATAATTTTAACACATTCAACATTATGGATAAAAATAGTGAATTTTATATGGGTTTTTTTTCCGAGAGTTAGCATAAGCAAAACAAATTTCCAGATTTGGACAGAAAGAAAGATCACAAAATAACATCAAAATTTGCAAAAAATTTTTCATTCTTTAATAATCAGTTGTGCTTAGTTTAATTTGTAATGTATATAAATGTAGGCAAAAAAAGCAAATGCTGATAAAAAAAAGTTACAAAGTACTGCCAGGGGCCTTCAATCAGGCTGCCACCTGCCTCCCAATTGTGGGGTTGGGGGAGTGTAGTACGCACTGGCCCTGATGTAAGCAGAACTGACTTTTGCAGACCACTGTATTTACTATTATGTACTACAAAAGTAACACAAATCTAAATTACTGGGCACAAAAGCAAAGGACCTTTATATGTAACCTACATCATAACAACATAAAACTATAATCTTGATAGTAGGTGATAATTATAATATTTCATTTCACAAATATGAATATAGAAAGATTGTTGGTTTGTGTCAAATTAAATGATTACTGTAAATTATATTATTGTTATATAGGAATAAAGTGTCACTGCCAACACTGGAGTTTGAACACAGATCACCAGAGAGCAAACACAGGCGATCCCATTGGAAATAAGTAGATCATGTGATGGCAAAAGAAATGTATATATGGGAATTAGCATGACATCTAAACGATCACTATTTCTAGTCTATCCTCTATTATTATACTGCTCACTCTTTCTACACTATCCTCTATCTCTATACTCTTCCCTATACTATTTCTCTATACTGATCACTATACTATTTCTCTATACTGATCACTATATGGATTACTATTCGGTGGTTACATTTTGAGTGAGTATTATCGAGCAAGTACAATTAGTACAAGTGTTATTCAAAGGTGTCTGACACCTGTATTGTTCAACGGCGTTACTATAGTTGTATCTGAAATTACAAAGTCTCTACTACAACGAGCAGTATGAAAGTGACAACGAGTATTTGTTGACATCACAAAAATTATGAATCTCAGTCCTAATTCTATGTAAATAATCAACATGCTAAAATTTATGAATCTTGCTGGAAAGAGACAGTGTTAGATATAGTGCATTACATGTTAGTATGTAAACATGAATAAACACATTTCTACTTTAGAATGCAATATGAGATCAAGTATTTTTGCTTCAACTGCTCTTTCTTAGCTTCTGCTACTTGCTGTTAGGAAGAAGGAATTAAGTATAATAACTAAGGAATACAGAAGAGATGTTGTAGTCAAGTTGACAAGTAAATAATTTATTCATAATCATTATTGTAGCAAAAACAATGCTGCTGCTAGATTGATTTGCTGGAGGTCCTGAGATGCATGGTCTGCTGAGAGGTTGTCTCCAGCCTGTAGATGGTGGGTCAAACTCTAGTGGATCATCTCCAAGTCTGATCCATCATCTGTAAAAACAATCTCCCCAAAAACAATGCTAAAATAAAAAATAAGAATGAAAATTTTTATTCAAATGTCAAATTCCTTTCAGAGTAGGAATATATGATGCAAATGTTTTTAATAAAGGATTCAGATATCATTTTCATTTACAAATAGAAAAATTATTATTTTCATATTGTCCTCATTTGGTTCTTGTACAAACACTGAAGTTAAGCAATGTCAAGCCTGTCAGTGCCTAACTGGGTGACTGCTTGGAAATACCAGGAGACAAAAGCTTGTACAGATGATACAATGGATAACAGCTCAGAATTAGAAATCAGAGAGCTGAGTTCCAATTCCAGTCAGGTTCATTGTATTCACTTATGCACAAATAACCTTGAGAAAGGTAAGAATCCACCTGTTCTCCCCCAGCTATGGGTAAATTAGTAAGAATATGTCATTAAATTATTATCTCCAAAAGTTTCTTGCAATCTAAAAATATTTTCTGGCTTTAAATAGCCCACAAAAGGTTGATAAGACATAAAAGAACAAATCAATATTGTCCTCATCTTTGTTGTTATCCCAACATTTTGCTGTTATGCTTTCCAGTGTATATCGATCTGGATAACCTACAAAGAATTTAAAACTTACAAACTTTATTTACTCTGTAGGAATCAGATTGTTATCATCCAACTGCCT
This sequence comes from Acanthosepion lycidas, assembly GCA_963932145.1. NCBI lineage: Eukaryota > Metazoa > Mollusca > Cephalopoda > Sepiida > Sepiidae > Acanthosepion > Acanthosepion lycidas. The sequence goes on along the minus strand of OZ010582.1, from coordinate 32,750,691 downwards.
ATATCTAGGGATATCCCATATCTAGTGACATCCCATATCTAGTGATATCCCATATCTAGGGATATCCCATATCTAGTGACATCCCATATCTAGTGATATCCCATATCTAGGGATATCCCATATCTAGGGATATCCCATATCTAGTGACATCCCATATCTAGTGATATCCCATATCTAGGGATATCCTATATCTAGTTCTTACTGCTTTGTTATTGCTCAGTTCATTTCCACAGTCCAAGTACACACTGCCTAGCCCAGGGATTGAATTCACAATTACTATATCACCAAATTCATGAACTGACAATTTAATCTACTAAGACAGGGGTTCTCAACAGGGGTGAAATTCACACCCAGGGGTGTGAATTTTGGATTATCAGGAGTGAATTGTGACCACAGTAAGTTTAAGTGGGGGAGAAGAGCAATTATAGAATTTGGCCTCTCTGACCTGTCACCTTGAAAAAGAGTAAAGGAATGGCATTCTGACAAATGGTGAAAGGGGTGCATGGAGCAAGCAAGGGTGAGAACTAGGCTATTGTCCAGTGGGACAATTCTGTGTGGAAAACTTGGAGCCTTAAACCTAACCTGCCTGCTGATGAGTGTTACTGCTGCTGTTAAGCACTAGCTGTCTTAGATATGAAAATAATTCCTTATGCAATAAAACCCAGTTCTCCTGGGTCTTTTGGGGTGTATTTTTAAATTGGTAATATTTAGTAAAAGGCATGCTGAAAATGAATATTTGTGTATGAACATTTATGTGTTGTTTCCCCTTGGGAAGTGGGTGATCATGATTCTCCACAATTTCCTATTCTTTGTAGCTCTAAATAATAATAATCTTACTATACTTTCCAGACTCTGTTTTGCCAAACCATTTACACAAGCTCATTAGGTAGCTTTATTACTGTTTCCCTCTGCGCCTCTTGTTTGCTGTGTCTTGTGATTGTCAAATTCTCTTTTCTCATTATGTGTCCTACAAATTTCAACTGTCTCTTTATAATTCTAAGTACAAGTGTCTCATTTTCCTTAAATCTTTCACATTGCTCACTTTTTCTATCCAAGGTATTTTCAGTATCCTTCTATAGAACCACATTGCTGTTGCTTCAAGTCTCTTCTTCATCTGTGAGGAAATTTTCTCACATTTACTGAATTGATATTATATAGCATTCAACACTCATTTTTTTGTTTTGTTTCTAATAAATTTTTCTGGTTCTTAATACTTTGTTTAGCTTTTGGAAGACATCTTTCCAATACACATTCAGATTTTGTGTTACATTTTCTATCATATGTTATAATACTTCCTAGATAGTTAAATTTCTGTACTTGATTTTGATGTCCCCTGTCCATAGACAACATTTTGCGCAGCCTCTCTTATTAATGGCTACACATTCTGTCTTCTTACTTTTGGTGTTTAGTCAGTGAATTTCACATATTACAGAAAAACGAAAGCATGACCATATGAAAATGAGGATTTTATTTTGATCATTACCCCTGGGAAAATAAGCAAGATAACTAGGCTTCTTGCTCTATTTAGAGATACCATATGGATAAAAAAATTAAAAATTGGATTTTATTCTTGGCTATTTAAATATATAATATATATATAAATATAACTGATACTGATTTTGCAGAAAAATGTCTTTATGTTTGGACTCACTGATGGGTATGTAAATCTCAAAATTTATGGTTAAGTTGAAATCAAATTCAAAGTTATAAAACATGTGAAAATTCTGATCACATTTATATCATTCATAGAGTGATATAACTATTTAAATTGATTTGACTTAAGCTCATGGTTAGGATTTTTCAAATTCAAATCTGTTGTTATAAATTTTATAACAATTTTTTTAAGGCAAAAAGACAAGTAAGTTATGTTTCACTATAAAGTTCTGGAAAAAAAAACGAACAAAATTGAATGGAATTTATTATAACAAAACAAAACAGTCATTTATTTTGTGAAAACAATTATTTGTTAAACAATGATTTCAAGTTAATTTTTATTTTATTTGTATTTTATATGTAATTTTTATTTTATTTGTATTTATTTTTTTCTGGAGGTTTTTTTATTTAAATAAATGAAGAAAGAAAACAAAGCTTAAAGAAAAAAATAAATAAAAAATAAAAACTGAATGGAAATAAAGTTAAAATCTAATTTTAAAATTAATACAATTTAAAGTAAAAAACAAACTCAATTGATAAATGGGTTAGTGTCTTGTCTGGCTAAGGTAGATTTTGTTCCTGTAAAATAAAATAAAATTTATTTTCTGATGACATTGGCTCATTGGCAAAATAGAAGTTTTCCAAAATGTTATTTACCTGTCCCTGACTCTACACACACACACACACACACACATATATGCATGTGTATATATATATATATATATATATATATATATATATATATATATATATATATATATATATATATATGAAGAAAAATATACGGAAAAACAAACAGAAATCCCAATATGCAATTATGTTGTTTTAATGTTAATAATGTTAGTAATTGCATATTGGGATTTTTGTTTGTTTTTCCGTATATTTTTCTTCATACTGTCGGATCTATATTCGTATATTTGCTTACATATGTATATATGTATATGTATATATATATATATATATATATATATATATATATATATATATATATATATGTACATGTGTGTGTGTGTGTGTGTATGTGTATTTGTCCATGCTTAGAATATTGCTGCCACATATGGTCTGGTGCCCCTGCTATTTACCTTGAGCTTCTTGATAAGATCTAAAGAAGAATCAGCAATACAATATTACTGGTCCTGATCTGGTGGATTAGCTCCAGTCACTTTCCCATCGCCATAAAGTTGCCTCTCTATGTCTTTTTTTATAAATACTTTCATGGTTATTGTTTGAATGGGCTCTTCACTATGGTACCTAGAGTTTTTTAATTTAACCAGAGCACTAAACTGGGGATGTGATCTCATCAAATTACATTTGAGCTGGCTAGATGTAGGCATAAATTCTATGCTAACAGTTTCTTCTCTTGCATTTCTATCTTGTAGAACTCCCTTCTGGCTCTATGCTTTCCATCCAACTTTAATCTGAAAAAATTTAAATGTAATGTTAATTGCTATCTACTGTCCACTTGATTATTCTCTTCTCTTTCTGCTCACCATTAATGTTTCTGTTCCTACTTCTTCCTACCCTGTAACCCCTTGTGTCTTAGTGACATTACTGCCTTGCTTGGGGTGATTCTGATTAAAAAAATATGTGTGTGTCTGTGTGTCTGTGTGTGTGCATATATATATATATATATATATATATATATATATATATATATATTGCAATCGTTTCACCCCCAAGCAAGGCGGTAATGCCACTAGAATGAAAGCAGTTACAGGGAGTGAAGGTGAAAGAGAATAAAAAAACTGAGAACTGGTAGCATTGAGGGAAGCACAAGAAAGGAACAGGGTTCAGGAAGATAGAAGATGGTGATTGACATTGCATTTAAATTTTTGAATATTGTAGTTATCAGGGAAGCAAGAAAACGCAATGAATTTCCACAGGCAGGAAACCTGAGAAAAGGAACTGTTGCAGTAGAAGTGGCAGTTGCATTCAGGTATTTCAACAGTAAAATGGTGGGACCTAGATGCCAATCTAGTAGCACATTTAAATTCATGTAATCAGGGTACCAGGGAAAAAAGCTTGTCAGAGCAGTTTTCATGAAAATATTTATAGAAAAGACAGAGGGAAGCCATGTTACATTGGTGAGAAAGATACTGAAGTCAAGATGGCTAGTCAGGATTGATTACATTGCAGATTGTTCTTTGGATTTTGTCAAGAACCTCAAGATGAACAGCAGGGACAATAGACCAGATATGGCAACAGTATTCCATGCACAGATAAATGGTAGATTTATAAATGTGCGAGATGGATTCTGATGATAAAGATTTTCTGGCACAACACAGTGAAACAAATTACCTTGCAGTTGACGAAACAATTTGATATAGTCATTTCACTTCATGTCAGTGGAAAATGTGAGGCCAAGAAGGTATAGAGTATTGCTCTCCAAGATTTTAGTCATCAGCCATGCCAATGGCAGGCAGAAAAGGTTCTCTGTGGTGATTAAATGAAAGCAGTTGTCTTCTTTCAGGAATATTGTATTTCTTCCCCCACTACTATATATATATATATATATATATATATATATATATATATATATATATATATATATAAAATTAGGCCTTAAGTAGTGACAGTCTGTTCATGCCTAAATTTGATCTTCAGCCCTGTGAAGATTGTATTTAAACATGAAACAGACTAGGTGTTGACCTCACTATCCACTTTTCTATTTATATACATTATATCCCTGATATTGAACATATTGAGGTATTCTATATTTATGGGTTAAAAACCATAAATATAGCATACCTTGAAACTATTTTTACTGTATATATATATATATATATATATATATATATATATATATATATATATATATACATATATATGTATATATGTTTATCATAATGTAATGAGCAGAATACATTGTGAGACATAATATTTGTAATTTATTCAGTCAGACATGCTTAAAAGAGAATTTGCTGCCTAAATACGCAAATTTTAATATATATATATTTTATATATTTTAATATACATATATATATACATTTTTTATGTTTATATGTTCTTTTTATAAATACAAATATTTAAGTGAATGCTCTGTTTATAATAAACAGTATTAACAACATTTACCGGCCTGAATGTCCGAGAAATTTTCATAGAAAATATGTGTTCTCTGACAGGAATCAAACCTGTATCCTATTCGGAAATGTCATATCCCCTGACGTGATTTTACCGATTGAGCCACAGAAGAGCATTTTGGTTAGCAAGGTTGATTTTACTGTTTTTAAATCACAATTCTCCATGCTCAATGCATCTCCAAAGGTAAACAAATTGTTGTACTTTGTCCATTTCATAATATATATATATATATATATATATATATATATATATATATAAAGGTTTTAATTTAAACCTAATATATTTTTATTACATTAAAGTCATTTTTAGTAGATGCCCATATTTGAGTAGACATGCTGTTTATCTTAAACTGTATTTTATTTGATCTACTGGCTTGCACATTTGAGAAAATTTATTAAAGAAAATGCACCCTCTACATTTTTTAATAAGTTTTCTTGAATGTGCTGGCTGATAGATGAAATTTGCATTTGGTTAATTGGAAATTAGAGTTTGATCAGAGGAATTACCATCAAGTCTAAGGTAAGTGTGTATATGGCCTGTGTCTGAACACCTCTGTCGTACTCTTCTGACACATGGACAACATACCAGAGGAATATAAAATGGCTTCAGTGATGACACCAAAAATGCTTGTGACACATGTTTAACATCAAATGGCAGTCTTTGATTCCAGACACTATTGTCATCCAAAGATCTGAATGCAACAGTATCGAAACAATAATGTTCCTCAACAAGATGTAATGGGCAGGATACATTTCAAGAATGGCGGATAACAGGATTTCCAAACAACTTTCCTATAGGGAACTGCAGCCAGAATAGCATTCACAACACAAGTCTAGGAAGAGGTTTAAAGATAATTTTAAGAATAATCTGAATGCATTGCTCATGGATTTGCAACATTAAGAAAAACTCATTTTAAAATTGAACAAAATGGAGGCAATTTATAATGTAATGCCTTTGTGTGTCAATGTCTCGGGCATGCTCAGATCAAACATATTCTACAAAGAGGCATTCACTCTGATTTGGCAAATAATATGCAGTACTAGAAATGTGATGTGTGTGAGCACATTCTGTTGTTGACGGTATTAAATTCATGTTGGTATTAAATGTCTTTGGACACATGGATAACAATCCACTGGTTGTCAACCTCATGTTGTCCAAGCATTGCTGTAAACCTACCATCATCTGGGTTTCTACACCTGTAAGAAGAGTATCCATCATTACCAGTTTGTGTTTCCATAAGAAATCTATTCGGAAACATCTTTGAGCATACAATGTTCTTCAGACATGATGAGTTGAAGTTAAAGCCCCTCCCACACAGGCCATGTACCATGTTTGTTTTAACAATTTTCAGTAAAAATTAGAAATTATAATGATTCTTTAAATGAACATTAGAATTTCTAATTTTTAGTCTCAACTTTACCAGTAAAATATCACGGACTTGTAAAAAGCAGAAATATTAACCAAAACTGTAAACAAAGATCAGTACCTGATGATTGCATTAGTAGTATAAAACTCTGAGTTATACTGGCAGCATGGGGTACTATGTATTTTTACTAATATATATATATTAGTAAAAATGCAATATATATATATATATATATATATATATATATATATATATATATATATATACATATACATATATATATATATATATATATATATATATATTGAACAACAAAAAATATTAAAAAATTAAAATCTTCAGACACACTGGGTTGTATATTAATATGCTTTCATTTTTATTATTATTTCATTTAGATTCCTTGACTAGTTTCGGCCAACATGACCATCATCAGGAGAAAAAAACTTTTCTGCTTGATGGTAGCACTGAACTATAGAAATGAATGTCTTGATGGAGAAAATGAACTTTTGTCTGGAGTTTTCATTTGTTTTTTTATTTTTTTAATATGAATTTTGGTCAGTCCTTATGTTGGTCAAACAGTCTCTTTTAAGTTGTTATTTAACATATATATATATATATTCAAATGAGAGAAAGAATAGATGGATTAAAAATCTAGTTTGAAGCATTTACTTTTTAAAAAGCGATCAATACAAAGTAGGGCAAAATATTATTATTATTATATTTTTATTATAAGAGTTTATAATAAAAACTTTTTTAAATTGCTACACAAAAGCTTTCATGTTTCAATACTATGATTATACTTCCTCAGGCGATAGTAGGTAACTGGTTATAAAATGATTTCTTAGGGAAATTTAAAAATAAATCGTTACCATTTTTCCTGAAGTTAAAGGAGAGGCATAAGGTCAGAAACTAAAAATAGACTTGTGGGTATGTCTCGATTAACCAATTAAATGTCAGATCTATGCTAAATACAAAAATAGATCAGACAGTGGAGATGGGTAGGTTATTTTTCTTCATGTTGCGATAAACTGACATATAGACATGGCATCATTGACGATTGTGAAGAATATGATAGTGACAAATGTATCTTGATTCTAGCCAGATATGACAAGCTCTATTTGTTTAAGGAAGTTAGTAGGTTAATCAAGCATAAAATTAACAGACGAAATTTAAAAAAAGAATTTTTTTTTATATTCAGGAAGCTTCTTAAAGGGGCCTGTAAATAAAATTAAAAATGTGGAACATTTGTATATGATGTTAATAATGCTAAATAGGCTAAATGTGGAACATCTAAATATGATGTTAATAATACTAAATAGATGGTAATACTTAACAATATTTAAGTTGAATAAACAAAATAAGGAGGACCATTATATACTAATAAATTATGTCTATAAAAAATGGTAATACATAATTTTTTTTAAAATTTTAACCATATTTTAAGGTAAAAGATAAACTGTGTCAGTAGTTTACAGTTAATTCACTCCTTTAGTTTAACAGTGGTATTTTTTGATTATTTGTAATTTTTCTTGTAAACATAGTTCATTTAATGATTTACAAGTTCTAGATTTTTTAATATTCTCTAGTTTACCTTAGGGGATTTGTTAACTTATTTTAAGTTCCAAAATATTTAGAAAGTGACATCCTATTTCTGTATGTTTTTCTGGTGAAAGATAATATATGTTGATACCACCTGGTTTTAAAGGCATTCTTGGTACTCCCAATATAAAATTTTTTAAATGTTGGGTTTTCTATAGTAAGCATAGTGCAAGAGAATCCATTTGACACTTATTTTTTAATGGACATTCATTTCTACAATTACACTTTTTGGTATTATCAGCATTTGCTTACAAAATCAGGAAATTGTTATATAGAGAATTCAAAAGCTTCAACCTTTAAGTTAAGATCAATACCAATTTAAAAAAGTAGACATAGTTAATAATACAAACCAACCTTATATATATATATATATATATATATATATATATATATATATATATATATATATATAGCACCTATTGAGAAGAATATATCATTGGGATCTCAAAGAGGTTTTTTGACTTTCTTAGTTTTTAGAGAAACAACAGGTGATGTAGAAGGCTTGTAAACTTCATGAAGTAGGTTGTACATGGCCTTACTATCCTTCACATTTGCGGCAAGCTGTATTTCATTAGCTTTGTCACTCCACCATTTGTTCTTCATCGTGCACAAATTTCGCTGCACATCAGCTTTTACTGTCTTTAAGTTCACCACAGTTTCCTTCTTCTGATCATCAGGTAAATCACTATGAAGAGCAGAGTGGAGTTTATTTTTCTCTTCCAAGAGTTTTTCTATGTGCTTGTTATTCTGATGAAACCAATCCTGATGCTTCTTATCAGTAAATCTAACAAAATCAGCACATGCCTCATAAACTGCCTCCTTGAAAGTCCAGTTATTTTCATTTACTAAAGCATCCATCTTATTGGCTAAATTCTGTCTAACCTCAGAAACTTGCAGACGACTAACATTCAGCCTCTTTGAATGTGATACCCCTCCCTTCCTTCATTACGGACAATACGCTTAACTCTTGCTCTAACCAGACGATGATCAGTTCAATATTCAGCCCCATGCATCACATGCACAGTACATAGATCCTGTACATCACGGCTCCTCACAAGACCATAGTTAATCATGTGTCACTGTTTTGATCCAGGATACATCCATGTTGTCTTATATATGTTCATTTGTTGAAACATTATACTGCCAATGAACAGGTCCAGTTCCATGCACATTTGCAACAACAACAGACCATTGCTGTTGCACTTTCCAACCCCATGTTTACCAAGAACTTTCCATACCCACCTATACATTAAAATCCCCAAGAATGAAAATTTTGTCTGCTACAGGTAATTTCTTAACAAGAGACTTTACTTTAGTGATCCATAAACTCTAATGAAGGTTGCATATCTTCCATGTAATAGAGGAACTCTCATAGTGATCATTCTATCATTGACATCTGTCAAAAACTCTTCCAACTGACTAGTTATTGATGTCCTAATAGCAAGAGCAACACCAGATTCTTTCTTTCACTCCTTCCTTTCACTCCAGAAAATCGTATAGCCACCAGATTTCTCCATGAAATGACCCTCCCCAAGAAATCTAGTTTCTGAAAGGGCCACAACATCCATATAATATTGTTATAGTAAACTACCCCTACACAGATGGACTCTTCCAAGTTACAAATAAAAGCAGGTACTGCTTTTGTCAGAAGTAGTTCTTTTCCCAAAAATCAGGCTCTGACAGTTCGGACTTAACATTCTTGCTTGTTTGTATATTATTGTATTACTGATTTTTGTTAATATATTTCTTAACTCAAATCCACTCTTGTGTCTTTATTCTGGTCCCAACAAGACCACAACACTTATCTTTGAAGCACCTTAGCAATCAGTGCAGATCTCTTCTCAGATTGCTGTACATTTTCTTCAACATCAAGTAAAGTACGCACATTCCCATACGTACATTCAAGCACCCAATAGGCACTCAGAAGTTGATGAAGTGTTTATCAGGTCTATACCTAAAAAGCCTGATAGAGAAATTTTTGTGGAGCCTCCAACGATTTGAGAAGGAGGAGAAAGTCTTTTGCATTGGCTTCATTCATTGTTGCTAGACACCTGGAGAAATAACAGAGTTCTGGATGACTGGAAAGTTGTTGTCATGGTTCTTTTTTAAAAGGTCAAGGGGGACATGGAGGACTGTCGAAATTATCATGGTATATCGCTGTTGTCAATTGTTGGCAAGATTCTTTGTGGAGTTCTGCTAGATCACTTGTTGCACCACATTGCTAATGAAGCTCTCAGGAGTCACGGTAAGGCTTTAGGGCTGGATGAGGCACTGTAGATATATTCTTCACATCCAGACAACTGCAAGAAAAATATATCGAGCAAAATATGGATCTCTACCATGTGTTTGTTGACTTGACAAAGGCATTTGACACTGTAAACAGAGAGGCATTGGGAAATATTTTAGGGAAGCAGGGATACCCTGAAAAGTTTGTTTCCATTCTTCACTTGTTTTATGATGATATGAAGGCATGGGTTAATGTTGGTGGAAAGCTCTCTGAGCCAGTGACAGTTGAAGCTGAAGTTAAGCAGGACAACATTCTGGCTTCAATCCTATTTACTCTGTACTTCTCTATCGTTTTTGAACAGGCCTTTAAGAACTGCAACCTTGGTATTTACATTCAGAATCATTCAACATGAAGGCTGTTTAACATCAGGAGGTTTGATGCAAACTCAAAGGTTCACTTTCCATTAAACAGGGATTTGCTATATGCTGATGACTGCGACCTTGTGGCTCACTTGAAAGGAGATACGCAGCATCTCGTGGATGCTTTTTCTAATGCATGCACTGCATTGGGATTGACTATTAGTTTGAAAAGTAGTTTTGTACCAACCAGCTCCAAGGAAGTCATATCGTGAACCAAGCATCTTTGTCTATGGTAAAAGGTTGAAGACTGTTTGCGTATTTGTATATCATGTGAGCATGTTCTGTGATCTTGATATGGAAATTTTAAACCACATACAAAAAGCTAGCGATGCATTTGGAAAACTGAATAAATGTATGTGGTCTCAGTACAGAATTTCAGTGAGTACAAAGCTAAAGGTATATCATGCATGTGTGCTTACAGTGGAAGCAGACTGTAAGTTTACGTGTTGTTAAATTAGGAACATGTGTGTTTATACTGCTAGAAGAAGGTCCACTGCAAGAACATGGTGGATTCAGAGATTTAATCCACCATAAAGAAGTGTAAAGAAAACCAACAAGACCGAAGTATATATCAACAAATATATGTATTAAACAACGCAATTTTACAATGGACATAGACATTAACATTTGTGTTTATGCACAAATGTAAAGAGTTTGTATTTTGGTGAATGTTCGTATGTATGTGTATGTGTGTATAATGTACATGGCGTCTCCCACAAACGGAAAGACGCAATCTTCAGTGAGAACTTACATTGTAAATGTGTTCGCTGAAAATGAAGAAATGAAAAAGAGGACGAGGCAAGAATTCGCCCAGTATTTATAGTGTAGGGAGAGCGCCCCCTAGTGAAGAATTTGGACAATTAAGGAGAAGTTAAGTCCAATGACAGCACTTCTTTATGTTTGCAAGATGTGGATGGTCTACCGCAGACAAATGAAAAGGCTTGAGAGATTTCACCAGTACTGCTTACATCGTATCCTTGGCATTACCTGGCAAAAGTTTGTTAGTGATTTAGAGGTGCTAGAGAAAAGCGGCTGTGATGGTCTCGAGTTCTTGATACTAAAACATAACTTCAAATGACAGGTCACCTCATCAGAATGGATGACAGCCGCATTTCCAAAGCAATTGTTTTATGGTGAACTTTAAAAAGGGAAGAGAAATGCTGTCAAACCTAAGATGTGCTTTAAAGACTACATCAAGGATGTGCTGAAGAAATGCATTATTCTTTGTGAGCACTGAGAAGAATGTGAATCTGATCCCAATAATTGGAATGAGACTGCTAGTAGTGGAAAGCATCGCTTTGATGATGAGAAAAGGAGGCATGCAAAGCTTAAGAGATGTGCGTAAAGGCGTCCTCATTGAACTTTCTGAAGACACATGCAGGCAACTCAATCTGACGTGTACAGATTGTGGTAGAGTGTGTTTGTCGATGGCTGGTCTAAGGAGTTACTTAAGAGCGCACCGACAGAAGGTGACATTTGACTATAAAATTGTAGACGTCCAGCAATTGAAATGTGATATTTGTGGGAAGATATGCGGGTCCAGAAGCGGTTTCATGCAAGATTTTAAATTGCATGATAATGTACCACCCACTGTTGGACCTCTTAAGTGTCCTGTTTGTGCCAGAGTAGATATTTACTCAACCCCCCATGAAGTCAGGTTGTGACACAAGGTTGTTTTAATGTGGGGAGCCCGAGCGCGTACACCCGGGCAAGGAACAAAAATTCCCCGAGCACCCGCAACCATCGGTTGCGCTGGCCTCGGTGCATGCACCGATCCTTCTCTCAACTGCAATGAGAAAGCACGACCTCGGGCAGCTGTTCCCCAGGGCCAGGCACCTCTCAGTATAATTTTCCTCATTTGCCACTTTGTCCTTTGATGGAGTCGCCCCTGAGCGCACTCTGTCCAAAGACAGAGACACAATTGAGAGATGATAAGTAGACGGGAAATTACTCAAAAAAACGTAATTTACACGCTGCTTGTTCCAGAGTTTCTAGGTCTCTTGCCAGGCTAAAGAGCCACATTTGTTCAGCACATAAGTAGATATTCTCTCAGAAGATATGTAGTAATGGCTGTACTCGAACACGAGTTGGCAATCACCATATATATGCATGTATATATATGTGTGTGTGTGTGTGTGTGTATGTGTGTGTGTGTGTATTTAGATAGCATATTTTCATTCGAACAGGTTTGGTTAAATAATTTAGACGTATTCTGTTTATTTATTTTGGTTGTGATCCTTTCAAGTTCCCGGATTAATTTCTTGGTAGCCTTAGAAAATTGATTTAGAAAAATAACAAAATTTTCTATTAAATAATTTTAATTTTCCCAAGTACTTTCAATCTCATCTGTGATCGTCTTCAGGGGGTTAAAATATCAGTGGATGTATATACAGTAGCTTCGTAAATTCAAAATATTTTTTCACTATTTGTTTACACTACAGCCTTTTTAATTTTCATTTATGTAAGGGAGGCAACTTTTGTAATTTAAAAAAAAGAAAAAGATTTTAATCATAATATTTTAATTTAGTACTTTTATATAAAATTTTGCTGCTTCAAACTTTGTTGCTATACTCATAGTTTACTTTAATTTTGGCTGCAATTCTCTTATATAAAGGGCTTCCAGAATTTTAAGTTTTTGGTTATTATTATTTGAAAGGAGAATGCTATCTACATATCTAAACTAGATGGAATTTTTTTTTGTAGTATTAAGTACATTATTTTCTAGATTAGTCATGTAGAAGTTGCTAAATGTCAGTCCTAGAATATACTTAATACCACAAAAAAAAGAACAAAAAAAAAACTAAACATTAGATATGTAGATGAGATTCTCATTTTAGTCAGACATAGACAAAATACATGAACTCCATAAACAGGGGGTCATATTTTGTTATAATGGGTGAATAGCCCTGGATTGGGAGCTCCTGCAATGGGATTGAGGCATTGGTACTCATTTCAGACAGAAACAGGATGTTAGCTATATATATGTAATAGTAATAGCTGGCCACTCGTATTCAAGGATACCCGTCTGCTTGGGTGGCTAGCCAATCCCTATTGCAGATGCTTGCTCAGACACATTTGTGCTTGCTCAACACCCACAGAGCCAACTTGTGGTTTATACTGCTGAGCAGACCTTAGTTACAGTTTCTGGGAGAGAGCATGTTATCTTAGTTTAAGTTTCTGGGAGAGACCATGTTACGCCAGAGGATACATATATATATATATATATATATATATATATATATATATATATATATGTATGTCTGTGTATATATATATATATATATATATATATATATATATATGTATATATGTGTGTATGTGTTTGTGTGTGTGTATATATATATGTGTGTGTGTGTTTATATATATATATATATATATATATAAATAAAAAGAAAGAACAGTAAGATATATTAGGTTGGTGCAAAAATAATGACGTAATAATGTCGTTTTTTGACGTTAAAAATATGTCAAAAAACGACATTATTATGTCATTATTTTTGCACCAACCTAATATAATCCGGTGTTCTTATTGATATTTTTATTTCTACAAAATAGTGCTCAATGTAAATTTACAGAGCATTAATATTATAAATTAACTGATTTAAAATATGTTTTTTTCACTACACAGTAATAACCATGTTTCAAAAATGGAAGCTAAAAGCTTTAAATTTAATTTTGTAATTAAATTAAAATCATTATTTCCATTTCATTCTAAAGTGAATGGAAGTAATGTTTTTAATTTAATTACAAAATTAAATTTGAAGCTTTTAGCTTCCATTTTTGAAACATGGTTATTACTGTGTAACAAAAAAACCATATTTTAAATCAGTTAATATATATATATATATATATATATATATATATATATATATATATATATTGTGTATTTAGGTAGCAATCCCTTTTTTATACATGTTTTGTTAAAGATGACTGACAAGTTACTGTGTTTACACTTTTTATTTAATTTTTCTTGTGTTCGTACAAGTATTTGCTTTTCTGGACAAAAAGTGTGTAAAAACTGTCCAAAACTTCTGCATTTCTGACTGCTTTTGGCTATACTTTAGGCCATTATCAAAGATGATTTTATTTTTACTTTTAGCTGAATGTATGGGTTGTATTATGCATGTATTTGGAGTTATAGGAATTTAATTTCCAAAAACGGTCATCACATTGTGGCCATGTTCATAGTTAATGTTATTGAGTGTTGGCTTTTTCTTTTTTATTACTAAGGCTTCCATTATTTTTAATCTTTTTTTACATGTGGATGAGGTTATTATGCATGTATTTTCTACTAGTATCTTTTGGATGGAGTCTGGTAGGTTTGTGTGTGTTTGTGTTTGTCTGGATAGGCATGTAATAGTGTGACTGATGTAATTATTCATGAGCTTGGTTTGATCAGGGACACAGTTCCTGAAGAGGTCTTTGAACTCATAAATAATATTATTTTTTTGTTGTTTTGATTTTACATCTGTGTTGTTATTTTTAATGATAATGTTAGCTGTTTTAAATTTTTTGTAACAGATAATTTAATTTTCTTGTTAGACTGGGGAAGTATATTTCTTTATGATATTTCTAAGTGAAGATTCATCTTGCTTATAGCTGACATTGAAGATGTTAATGTCATTGTTTTTGTCTGTATGTTCAGTATCATTATTAGTTACTTTTGAAAGAAATATTCTCATCTGGCGGTCGATGAGGTAGTTAGGAAAACCATTGTTAACTAGTGTCTGTTTTGCAAATTTTTTTGTTTTGTTATTTCTTTCAATTTTTTATATTTAATTTTGTACATGCTTATTTGTTTTAGATTTGGTTAACTGCACAGTATAGTAGGGTCAGTTAGACCATCACTGAGAAAAAGAGCAACATGAAGCAATTCACTCCACCAGAAATTTGGAAACGACATTTGAGCAGATGCTCTGTTTATATTTATTTATTAAACTGCATATTTATTTATTTACATCTACCAGCATGAATATTTAAGAAATCTTGTTAGAAAAATATGCGTTTTCTGGCTGAACAGAATCTAGTCAAATATGAGTATCCATTAAAAAAAAAAAAAACATTTAAACAGGTAAATTAAAAAAAAAGAACCGTCGGATTTAAATTAATTTCCTAGAAATTTGTCTTTGTTTTCATTAGGATACAACAGAACAGACATGTATATTTCGAGAATTGAGAGGAAGATGTGTGTTTCAAAAACACTATTTGGGCTTCCTTTGATCAGGATGTTCTATATGGTTGAGTTGGTCTAAGGTACATCAGATCTAATGACAGTTTCCCCTAGGAGATGCAGGTTCAAATCCTGCCAGAGGATGCATATTTTTCCAAGATTTCTCGAATATTTAGCCCATTAGATATAAATAATATTGCAATTTTTGTTGTTATTATCGCTTTTCTCTGGTACTCCTTGTTACTGGTTCCCATATTGTATTCATTTCTATGCTTGGTCGGCTCAGGAGATTTTTGTGGCCTAGCATATGTGCTGATTCCTTAAGTTTACGAATTTTCCAATGGTGTTCTTTGTCTATGATCTCAACCTGATATATGTGTGTGTGTATATATGTATATATATGTATGTGTGTATATATATATATATATATATATATATATATATATGTGTGTGTGTGTGTGTGTGTGTATGTATATATATATATATATATATGTTTATGTGTGTGTGTTTGTGTGTATATATAGATGTGTGTATACACACACACACATATATATATATAATTGTGTACTTAGGTAGCAATCCCTCTTTTATACAAGTTTCATTAACAACAACTGACAAAGTTCTTTGATTTTTTATTGAATTTTTCTTGTGTTCATATTAGTGTTTTTTTTCTGGATGTAAAGTGTGCAAAAACTGTCCAAATATCTGAGCGCTTTTGGTTATTCTATTGCTTATTATTATATTTTATTTTTATATTTAACTTGATATGTATTTTTAAGGTAGTTTTAACTGGAATGGTTTTTCTTATTTTTCCAAATATGGGCAGCATGTTGTGCCCATGTTCATAGTTGATATTATTGAGTGTTGGCTTTTTCTTTTTTTATTATTAATAAGGATGTGGCTTTTATTTACTAATTTTTATTTTACATTTTTATTTACTACTGTTAATATTACAAGAAGATACATTATCTCTATGCCAATCGTGTAGCTATGTAAACATGTCTTAATATTTCATGATGAAATTTTATATTACACTCAAGAAAACTACATTACTTTTACATAATTTCCTAACAAATACTGCCTCATATTCTAAATAAATCTTACTGTTGAAAACAAATGTTATTCTTATTGTCTGAACATAAACAAGCAGTAAAGTTGATATTTCATTAAGAAATATGGTTATAATCTGACTGAAAAATAATTTCAGATCAAAATAAATGAATTTCAAACATGATTTTTCAAATAACACTGCAATTGGCCTATATCTGAAGAATGGCATGATAAACAGTTTGTGGTGTTCATATTGATACAAAAAACCACAACAAAACTATTATTACATTATAGACATTAAACTATCTTTATGCAACTTTATATATATGACAAGAGGGTACTGAAAATTTCTTGACTTGACTAAGAAGGGATTCCCCCCTACAGAAAAAAAACAAACTCTGAAGTGGCTTAGGCCAAGAAATTTTCAGCACCTCCTTGTATAAAATACGCACACATTGATTGTGCTTGTGTGTGTATGAGAGAGAGAGAGAAAATTCCAGCTAAAATTGACTGATGACACACTAGCTAATTTAGCTCTAATTTTTGTATATAATGATCAATTACTTGTTTTATTTCCTGTGTTAATGCTATTCATATGCCCAGTTAGTCATTCTGGGACATTCTTCTTTTCACTCCAATATAGTGACATATGGACTTGTTAAAAACTGACTGGTTCAGTTGAATGTTAATATATATGAAGTAATATCAATGCAGTAGTTTCTTTTTTTTTTGTTTATTTTTTTTAAAAATTATTTGAAAGCACCATACATCTCTTCTGTCAAAAATTCTTAAAAATATAAATATTTTTATTTCCAGATATAGAAATGAAGATTACTTTGAAAATCTTTTACTTAAAACATTTGCTTTTGGGCATCTATCTGACATTAGAAAGATTTCTCACATTTCCTTTTTTTTTATTTTGCAGTCTATTCTAAAATGCAATATAACTTTAGATATTTACTGGTCATGCATCCTATTCTCCTCTTCTTAGCGAGACATTATGTTGTTAGGGTAACAAGGTCATTATTTGATATCAATAAGTAAACATATACCATGTTACCTTAACAACTGAATATCTCATTAGTAAGTAAGAGAGAGTAAATAATTTTTTAATGATTTAAAAAACAGATTTCTTTCATTTATACAATATTAATATTACATATATAAAATACTAAATTCCTTTTTTTCTACTATATCCCTTCAGGAAATAGTTGCTCATGGCTCTCCACAGATTCTATTTCTTTATTCACTGTAAATTGCCATGACTTCTTGGAAAAGATAATGGGGTGGTTTCCGGTTGCCTTCTCCATAGTTTTGAATTCAGGGGTTTCCTTCTCCTAGACTGGTTGCCACCCAAGTGCAAGAGCCTAGTCTACTCTGCTATTTAACCCATAGCTGTGGTGAGAAGAGTTGGATTCATGCCTTGCCCAAACATATTTGTGTGAAAGTGAATGCTATAGACTAGACAGGAAGTTGAACTTGGTTTATCAATTCCACTTTCACACTGCTGACCAGTGTGCTACCTGTATGATGGGGGTGATCATGGCTCTCTACAACTTCTGTAGCTCTTAATACTGTTTGTTTTTTACCATCCCTCCCACTTCTTGTTCTGCCATCCATTCAAATAAGGTAGATGGTCTGCTGCTCCCCCATCTGTTTTACCTTTGATATTCCCAGTGAGTATCAAATTTTTCAAGCCTTCCTTTATGTGTTTAAGAATTTTCAGCTGTCCTTCATATTCTAAATATAAGTGTCCCTTTTCTTTCTATTTTTCTTAAAAACCTTTCTTGTTTTTTATACATCCATAGTATTCTCAGTATCCTTCTGTAGAACCACATTTCTCTTGCATTAAGTCTTTTCTTCATCTTCAAGGAAACTGTCCAGCATTTACTACTATATTTTGTTTTTAATCATTTACCCCAAGCAACGTAATAAAACCAATAGGATGTAAGAGGTTACTGAGTGTTAGAGAATATGAGAAAAATTGCTATTAAGGAGAGAGGACAATAAAAGAATAAGAATTAAGAAAACAGAAGATAAAGATTGACATTTATTAAATTTATTTTCCATTTTTTCTATTTATTTATTCTAAGAATAAATCTCTTATCATAATGATGAAATAAGGCCTGGTAGGTTTGCCAAAGACCAAATTAAACCTGCTTTAAGTTACAATAACCGATATAATAGGTGCTTGGGGTAGAGTGGTGGGAGCGAGTCTTGGAAAACCATTATTTGTTAGGTTAATGAGTAAGTGGAGCGTCATTTCTCATTGAGTGCTCTGCTTCCATAGCCTTGTGACAGACTAAATTTAATTAATATATATCTATAAATGGAATAATGCTATATTGTCTTCAACCCTCATTTAAAAAAAAAAAATTATTTTCTGCTGAGCTACTTTAGAACTGTGATGCTGAAATTTTTCTTTTTATTTTGAAATCATTTCACCCCAAGCAAGGCAATAAAGCCATTAGGATGTAAGGGGTTACTGAAGTTTAGAGAATATGAGAAAAACTACTATTAAGGAGAGAGGACAATAAAATAATAAAACTTAAGAAGACATATGATAACAATTAACATTGCATTTAAATTTTTGAAGATCAAAGTTGACTGCGAAGCAAAATGCCAGAGAAGAGTTTCAAAAGCAAGAAATCTGATAGAAGAAACTGTTTACATAGAACTTACATTTATATTTAGCCATTTCAACTGTAAAATGATGAGACCTTACTGCCAATCTAGTACTGTGCTTACATTCATAAAGTCTCTGTATTGTAGTGAAAAGTTCATCAGAATAATTATCATGAAATTATTTATAGAAAAGGTGCCGGGAAGCTGCATTGTGGTGGTGGGAAGCCAAGATGCCAAATAAGGAAAAAAAAATTATTATTTTATTTTCTGCTGTGCTAGTTTGGCACTGTGATGTTGGCCATTTTTCATTTTTTTAAAAAATCATTTCACCCCAAGCAAGGCAATAAAACCTCTAGGATGCAAGGAGTTACTGAGTGTTAGAGAATATGAGAAAAACTACTATTAAGAAGATTGGACAATAAAAGAAAAAGAATTAAAAAGACAGAAGATAAAGATTGACCTTGCATTTAAATTTTTGAAGATCAAAGTTGACTAAGAAGCCAGAAGAGAGTTCCACAAGCAAGAAATGCGATAGAAGAAACTGTTTGCATAGAACTTACATTTATATTTAGCCATTTCAACTGTAAAATGATGAGACCTTACTGCCAATCTAGTACTGTGCTTACATTCATAAAGCCTAGGTATCATAGTAAAAAGAGAGTTCAACAAGTGAGAAGTTCATAGGAGGATTAATATTATATCGTAATTCAGCATTCTTTTCTTTTTTTTTCTTTTTTAAAAAAAAACTTTCTGTTTCCTAGGACTTAGCTTCATTTTTAGAAGGCATCATTTGCTATTCCAATGCACTTTCAGATTTCAGTGTCACATTTTCCATCCTCTGTTAAAACCCTTGCCAAATATTTAAACTTCTGTCTTTGCTTGATTTTGACATCTTCAGTTTGTAGTTTGCCACTTGGATGTTTTCTTTTACTGACAACAATAAGTTTTATTATTTCACCCATATCAAAGTGATAAAAGCCACAAGGATTCAAGGGGTTACTGAGAGTGAAAGAAACAGAGAGGACAATAAAAAAACAGGATTCAAGGAGACAGAAGATGACAAATGACATTGCATTTAAATTTTTGATGAGTTGAGAGGAAAGCAGGAAATTGTAAGAGAATTACACAAGTGTGGGAAAAGAAACTATTAGCATAGAACTTATGGCTACAATGAGAAATCGGATGCATAGATGAATGGTAGACTTATAAATATGCAAGATAGATTCTGGCAAGAAGATTTTCTAGCATATCATAGTGAACCAACTTTCCTAGCAGTGGAAAACATGAGACCAAGTATGCACAGTGAGTTGTTCTCCTGGAGAATATCATCAACCATGCTGGCTGAAAGCAAAAAAGATATTTTAAGTGATTAATAGAGAGCTGTTTCCTTTTAGAAGTGTTAAAATTAACAAGGCACTTCTTGCTTCAGTTAACAACAGTTTGAAGGTCATTTTCGAGATCAGTTGCCAATTTGATTTTACTGAACCTATCAGACAGGAGTAAATAGATAAATAGCATAGATACTGAGTCAGGAACTGATGGCATCAAGAAGGATGTTGATAAAAATAAGCTACAGAGTGGGTTCAAGAATAAAGCCCTGTGGATGATTGTGTTAATGGAAAATGATCTAGAAGAGTGGCCATTCAAAATAACCTTCATTATGTAGTTGGATAAGAAAAATTGAATCAGATCAAAAACAGAAACATTATAATCTTCAGCTTGTGAAGACCATCATACCAAAAGCAAATGGCTTTGAAATATCAAATGCAACAGCTTGAGCTTCACTATTCTTATCTAAAGCTTGATAGATTCTTTCAGCAATAGCACACAACACATTGGTAGATGGGCTAGAGAATTGAAAGCCATATTATTTGAAAGAAGACCGTATGAGATGAGATACTTGACTAATTCAGTGTTGATTAGAGCCTCTTAATAGGTCAATAGTTTGAAAGATCAGACAGTTTGCTAAAGAACAGTAACAACAGAAGAGTATTTACGACAATCTGGAAAACCAGAAACATTAAGGTGTCTATTGTAGAACTTAGAGAGAACAGGGGCCAATTCAAGGGAATATTTCTGAAAGATAATTTCAGATACAACAGAGTTCACATTACAAATGTACATTTTTTTGCATTTGTATTTCTCATTTGGATATCATTCTAATCATAAATATGGCATTTCTTGTTCCAGATGCAGAAAATATAAACAATATAGTTGAAAAATTACTTAAATATTACTGTCATTTTATTTACATTATGAGTAAACTATTTTAATAATAGAACACAAAGTTAATTTGTATATTTTAATAATGTATAAAAAGAAAAGAAAAAGGCAATGATTAGGTGTAATTGTTTAGTTACTACCATTTTGGGGCCAGGCATTTTTGGCTCCAGATTTTTTTGGGTATGGTGGATAGACATTTTGTCACAAAGAAATGATGTATACAATTGTTTTTGTTATAACTCAATGTTAGAACTGTCATTAACTAAAAAGTTACATATCTTTTAGTGTTAGGAAATATAACGTAATATGGGTTTTGGCATAGCCAATATGCAAAACAAGCTGAGACTAAGGAGGAATAGAGGTGCTATCTGTTGGCAAGAATAGGAACATTATGTCCAGGTTAAACTAAGTTTTTGTAGTTGAGTAATTTGGTAGTTTTAAGTAGTAGAAGCTAGTTGTTTAACATTTTTGTTTCAAAAGTTGATGCAAATGTTACTTTGTGTGTAAACTCTGGTATTTAAAAATATGAAGAATAAAAAACAGATTTCAAAAGAAAAAGTTTTCTTTGTGTAAAAACATCATTTGCCAAATATGATAGTGCCAAATTGGGTTTGTTGCCAAATTGACTACCTTCTGTGCCAAAATGGCTGTATTTAAATATGCCTATCTCTGCAAAAAAAAAAATCTTATTTTATTTTCAGTTCTAAATTATGATTTATTCATTTAAGAATTGATACAAGGAGTACCTCAAGAACTTCATAAAATATAATAATACTAGTGAAAAACAAGATTTCTTCTACTTTAATATTGTTCTCTTTTTAACTCTATTTTTATTAACTTTTACATTTTGCAATATTCTGGTTCAGTATTTAACCACAAGCAACTTCCCATTGTTTGTGGCTAAATATTGGTTTTTGCAAGTATATTCCAACCTTGTTAAAAGCATCATTTACTGTCATTTAATATTAAATAGATTAATTTTTTTACATCCTTATTGAATTATGAATAACCCTCATGAGCAGACACATGAAAGAAGAATAATGATGAGAGGGTGCAAAAAGTATTACATCCACCATAGGTAAGTAGAGATAAGAATTTTTAATATCTAAACTATTTGAACTTTGTATCAGAGGAAATTACAGGAACTCCTACAGGAGGTAGTAAAGGAAAGTGAGAATAAAGGACTGAACATAAATTGTAAGAAGACAGAATGTATGGTTGTCAGCAAAAGGGAACAGTCCAAGATGCGAACTACAAATTGGGGACAACAAAATCAAGCAAGTACAAAAATCAGAAGTATTTTAACATAGAATGAAAAATGTGACATTGAAATCTGAAGATGCATTGGAGTAGCAATGCCTTCCAAAAACTAAGCAAAGTAATAAGAAATAGAAAAATTTCATTAGAAACAAAGAGTGCTGAACTCTTATGTAATATTGATTCTCCTATATGGACAATCTTCTCATAAATAAAAAAAAAAAGAAAGAGATTTAAGGCAACAGAAATGTGGTTTTACAGAAGGATACTGACATTACCAATGCCTGAACATGTGAGTAACAAAGAAGTTTTAAGGGAAATAGAAAACAAAAAGTTCTTAGTTACAGGAAGAGACAGTTGAAATTTTTAGGATACATAATGAGGGCTCCAATAGGGCTTGGAGAATTTAACACTCACAGGAAATATTGAAGGCATTGGGCAATAGAGCGAAACATTTAGTAACCAAAATAATGAGCTTGTGTAAATGGAATAGGAAGGATGGTAAAAAGACAAACCTTACTAAGAGCTACAAAGGAAAGGAAGTTGTGGAGAGCAAATATTTTGCTTAAAAATTTAAAAACACATTCTATTTCTTATTCTATATACTATTGATGAAAATAAGGAAAGAAAAGTGATCAAGAATTTATACAAAATTTTTTTAAAATTTCTGATGTGTTGAGAATTATTGCTGAAAGAGTCTGTCAAGTATCTGTCTATATTTCTGAGATGAGGTATTATGTACATTATTTACATTATTCGGACTATTGTCTTCATCTATGTCGCCATATTTATTACAGCGTTTCGGACGTTGTATGCTCTGGCCTTCTTCAGGTGTTTGGAATGTCGAACTGAACCCTTTATTTCGCACACTGGTGTAGACACATAGCACAATGGATAAAGACGTTGGTTAGATCCAGTGAGAGGACCCAAAACCTGGTTAAGGCAGTGGAGAACTTTCAGAGGGGAATTAACAGGAGATAACTGATAACTGACATCCATTAAACATGGCACGTGGAACTAGAACAGTCTACTCCAGTGAGCGAAATAAAGGGTTCAGTTTGACATTCCAACCACCTGAAAAAGGTTGGAATGTATAATGGCCGAAATGTTGTAATAAATATAAGCAACAAAGATGAGGTCAATAGTCCAAATAATATAAATAGAGTCTGTCAAGATTTAGATAAGAATGTTGAGGCTCATGATTTTGAATTAGATATTTCAAAGGCATTTGTCAGAGACTGACATGTTGGTCTTCACAAGTTGAAGGGTTATAGTGTTTGTTTCTGACTGTTACCTTGATGTTCTTTCAAGATGTAGGCTATCATGGCTCTCCACAATCTCTTTTTTTCATTATTATCTGTTAATTGCCATGATTTCTTTGGAAAGACATAAAGTGATGTCTTGTTGCCTTCTACAGTGTTTTTTTAATCCACAGTCATCCTTAGCTGGATGCTATTCAAGGCTAGAAAGTGTGGACTACTCTACTATTTAATCCATACCTATGGAGAAAAGAGATGGATTCATGCCTTTCACAATATAAAAATGAATGTAACAGACTTGGCCAGAATTTTAACTTGACTCACCAATTCTATTTTCCGTATAAATAATAATTACACTAATTGCACATAAAGCAAATCTTACTGACAGAAAATATTATGTGTGTGTGTGTGTGTGTGTGTGTGTGTGTATATTTAGGTAGCATATCTTTATTCAGACATGTTTCATTGAAGAATATTAGGTTGGTGCAAAAATAATGACGTAATAATGTCGTTTTTTGACTTTAAAAATACGTCAAAAAACGACATTATTACGTCATTATTTTTGCACCAACATAATATATACATATTGTGTCTACTTATTTTTATACTGATCCTTTCCAGTTGTCGAATCAGTGTCTTGATGTTAAGATGAAATTCATCTAGGAAGCCACCATAGTTTTTTAAATCAAGTATTTTCCATTTTTTCTAAGATAATCTTCAGGAGTAAATTACAAAGACAACCTTTTCATGTGAAATAAGAATGAATAGAATCCAATTCCAATGTTCATGACATTCTGTTTAAAAGAGGGCTCAATACCAAAGTAGACCAATATTCTTTATTTTAGGATATTACATGAAAAACATGTAAAAATACTACATGAATACAATCATATTTTGATGTGTACTAACACATCTCATCAGGCCGTAGTAATTAACTGATTAGTAAAAAATTTATTGAGATTTAAAAAACATACAACTTCTTTTCCCCGAGAAAAGGAAGATTAAGGAAAAAGAGTAAGAAAGAAGAGGGAAGAGACAGTAGGATTTGTTTTGTTTGTATTCTAAAATAATATCCTAAAATAAAGTGTATATATATATATATATATATATATATATATATATATATATATCTTCTAAAATAATAATAATAATAATAATAATAATATATATATATATATATATATATATTTCTTTTTTTTTTTTTTTTTAAGTGTTTCACCCCAAGCAAGGCGGGAAGCCACTAGGACGCAAGGGGTTACAGAAGATTTCGAGCAAGATCAGATAGGAGTGATAGAGGAAAGGATGAGGAGAAGGATAGTGAATAGATCAAGGCAACTAGAGATATCAATTGACATTACATTTGAATAATTGGAGATTATAGCTCTCAGGGAAACTGGAATAGGGAAGGGAGTTCCACAGGCGAGAGGTGTGAGACATGAAGCTATTGGAGTAGAAGAGACAGCTACATTTAGTAGTTTCGATAGTGAAAGGGTGAGAGTGGGATGCCAGCCTCATAGGGAGCTTGAATTCATATATATATAATATATTCTAAAATAATATCCTGAAATAAAGTATATATATATATATATATATATATATATATATATATATATATATATATATATATATATGTTAGGTTGGTGCAAAAATAATGTCGTTTTCTCACATAGTAACATATGTGGGAAAACGACATTATTTTTGCACCAACCTTATATATATATATATATATATATATATATATATATATATATACAGGGAAATTTCAGCAGTGATTACAACAATGGACTTTCAGTGCCCCCATTGTTCCAGACTTTGCACTTTCAGCCTGGGGCTAGGAGCCACCTCCGAGTTCACAGATGAGATGCAGAAATGATACATTGTCTTTGGATTTGAAGGACAACTGAAAATATATATATATATATATATATATATATATATATATATATATATATATATATATATTGCTTATTCTTTTACTATTCTATTAGAAGTGCCCTGAATATCACTATCAGGAAGAAAGGGATTGTCAGTGGTCAAGAATTTATGTAAGTATTTTGAAAAAAATGGAGTTATTGTATAATTTTGAAACTGCAGTT
This sequence comes from Acanthosepion lycidas, assembly GCA_963932145.1. Lineage (NCBI taxonomy): Eukaryota > Metazoa > Mollusca > Cephalopoda > Sepiida > Sepiidae > Acanthosepion > Acanthosepion lycidas. Next base: position 32,724,666 of record OZ010582.1, on the reverse strand, counting down.
TTATTCTATGGCTTGTTTGTTATTGAATTTAATTTCCCTTCGTCAAATTCTTCTCATCAAATATATGAAAATTAAGTACCATCTGTGCACTGGAAAATATTAATAGATTTGTTTCTATGTAGAAACAAGAACAGCAGCTTAAACTGAGAATCAAACAGACTGACATTGAACAATTTTCATGAAATAAGCACATTGTTCAATAGTTTTTCCTTATTAATAATTACTAGACATACTTGTGAAAATTTCATCGTTTTCCTTGTTGAATTTTCTGATAAATTTTAATTCTTTAGTTAATGATTGAATACGCTCATGGTGAATTTGATGACAAGAAAATATCCGTATAAATTCCCTTATTGCATCTTTAAATATTTAATTTCAGATTAACAACTTTATCAAAACATTGTAATGACAATCGTAAATATGACTGCTGGTCGTTATTTTAAAATGTAAGGAATTACAAAGGAAAAGATTTGAAATTGACAACTTTTTCCATTTCACTGAAACAGACGTTAAACACTTCTTTCTTTCTTTCACTGAAACAAAGTAGTGTCTCTGATATATCTTTTTTGTCTTTGCACACTATTAAAATGGAGTAGTCCATTATTTATGAGGTGTTGACAGGGTGTAAACGGTCATGCTCACTTTGGGAGGAACAAACAGATAATATCTTTTAGGTTTTCTTTTAATACTCAGAGAATTGTTCTCAGTTTTCCTCATAGACATGACATGGTTTTTATATGCTACATTATAAATGCAATATGAAATGTAACATTAAAATTTTTGTATTTCTTTAATACACTGATAATATTTAGAAAGTATCACACACACATGTACGTATTTAAGAAGCAATCATTTTTCATTTAAAGACAATAGACAAGAAGGTATTGTGATTAAGCTTTTTATTTAATTTTTCTTGCATTCGTACAAGTGTTTTCTTTTCTGGACACAGAGTGTTGTATAGCATTGTCCAAATGTTCTATAATTTCGAGTGCTTTCATCTATACTTTTTTAGCCGTTATCAAGGATGATTTTATTTTTACTTTTTAGTTTTTAACTGGATGCATGTGCTGTGTGTATGTTTCTAGCTAGAGATGTTTTATTTTTCTAAACACAGTCAGCACATTGTGGCTGTATTTAGTTGTTAATGTTTATAATGTAGTTAATTATTATTGAGTATTGGCTTTTTCTTTGTTATTATTAGGGCTGCCATTATTTTTAATTTTTTTACATGTGGATGAAGTTATTATGCTTATATTTTCTACTACAATGTAACGCGGATATAAGAGACCCGGATATAAGAGAAACCCGGATATAAGAAATATTTTCTCTGGTCCCAAATTAGAATCATACTTACCTAAACAAAATAGACCAAACCCGGATATAAGAGAAACCCCCGGATATAAGAGACTTCTTCTCCGGTCACGACAACTCTCTTATATCCGGGTTACACTGAGTATGTTTCAGACTGAGTCTGGTAGGTTTGTGTGTGTGTGTTTAAATGGGTTCTAATGAAGCTGTGGCCAGATAGGTGTAAAACACTTGTTCGAACACAAGAAAAATTAAATTAAATCACAATACCTTTTGTCTATTGTCTTTAATAAAACATATATGTGTGTGTGCACATATCATACTTTCAAAATATTATCATGTATTATATATATGATAAAATATAATTTTAAGGTATGCTATATTTAGTGGTTGAAGTGCCCAATATCAGAGATAGAGCAAATGTAAATATAAAAGTGGACATTGAAGTCAACATCCAGAAGTGACAGTTTGTTTCATGCTAAACTCAACTGTCAGGCAGACTGTCACCTCTGGTTGTTTACTTCAATGTCCACTTTTATATTTTTATCTATCTATCTATCTATCTATCTATCTATCTATCTATCTATCTATCTATATATATATATATATATATATATATATATATAAAATAATATAAAAAAAAACCCATCCAGACGGCATGCATTTAACGGATGTCAGAATTTGTTGAAAAATACATTCCTACCCCTACCTAAACATAACCCCTTTTTCCAACGTAACTAATAACTGATACAACAAAAGTTAATAAAATGAACACGCAACCAGCCCTTGCCTGGATGAATGGATTTCTCTGTATCCTTGTAAATTGTAAATTATGGTTTTTGCTGTGCCTTTAAAACCCAGTAAATTCAAAAATAAGTTACTCCAAAATTCGCTTGAGGATGAAATGGAGCTAATGTCTTTAATTTAATTACAAAATTAAATTCTAAGCTTTTAGCTTCCATTTTTGAAACATGGTTAGAACTGTGTAGCGAAAAAAATCATATTTTAAATCAGTTAATTTATAATATAAAATAATATAAATAGATTTTTCCTGCCCTGTAACCTTAAGTGCTGAAAGCCTGATAAAATGAGAATAATTAATCCAATTTACATGATTTTTATGACTGAAAAGTTGTCACTTTGTGGGTGTTATATTGAGGTGCTGAAACACATTTGAAAGTACTGTACAATACACAATAATACACTTATTACTAAAATCATGATTGTCATCATTCATGGTTTCAAATGTTAGTTGCCAGGGAAATGAAACTGGCAATTTAAGTTCAAATACAGTTTGTGGTCAATGATGTAGTTTTAAGAGCTTGTTTGTAACATTAGTAAGGAATAATTTCGACTTGGATAGCTTCTTCCCAAGAACTGTTATTTTGTGGAACAGAATCCCAGGAGGATGCTTTCCTTATCACTACAATCTTAACCTATTTAAGTCTAGTGTTAACGGTTATCTTTTCTACATAAACTGTGTACATTACTCTTACTGCTCTCTCAACAACTATTCACTAACCCTCTCCTTTGAGTAGACATTGGGTGAAACATTAAAAAAAATATTCATTTGAATAGGGAGGGCCTACATGACGTATAAAAATAAAACCAAAACCCTGGTTTTACTGGGTCTTGAATCCTGACAATTAGGAACAGTTTATCAAGTACCTCAGCCACCAAGTATTTTAAAATCTCACAAATAGGCCAGTTTTATACTGGAGAAGAGGAAGAAATAAAAATTGTAAGTGATTAAATTGCTAGACAAAAAAAATAAATATTTTGTTTCTAATTTTAAAAAAGTAAGAAGGACTTACCAATGCGGTTAGAAATTATACTTTCATATTCTGACAGTTTTGAAAAATCCATTTTCTGAATTAGGGGAATGGTGAACGGGAAAAATTTAAAAAATGTACTTAATTTGTCTCAAGGGCAACTCTTTATGATTACTTTTCTCTTAAAATATGTGGAAACAAATTTCAAACAAAATTTGATTGGTCCAATTTCATGTTTATTGTTTATTTATTTGTCAGCTGTTCACCTGTAGGGATGTAAATGTAGCTGTACACGGCTGAACAAGTCCATATGTTTATCTCTGTGAATATAAATTCTTATTACTACCTTGGTCCCGTAATGATTGTAACAGCCCTGAAAATAGTGTTTTGGTTGCTTGTATTTAAAGCTATAGAGACATGAATCTACTTTTCCATACAGATTGAAACAGCATATGAAATTCATCTGGAAATAGTTTTTACATTTGTAAATAAAAACAAAGTAAATGATAAATTCAATGAATTTCTTAATTCAGTGTTTGAAACCATTAAACTATTAATTTAGCAATATCATTTGTTATTTCATGTTTTGCTTTATGTATTCCTAAATTCCCCCATGGCTGATTTTATAAACACTTTTTATTTATTATTAAATTCCCTTATGATTGATTTTATGAACACTATTTATTTATTAGATTGTTTATAAACACTATTTGACTGTTTATGAACACAATTAGATGGTTTATAAACACTATTTAATTGATTGTTTATGAAAACTATTAGATTGTTTATAAACACTAATTATTAGATTGTTTAATAACATTATTTATTAAATTGTTTATAAACACTGACTGTTTATGAACACTATTATATGGTTTATAAACACTATTTAATTGATTGTTTATGAAAACTATTAGATTGTTTATAAGCATTATTAGATTGTTTATGAACACAATTAGATTTTTATAAACAATATTTATTAGATTGTTTATAAGCACTATTTATTTATTAGATTGTTTATGAACATTATTTATTTACTAGATTGTTTATAAACTCTATTTGATAGTGAAAATTTTACATCCATATTTTCACATTTTGATCTTGCTGATGTGACCTCCATCTCCTGGCTTTCTCCTTCTATATTTTGGATAGGAGTCATTCCTTTGTTCAAATTTAAATTTATTTTAAATCAAAGGGAAAAAAATTCAGTAGGGTGTTTGTGTCCCCGCCCTAGGGACGCTCTTTGATCAAAATGAAATATACTTATCCAAGTACCCTAGGAGTCATTCCCTTGTTCAAATTTAAATTTAATTTATATCAAAGGGAAAAATATTTGGGTGGGGGGTTAGAAATGAAATATACTTATTCAAGTACCCTGGGTAATGTAGTTTCAGAATATATATGGTTATGGGGTGGGGGTCTATCTCCAAAATCCTAGGAGGACGCACAACTTTATATATAGAGATTCTGATAAGGACTGTGATGAGTGTCAACTTGAAGTTTAAGATATATATATCCTGTTGTGTTATTATTTTATAATGTCTCCCTTCCTCAAGGAGCACCCAAACAAGAATAAATACGAGGTACTAAAAAGGGAAATGAAAAGAGAGCTGTCGAAATATATTTACCATCTTTATTAAATGTAACAATGTAAAACAACAATATGACATGACATAACCATAGCATTTACAATAAGTGAATTTGCAAATCTATAAGACTACTACTTTTGAGCTAAGATGGGGTGAGGTCATCAGCTAGCATCTATGAATAGCTTTGTTTCTCATGGTGTGAGTCTAGATGTTGGTTGCAGCATGTCTTGCTCTAATATCTCAGGACTGTATTGAATCTAACTGTGGCATGGCTACTAATCCATCTCGGTTATCCCTACTATGCTAAGGGTGCTAACTCACTAGGCAAGGGGTTCTATCTAAAGCCCTAAAATCCTTTTATTTTCTTTGAGATTTACCTTGATCTACCATATTAGTGAAAAGCACTCTTTATGGCCAAGTGGTCTAAACTATATCACATCAAAAGATGGTTTCTTCTACAAAGGGTGACTCAGTTCGGACCTTGCTGGAGAGTTTTTTTTTTTTTTTTATTAAGATTTCTTAACTCAAGTACGCAAGATGATAGATTTAATACAAAAGATAGCAAAATTTCTTTAGTATAAACTCCAATAGAGCAACACACCAGATCTTCTTGGCCTCAAGTTTTCCACTGACATAAAGTAGAGTGACTATATGGAATCAATTGCTTTGTCTACTTGTCTAAGTTGGTTCACTGTGTAGTGCCAGAAAAATTTTCTCATCAGAATCCATCTTGTACATTTATAAATCTATCCTTCAGAGAAGAAGGATCTTTAATATAATAAATCCTGAACAGGCATCTCGACTTCAGTCCCTTTCTCACCAACATGACGTGGCTTCCCTCTGTCTTTTCTACAAATATTTTCATGGCACCTGCTCTGATGAACTTTTTTCCCCTGGTGCCTTGACTACATGAATTTAAGTGTAGCATTACATTGGTAACTAGATCTCAATGTTTTATTGTTCAAATAGTTAGATGCAACCGCCACTTATTCTCTAACAGTTTATTTTCTCGCACTTCCCATTTGTGGAACTCCCTTCCAATTTCTTGCTTCCTTGCGCTATCTAGTCTACTTGAACACTGTTCCTTTTTTTTTGTCCTTAATCCTCCCCATTCTCAGTCTTATCATTCTCTCTCACTCCCCCTCCTTGAAACCGCTGTGTTCTACTGGCATTATCACCTTGTTTGGGGTGAAATGATTTTTAAAAAAAAATAATTAAAAAATAAATATTAGGTTGGTGCAAAAATAATGTCGGTTTTTGACGTATTTTTTAACGTAAAAAACCGACATTATTTTTGCACCAACCTAATAAATAAAAGGTTTCATTTGAGAAATTCATCCACTCTTAATTTCTAATTGGGAAGATATTATGTAAGGGAAATAACCCATTACTTATGAACAAAAGTTCTTTCTCTTTAAGATCTTATTCAAGCAGTAATTTTTTTTTTTTTATAATGATGGGTGGATTAGTCTATATCATGGTTGTACAACCTTTTTTCCTAATGGTCCAAATTAGAAATTTAGGTATATTCACCGGGTCACAAAAGTACCTTATTTAAAAAGTTCAAAACCTTGTGAATATCAAATTTTAATAACAAATATATATAATTATAAAAAATACTGTATTATTGACAGTAAAAAAAAAGAAATTATACATAGTCAAAATAGAATAACTTCAATTTTGTTTTCATTTTATAATATTGTCAATATCTGCTTTTATGGTTCTAGTCTTTATTCTAAGAATGTTAGTTAAATGGGAATCACTCAGCATATTTTTTTCAGCAGTTTTGATGTTTTTCATGCACAAAAAGAATTATTCATAGCAGTTTGTATTACCGAACATGCATAGCAGTTTTCTAGATAAGCTAAATAATTTTTATATAGCTCTGGCTCTTTCCCCACACACCAGCTGGTGTGTCTTGGCAAAGGCCTTTGCCCCTTTCCCCTTTTAGTGCAATGGGGAAGTGAATTTACTAGCACAATCTGAGAATAATTTTCTAGACATATGTTACAAAAGTAAATGAAAATATACCTAAAGATTTTTGGGTGCAGTGGGCTGCATGAAAATATTAAGTGGGCTATAGTGTGGCCTGTGGACTGCAGGTTGGACATCTCTGGTCCATACTTTCCATTTGAAATACTATGCTCAACTTATAATATACTAGTATATTAATTATTACTGATATACTAGCATATTAGTTACATATTATATGTAAAAGTATCTAAAAAATTTCAAATTAAATTTTTAAACACTATTTACATTATTTTGATAATTGTCCTCATCTTTGTCACCATATTTATTATAACTTTTCGGCCATTGTATGCTCTGGCCTTCTTCAGGTGGTTGGAATGTTAAACTGAACCCTTTATTTTGCCCACTGGGGTAGACTGTTCTAGTTCCAAGTGCCATGTTTAATGAATGTCAGTTATCAGCTATCTCCTGTTAATTCCCCACTGAAAGTTCTCCACTGCCTTAACCAAGTATTGAACTCACACTCTTTAGGTCCTGTCATTGGATCTAACTAACGACTTTATCCACTGTGCCATGTGTTCTCAAGAACTCGTGGCACAGTGGATAAAGGAGATAACCGATAACTCACATCCATTAAACATGGCACGTAGAACTAGAACAGTCTACCCCAGTGAGCGAAATAAAGGGTTCAGTTCAACATTCCAACCACCTGAAGAAGGCTGAAACTTTGTAATAAATATAGCAACAAAGATGAGGACAATAGTCTGAATAATGTAAATAGTATACATAATACCTCATCTCAGAAATATAGATAAATTTTTAAACGATTCAAAGAAATATTTATATTGTTTTTATGTTTGATGACTTTTATAAAACACAAACTGATATGTTTCTCTTCTTGCAAGAATGTTTTCTCCACTAATAAATGGTTGTATATTATTTCTAGCTCACTTTCAAATAACTGAATAAAACAGACTTCTAACTTGAGATTTGTATGCTTTTGTATACAAGAACTTGCAAAATCAAGTACAGTTGAAGAGTAGAGGGATATGTGTCCTTTGCTAATGTGCAATTACTGCAGCTTGTCTGCAAGGGAACTTCTCGTACCACCTTCTAGGTGACATTGTATAAATCAGTATAAAAGGGAAAATCAAAAACTCTCTTTTCTCTCACTTCAACCACAGGTTGCTGCAATGACAAGACAGTGTGTCATTTCCGCTCCAAGTGGCTTGTTAGTCCCCAACCCAAACCACGTGTTGCATACAGGATTTTTCTCTCCTTTTCTGAACTATGTTGTTTTGTATATAAATAAAAATAAATAAATACCTCACCTGCTATTGTTGTTTCACCTTTAGAACCTATCAGCTAGTTTGGTTATTATAATACAATGACATAATTGTGATGCTAACTTTTCATACTACTCCAAACAAAAATCAATGAAGGGACCCCCCCCCATCAATACTGGAATTAACAGCTACTGGACTTGATTAACCTATTTTCCTGAGAAATTGTTCTAACAGAAAGATTTTATAAATGCCAACTAGCAGCAGCACTTACTACTTGGTCAATGGACGCCATATGTTTCCTTACACAGAAATGCTTAATGTTACCATTACCATACCTCACACCATATCATATATATATATATATATATATATATATATATATATATATATATATATATATATATATAAATGTATATATATAAAGAGAAAAGTTGTTGTCGTTGTTCTGCAATCTAAGTATTGAGTACTTTTTAAAATCAGCTAGGAGTGGTAAATTTTTTTCCTGTAATTGATTTAAGTGAGTGAAGATATATATATATAAATAAATGTAAAAGTGGACATTGAAGTCAACACCCAGAGGCGACAGTCTGTTTCATGCTTAAATGCAATTGTCAGGTCATGACACTTGTGCTTAAGCATGAAACAGACAGTCATTATCATTCATATATATATATATATATATATATATATATGATAGGATAAAGAATAGGAAATATTTATCAATCTAATGTGTTTCATTTTAACACTACATCAGAAAATGAAATATGGAGAAAAAAATGAGGAAAAAATTCTGGTGTTTTTATTTTTGTGTTGTTTGATTTTCATTGGTTAATCAGGTTTCACGTGCATTTGACTTGTTAAACAACATTAGTATAATTTATGGTGTTCTGAATTCAAGAATAGATGAGGCATCCTTTTGAAGCTGCAAGAAATTAACAGATTCCAAGGTTAACTGAAAAAACATAAATATTGCTTTATGTATGTAAGTGTATCTAGTTTGTCTATATGGGATTTAGATGATAATGTATATTTGTAAGCATGTGTATGTCTAGTAGGAATTATTTATCCCAACTTATATATATATATATATATATATATATATATATATATATATATATATATATATGTATATATATATATATATATATATATGTATATATATATATATATATATATATATATATATATATATATGTATATATATATATATATATATATATGTATATATATATATATATATATATATACATATATATATATATATATATATATATATATATATATATATATATATATGTATATATATAAATAGATAGATAGATAGATATAAATAATATTAATTTAATAACCAGGTAGGCAATGACTTTGGCCACTACTTTTATGCCAGAAGGTTACTTTTGGGGAGATTTTATTCAGAGCTGCTTATTCAAACCTTGGAACTATATATGCTCTAGCATGAGTTTGGTTGTCTGGTCCTGTTGAGCACTTTTCTGGCTTAATGCTTCAGTTCCCTATACATGACACCAGTTTCTCTTGTTATTGAGCACTTTTTTTCTATACTGGCAAGGCTTTCCTAGTTGAATATTTTTTTCTTTTTTGCCATTTTAGATCTTTCAGTGACAGGACCCAAAGCGTTGTGAATTCAATACCTGGTTAAGGCAGTGGAGAACTTGGAGAGATGAATTAACAGGAGATAACTGATAACTGACATCCATTAGACATGACACTTGGAACTAGAACAGTCTACTCCGCGAGCGAAATAAAGAGTTCAGTTTGACAGTCCAACCACCTGAAGAAGGCTGGAGTGTACAATGGCCGAAACGTTGTGATAAATATGGCGACAAAGATGAGGACAATAGTCTGAATAATTTAAATTAAATTAATGTTGCTAATTTAGCATGTAGGGTGAAATCGTGTACGTATTTCCTATGTTCATTATCCATTTTGGATCAAACTCACTTGGTTAGGTGTCCATAAGTGATAATAAAAACAATATTGGTTGAAAATATATTTGTAAAAAATTGACAATTTCATTATGCTTCCTTTTTATTTTTTCTTAAATTAGTAAAGATACAAATCTTTTGTACCTGCTAATTTAAGAAGAAAGCATATTTTTTAAGCAAAACATTTATAGATATAGATGTGGAAGCTTGAAAAGCAAATGACAGCTACTTGACATTTGGTATAGATTTTCAAATTTGAATATTACTACCAGTAAGTTGTTCAAATGTTTGCTACTGAGGCACACTTATCGGAATTATAATTTTGGTAGTTTTACTTTATTTTATGATTAAGTCACAAAACCCAGCATTTTGCTCAGGAACGATAACTCGTCTAGTGACTCAGCGAAAAAGAAGATCTCTTCAATTTAGAGAGTTGTAAAGTACTCTTCTATCATGGATCCCATGAAGGAGTCTCTTATTGAGCAATTTATCAATGTGGCTGGTGTAGACAAGGATCGGGCAAAATTCTTTCTTGAATCTTCCTCGTGGGATTTGTCTGTACGTATCTGAAAGCAGATGGTTTATTTTTCGAGTTCTCTCTTCATTATGTTACGAACGAATTTGTCTATTATTTCGTGTGCGTGTTACTGTTGTCTGTTTTAAAATGGTAATTGATTCATCCTCTCTAGTGACAGTAGCACTTGTATGTTTCGTTACCTTTTTTTGTTTTATTTTTTATGTATTTAAAATTATCCCAATATGTTTGTAGATATATTTTGATAGATTATATAATAATAAAAATTCATTTTTTGTTCGTTTACATTGGCAGCTGTTCATATCAGCTGGAATAAAAATTGTCTATTTAATTTTGATTGTAACTAAAACAATCGCTTTTTTAGCACTACTAATTGAAAAGTAAAACTAGACTAGTATTTCTATTTGTTTCTCAAATTTGAAGATATTTATTAAGTTATTGCGGTTTTTGATGACTATATATGAATATGCTTGTTTTTTGGATAGTTTTTTTTGTTCTCTTTCAGAAAGAAATCTACGCCATTGTTTTTATTGTGAAGACTTGAGTTTTAAGAAAAACGATTCTGCGTCTTTTAGTTTCATTTTCTTTTTTTCGTTGTAAAAAGTTTGTCTTTCTTCAGTTACGTTGTCTTTGTCGATAATTAATTTGATTATTTAGATATTTTAATAAATAAAATGATAGATTTTAAAAGTTAAAAAAGAAAACCCTAGGTACATCTACAATTCAATTCAATCTCTCACCTGTGTAATTTCGAAATTTCTGTTTCTTAAGTTAACTGCAGTGAATAGTTACGATTTTAAATCGACCAGGTTTGAATGCCGGCGAAATGAAAAATTGTGCACAATTTTGCCTTTTTTTTTTAGATTTTATTTTTAAAGCTATAAATTTTCATTTGTATTCTTTTTAATTTTCTGTGATTAACTACTATTTACATTTTTTTTTTTTTTTTTTTATATCTAAAAAAAAAAAAAAAAAAAAATGATAAAACGTGTTTTCAAGACAACATTAACTTACTTTTAATTAAAAAAAAAAAAAACAACAGAATCCCGTTGTGTAGTATGAGAATTGAAGAAAGAAGTAATCATAAGGTTACAATGGGTAATCGTTTATTTTTTTTAGGGAAATTTTCTGTTTCTTTATGGGCAAAACGCAAATGAAAAAGTTGATATTTTTTTTTTTTTTTTTTTTTTTTTGTGGTTTAAATTGAAAATTATCATTGCGTTAAAAAAATCTTAAATTAACAGTTAATTTGTCTTTAAGCAAAATTTGCATCGATAATTTTTTAGGAATTTTTCTATTTATTAGGTTGGTGCAAAAATGATGTATTAATGTCGTTTTTTGACGTATTTTTTAACGTCAAAAAACGACATTATTACGTCATTATTTTTGCACCAACCTAATATAAATTTTAATTTTTTTTGTTTTTTTTTCCTTTAAGTATTTTCTAAAAGATTGCTTATCTTTTTCTACTGAATAAATAAATAATATTCATCTTAAAAAGTTCTTAAATTATTTTTAATTCATGTCTTTTTCGTTTTTTTTTTTTTTTTTTTTTTAAACAAAAGAAAATACTAAAATTGTTAGATTTTCAACGAAATTTCTTGCTTACGATTGTGTACGCAAATAATGTGAAGTATTTCCGCCTGTTATTTCTCTTTAGTCTTTCTTTATACATTTTTTTTTTATCTTTACCTTTTTTGCCTGTCCGATTACTGAGAAAATGAATGACGAAGTCGTTTAACAAATCGCAACATGGCTTTGTTAAGTACTATTATTTATCCTCTTTTTCAAGGAATTTGACCTGGAAAACAAGTGAAAATGAAATTAGAACAATTCTCAGAATTAATAATAGTATTTTTAAATTTTCATTTATACTTTTAATAAGTATTTTCGATAGTGTTTTTCCACATAAATGAAAAGAACTCTGAAAACTAATTGATATCAAAATTAATTTTGGGATTGAGAATTATTTAATGCCAAAAATTTAGGTATAATAATTTTTTTTTATCTTAAGAGGTTTCTCTGAATTCTTTAGTTCAAGAGTTAAATGATGATTAGTCTATATTATATTTTTAATAATGTTCACCCAAAACAAGGCCCAAGAGCCTCTCAAGGTTACTGAATGAGGTTGTTGTGTGAGCATGAGGATGAAGTAAGAGGTGCAGCTGATGATATCTAGGAAAGATAACAGTTAACCTTAGGTTAAGATTGTAATGATGAGAGGAAAGTATCCACTTTGGAGGTAAGAGTTCTTGGGAATAAACTGTTAGAGATGAACTTTCTTCTTACTAATAGAATATGAATGGATTTCTCGGTTTGTCTCAGTGTATGTAGAATGGCAAATTTTAGCTGTTAATGTCAAAACTGGTGGAACTAGGGAATGTATCTCGCCAGAACATTTGCCATGGAATTAATGAGAGATTGGCAAGAGGCTTGTAACATTTAGTGACTAGTCTGTGATAAAGGGGTAGTAGAGTGAAAATAATTCATCGCCCATAAAATTTTGTGATATTTTCATGATTTTATTTAGTACAGCTTGATTAAGCATAATAAACAAGCAATAACCTCAAAACCATATTCACCCTTTGGATTATTATTAATAAAATAATTATAAAAATGAAATTTAGAATTGAGATATGATGCAAGAAGAAATTTTCTTCAGTTTGCTGATCTATGCCTTTTGACTGTTTTATTGGTTATCTAGCTTTGCTCACAATGCCTTAGTATTTGTTTCAGGTTGAACTTCCATAGTTAACCTCAATCCTCCATTGATAAGTGACAGTTTGTGACCATGACTACGGTTGTCATGAAGATCCAGATTGCCAGAAGTTAATTTTTGGAACTAACGTCATATGGGCTGTTCTGAAGAAAACCCAAACCCATGAGCACTGTTAATATTGCAGGTAGTTTTGACACTGCAATTGCAAGGTTTGACCCCTTGGCACTAAATGACATGAAATCTATTTGACTTTGCTTTGATACCCTATATAAAAATAGATAAAAAATAATTCAAACAACCCAAGAAAAGTGAATTGCAGAACTTTAAAATGTATAGTTGCATGCATAAACAAAAAATACAGTGAAAAATGTTCCAACCTTGTATATTCTTGATTAAAACATAAGTCTACAATTATCTTTTCCTGCTTGACAGCTGTTTATTGCTACATTCTGTATCTAATTTTTTAACCTCTGTTAATTTTTTATATCATTTACAAGTTAATAATTGAATTGAATTGATAAATGCTTACTGAGAACTATTTAATAAAATATGATTAGTGAGTTAAGATTGTCTTAGTTTTCACCATTTTACTTTTTCTGTCTTGTTAAAATCAAAGCATAATCCTGTTGTAGATATAAAATGGTCATCCATTTCTTGGTTGTACAATATTATAGCCATCGAATTAAATATCTTAAAGTAGAATACATTTGGTATGAAACCTGTTTTGATTGAATTTGTTTTATTGCAATCAATATTTTACTTAATACATCAACTTGCCCAATTTATTTATTTTGGATGCTCTTTTACCCTATATATATATATATATATATATATATATATATATATATATATAGAAACAGTTTTGTCATTAGTTTTTTGGCTCTGTTTCAATAGTTCACTTTAAACATTTTTTAAATCTTTTTTATTTTTTTTATTCACTGCCTCTTGCTTTTTTCAATGAATCATGTCATTGCAGTAAATAGTGATGTTTAATTGATATTCTTGGTTTTTCATATAAATTTGTCCAGATATAGGAAAGACTACATCACCTTTGTGTAATTCAAAATATTTTGTAAAACATAGATGCTTGTTTGAAAATTTTGTATGCCCCACTTGTTTTGTGCATTTTATACATTTTTTTGCAGTAATGAAATTAATAAAAGGCACGTAACAATATTCATCATTAAAATAATTTTTTTCTGCTTATATGCAGGCTTGAACTAAAATTTTGAAAATATAAAAAAATGAATGATAGACATTTTTCTATTCCCATCCAACATGCACTGATTAAACATGAAGTTTAATATGAATCCACTATAACATTGCTATAAGTTTTATTTGTTGCAAATTTGTTGTATATCAGTTAGAATTTCAAGCCAATATATTTTTTAGGTTTTAGTTTATGAATGATTTGATGAATTCTATACAAATGTAATAGTTTATTGCAACATTTTATAACAATGTTGTTTGGTTATCACCCTATTATAATTGAGTCTTGTGTTGACTTTACTGGCAAAACAAATTATTTTCATGATAAAATAAATGGTAAGTATTCAGTTGGAGATAATTGATTTTTCTTAAGTGGATAAAGTTTTGAAGAGAAATCTGAGTATAGTTCAATTCCTTGTTTCTGTAATGCTCACAGTCAGGGTTTTTGGTTTTATGTTGTAATTTGAGCACCAATATCTTTGATGACAATCAAATCAAAACTCTCTTCCTTTCATATAAAATATTTTTCTAAATATACATTTTTAACTGAAGAAAAGTCTATTATATCCTTATGCATTATGGATAGTTATGAAATTCAAAATGATAGGTAACAGGTTTATTTTCTCAAACTTTCAAATATTTCTCTAAAAGTTTGCTGTAATGACATTAGACTTAACCACTTTTATTGTTTGTCAGTGTCTGATAATCAAATATATTTTACAGGTAAGGTATTTGTGATTTCTTGATTTAACAAGATAGCCATGATCCCTTTCAGGTTTTTCTTCAGTCTTTGCTATTTTTTTTTATTTATGTTAGGAATGTACTTTGTGGCAGTTGTATGAAAATTAACTTGAAACTTTCATTTGTAATGTTATTTTTTATATTCCTAAATGAAATGAGTTTTTGGATTCATTCAATACATCTCAATTTGGTGCTCCCCCCCCCAAAAAAAAACAAACTAAAAACATGATTTTTTAAGCAGTTAACAATTAGTTACAATACTCAACAAATGAACTTGTTCAATATGTAACCATGTTTTGAATTACTTGATATTTTAAATGCTTGTATACTAAATATGGAAATATCTATTTCAGTATCAAATTCCTAATAAACAAGTTCTAATCGTTCCATTTGGTCTTTACAGCTTTCAATTGCACAAGTTCAATACTCTGCAAATTTTTTTGAAGTTGAAACGATTGCATTAAAATACCTCCCTCCTAAATGTTAAACTGAAGATTTTTGAAATGGCCAATTCATTGGTCTCTTTATAAAGTTATTCAATCATCTTTGAGTTTTGATGACAGATGTAACTCCATTACTTCCACATGACCTGACAATAACAGGTACTTTTTAAAGTGTTTTCAGCCTTAATGAAAAAAGACTGTTAATAAATATTTTGATAGTCAACCTAAATTTTACAAGTTGAAACATTTATGCATGCACCAATGATAATTTATCTTTAAATTTCAATAATGTTTCCATGTTTTCTCATCTGCTAAATTCAGAATAATAATCTAATTTTCATTTTTTTTTTTTTTTTTTTTTTTTTTTTGTATTTGTTTAACATTAAATTTCATGTTCCTTAAGCATGAAACCACCTCTTAATTGCTGGTGTTCCCAGGTACACCTTGACCTGGGGTGGTAGCACCTGTTGGGGTCCCAGCTATGGGCAAATAGTGAACTCCTAGTTTTTCCAGATCTTACCCGTGTCCTGGGTATGCCGATAAACTACATCCAACAGCAAGACCTCAGATAATGTTTTCGGAAAAATAATGTTGCCAGCTATGCGTTTTTGGAACCATACAAAATAGGCATTTAAACTGGATTTGGCATTAAATAGCCCACAGTGGTTGATATGCATAAAGCCCAAACAAACAAACATGTTCCTTAAATTTTAGCCAAGAAGTAAGTTTGCATTGATGAAGCTGCTTTGGAGTTTCAAAACTCATTTGATCTTGAAATTTCATCAAATGAGTACACAACATTGAATATTTTATGACAATGGAAATCTTTTTAATTTTGTTTTTTGTCGTCTAATTTCACTTTTAAACTTCATAGATTGGTCATTGAAATCTGACCAAGATGAGTTTTAAGTGATCTCCATGCAAAATGGTGATAGTGAAGTCAAAGATCATTTGATATTAGATTTTGCTGTTTCAAATTTTAAATTCAAGCTCATTCTTTTTTTTCTTAGATTAGGTAATTGATTTATTTTGGATATATACTCATTGAATTTTAGAATCCATTTTCCTCATTGATTTTTGTCTTGGCAATGATGATGTATATTATTATGTGTTGAAGTTTATGTGGTGGATTATGAATTTTTCATTAATTCATTCAGATTACTCTGTGTTGGCCATTGACTTCTGCTTAAAGAACCTTGTCATCAAATAATGCTACATTGCCTATAATCTCTTGATATTTTGACAATCAGACATACCGTAATTCCCGATGTATAATACACATTTATATTATTCTGTGTTTAAAACCATATTTTTAAATAAGAGTAGGGAATGCTGGCCATAATGAAATTGGAGAGGTACAATATATAGGCTTTGATTACCAAACAAAGGCTGCATATTATGCATGAGTAGAAGCATTTTCCCACACTCTCAGCACAATTTTAGGTGTGCGTATTATGGATAAAGGCGTATACATGAGGGAATTACAGTAATTTTGTTTTGTTGTTTGACTTGGAATTGGATATAGAAGTAAATAAGATTTAAATTGTACGTCAGATTCTGTTGGAAAATTATTTTGCTAAGTGATAGGATCAGTACATTTTTTTGCTGAAACTAAGTTTCTATTTTATTTCTTTAAGTAGAATTAGTTTTAGGGCAATTTTCAATTTTTTCTATTTTAATAATATTGTTTTCTCAAATTGTGCAACACTTTTATTTTAATGAATTTCAATATTCCTTTATCTTACAGAACCAACTTCTATCCAGTTAATATTAAGACTTCCTGCTAATTCTATTATTCCTTTCACTGTCTTGCATTACAATTTCAAGTAATCTCTGCATTTTAATTTATAGCAACAATACTTTACAAAAATACACAATAGCTTTAAAGTTTTTATTATTTATATAACTAGTGGGACAAGGAAGCATACGCAGTGATGAAATCAAATCAACTTGGTCCATTCAAACTGTAATGTATAACTGCTTCAATTAATAAAGTACAAACGTGCACAAATTCTCAGCAACCAGGTGCATTATTTTCTGTTAATTCTAGATAGTTTATATTGCCTTTTTGGATCACATACCATTGAAGTTTTTGTTTCACTTTTTTAAATCAGATAATGATTCAATGTGGTATGAAATTAGAGTGAGAAGAGATGGTAATTTGTACTTTTGATAAGGATAGTTAATAATCCCCTTTCTTTCATTAAGTTTAATATGTATTTGTTAAAGTGCATAAAACATGCTACCTCTTAAAATTTTCACTAAAAATGAAATTAAACTAATTAAAGAATATCTCAGTAAAAAAAAAAAAAAACGTGTAAAATTATATAAAGAATGGCAGTTTTTAAGATTATTTACTGTTAACAAATTTGTTAGACAACTTTCTAACCAATTGTGTCATTAGTTGAGAGCAAAAAAATAGAAAAACAAACATTTTGTATATTATGTGCAAAAAGGAGAGCTTTTTAAAAAAAAAAATTACATTCAGGCTTTTCACTTGTGTGCAGTTTATAAAGGATCAGTCAGTTAAGTGCCATACATGATACACGCTTGGACAATCATGCCTCTTTCGATTCATGACTAACTAGATAGAAGATTTTCCCACAGTAGGTTGCCATAAAGGATCAGTCAGTTATGTGCCATGCATGATACACGCTTAGGCAATCATGTATCTTTTGACTGATGAGGCAGATTTTTTCCCACAGTAGATTGCCATTTTTTTCTGCAATAAGCCAGTTGCCATCTAAGTCCGTTCTGCTATTTACCCATAGCTGGGGGAAGAAGAGGATTCATATCTTTCCCAAGGGTATTAGCATGTATGTGAATGTAATGGATTCGACTGGAATTCGAACTCGGCTCTCCAATTCCTCAATCCGAGACACTATCTATAATTCCACCATGCCTCCCCTAACTCCATCATGCTTTAGTCCGTAAATTGCATTTAATATTAGGTTGGTGCAAAAATAATGACGTAATAAAGTCGTTTTTTGACGTATTTTTAACGTCAAAAAACGACATTATTACGTCATTATTTTTGCACCAACCTAATAGTTATCTTCTTTGAAATATTTTTTTTCTAGTTCAGCTCAAAATTATCAGTTGCAAAACACCTGGATTACTATTATTTTTTTTTTGCTGTCTTTACATTAGTACATACTTCTGCTACTTAGAAAATCAAATTTTTATTTTTATTTATAAATGTAAATTTATAAACTCTTGTGCAGTTTTTGACCTAAGAGGTAATATTGTGTCTAACCTTGCAAACACATACTTTTCAATTTTATAAAGATTTATGCTTTTTTTTTTTTTTTTTTTTTTAACTTGGGTAGCTGGCCATAGCAAGCTTCTATGAAGATGACCATGAAATGGATGTGGGCATGTACTCTACTGCTGCCTCTATGTCAGAACCATCCAGTCCACCATCCACAGGACCAAAACTTGCTGAAGCTGCTTTTAAACCGCAACAAGAAAAGCCCAAGTAAGTAAAGTGTAAAAAGATACTTCAAATAACAAATCTTTTCCTGTTTAGGAATATTTATTATATAGATGGTTGTATTTTTAATTGTGTTGATCTGTTTTAGTGGAAGATGAAAAAATTTATATAATGAATTGATTCTTTTTTTTTTTTTTTTTTTTTTTCACTTGGCAGATTGACCCAATTCTTGGTTGCTATTGTTTTAATTTCATAAAATCTTACTACAGAACTATTTCTTGCTTTTGATCTTATTTTTTAAAGGGTGACTTGAATTGGGGAATTAAGATTTTGCTACAGAAATGGATTCTAAAATTATATTAATTTAAAAAAAAAATCTTGGTTTGACATGAATTATATAAATAAACTTGCAAATTGCCAATTCACATTTTGCTGTAAAGAAAAAATAGTACACATGACACCACGAAAATGTTCGAATTAACAACTTTTTCAGTAGAGATGGGCTGTTTAACCCAAAAACTGACTTTTTGGTTTTATCTTCACACCATGAAACTGTATCAAAATTTTTTATGGAACAGCACTCGTTCAGTTTAGTTCTATCACTACTGAGTGACCATATCCAAAGAAACACTATTGAAAAAGACTTTCAGATGTTAATAAAATTAAATTTTATCAACATTTATACAATTGTAATAGAAAAAGATTGAACAAAAATATGTTAAAACATTTGACTTATTTTAGGAAATAAATGTGAAATCTATTTGTTTACAAAAATGAAGAAGAAAAAAAGAAAATACGACAGATATGACACTTGGAAATCCTAATGTCTTCAAACAAAAAAAATGGAAAATACGTCTGGAATCTATTTGTTTCAGTTTTCAGAAAAAAAAACATTTTGCGAGTAAAAAAAAAAATAAAAAAATAGTTTTTGTCTTAATGTTACATTTTATGAAGTCGGCCTTTTTTGTAAGGCATGAAGGCAAGTGATTGTTTTCTAGTAAGCCAGTACACCAATCATGAAATAAAGTTGTTGTAAACAAGAATAAATGAATGAAGATTTTATTTTTTTTAGTAAATAAATTTGTTTTTTATCTAGGGAAAACACCTAAATTAGATATTAAAAATAATTAAAATAGTTCTTAATTTCACTTTTAAAATATGTATATTTCTAGATATGTGAGACTTTAATATAAAATTGTTTGTTTTCTACAAATAAAATTGTTTCCATCTAGCGAATACACCTAAAATTAGATATTAAAAAAATGTATATTTTTTCAAAACTGCAAGTCATATTTTAAACCCAAAGTAAAAAAAATTATTCTTTTTTAGTCACTAGTTAGTGTCAGACAGTAGTTTCAATAATTTGAAAGTTCTTTTGCCACATATTTATTACTATCAGTTGCATTTTCTTTTTTTTTCTTTTTTGCTTACTTTATAATTTTTGAAGGAAGTTGCTTCCTTCGGTGAGAGAAGAAATTAACATCTTCCTGGTTGTAGTTTAGGGTGTTTTCCAATTGAGTGTACAATTTCAAGAATATTAATGAAGATTGGTCACTTTGATTTTGCAAAACAAAGTAATGTGTAAAATTTAGCCTAAAAAAAAATCATATTTTGCATTTTCAGCTGGTTGAAACAAAATACTCTTTTCTGTAAAAAAAAAAAAAAAAAATTCAATGAAAAAGCACGTACAAATCAATATTTAGAAAGATCTTATTTTCTTTCCTGCCATATTTTTAATGGACCATAAATACACGAGATACTGTGAGTTGGATGGATTAAGTTGCAAATTTATCAATCTCAAATGAAATCAGATATTGACTGGAAATGCTATCATTAAACAAGAAAATGAATGGCTTCCTTAGAAAGCAAATATACAAAATTAAAAACTGAAAAACTGAATTGAAAACCGTGATATCAAGGGGAAAAAAACAGCAAACTGATACCGTAACATAAATAGCCAAAATCTATCTTTCAGTATGTTGATAGTCCATTCATATTTTATTTAATTGTGATTGTGACTTAATTTTTTGTTTCTCATTACTGCTAGTAGTTGTGAATTTTCTGCTTATTTTCATGATTCAGCATATAACTTAGTATTTGTACCAAGAAAATAATGTCTGTTTACTTTTTATGAATTTTTGTATTAAAATTATAATTTTAAATTTGCATATTTCAAATATTGCTAAAAAGGTTAGAAAAACATTAATTCTGCAAGAATTAATAAAATTTCTAAAAAGTTATGAAGTTAAAGCTGAAAAGACAATATTTAATTTTGTTTCTAATCTCCTTCATTTACAAATTCAAGTAAAATGAATTGCTTAAAATTTTCTTTGCTTTTATCTTGTTGAAACTTGGAAAGATTGTTCAATATTTTAGCTTTGAATTTTTGTATGGATATCTAGACACCCCTCTCACTTTTTTAAAAACATCTTTTTGGTGTTTGAATGTATTTATGGTCTTTTCAAGAGTAAGAAAATGTAAGAATTAAAATTTTTTTTTTTTTAAAGCAGATAATATATATAAAATTATGCTTCTTAATCTCTCTATTGGTATGTTTGCCTCTGTTGTGTAATGTATGTTGAGATGATCAGCTTTTATGAGTGATTTTAAAATGCTCACACATTTACATTATTTGTATTTTGATATAGACTTGAAGAAAAATCTCAATTTTTTGCTGCTTAAAATATCTAATTAAGAATAAAAATATAAACAAAAACAAAAAATACGGCCTCTGAAAAAGCTTTACTTTTTTTTTTTTTTTTTTTTTTTTTTTTTTTTTGCTTATCATTTGTTGAATAAATCAGTTCCAGGAGAAAATTTTGTTTGATGTAATTTCAAACCTAACTGATTTTTCTTTTCATTTTTCTTTTCATAGGTTTGCCTCAATTACAGACATAAGACAATCAGACAATACTGACAGTGATGAAGAAGGCCAAGCATTCTACACAGGTGGATCAGAACGAAGGTTGGTTATAAGTTTAGAGTGATGGTTTTATTGCGTAGTTTTTAAGGGTTTAGCCTTTGTAAAGTTATGTACATTTGAAATGTTATTTGCCAATAGCTGGCTCAATAATTATTCACTCAATAATACTAAGGTATAAACTCATTTTCTTCCAACATTCAATAATATATATAAACCTCTGTAAATTTCTGTAACTTTGCCAAATCTTGCTGCTCACTTCAGTTGTTGTAGAATGCCTGCTATCCCAAAAGTAATATTAGGTTGGTGCAAAAATAATTTCGTTTTCTAACATATGTTACTATGTGAGAAAACAAAATTATTTTTGCACCAACCTAATATTTTGGTGCCAGATTAATCAAGTAGCAAGTGCTATGAGTCCTGCATTTTTGAGGATCTCATGTTAAATACTTTCAAGCTGTTTGGTAAAATTGGCATTTTACAATCTGGCCATGTTAATGTTTACATGTTGGTGGTGAGGTGGGAGGAGCTGCATCCCTATCATTTCAGGTAACACTAGATCAAGGCTATTAGATCTTTTCTAATATCTTGTTGGAATAAGCTAAACGTTTTATGAGTATTATCACTATGCTAGGAAATAATTTTGTGGTAATGGTAGTATTAGACATTTTGTTATGAGAAAACATTTGACCCTCATTAATGACCTACATGCTTCATCTGCTCAAAGCCATTTTAACCACATTGATCTGAGAAAGCGGTTGTATACAGCTGACTGTTTATATATATATATTTGAATGATTTTGGTACCATTCATGACATCCATATGAAAGTCTCAATTTGATGAAATTATTTAAGAACCTGACTCAAGTATTTAGGTTAATGTTTTGGTTTTGTAGCAACTGGCAGTGTTGGGCAAAACTACCTCTATTGCAGCATATTCTGTGTTCAATTTTCTTATTTCCTATACTGAATTCTTATGGTTTAATATTTATGCCTTTTTATATTTAGGGACTTTTTATAACATAGGCTACAATCTTGTGCACTAGCTTTAATTTGAACCCCGAATATTGTATCTACAAATAAATCTGATCTTCAAAAGAAATCTAATTTTCTGCTAAGCTTTATGATTTTATTTTTCTATATAAACTATTACCTTTAGAGATCTAGCTAATGTTAATGGTTAACTACTAAAATTAATGCATTTTTTCAAAATATAAGTAAAAATGTCTAGATGATTTTTATTTAAATCCTTAGAATGAATTAAAAAAACATTTAATGTAGTTTGCCATTCTGTTTCAAAGGTATATGACAAAGAAAATTATCAAGATTTTACAGCTCTTCAAAAATGTTAACTTTAACTGAAAGAATATTTTGTGTTTATGTGTTGATACTAGTAAATTTACCCAGTATTGCCTGGTTGAAAAACCTTAAGGCTATTCTTAAAATTTGATTGATAATTATATGTTCTTTTTTTAATAGAAAATTAGAACAGGAATACTCTGTAGAAGCAAAGCATTATGGATATCTACCTAATAATGTACTGGAAGAGTTTAAAAATGTGATATTAGAGCATGCACACAAAATAGCTCTTACCTGCTCTGGCATGATTCGACATAACCATTTCAGCATTTCCTCTATGATCTGGTACCATCATGTTAATAGCAAGTGTTACAAGTTATGTAGTGGAGGTTCTTATAAGGTGAACTTGTTGGACTTATCCAAAACTTGAAACTGTAAATCTTGGCTGCCCAATGGCTTGTTAGCGGGTACTGTTTTTTTTTTTTTTTTTTTTTTTTTTTTTTTTTTTTTTTCCTCTCATTTGACGATTACTGATAGATACTCACCACAATGTGATTGCTCCCTGCTCCCCAATAAATTGTGCTATTTAAATTAAAAAAAAAGCTCTGATCTAATCTACTGCTAACAACAGTTTCACCTTTATCAAAGTCACTCAAATCTTTCTTATTGCCGATAACTGCAACTTCATCCTATTAAAGATAAAGTACTTGAGACCAAAGCTTCTGACTCTGAATTATGAAGTTTTTATGAAATAGTAACTGATATTCTGGCTCCATGTTTTGGTGCATCAGTTTTGAAAATAAATAAAATGATGTGCAGTTTTGACTTCGTCCTTTACCTACGATTATTATTTTATTTATTTATTTCTAGATACATTTCAACAGTTGAGATCCGAAAGTATCTTGGAAAAGATATTGGTTTATTTCTGCGAAATCTTTTTATGTATGTCGAATTTTGCGAAATAAATCGGCAGTTAAAAACTGATCGTAGGATCTGTAATTCTTGTCATTTGACTAATTGAAGGGAAATAACTCTTATCAAGAGTAGTCTCCAGTGCTCATACATATTTCAAAGCGTTTAGCCTTTTGTATCTATGTGAATAAGCGGAAATATTTTAACATTTTTTCTAGAATCAGTTTTTGGCAGTTTGTGAAGAGTATAATTAATAATTTTTGTATATTAATTGCGAAGTCATATATTCTCTTTGGTGATATATTTTAA
The DNA here is from genome assembly GCA_963932145.1 of Acanthosepion lycidas. NCBI lineage: Eukaryota > Metazoa > Mollusca > Cephalopoda > Sepiida > Sepiidae > Acanthosepion > Acanthosepion lycidas. Next base: position 32,700,280 of record OZ010582.1, on the reverse strand, counting down.
AACAAATTCAACCAAATATTTTTTCTTTATTTTTCATTTGGGTTTCACTTGAAGAAGGCAAGATTATTTATACTAATTATATTATTATGTCATTTATATATATATATATATATATATATATATATATTTTCTCTTCATCTTTCACTATAATGATCTTTACCTACTTTTTTTTGTTTTTAAGTCATTGACATTATCTTATTCTTATCACAATCTCTTTAGAAATTAGAATTACTTGATTTTATATATTTGTAAAAAGACTATGAATAAAGACAAAAGAAAAAATTTCTTTAAAATGCATTGGCAAAGAAAATGTTCCTTTTTGTCTTTATTCGTATAGGTACCTTCAAAGAAATGTGATACCTAAGGTATAAGATGAATTTTTAAAAATGCAAAATCTTTATTTGAAGTTTTTATTTTAGTTTTAATTTCAAGCTAATAGATTAAATTTAGTGTTAAGCAAAATAAACACATTTAGTATTAAGCAATAAGCAAAATACTTTGCTGTATTTCAAATTTAAATTGACTGGAAAGTTTTTTTTCTTTTTTTAAATTGCTAAAAATTGCTGATTTTTAGTCATCTGTCAGCACAATGTAATTTTCTCTATTAAAATATCTTCAAAAATAAAATACTTTTCTGAAAATTAATTTGAGGAATATTACCTAATTTAAAGTTCAGTTATTCTTATTTGAAACAAATATTACTTACTTTTAGTTTAATATATCGCAGAAATGCATTTTTTTAACCCAAAGGTGGGTCTTTTTATTAGGTGTTGACAAATCTTTTGGCAACTTGACAGCTGGTAGTTTAACTAATCAATAAATTGTATTGAGAATTGCAATTGATTAGTAAATATAGTTTTTTCTTAATTAATCACCTAACTGGTACAAATTAATATGGAATTGTAAGATTTAAAATGTTATAACTTATGCTAATTTTTAAAAAATGAAAAAAATCTTGTAAAATTTCATTATTCATCAAAAAAATTTATTTATTTTAAAAAATTTTTTTTTGTTTTAAAAATTTTTTTTTTTAAACAATAGTGTCCATAATATATTTTATTCATAAAAGTAATTAAAAGATTTTCTAATTAAATAATGTCTTAGTTTTATTGCATTTCTTATTTTACAATTCAGAACAGATTTTCGGTAACTGGGGGTCTTGTTTTACAAAAAGAAATTGATTTAAATTCTCCAATGTGTCCTGCTTTTAACTAATATAAACATTAAGTACTACAGAATTTAATTTCTCAATATTTCATAAAATTACAGGTGGGGGTAAAAAACAAAAAAATATAAAAATTAACAAGATTTTTTTAACAAAAAAAAATTTCTAAAATATTTTTATTTATTTGTAAATAAGACCTGAAAGTTTCATAAAAATCTGACAAATATTTGATTTTTTTTTTTTCATAATTTCAAAATCAGTGTGTTTTGCGATGGAAAAAAAAAAGATGCTAAAATTTCCTATACTAATCTTTGCCCCTTGCTGCTGATGCAGATAAAGTAAGATTTTTAACTAAAATTTCAAGCATTTTAAAAAGGATAAAAAATCTAATAATCAAAAAATTCTTTGGTCTTTCCTCTTAGTAATAACAAAGATTTTGACAATAATATTTTGTTTTTATTAAGTTTGGGACATTTTTCATCATGTATGCTAATTTTTGAAAAGAAAATTCTTAGAATTGCTATACAGCTTATGTATTGAGCATTTCTTTAAATTTCCTAGAGTAGAAATTTTTGGATTTTACATGCTGTGTGTGTGTGTGTGTGTGTGTGTGTGTGTGTACACATGCACACACATGGTTCTTTTTATTTAATCTTTAATTATGTATCTTATTTATTATTCCATTATTTTTTTGTTTTGCCTTTGTTTGCAGTGGCCAACAAGTATTAGGTCCTCCCAAAAAGAAATCTGGTTCACAGTTTGTTGATGATATTTTTAGACAAGTGAAAGAGTAAGTACATTTGGATTATTCCTAATTATGATTATTTATAAGGCTCATTCTTTCAACTAGAATAAATACATTCTTCTATAAAAAAAATTAATGAAATTTTCAAATTAGATTTTCTTTTAATCAGGTATTCTTTCAAGTTCATTAATTTTAGTTTTGTTGTTGTCAAGTGATATTTGCTTAATCTCATTCATTTACAGAAATGGGGTGTCCTGGGTAAGACAATAAACTACATCCAACAGCAAGGCCTGTGACCAGGAGGTTTTGAGGAGCATGGAACCACCTCTTAATTGTTGGTGTTCCCAGGTCCACCCTGACCCAGGGTGGTAGCACCCATTAGGGTCCTGGCTATAGGCAAATAGTTAACCCCCAAACTGGGGTCAAAACACTATGACAGTTTAAAAATAGGTTTTAATACCATCAACACATTTTTGTAAAATTATTACCAGTAATGAATTTTTGAAGAAAAAATATTATTACCAGCAATACATTTTTGGAAAAAAAAAAATATTAGCAGCAATAAAAATCTTGTTGGCATTAAATAACTCATTGAGGTTGATATGCCGTAACCCAAACCAGAAATAGTTTTCTGGTTTTCTTGATTTTTTTATATATATATATATATATATATATATATATATATATAATACACACACACACACACATATATCATAGATGATATTTGCATATGACTGATGTTGTCCTATTTATTTTTTATGAGCAGACCAGTCAATTAATGCAGTTGACAATCTTGTTTCTTGAATGAAACCAAACTAGTGGAAATTAAACTTTCATTGTTCTTTAAAAGTTTCACTTAATATAATCTGTTTCATCATATCACTAAACTTATTAGATGGTATTATTTATTTCTGTTGCATTTTGGAATGTATTATGTACATTGTATTTTTTTCTTCAGTCATTTAGCTTACAGATTAGCCTTAGTCTGTAAGTCATTTAACTACAAGATTTGAAATGTTTGATTCATTTAGCTACTTAGGGATATTTTGATTACTGACTGTAATAAGGAAAAGAATTTTGTCTGCCTCCTCCTCCACCACTTTGACTTTTGTAAGGATAATTTTCAATATCATATTATCTTTTAATAACCAAACTTAAATCTTGCCAGTTTAATATTTTCTTTTTATCATCCAGGCTTCCTTTTTTTTTTTTTTTTTTTTTTTTTTTTTTTTCACCCAAATAAAAACCAATATTGTGTGTCATCTTTTTTCATACAGACATGGAGCAGAGGTGGTTGATCCGGATCAACCCCAAGAGAAAAGGTCTGCAGCTTTTAGGGGAACTGGTTACAGGTTAGGAGATATGGAAGGTGCATCAGATGTGATAAAGGGAGAGAATCTTTCTGATGAACCTCAGCCAACCAGGGTAAATCGGCATCCTTTCTTTTGGCAAGTTTTGTGAATGCAGGAAAATTTTTTTGTATGAAATGCATTTGAATTCCTAGCTTAGAAAATTTAAATCTAGTTTAGTTGAGATATAGTTGTGTATTTTTCATTGATAGGTGATATCAGGAGAGCTCTTTGTCTACAATCAGAAAATGTAATAATGAATGAACACTTTTTTTCAAAATAGGAATAAATCCTTTATAATAGAAATGACTTTTAAGGTTCTGAAATTATAAATTGTATTTCAGTAAATTCTAAATTCTTCAATATTGTTCAGTACCTTAGTTCACTGCAATATTTTTATTTATTCTGGTATAAAAAAACATCAGAATGGAAGAAAAATATATTTGATTTAGTAGTTTCAGATTTTCCAGCATACTGGCTAATCTCCTTGCAGATAAAGAAGAGACTGGAAGCAACAGAAATGTAGCTCTACAGACGGATGCTGAGAATACCATAGACTGATCATGTGAGCAACAAGAAAGTTCTAGAGAAAATGGAAACTAAAAAAAGGACACATACTTAACATCAGAAATAGTTGAAATTTCTAGGGCACATAATGAGGAAAGAGAGCTTGGAAAATTTGATACTTACAGGACAGATTGAAGGCAAAGAGGGACAGAGGAAAAAAAACACATAACCTACCTAGTGAGCTTGAGCAAATGAATGTTGGAACACTGTTTAGGAGAGATAACAACAAAAAGACAAAATTTATTAAGACCTACAAAGAACAGGATCTTATGGAGAGCCATAAGCGCCAACATCCTGAAGTGACACAGTACATAGAAAAAGTAGTAGTTTAAGATTCAAAAATGCTTTTGAAAAAAAAAAAAAATTACATAAATTTATTGAATTTTTTTTAGCTTGTGATGATTTTATGATCTTTTTGTTTTCAAGGTTTTGAAAATGTGGAAGAATGGTTTCAGCATCGATGATGGTCCTTTAAGAGAATATACTGATGAGAAAAACAAAAAATTCTTAGATTCCATTACAAGAGGGTAAGTCTATTTGAAAAAAAAAAAAAATATTAGGTTGGTGCAAAAATAATATCGTTTTTTGACGTTAAAAGCTACGTCAAAAAACGATATTATTTTTGCACCAACCTAATATTTTTTTTTTTTTTTTTTTTCCCAACTTTTGATGGTTACATCTACATTCTTGTTTAGTGGGGATGGTAGCATTTGTTAGGGTCCTGGCTATGTGTAAATTGTGACAACACCCTCCCACCTGAAACAAAAATCAACAGTACATTTTTATAATAAAATGAGCAACAATCAATTTTTATAGTAAAGTAACAATCAATGCAATGCTAGTAAAATTAGCAACAATACATTTTATAATCTACAAAAAACAAAACAAAAAAAAAACATAACTTTATCCTGAAAGTATAAAATTATGTATTAAATATCTGCAGTTGAAAGCATAAAATTACATACAAAATCTGTAGATTTTGGCATTAAATAACCCACAGAGGTTGATATGCTGCTAAAAATCAACCAACAAACTTGCTTAGTGGAAATTGAGCTGCTCTTTATTTAATTCATTCTTTAAGTGATAAAGAAGGAAAAATCCTGACAATTCTTTTCTTTTTTCTCTTTGAGATTGTTGAAAAGTTAAAAGATACAGAATAATATTCTCAGTGTAATATTAAAGAAAACTTCCTTCTATATGAATGCTGGCTTTTCTTATAAGTTTAATATCTGGGTTTTATTTTAGAAAGGATTTTTGTGAAGAGGCTTTTCTTGTTATATTTGCCAAAATATTTTAAGAAATTTATTCATTTTTTTTTCTTTTCACTAGGGAAATTCCACAAGAGTTAGTTCAGGAAGCTGAAGGTGGCAAAATAAATCTAAACATGGAAAGACATCAAGACATGGATTATGTTCCCCCGAAAAGGAAGATGACAGCTTTCATGGGACAAGGACACATGCTTGGCAGGTAAGTTTAATATCATTCAATCCAAAGCAGTATTTATATTATTTTGCAGATGAGCATATATTGACTTCATTCTTTTGCTTTTAACTTTTTGTTTACAATGTTGTTGTTATATCTGATACTGTTTAGATTTGACCATCCCAAAGATTTCTCTATTAGTGCTAATGCTTAAAGAATGCTTGCCTTAATTAATGTGGTTGGTTTTTTGATGTCATTGTTCATTTCTTAAACTTTTATTTTCATGTATGCAGTCCTTCCCCTGCCATGAGCAGTTTTCCCAGCAGTTCAACTGCTGCTGCTGCTGCAGGGTCTAGCACTGACCCTGTTGTCAAAGCAGACCTTAAAGTGGACTCTTCAAAACCAACAACAAACATACAAATCCGACTGGTGGATGGTGCCAGGTAAGGAACTACATTTTTTCCAACTCATATTCTTTTGTTTTTCTTTTTATCTTTTGCATTTTGCATTGATTTTTTTTATTTATTTTTTTTTTTCATCTTTTTAAACTGATTATTTTACACTAAGTTTCCATTGTATCTTAAGGATTGTTAAGTTATTATAAAATTCTTGTAAGGAGACTTGGTTTCCTGGAATTATTTAAGTAACATTTTTGGTAAAATATAACAGGTATCATTAATGTATACTTATCAAAGCTGACACACTTGGGCTGAGAATGGTAATGGAATATCATCTCCTTTGGGAAGATGAATATGTTTGTAGGATGATTCTTTGGAATGCACTTTCTTGTATTATTATACAGTTTAGTCATGCTCATGTGAGATTTTGTTGAAATAAAATTCTTTTTTTGATGACACCAATTCATTGGTGAAGCATATCAAAATAGAAATTATCCAGATTGTCTTCTATATTTACTCTTCAATATCTGTACTATACTGCCCACAATTTTTAAATCGGATAAATTAGATTAAAACTTTATGAAAGAAACATGACCAGCAGAACTTTTATCTTAAATCTATAAAAAAAATTAAATTAAATTATATCCATAAGCTAATATTTATTTTTGATAGGTTAAATAATTGCTATTATTTTGAAATACGAGATCTATTTGCATCAATTTAGTGGGCAATATATTCAAAGAATATGTTTCTATTTTTCATACTAGTCATTTGAATTGGCTTTTCTTTTACGTTTTTATTATGCTTCAGCTTGTCACTTACAAGATGCATATGATCCTGTTACCTCTGCCACTAACTATTAGACTATAATTAGTTGAATATTCTCTTTTTGGTTACTAGTGACATGATGGTTCACTCAGCCAAAAGCTTAGTCACTAAACATTGCTTGGGTTTCTTTTTACCAGTGGATTTTATCTGGAGCACAAGAAGAAATCATATCATGTATTATGATTAAATGATGAAGTTTATTAGCACCAGTCAAAATGTCCTTTTAGTAAGATTTTAATTGAGTAATGATCCTGAAATAAAAAGTGGGAGGGTTCTTAAAATTTCTTCTAAAGCCTCACAAAACTTTAGCATCAGATTTTTAGCAACAGTTTTATTTACAGCTTCTCCATTTGGGGTTTTAAGTTCACAATGTTAGTCTCACAATTTTGATGGCTCTCAATATGTTGATTGTTTGAAAATTACTTATTGACAGTCAAGAGTTTTGTTTGTAAATTACCCTGGCCAAGATTTTCAAAAGGAAGTAAGAATTTTTTTAGGTAAACCTGATTCTGATCTTCCATTAATGTCTAGTTGCAAAGGAAGTCTATATGTCCTGTCAACCCAATTAGGCAAAATTAATTAGTCCCACCTTTAATTCATTTCTAATTCTAATTCAGAAAGAATAATTTTTCCTTTGATCTTCTCTTGGCTTTATATCCCCCAAAATAAGACTGTATCACTTAATCAACTGGCTGCCTCTAGCCTCCTTGGGTGGATTTACATGCCTCAGCAGTTGGAGGGTCACCCTTACCTGTTACATAAGAATTTCATTCATATATTTGTTGCCTGATGAAAAATGCTTTTACTAGAGATGGGTAGTTTAACCAAAAAAACAACTTTTTTGGTTCGATCTTCACACCGTGAAACTGCATTGAAATTTTTATGAAACCAAAATCGATCAGTTTAGTGCTATCACTACTGAGTGACCATATCCAAAGAAACACTATTGAAAAATACTGAGATGTTAATAAAAATAAATTTTATCAACATTTATACCATTGTAAAAGAAAAAGATTGAACAAAAATATGTTAAAAACATTTAATTGGCTAGTTTTAGGAAATAAATGTGAAATCTATTTGTTTACAAAAGAAAAAGGGGAAAACCATGATCTATTTGTTTCCGTTTTCAAAAAAAAAAAAAATTTTGTGGTAAAATTCACAACAAAATAGTGCGTAAAAATAAAAAATAGTTGCCAGTTTCGTCTTAAAATCTTATGATGCCTAGTAAGAAGCCAACACACCAATCATAAAATAAAGTTGTTGTAAACAAGAAAAATGAACGAAATTTTATTTTTATTTTTTTTAAATAAATTTGTTTTTTTTTATCTTGGGAATACACCTAAATTGGATATTAAGAATAATTAAAATAGTTCTTAATTTCACTTTTAAAATGTGTATATTTCCATATATGAGTTTCTAGTCTAAATTTTAGACTAAAAAATTGTTTGCTTTCTACAAATAAAATTGTACCTATCTGTAAAATTAGATATTAAAAAAATAAAGTAAATTCTGATCTTAGTTTTAAAATGTGTATATTTTCAAAACTGTAAGTAGTTTTTATTTTTTTTTTTTAAAACCAAAAGTAAAAATTATTCTTTTTTTAGCCACTAATCAGTGTTAGACAGTAGTTTCAATAATTTGAAAGTTCTTTTACCACACATTTATTACTATCAGTTTTTTTTTTTTTTTTTTTTTTTTTTTTTTTTGCTTGCTTTATAATTTTTGAAGGAATTTGCTTCCTTGGGTGAGAGAAGAAATGAACATCTTTGTGGTTGTAGTTTAAGTTGTCTTTTAATTGAGTGGACAATTTCAAGAATATTGATAAAGATTGGTCACTTTGATTTTACAAACCAAAGTAATGTAAAATTTAGTCTAAAAAAACATTTTGTGTTATTCAGCTGGTTGAAGCAAAATACCATATTCTGTAAAAAATATAATTCAATGAGAAAACACAAATTACATATTTAGAAAGATTACTTTTATTTTCTTTCCAGCCATATGAATATTTTTAAGATTGGACCATAAATACACAAGATATTGCAATTTGAACGGACTAAGTTGCAAATTTATCAATCACAAACAAAATCAGATATCAACTGGAAATGCTATCATTACACAAGAAAATGAATGGCTTCCTTAGAAAGCAAAAATACTAAATTAAAACTGAAAAACCAAATTGAAAACCTTGGTATGAAGAAAAAAGGAAACGGATACTGAAACATAAATTGCCAAACTGACCAACTCTAGCTTTTATAATTGCTGTTCTGTTTTTTTTAATTTTAATTTTTTTTTTCCAAATTTTATTTTATGTTGTTTCTGATGTATGAAGCAAAAACCTGAAGAATAACCCCATTCATTTGAATTTGTTTTCTTCATAGAGCCCCATGTTGTCTTTTCATTCTTTGCTTTTTTCCAGGATTAAAATATTGCATTTCTTTTACATTTTTGGTTTTAATACAGATTAACTTCAAAGTTTCTCAAAGAAATTCATTTTTGAAAGTAGAAATTTCTAGTTATAAAATTGTTTCTATTGTAATGTGCTTATTTTTACATTTGTTTTAACAGATTGAAACTGACATTGAATCATTCACACAGAATAAGTGACATCAGGAATTACATTGTTTCGTATCCTTTTTCATTTCTTTCATTTTTTTTATTAAGTTAGACACTTGGGTTTAGAAGAGTATGAAAAAAAAAATATCCTCTTTTAAAATTTTATTTTCATTGCATTTTGATATTGGTTATGTTTCAATGCAGACACCTCTCTCAGAGATCTGCTCTGTTGCACCTAAAAACAGAAAAAAATACATGCAAAAATAGCATTGATCTAAATGCAAGGCAAAAAATAATTACTTTTAAAAATTATCCTGTCATACATTATTTCAACAAATGTCAGTCATTACATTACTTTATATCTGTGGATTAAGTTTGTTTTACAATCCTGCCTCTGTCAATTGTAGTATATCAGTAGAGCAGTCATTTTATAAGTAACAATAGCAATCTAGAACTGATGAGTAAGATTTTATTTTAATATAAATTAATTTTCAACATAATTTTTTGATAAGGTTTATACTTTCAAGATTATTTGTTGTTTAGATAAAAACAATTAGAAAAGAAAAAAAATCTAATAAAATTAGCTTAGAAAATAAATATTGAATAAATCTTTTGAAAAAGTGTTGTCGTCTTAACTGTTGGCCTTTCATATGCTTTTAGCCAACGTTTGTGCACTTGTGCTTCTGTTTTTTTCCTTGATTGTTATCTTTACAGAGAACGTCCTGAATATGCCTGTGAGCCATTTTTCTTGTCCACATACACCAGCAAAGAGTTGGAGGATGAAAATCAGACATTGGTAGAGAGCAACCTGTTAAATGCTGTTGTAATGCAACGAAGAAAATAATTTTTAGCTGTTAACTGCAAATAAAACGAGTGGGGATAATGAATCCCTTGTTCTCCTTGGACAGTGAAAGCTCTTTTCTGGTTATGTTAAAAATATTGAAAAAAAAAAAAAATTGGAGATCTGAGACTTAAAAATGAATTCCCTGCTGGAGTGAAGCTGCTTGGTCTCTGAATTGTGTATATTGAGGGGTATGACTGCTGTATTCTCCACCAAGGATGCCAGACTTTATGTTGCTTCTTTTTCTATTGGATCTCCTTCCAAGGCAGTGGGCTTTGATAACCAGTTAGTCAGTCAGTTCGACATGTCATCAGTGGACAGACTAAAAGTTGTTATTGTATCAGTTTTAAGAAATAAGAAAATCAGATTTAAAAAAAAAATATTAAAAAAAAAAGCAAACAAAAATTCTTCAAAAAAACAAAACAAAACAAAACATAAAAAATTGAAAACTAAGAATATATCACTGTGTTTAGTTTTTCTTTTATTTTTCCCAAATATTTTTGTGTACATGAAAGTTTTCATAGTTGACTGATAATTAACAGCTTTGGGATTAAGGGACTGACATTTAATAATGTTTCTGCTATGTTGGTTCTATTCAAAGCATAAATTAAAAAAACAAAATCATTTAATCTTGCCTACAAAATCAGTTTCTGTATTTATACACAATTTAGTATTTCCTAATTTACAAAAGAATTTAGATTCACCAGATTTTGTGAAATTTAAATTGTAAAATGTTTGCTATGTGCACTTCATAATGACTTTCCCCTGTTGGTCTTTTCTTCTTTTAAATCTACTTTGTCAAACTTTTCAGATTGTTTTTCAGCATTCTTTGCTAATATTTTGAATCAATTGTGAAAATGGACAAAACATGACATTTTAAGGGAACTAAATTTTGAAAATAATTTAACTCAACATCTGTATGAACTTAAAATACTGTCCATGTCGTGTATTTTCTCTATTGTTTTCAAAGTGCACAAAAGAGCTTTTTTCTGCTTTTTTTATGAGCCTTTTTTACTATAGGTTGTTAATATTTATTTGCATGATAAAATTGCTGTATGAAAATGTTAAAGAAATATTGCTAATATAAGAAAGAAGGTAAAACTGAATACTAAAATAAATTCCAAATCGTTTGCCTTCAATCAAGTAACAGCTTATAAAGCAAATTGATTATGTAACTAAATGCTTAATGTATGATAACAGCAATGTATTTTTATTGAAGAATGTTTCCTATTATTTAAAAGTCACAATCAAAATCTGTTAAATTCTTATCAATATTAAGATTAGATATTCTTCATGGGATTTCTTATTTTTCAAAATCTATTGAAATAATAGATAATTTGATCTTGTCTAATGTTATATACAAAAGTTGATTTATTGCTAACACCAAAGATATTTTCATAATATTTTTTAAATGCTTACATAAAACTATATTGAATGAAATCATAAAAGAATAAGATATGATACAAATCAGAATTTTATTGTTTCTAGGAGAAAGTTAATGTCAAATTTCTATTTTCAGTAAAACAAAAAAAATGAGTAAAAAATTCAATTATAATAATCTGTATTTACATTTGGTATCTACTCCAAGTAATACAGTGTAACCCGGATATAAGAGAGTTGTCGGGACCAGAGAAGTCTCTTATATCCGGGTTTGATCTATTTTGTTTACATTAACACAGGCTCTAATTTGGGACCAGAGAAAATCTCTCTTATATCCGGGTTACACTGTATGTACAATAATTACTAAGAAATACAGATTTTTTTTTTTTTTTCCATAAAAAATTTATTTGCTTTCTGGCTTGTTGGAAGTCCACAGTTTGAATCTTTAAGAATTCTGATTTACTGACTCTTCAGTCTATTAGCCTACTATCTCTTTCTGGCAAACTACTAGAGGCCCTAATCAATTCAGAATTGGTTAAGCATCTAACATTGCAGGTCCTTCTTTCAGACAAGCAATATGGTTTTGCTTCTCCAGGTCAACTGCTGATGTACTAATGATTATTGATGATAGTCTTATCAAGTGTTAGATAAGAATGGCGGAGCTCAGCCTGTTGCTTTGGACTCAAAAGCGTTTGACATACTGGTTTTCTTTACAAGTTAAAACGTTATGGTATTTCTGGACAAATTTTTGAACTGATTCAGCTTTATGAAATCAAAAGTAGTCCTGAATGGCCACTCTTCTAGATCTTTTTGTACTAATGCAGGTATTCCCCCAGGGCTCTTTCCTTGGACCTACTTTGTTCATGATTTTCATTAACAACCTGCCTGATGATATCAGTTCTCAACTTGGTAACTATGCTGATGACGCAACCATTTTCTCCTGTCTTGCTAGGAAGTCTGATCAGATCAGATTGGCAGCTGATCTAAAAAAAAAAAAAAAAAAAATAAAATCAACTACAGTCTGTTGTTAACTGGAGCAAGGAATATGTTTATTTTGTTTAGCAAAACTAAGCTCCTCTTTATTAATCACCTGAGAGGCCCCTTCCTGCTAACATTCTCAATTGACATGATGTGGAAAGATTATATTGAATCCATTGCTAGGTCTGCTGCTAAGAAAGTTGGTATGGTGTGGTGTGCTAGACAATTTTTAAACTCCATAAATTAACATATTTATAAGTCTACCATTTGTCCAGGCTTTGAATATTGCTGCCATATATGGTTTGGTACTGCTGTACATTTAGAGATTCTTGATAAAAATCCAAATAATTAGCAATTTTACTGGTCCTGACATCTGTTTCAGTCACTTTTCCACCACCATAGTGCTACTTCCTTGTGCTTTTTCTATAAATACTTTCATGGTAATTGTTCAGATGAACTATACACTATGGTACATAGACTTTATAAGTTTAAATTCAGTACTAGATTGTTGGCAAGGTCTCATCAATTCACAGTTGAACTGGTGGAATGTTAAGTTGTTAACTAATAGTTAGTTTCTTTTCTTGCATTTCCAGCTCCATACTTTCCAGCCAACTTTGATCTTTAAAAATTTAAATGCAGTGTCAATCGTTATCTACCGTCTTCTTGATTACTCTTCTATTGTTCTCATTCCTTCATTATGTTTCTCTTTTTTTCTTATTCTTTCACACTAAGTAGACTTGAGTCATAATGGATTTACTGCTTTACATGGGGAGAAATGATTAAGAAAAAGTACTCTCCCCACCTATATATTTTTTGAAAAATGTATTCGTTATGAAAATTAAATGATAGCATTTTGTAGTTGCGAATGGATTCCCTTTGTCACTTGGCAACCAATATTTTTAAACCCAGTCCAACACAGATGCTAGCTGTTTACCATTTAAGAGAACAACTATTAATGTTGATAGAAAGCAACTATTAAACACGCAAAATAACTGATTAAACTTTCAAGGGGCGGGGGGAAATTCAAGATTAAATAAGAGAGTAGCTTCCCTTGAAATTTTAACTCTAGCCTCGAATTTATTTTATTAAGGAAAACTCGTCATCTGTATTATAAGTGTTGATGATGACAGCGACAAGAAGGAAGATCTCATCGATCTGAGAAACGATCGTGGAGTTGACTGAGGGTCACCTGGAGCAATTCTGGACTTCTCAGTTGGAAACGTATCCTGTATTGGCAAAAGAAGTTCTCGCTATGCTGGTGCTTTTTGCGACTAAATTTTTGTGTGAAACTGGATTTTCCTGTTCGTCTCACATCAAAACTAAGAGCAGAAATCAACTGGATCCTCGACACGACATGCGAGTAGGCACACAAGCATCAAGACCCCAAGATTTGATGTCACTATGAACAGAAAACAACAACAACAAAATCCCTGAGTTTGTTGCTCAACCAGAATCATTCAAAACACATCATGCATAATACAAGCACATGTTACCGTCATTTCATTTTTTTTTTGTTACAGTGTAACCCGGATATAAGAGAGTGGTCGGGACCGGAGAAGAAGTCTCTTGTATCCGGGTTTGGTCGATTTTGTTTAGGTAAGTATGGCTCTAATTTGGGACCAGAGAAAATCTCTCTTATATCAGGGTCTCTTATATCCGGGTCACACTGTATTATGAAAGTAATCTGTTTTTGTAAAGCATTATTTTGTGTCAGTTATGGGAATACAGTTTGAAGAAATACAGCGGTTTTGCTATTTGCAGCTGAGATCAATATTGTTTTTCATCAATTCTGTAAGCGGATGCGAGAACTGGTTGATGGTTTCAAAGGGGGGCGAGAACAAAGAAAAAGGTTAAGAATCACTGATCTACAGGAAGAACCAAATATTAGCTAACGCATTAATGAAGTCATGAATGGAAATCAACCTAAATTTTACACACAAAACTAACATTCTTATTCAGGCGTATCTAGAGCATTCATCACATCTACTAGCCGCCAACCACAGCGACTCAGATTACCACTTGAAGGTGGAACGACAGGTTCTACGCATACTGCACTGTGGTGTCAATGTAGATGCATGCCAAGTTCAGGTTGGCTGTAATGGTCAATGAACTTGTGAACATGGAGGGAACTGTCATGCAACCCTCATTTCTCCCAAAGTACCTCGAGGTCAATGTCACTGCGTAGATCGTGATGGCATCCATGATGGTCTATTTCCTTTGATGTCTCTGTGTGTTCCATCAAGACGTTCACGTGACACAGAAGTGGCAGGCTACATTTTTAACATCATGTCGCACTCACGAAACATGTGATGACCTAACTTTCCGATTGACTATTATGACGGGGTGCCGTTGAGAATGAAAACACCTAGCGACTCCATGATACCGAGGATTTATTGAAGGCGGCTATTGTTGATGCGATAGCCAATGTAAACAAGAACCACTTAGTCTGCGTTTACAGTCGCTTCTAGGGCCATTGTTGAGGCTGAGGTTGGGTATATTGAATAACATTACTGTTTTTCAAAGTTGTACACATGTACAAATCTTTTGTCCAATAATACTGATTTTCTTTTTCTGCTCAATATATTTTTCTTTATATTATAAATTTGTTTTCAATTATCAGGCGTAACCTGTTTATATCGTAACTTTGTGGAAGTTTGTTCGTGATGGAAAGCAAGTTATTGAATCAAAAGTATCGAACTACATCTCAGAAAGATTGACATTTCAGTAAGTTTGATAGCTGGTAATTTTAATGATCTAAAAATAGAATGCAAATTAAGAGATATTTTAATTGGAAACTCATCATCATCCACGTTCTCATCAGTCCCGTGATAGGGTGTGGTCGTATGCTTGCTGTGTTGCTGAGTCCATGACCAGCTCCCTCCACATGCTTTGGTTGCGGGCCAACCTCTGACTCTCTGTGAATGATTTTCCAGTAACAATCCCAAGCTTTGAGTGATCCAGTATGAAAGTTGGAGAGGTATTCGTTCATGCGTAGTATATCTTGGGAAAGTAGATCTGGTGGATCCCATCCCTCTCCAGGTTAATTACTTTCAAGTAATTGACTATGAGAAAGCAACTTCACTGCTTCTATCATATATGGAGAATATTCATATAACAATTTTATCATATATGAGAATATTCATATAAAATTTCATAAGATGTATTTTAACTTGAAATCAAAGTAGCATTTATATGCACTCTCTTAGCCTTAGATAGAGTGGTCCTATAAGAAAATAAAACTCGTAGGCCATATAGAAACATTCAAAGCTAAAGACTAAAATTTTATTGGCCAAATTACCGCTTGTGAGAAAATCAAGAAATGACGATTAAAGTTGCAGCTACCGTATATACTCGAGTATAAGGCGATTTTTTATGATCAGTCTTTACGCAAAATATAGTAGGTAATTATTTTTTCAGTAGGTTAAAAATCATGCATTTCCGGTCACCGGTTGCACTATCCACAGGTAAATTTTTTGGAAAAAAAAACGGATTTTTCACAAAAATTTCAGGGGTAACACTATACATGAACTCGACTTATACACCAGTATATACGGTACAATAATTTTATCCATCAGGAGATAGGCAAACTGATATTAGTGTTTTTATAATTATAATAGATGTTTTTAAAGAGTTTTAATTATTTGTTAACAGTTACATTATTAGAAATCTGATTTCTAAACTATCTAGAAATTTGACATATTTAAATCGCCGGATTTTTTTTTTAGATATGTTAGCGGCTAATTATTCCAAGATGTAGTCTGAGAATTTATGGTATAGCTTTGTCTTGCCTATAGTAAGCACGTCTAATTCTAAATATGATGTTGAATGGGAATGTCTGTCTTGTGTGTCTTTGGTAGATCATTAATCGGGGTATTTTAAGGTGGTTTCCAATAAATTTTGACCAAATTTCTAATAACTGAATTTTTATGTTTCGGAAATGATTATCGATTTTCTCATAAATATTTCTGGCATGGCACAACCATCTTTTTTTTTTTTTTTTTTGGACCAGGTTTTTTAGCATTTTTTGTGTATTTTGTGGTAGAGTTGTTTCGTTGTTTGTTCCAAAGGTGGCAGCGATCAATCCTTGAGTAAAATCTTTATAAAAACCAGTATCATTATCTTTGTGGTTCTTAATGATTGTTCCAATTAATTCCACCCCCCACTTTTTTTAAAAGTAGTTTTTGCAACACGTTGACGCATGTTGAAATCCGTCCAGTATTTAATATTTAACAATGTTATCGCTAACATTTTCTTTTGTCGAGATTTACAAACTTTACGTTTCGTTCCATTTCGCAAACCGATCGATGAAATTTGAATAAGCTGATTTGCTTTGAAAAATACTTTGACAAAAACACTTCTTCACGATTTTTGCGCAAGTGGGATCGTGGTACGCTTAAATTCATGCGGTTTGGGAACTAGCGAAAGTAGCTCGTCGGAACAGTTACTATGAAAGTATTTGTAGATAAGACAGAGGGAGGCGACGGCACGTCTGTGAGAGAGCGACTGTAAACGAGATACCAGATCAGGACCAACCACATTGCATATCTGTCTCTGGATCTTCTCGAGGACATTAAGGCGAACAGCGGGGGCACCAGACCATATATGGCAGCAGTATTCCATGCAAAGGCGAATAGTTGATTTGAAGAAGTTTCCCCGGATAAGGAATTCTTAAACAGGGAGGAAGTGCTTGACTGGTGATTGCAGTTATGGCTAAACAGTCGAGGGTCGTTCAATTATTTAAATGAAGGTACTTGATCGAGGGAATTCAAAAAATGGCGCAGAGTTTAGGACTTACCTGATTGAGGCACCACGGTCATCCAGCAGGGAGATTGTTGTTCTGCTAGACTGTTTATTCTATAACATACAGAATTGTGGCACAAGGCCGGAGGAGAAAAGAGCTGGTCTTCATTGACTGTCCTAGTCAACCAGATTCACGACCCATTCATTCATTACAATTTGCTCATTCACCAAAAGAACTTATCCATCACCTCTCGATCCTGTATACACCAAAAAATCGCATAATCACACGGTGACCTACAAAACACTCTATGAGATAAAAATCTGCTGAAAGCCCAAAATGTCCTTTTTTTTTTTACTTTTTTTTTAATCAAAAATATATAAAAAATAAAATATATAAAAAATTCATGAATAATGGAGAGAGGAAAGACCCAGAAAGCAAACTAAAATGTAACATGAAGATAAAATCAAAACAAATGTTAGTAGGACCCGTGCACCCCTCAAAATAATGAGAGAGGCTGCTGTATTCTGCAGCTAGACAGAATCAAGCAGCACACTCACTAATGAAATGGGGAGGGTAAAAATAAATGAAGGAATGGGAAAGATCAAAGGCTGATCCAGCCGAGATGAAAACGAGACAAAAACAGACTGGGGATATTGGGAATCTCGACATGTGTCGTATCGAGAGAGAGGGAGAGAGAGCGAGGAGAGAGAGAGAGGGAGAGAGAGTGAGAGAGAGAGTGAGTATTGGCTAGTCAATCATAATGCTTGACCATTTGACTTGTCATATGCCTTGAAGGGGAGGAAGAAAAAGCCTCCAAGAACGCAATATGATTGGTGGTTCAGTTAAAATAATGATTCTGTGTCATTTTGAGAAACTCGGTCTTAGCCCTTCTCTCATTAGACCAATCAAAATTCTGGCTTTGCATTGCTCATCTCCACCTTCAGTGGAACATTTTTCATGTTCCGGAATCTCACCCACATTTTACCTGATTATTACAGGTGTCATCATCAATTCTATCTGAAAGTGAGTTATATCACTGATCAAAACAAACCTAACCTATAAAGATTTGCTTTGTGTCACTCATTTCTATGAACAATCGCGTTATCAAATTCCACCCCCCCACTTTTTTTAAAAGTAGTTTTTGCAACACGTTAACGCATGTTGAAATCCGGCCAGTATTTAATATTTATAAATGTTTTCGCTAACATTTTCTTTTGTCGAGATTTACAAACTTTACGTTTCGTTCCATTTCGCAAACCGATCGATGAAATTTGATTAAGCTGATTTGCTTTGAAAAATACTTTGACAAAAACACTTCTTCACGATTTTTGCGCATCCTAGTAAAACCAACTATATTTTGTAGCCCGTTACCTGTTTTCACTTGGCCCCAAAATTCGGTCAATGTATGGCTATTTTAGAGGCTGTGACGGACGGACTAATGGAAGTCAAAGAATTTTATATATAGAATAGGTAGCAGATTTTCCCCTGATTTTTAGATAAACTTGTAAAGATTACAAACCAATGTTATTTCACTTTCGATAATGTAGTGATCTGTAAATGACTACCTAATTAACATAGCTAAGGCATAGACTATATAAATGCCCAGTAAAGCAGTAAGGGTAGAGTAGCTCTCGGTATGCGATATACAAGACTACCGCTGGGCTGATAAAAGGCAAAGAAAAACACACTTCATAAGAGATAAGAAATTTTATAGGCTTGCAGCTATACAAATTTCAGCTTCTATTTGAGATTATTCATGATTTTTTCGAACCAGCATCCTCATCTTGATTGTTAGTACAAACAAAGCTGAGAAGGCTAACCCTAAAAATATTTGGATGATAGCAATGCCTTCATTTTGAAATATAAACAGAGATTTTTAACGGATTTAGATGTTCAGATAGTTTATTGCAAATATGAATTATTTTTCAAAGACTCTGTCGTTTTTATTTGTAATTACAAGGCCCGTTCGTACTATGATTGTACTGTGACGTCGTGCCCTGGTCGCAGCGCAAACCGTGTCGTTCTATCCCAGTCTACCACGGACCAACTGTGACGTCCTACTTTGATTCCCAGTCTGCCTACCCACGTTGTGAATTGATCTAGGCAGAGGAAATCAATCAGTCATCGGGGCCGTACTGCAAACCGAGTCCAACGGGGGTGATACCACAAAAATACGCATAAAAGGCAATAAAATGAAAACTCAAAAGTTCAAAGTATCAAAGAAAAAGGTAACAAACTTTATGTCTAGTTGTTCGATACATAGGACTGCATCTATCTCCCGACCCGTTCGTTTTCCGCTAGGCAAGTTTTAACACTTCAAGTCGTCTGCTCTCTAAGAAATTGGTGTTTCGGTGGGTCTTTGGACGAAAGTCGAAAGAAAAACTTATTTCGGTGATCTGGATCTAAGTCGCTCTTCAAAATAATTGTTCTTGGTTTGAAGATGTGGGTCCGGAAAGTGCGCGAATCCTGGTCAGCTATCTGCGAGGCTTGCCTCAACCGGAGACTGACGATGGGAACTGCTGGGACTCGACTCATTTCTGCTCGTTGTGGCTTCGTTTATATGGGCGCCGACCAAAACCGGGGTGAGTTTGTCGGCGCCGAGGGGGGGGGTCCTCGATAATTCTAAATACATATCCACCTCTCTGGTTAGGAATTTCCTCCTTTTTCCATTTTTGGGAAACTTTCCTCATTCCCACCTTCGCATCATACTTCAGAGGGGCGTGAACTGCCCTCCCCACATCTTCGTGGCAACCTCTCTTACTCATCCTCCAGATGGGCGGCAACAGCCTCCCTCGTGCATCACGCGATCACCACTCGACCAATGATGACTTAGTCGGGCGTGGACGAATCTGCGGTTTTTTTTCAGGAAGAGAAAAATATATCTTGCTTAAAAAAAATGGTTTATCATTTCTCCAGCCGCGAACGGGACAATATGACAATGGCGGTCATAACGCTTGTTCTACACGTGGTTTACGTCAGGTATTTTATCGCTAATTATCAGAATGTGTGGTCTTCTTGACATGGTCTCAAAAAGGAACAT
The DNA here is from genome assembly GCA_963932145.1 of Acanthosepion lycidas. NCBI lineage: Eukaryota > Metazoa > Mollusca > Cephalopoda > Sepiida > Sepiidae > Acanthosepion > Acanthosepion lycidas. Next base: position 32,680,273 of record OZ010582.1, on the reverse strand, counting down.
CTCTAAAGTTCCAGTCCGTCTGTCGCCTCTAAGAAAGAAAGAAAACACATTCATTTCCTTCGGTACAAATTCCTGATAACAAATTTTTATTATCGCAGGCCAAGGATGTTCCGTGGGTGGTTTTTAATTTTCCATATCTGTCCAAGTCCTTTTTTAGTTGTCTGTTTTTCGTCACTTAACGAAATAACATTTTCATTTGAATTTTTCTTTCTTTCTCTGGCCAGCCGGTCTGTAGTTGATAATAAGATGTCTTCCCGTACCAATAGTTTGTTTCATATCCTTAGATAACAGAGCCGATGTCAAAACATATCTGATTCTTTCCTTCTTTCCCACTCTTTTTACTCAGAATTTCCCTGTCATTGTAATGACACTCTTTCGCCATTTGTTACTTATCAAAATATCCTTTTATCCAATGTGTCTTAGCTGTGTGTGAGTTCTTGCTTATCACTCACGATTCGGTTCTTAGCCTCTCCTTTCCTTCTTTTCTTTCCTTTCCCTTTCTGCCTCGTTAAATGGTGCCACAGTACCATTGAATAGAAATGCAAGCGTAGCTAGTACCCAATGGTGCCTAAAGTTGTGAGTCAGTCTACCAATAAGCTGCATGCTATCTAATTGTGTGCAATTATTACGCGAGGTTTTGTAACGTTGTTTCGCAACGGCTCTACGATCATCTCGACATCTGACAAATTTGTTTCCCAGGCCTACTAGGAGATCATAGTCTAGAAAATTTCCGATAGAATTTCTTGGGAGTCCTTATACTAGAGACGTACAGAAAGATTATTTTTACTGTTGCTCTGAAGAATTCACCTGATAGACTTCATTTCCATACTGTTTCCATTCTTTTCAAGTGCTGTCCGAATGGAAAAGAATATCAGCAAGCTGCCACCGGAGCATAGAGGTCATGATCTGTTCTTGATGGAATATTTCCGATGTATGTTTAAGCGAGGCTGCTTCGACGAAACTTATATGACGAGCTTGCCACTTAAGTATTTACTATATGAGATATTAGTTTCCACATGTCTTTACTATATGAGCTGCCACTTATGTCGTTGCTGCATGAGTTGCCACTTAAATCATATCGCTTGACCGGGATAAATAAAATTGTGGCTGAAGGTAATTGTTTTTTTCGAGAATACAAAAGTTGACACAGCAAGAGAAGGTTGCTTCCGACATAAGCATCAATAAATAGTTGGCGCATAGTGGCCATAATCGTCTGAGTTGGATGGAGCATGTCCGACGCATGTTCAAACAAGTTTGTCTCGATGGACTTTATATGGTGAGCTAGCCATTGGCATCTGCTCCCGAGCTTGCCGGTGCAAAAATCAATACAGGAGGATACTAAATGTTGCTGCAGCTAGATCACCAAACCTGGGAAACGGAAGCCATGGATCGCAAGCAAGGCGCAACACTATCCGGGACGCCACAGCCAGCTTCAAAATGCAAAGATTTAACTGAGTTCAAGAAAAGAAAAAAGAGCGAAGACAGAGCCAGAGATTTCTCATCATCCGGCTACAATTTCCTGTCGTCATTGTCTCTTCTGATGGCAAGCAAGAGTCGGCCTTACAAGCAAACTTTGAACTCAATGACCGTGCCAAAATGCGAAAATAGGTGATATTCTCCATAGTCTTATAAGACGAAAAAAGATATCAATAAAGTCTCAGTGTGTGCAACAAATGCTGAGAAGGCTAAACCCTAAAAATCTTTGGATGAGAGCAATGCCTTCACTTTGAAATATAAACAGAAATTTTTAATTTTTTTTATAAATTATCTGAACATCTGAACCCAGATGTTCAGATAATTTATAGCAAATATAAATTATTTTTCAAATGAAAATGGAAGAATGAAAATTGTCACTAATTCACTCTTTTCTCTACTCGTGTGGCATGCCAGTGACAAGACTATGATTAAGATGACTGGTGATAGGACAGAACATAATGAGAGTTGGATCTATGTCTCTCTCCAAGAACATTAGTGTGAAAGTTATATCAGCAGTTTCATCAAAAATTAAAACACCATTCACCAATTCTGTTTTTCGACTTGACGCTATTTTGAACTCTCTGCTTTAATTGATTGATTAATTTTTTACGGTCTATCAACCGTTTGCAGGTTATTTAAAGTTTGAAAATATTTTTAGATTGTAAGAATTTTGGGGATATAATAATGATTTAGTGATACAAGTCCAACTATTTAACCCACACTTGCCGGAGAAGAGGTGGATACATGGATACAGGTTTTTACGAATAAGTGAATATATCGAACTTGACCAGAATTGGAAGTCGGTGAGCCGAGTTCCAATTCCAAGCAGTTAGCCATTACCCCACATGTTGCTTAACTTCATTGATTGTACAAGAACCAATGTTTCATTGGGATATGACCGTAATACCCTTTCTGCTATGAATGGTAAATCATAAATTATAAAAACGAAAGAATAAAAAAGAATAGTTAAAGTTGGTAAAATACATTTTCCATAGCAGCATTTCTTGAAAGTTGAAAATATCCAGTAGACATCATCGTTCACAGTTATTTAAATCATACTAGATTTGTCCTAGTATCTGTGTTACCTACACGATGCCTCGTGACGCATAAGGCCAATAGGTAAGGTTTTGGTAATAAAATTCTTTCATAGGGGGGTGGTGATGGTCTCCACGCCAAAACTCTGTACTCTGAGGAAGAGATGGTCTTCTCTTGGGGCTTTCTTTTTCGTAGACGACCACGTGTTGCTACACTAACGAGATCCGTCGACACAGGTTTTGATATTTAGAGTTTTCCTTCTACAAGAATGATTCCCAACCAATGCTGAAAAATCACTATTTACATTATTCGGACTATTGTCTTCATCTTTGATGTCATATTTATCACAACTTTTCGGCCGGCTTTCTTCAGGTGTCTGGAATGTCGAACTGAACCCTTTATTTCGCTCAGTGGGGTAGACTGTTCTAATTAGACGTGCCATGTCTAATGGATGTCAGTTATCAGTTATCTCCTGTTAATTCACCTCTCCAAATCCTCCACTGCCTTAAACAGAATAAAAAATATGTTTCAGTTTATTTTTATTAAACAAGTACAACTATTTTAAATATGCACTAATATTTGGAGCTGCTAGTTAAACTTGACATATTTGGGAAGGATATTAGAATAAAATAATCTTGAAGCTGTTCTAGAAGCAAACTGCCTGCATACGGAATAATGAGTTTTGTAAATATACAAAAACAGAAAGAGGTGCAACACAAGGATGTGTCTTCTCATCGGACTTATTCAGCCTATACAGTAAGGCGATTTTGAGAGAATTAGGAGTCCTATCAAAATTAATTATTGGCGGTCACAATCTTAACAACATAAGATATGCAGATGACAGTATTGATAGCAGATATAGAAAAGAAGCTAAAAAAAAACTTATAGAAGGTAGTGAAGGAAAGCGAGAAGAAAGGACTAAATATCAATTGCAAGAAGACGGAATGCATGGTTGTCGGCAAAAGGGACAGCCCAACAAGCAAATTACAAATTGGTGAGTGTGGATGCTGACCCCATACTGTTAATAAACTTTTAATTTCTTTACCTTTTTCAATAGGGAAGGTAGTGAAGGAAAGCGAGAAGAAAGGACTAAATATCAATTGCAAGAAGACGGAATGCATGGTTGTCGGCAAAAGGGACAGCCCAACAAGCAAATTACAAATTGGTGAGTGTGGATGCTGACCCCATACTGTTAATAAACTTTTAATTTCTTTACCTTTTTCAATAGGGAAGGTAGTGAAGGAAAGCGAGAAGAAAGGACTAAATATCAATTGCAAGAAGACGGAATGCATGGTTGTCGGCAAAAGGGACAGCCCAACAAGCAAATTACAAATTGCCGAGTGTGGATGCAAACCCAATACTGTTAGTAAACTTTTAATTTCTTTACCTTTTTCAATAGGGAAGGTAGTGAAGGAAAGCGAGAAGAAAGGACTAAATATCAATTGCAAGAAGACGGAATGCATTGGTGTCGGCAAAAGGGACATTTTTGGACATACGAAAATCCAAGTACAAAAATTTAAATACCTAGGAAGTGTTTTAACAGAGGTTAGAAAATGCGACACTGAAATCCGAATGAGCATTGAATAAAAAAAAATGCTTTACAAAAGCTAAGCAAAGTATTAAGAAATAGAAAACATTTCGTTAGAAGCAAAGAAAAGAGTACTGAAATTTTATGAAATATTTGTATTCCTATATGGCATTGAAAGCTGGACAATCTACTCACAGATGAAAAAGAGACTTGAAGGAACAGAAATATGATTATACAGGAGGATACTGAGAATACCACGTACCGAACATGTGAGCAAGGATAAAACTTTAGAGAAAATGGAAACAAAAATGACACATATAATTAACACTAGAAAGAGGCAGTTGAAATTTCTGGGGCAAATAATGAGAAAAGAGGGCTAGGAAAATTTGATACTTACTGGACAGATTGAAGACAGAGACCGAGGAAAATAACTAGCGAGCTTAATTAAATGTATGGCAGAATTTAGGTTTTGGAGAAAATTTATTAAGAGCTACAAAAAATAAGAAAATGAGGAGAGCCATAATCACCAACACCTTGAATGGGTACGGTATATAGAAGAAGAAGAAGAAGAAGAAGAAGAAGAAGAAGATTATGATTAAACCAGAAACTCTTTGTAGTTACTTGATAGTTGTATTCAGGAGGCTACTTGATTAATCATGGAAATTTGATTTGCCACTTGCAAAATATTACGGAAAAAACACCTCACGGTATTAACGTAGAGTTAAATCAGCACCTGGGTATCATTAATTTTGAGAAATGTGTAAATAATTTAAACGTTTTTCGATATTTAAAAAAAGTATATCGGTTGCTGAGATCGTCCTTGAAATATGAAGTCGTTAGAGGGCGCGCCATTGGCAGGATCTAAAGTCACTGCCATTGAAAAGAAGTTCGTTCTATTTTTGGAGTTACAGGACACAATAGTGAATGTAGACGAACGATTAAGCCCATAGACAGACAGAGGATTAAGAGACATTTTATGTTATTTGGTAGCCGATTTTTATGTCGATGTTTTTTTTTGTTTGAATTCACGAAATGTCAACACTTGTCGGGTTATTGTCCCACGTTGTGTTTTTGTATTTCAGTATCCACAGGAATATTGGTGAAGAACTGTTGAAGTTCAAACATGACACTTCTTCTAGTACGCAAGGAGTTACAGAGTGGGAGTGAGTGTAAAGAGGGCGTGATGTAGGAAAGGATGAAGAGAGGGACAGGGAATAGAACAGGGCATCTAGAGATGTCGATTGACATTACATTTGAATGGTTAGAGATTATATATATCAGGAAAACAATTAATAGGAAGGGAATTCCACAGACAGGAGGTTCGAGACATGAAGCTATTGGAGTAGAAGTGACATCTACATTTAACCGTTTCGACAGTGAAAAAGTGGGATCGTGTCACGCTTAAATTCATGCAGTCTGGGAACTAGCGAAAGTAGCTCGTCGGAACAGTTACTATGAAAGTATTTGTAGATAAGACAGAGGGAGGCGACGGCACGTCTGTGAGAGAGCGACTGTAAACGAGATACCAGATCAGGACCAACCACATTGCATATCTGTCTCTGGATCTTGTCGAGGACATTAAGGCGAACAGCGGGGGCACCAGATCATATATGGCAGCAGTATTCCATGCAAGGGCGAATAGTTGATTTGAAGAAGTTTCCCCGGATAAGGAATTCTTAAGCAGGGAGGAAGTGCTTGAATGGTGATTGCAGTTATGGCTAAACAGTCGAGAGTCGTTCAATTATTTAAATGAAGGTACTTGAGCGAGGGAATTCAAAAAATGGCGCAGAGTTTAGGACTTTAGCTGATTGAGGTACCACGGTCATCCAGCAGGGAGATTGTTGTTCTGCTAGACGGTTTATTCTATAACATACAGAATTGTGGCAAAAGGCCGGAGGAGAAAAGAGCTGGTCTTCATTGACTGTCCTAGTCAACCAGATTCACGACCCATTCATTCATTACAATTTGCTCATTCACCAAAAGAACTTATCCATCACCTCTCGATCCTGTATACACCAAAAAATCGCATAATCACACGGTGACCTACAAAACACTCTATGAGATAAAAATCTGCTGAAAGTCCAAAATGTACTTTTTTTTTTTACTTTTTTTTTAATCAAAAATATATAAAAAATAAAAAATATAAAAAATTCGTGAATAATGGAGAGAGGAAAGACCCAGAAAGCAAACTAAAATGTAACATGAAGATAAAATCAAAACAAACGTTAGTAGGACCCGTGCACCCCTCAAATGAATGAGAGAGGCTGCTGTATCCTGCCGCTAGACAGAATCAAGCAGCACACTCACTAATGAAATGGGGAGGGTAAAAATAAATGACGGAATGGGAAAGATCAAAGGCTGATCCAGCCGAGATGAAAACGAGACAAAAACAGATGGGGATATTGGGAATCTGGACATGTGTCTTATCGAGAGAGAGGGAGAGGGAGGGGGGAGAGAGAGAGTGAGAGAGAGAGAGTGAGTATTGGCTAGTCAATCATAATGCTTGACCGTTTGACTTGTCATATGCCTTGAAGGGGAGGAAGAAAAAGCCTCCAAGAACGCAATATGATTGGTGGTTCAGTTAAAATAATGATTCTGTCATTTTGAGAAACTCGGTCTTAGCCCTTCTCTCACTAGACCAATCAAAATTGTGGCTTTGCATTGCTCATCTCCACCTTCAGTGGAACATTTTTCATGTTGCGGAATCTCACCCACATTTTACCTGATTATTACAGGTGTCATCATCAATTCTATCTGAAAGTGAGTTATATCACTGATCAAAACAAACCTAACCTATAAAGATTTGCTTTGTGTCACTCATTTCTATGAACAATCGCGTTATCAAATTCCACCCTCCACTTTTTTTAAAAGTAGTTTTTGCAACACGTTGACGCATGTTGAAATCCGGCCAGTATTTAATATTTATAAATGTTATCGCTAACATTTTCTTTTGTCGAGATTTACAAACTTTACGTTTCGTTCCATTTCGCAAACCGATCGATGAAATTTGAATAAGCTGATTTGCTTTGAAAAATACTTTGACAAAAACACTTCTTCACGATTTTTGAGCAAGTGGGATCGTGACACGCTTAAATTCATGCAGTCTGGGAACTAGCGAATGTAGCTCGTCGGAACAGTTACTATGAAAGTATTTGTAGATAAGACAGAGGGAGGCGACGGCACGTCTGTGAGAGAGCGACTGTAAACGAGATACCAGATCAGGACCAACCACATTGCATATCTGTCTCTGGATCTTGTCGAGGACATTAAGGCGAACAGCGGGGGCACCAGATCATATATGGCAGCAGTATTCCATGCAAGGGCGAATAGTTGATTTGAAGAAGTTTCCCCGGATAAGGAATTCTTAAGCAGGGAGGAAGTGCTTGAATGGTGATTGCAGTTATGGCTAAACAGTCGAGAGTCGTTCAATTATTTAAATGAAGGTACTTGAGCGAGGGAATTCAAAAAATGGCGCAGAGTTTAGGACTTTAGCTGATTGAGGTACCACGGTCATCCAGCAGGGAGATTGTTGTTCTGCTAGACGGTTTATTCTATAACATACAGAATTGTGGCAAAAGGCCGGAGGAGAAAAGAGCTGGTCTTCATTGACTGTCCTAGTCAACCAGATTCACGACCCATTCATTCATTACAATTTGCTCATTCACCAAAAGAACTTATCCATCACCTCTCGATCCTGTATACACCAAAAAATCGCATAATCACACGGTGACCTACAAAACACTCTATGAGATAAAAATCTGCTGAAAGTCCAAAATGTACTTTTTTTTTTTACTTTTTTTTTAATCAAAAATATATAAAAAATAAAAAATATAAAAAATTCGTGAATAATGGAGAGAGGAAAGACCCAGAAAGCAAACTAAAATGTAACATGAAGATAAAATCAAAACAAACGTTAGTAGGACCCGTGCACCCCTCAAATGAATGAGAGAGGCTGCTGTATCCTGCCGCTAGACAGAATCAAGCAGCACACTCACTAATGAAATGGGGAGGGTAAAAATAAATGACGGAATGGGAAAGATCAAAGGCTGATCCAGCCGAGATGAAAACGAGACAAAAACAGATGGGGATATTGGGAATCTGGACATGTGTCTTATCGAGAGAGAGGGAGAGGGAGGGGGGAGAGAGAGAGTGAGAGAGAGAGAGTGAGTATTGGCTAGTCAATCATAATGCTTGACCGTTTGACTTGTCATATGCCTTGAAGGGGAGGAAGAAAAAGCCTCCAAGAACGCAATATGATTGGTGGTTCAGTTAAAATAATGATTCTGTCATTTTGAGAAACTCGGTCTTAGCCCTTCTCTCACTAGACCAATCAAAATTGTGGCTTTGCATTGCTCATCTCCACCTTCAGTGGAACATTTTTCATGTTGCGGAATCTCACCCACATTTTACCTGATTATTACAGGTGTCATCATCAATTCTATCTGAAAGTGAGTTATATCACTGATCAAAACAAACCTAACCTATAAAGATTTGCTTTGTGTCACTCATTTCTATGAACAATCGCGTTATCAAATTCCACCCTCCACTTTTTTTAAAAGTAGTTTTTGCAACACGTTGACGCATGTTGAAATCCGGCCAGTATTTAATATTTATAAATGTTATCGCTAACATTTTCTTTTGTCGAGATTTACAAACTTTACGTTTCGTTCCATTTCGCAAACCGATCGATGAAATTTGAATAAGCTGATTTGCTTTGAAAAATACTTTGACAAAAACACTTCTTCACGATTTTTGAGCAAGTGGGATCGTGTCACGCTTAAATTCATGCAGTCTGGGAACTAGCGAATGTAGCTCGTCGGAACAGTTACTATGAAAGTATTTGTAGATAAGACAGAGGGAGGCGACGGCACGTCTGTGAGAGAGCGACTGTAAACGAGATACCAGATCAGGACCAACCACATTGCATATCTGTCTCTGGATCTTCTCGAGGACATTAAGGCGAACAGCGGGGGCACCAGACCATATATGGCAGCAGTATTCCATGCAAGGGCGAATAGTTGATTTGAAGAAGTTTCCCCGGATAAGGAATTCTTAAGCAGCGAGGAAGTGCTTGACTGGTGATTGCAATTATGGCTAAACAGTCGAGAGTCGTTCAATTATTTAAATGAAGGTACTTGATCGAGGGAATTCGAAAAATGGCGCAGAGTTTAGGACTTTAGCTGATAGAGGCATCACGGTCATCCAGCAGGGAGATTGTTGTTCTGCTAGTCTGTTTATTCTATAACATACAGAATTGTGGCACAAGGCCGGGGGAGCTGGTCTTCATTGACTATCCTTGTCCTAGTCAACTAGATTCACGACCCATTCATTCATTACAATTTGCTCATTCACCAAAAGAACTTATCCATCATCTCTCGATCCTGTATACACCGAAAAATCGCATAATCACACGGTGACCTACATAACACTGGGAAATGGGGAGGGTAAAAATAAATGACGGAATGGGAAAGATCAAAGGCTGATCCGGCCGAGATGAAAATGAGACAAAAACAGACTGGGGATATTGGGAATCTCGACATGTGTCATAACGAGAGAGGTGGAGAGAGAGGGAGAGAGAGAGAGAAAGAGTGAGAGGGAGAGAGAGTGAGAGTGAGAGAGTGAGTATTGGCTAGTCAATCATAATGCTTGACCGTTGGACTTGTCATATGCCTTGAAGGGGAGGAAGAAAAAGCCTCCAAGAACGCAATATGATTGGTGGTTCAGTTAAAATAATGATTCTGTGAGGTTGGGTATATTGAATAACATTACTGTTTTTCAAAGTTGTACACATGTACAAATCTTTTGTCCAATAATACTGATTTTCTTTTTCTGCTCAATATATTTTTCTTTATATTATGAATTTGTATTCAATTATCAGGCGTAACCTGTTTATATCGTAACTTTGTGGAAGTTTGTTCGTGATGGAAAGCAAGTTATTGAATCAAAAGTATCGAACTACATATCAGAAAGATTGACATTTCAGTAGGTTTGATAGCTGGTAATTTGAATGATCTAAAAATAGAATGCAAATTAAGAGATATTTTAATTGGAAACTAATCATCATCCACGTTCTCATCAGTCCCGTGATAGGGTGTGGTCGTATGCTTGCTGTGTTGCTGAGTCCATGACCAGCTCCCTCCACATGCTTTGGTTGCGGGCCAACCTCTGACTCTCTCTGAATGATTTTCCAGTAACAATCCCAAGCTTTGAGTGATCGAGTATGAAAGTTGGAGAGGTATTCGTTCATGCGTAGTATATCTTGGGAAAGTAGATCTGGTGGATCCCATCCCTCTCCAGGTTAATTACTTTCAAGTAATTGACTATGAGAAAGCAACTTCACTGCTTCTATCATATATGGAGAATATTCATATAACAATTTTATCATATATGAGAATATTCATATAAAATTTCATAAGATGTATTTTAACTTGAAATAGAAGCAACATTTATATGCACTCTCTTAGCCTTAGATAGAGTGGTCCTATCAGAAAATAAAACTCGTAGGCCATATAGAAACATTCAAAGCTAAAGACTAAGATTTTATTGGCCAAATTACCGCTTGTGAGAAAATCAAGAAATGACGATTAAAACTTGCAGCTACCGTATATACTCGAGTATAGGGCGATTTTTTATGATCAGTTTTTACGCAAAATATAGTAGGTAATTATTTTTTCAGTAGGTTAAAAATCATGCATTTTCGGTCACCGGATGCACTATCCACATGTAAAGTTTTTGGGAAAAATTAAACGGATTTTTCACAAAAATTTCAGGGTTAACACTATACATGAACTCGACTTATACACCAGTATATACGGTACTATAATTTTATCCATCAGGAGATAGGCAAACTGATATTAGTGTTTTTATAATTATAATAGATGTTTTTAAAGAGTTTTAACTATTTGTTAACAGTTACATTATTAGAAATCTGATTTCTAAACTATCTAGAAATTTGACATATTTAAATCGCCGGATTTTTTTTTTTAGATATGTTAGCGGCTAATTATTCCAAGATGTAGTCTGAGAATTTATGGTATAGCTTTGTCTTGCCTATAGTAAGCACGTCTAATTCTAAATATGATGTTGAATGGGAATGTCTGTCTTGTGTGTCTTTGGTAGATCATTAATCGGGGTATTTTAAGGTGGTTTCCAATAAATTTTGACCAAATTTCTAGTAACTGAATTTTTAGGTTTCGGAAATGATTATCGATTTTCTCATAAATATTTCTGGCATGGCACAACCATCTTTTTTTTTTTTTTTTTTTTTGGACCAGGTTCTTTACCACAAACACACAAAGAAAATGCTAGAGTTGTTTCGTTGTTTGTTCCAAAGGTGGCAGCGATCAATCCTTGAGGAAAACCTTTATAAAAACCAGTATCATTATCTTTGTGGTTCTTAATGATTGTGCCAATGAATTCCACCCCCCACTTTTTTTAAAAGTAATTTTTGCAACACGTTGACGCATGTTGAAATCCGGCCAGTATTTAATATTTATAAATGTTATCGCTAACATTTTCTTTTGTCGAGATTTACAAACTTTACGTTTCGTTCCATTTCGCAAACCGATCGATGAAATTTGAATAAGCTGATTTGCTTTGAAAAATACTTTGACAAAAACACTTCTTCACGATTTTTGCGCATCCTAGTAAAACCAACTATATTTTGTAGCCCGTTACCTGTTTTCACTTGGTCCCAAAAATCGGTCAATGTATGGCTATTTTAGAGGCTGTGACGGACGGACTAACGGAAGTCAAAGAATTTTATATATAGAATAGGTAGCAGATTTTCCCCTGATTTTTAGATAAACTTGTAAAGATTACAAACCAATGTTATTTCACTTTCGATAATGTAGTGATCTGTAAATGACTACCTAATTAACATAGCTAAGGCATAGACTATATAAATTCCCAGTAAAGCAGTAAGGGTAGAGTAGCTCTCGGGATGCGATATACAAGACTACCGCTTGGCTGATAAAAGGCAAAGAAAAACACACTTCATAAGAGATAATAAATTTTATAGGGTTGCAGCTATACAAATTTCAGCTTCTATTTGAGATTATTCATGATTTTTTCGAACGAGCATCCTCATCTTGATTGTTAGTTTCAAACAAAGCTGAGAAGGCTAAACCTAAAAATCTTTGGATGATAGCAATGTCTTCATTTTGAAATATGAACAGATTTTTAACGGGTTTAGATGTTCAGATAATTTATGGCAAATATAAATTTTTTTTCAACGACTCTGTCGTTTTTATTTGTAATTACAAGTCACGTTCGTACTATGATTGTACCATTGAATAGAAATGCAAGCGTAGCTAGTACCCATTGGTGCTTAAAGTTGTGAGTCAGTCTACCAATAAGCTGCATGCTATCTAATTGTGTGCAATTATTACGCGAGGTTTTGTAACGTTGTTTCGCAACGGCTCTACGATCATCTCGACATCTGACAAATTTGTTTCCCAAGCCTACCAGGAGATCATAGTCTAGAAAATTTCCGATAGAATTTCTTGGGAGTCCTTATACTAGAGACGTACAGAAAGATTATTTTTACTGTTGCTCTGAAGAATTCACCTGATAGACTTCATTTCCATACTGTTTCCATTCTTTTCAAGTGCTGTCCGAATGGAAAAGAATATCAGCAAGCTGCCACCGGAGCATAGAGGTCATGATCTGTTCTTCATGGAATATTTCCGATGTATGTTTAAGCGAGGCTGCTTCGACGAAACTTATATGACGAACTTGCCACTTAAGTATTTACTATATGAGATATTAGTTGCCACTTATGTCTTTGCTATATGAGCTGCCACTTACGTCGTTGCTGCATGAGTTGCCACTTAAATCATATCGCTTGAGCGGGATCAATAAAATTGTGGCTGAAGGTAATTGTTTTTTTCGAGAAAACAAAAGTTGACACAGCAAGAGAAGGTTGCTTCCGACATAAGTATCAATAAATAGTTGGCGCATAGTGGCCATAATCGTCTGAGTTGGATGGAGCATGTCCGACGCATGTTCAAACAAGTTTGTCTCGATGGACTTTATATGGTGAGCTAGCCATTGGCATCTGCTCCCGACCTTGCCGGCGCAAAAATCAATACAGGAGGATACTAAATGTTGCTGGAGCTAGATCACCAAACCTGGGAAACGGAAGCCATGGATCGCAAGCAAGGCGCAACACTATCCGGGACGCCACAGCCAGCTTCAAAATGCAAAGATTTAACTGAGTTCAAGAAAAGAAAAAAGAGCGAAGACAGAGCCAGAGATTTCTCATCATCCGGCTACAATTTCCTGTCGTCATTGTCTCTTCTGATGGCAAGCAAGAGTCGGCCTTACAAGCAAACTTTGAACACAATGACCGTGCCAAAATGCGAAAATAGGTGATATTCAATAAAGTCTCAGTGTGTGCAACAAATGCTGAGAAGGCTAAACCCTAAAAATCTTTGGATGATAGCAGTGCCTTCACTTTGAAATATAAACAGAGATTTTTAATTTTTTTATAAATTATCTGAACATCTAAACCCAGATGTTCAGATAATTTATAGCAAATATAAGTTATTTTTCAAATGAAAATTGTCACTAATTCACTCTTTTCTCTACTCGTGTGGCATGCCAGTGACAAGACTATGATTAAGATGACTGGTGATAGGACAGAACATAGTGAGAGTTGGATCTATGTCTCTCTCCAAGAACATTAGTGTGAAAGTTATATCAGCAGTTTCATCAAAAATTAAAACACCATTCACCAATTCTGTTTTTCGACTTGACGCTATTTTGAACTCTCTGCTTTAAGTGATTGATTGATTTTTACGGTCTATCAACCGTTTGCAGGTTTGAAAATATTTTTAGATTGTAAGAATTTTGGGGATATAATAATGATTTAGTGATACAAGTCGAACTATTTAACCCATACTTGCCGGAGAAGAGGTGGATACATGGATACAGGTTTTTGCGAATAAGTGAATATATCGAACTTGACCAGAATTAGAAGTCGGTGAGCCGAGTTCCAATTCCAAGCAGTTAGCCATTACCCAACATGTTGCTTAACTTCATTGATTGTACAAGAACCAATGTTTCAATGGGATATGACCGTAATACCCTTTCTACTATGAATGGTAAATCATAAAATATAAAAACGAAAGAATAAAAAAGAATAGTTAAAGTTGGTAAAATACATTTTCCATAGCAGCATTTCTTGAAAGTTGAAAATATCCAGTAGACATCATCGTTCACAGTTATTTAAATCTTACTAGCTTTGTCCTAGTATCTGTGTTACCTACACGATGCCTCGTGACGCATAAGGCCAATAGGTATGGTTTTGATAATAAAATTCTTTCATAGGGCCGGGTGATGGTCTCCACGCCAAAACTCTGTACTCTGAGGAAGAGTTGGTCTTATCTTGGGGCTTTCTTTTTCGTAGACGACCATGTGTTGCTACACTAACGAGATCCGTCGACACAGGTTTTGAAATTTAGAGTTTTCCTTCTACAAGAATGATTCCCAACCAAGGCTGAAAAATCACTATTTACATTATTCGGACTATTGTCTTCATCTTTGATGTCATATTTATCACAACTTTTCGGCCGGCTTTCTTCAGGTGTCTGGAATGTCGAACTGAACCCTTTATTTCGCTCAGTGGGGTAGACTGTTCTAGTTAGACGTGTCATGTCTAGTGGATGTCAGTTATCAGTTATCTCCTGTTAATTCACCTCTCCAAGTCCTCCACTGCCTTAAACAGAATAAAAAATATGTTTCAGTTTATTTTTATTAAACAAGTACAACTATTTTAAATTTGCACTAGTATTTGGAGCTGCTAGTTAAACTTGACATATTTGGGAAGGATATTAGAATAAAATAATCTTGAAGCTGTTCTAGAAGCAAAGTGCCTGCATACGGAATAATGAGTTTTGTAAATATACGAAAACAGAAAGAGGTGCAACACAAGTATGTGTCTTCTCATAGGACTTATTCAGCCTATACAGTAAGGTGATTTTGAGAGAATTAGGAGTCCTATCAAAATTAATTATTGGCGGTCACAATCTTAACAACATAAGATATGCAGATGACAGTATTGATAGCAGAA
Source organism: Acanthosepion lycidas (assembly GCA_963932145.1). Taxonomy (NCBI): domain Eukaryota; kingdom Metazoa; phylum Mollusca; class Cephalopoda; order Sepiida; family Sepiidae; genus Acanthosepion; species Acanthosepion lycidas. The sequence continues at coordinate 32,665,160 of OZ010582.1, read as the reverse complement.
ATAGAAAAGAAACTAAAAAAAAACTTATAGAAGGTAGTGAAGGAAAGCGAGGAGAAAGGACTAAATATCAATTGCAAGAAGACGGAATGCATGGTTGTCGGCAAAAGGGACAGCCCAACAAGCAAATTACAAATTGGCGAGTGTGGATGCAGACCCAATACTGTTAGTAAACTTTTAATTTCATTACCTTTTTCAATAGGGGAGGTAGTGAAGGAAAGCGAGAAGAAAGGACTAAATATCAATTGCAAGAAGACGGAATGCATTGGTGTCGGCAAAAGGGACATTTTTGGAGATACGAAAATCAAAGTACAAAAATTTAAATACCTAGGAAGTATTTTAACAGCGGTTAGAAAATGCGACACTGAAATCCGAATGAGCATTGAATAAAGAAAAATGCCTTTCAAAAGCTAAGCAAAGTATTAAGAAACAGAAAACATTTCGTTAGAAGCAGAGAAAAGAGTACTGATATTTTATGAAATATTTGTATTCCTATATGGCAGTGAAAGCTGGACAATCTACTCACAGATGAAAAAGAGACTTGAAGGAACAGAAATATGATTATACAGTAGGATACTGAGAATACCACGTACCGAACATGTGAGCAACGATAAAACTTTAGAGAAAATGGAAACAAAAATGACACTTATAATTAACACCAGAAAGAGGCAGTTGAAATTTCTGGGGCAAATAATGAGGAAAGAGGGCTAGGAAAATTTGATACTTACTGGACAGATTGAAGACAGAGACCGAGGAAAATAACTAGCGAGCTTAATTAAATGGATGGCAGAATTTAGGTTTAGGAGAAAATTTATTAAGAGCTACAAAAAATAGGAAAATGTGGAGAGCCATAATCACCAACATCTTGAATGGGTACGGCATATAGAAGAAGAAGAAGAAGAAGAAAAAGAAGAAGAAGAAGATTATGATTAAACCAGAAACTCTTTGTAGTTACTTGATAGTTGTATTCAGGAGGCTACTTGATTAATCATGGAAATTTGATTTGCCACTTGCAAAATATTACGGAAAAAACACCTCACGGTATTAACGTAGAGTTAAATCAGCACCTGGGTATCATTAATTTTGAGAAATGTGTAAATAATTTAAACGTTTTTCGATATTTAAAAAAAGTATATCGGTTGCTGAGATCGTCCTTGAAATATGAAGTCGTTAGAGGGCGCGCCATTGGCAGGATCTAAAGTCACTGCCATTGAAAAGAAGGTCGTTCTATTTTTGGAGTTACAGGACACAATAGTGAATGTAGACGAACGATTAAGCCCATAGACAGACAGAGGATTAAGAGACATTTTACGTTATTTGGTAGCCGATTTTTATGTCGATGTTTTTTTTGGTTGAATTCACGAAATGTCAACACTTGTCGAGTTATTGTCCCACGTTGTGTTTTTGTATTTCAGTATCCACAGGAATATTGGTGAAGAACTGGTGAAGTTCAAACATGACACTTCTCTGTCCTGGCCATGCTTGTGAAAGACAAAAGTCACCGGTGTCGCCACTAAACTTAAATAACTTCAACAACACCCATTAGAAAGTGTAAAAATAACAACTTTTATTTATGGTACTCTGATTATTATCATGAATACATAAACAAATGGATTTTTTTTGTAAAGCATTTCGCCCCAAGCAAGGCGGGATGCCACTACTACGCAAGGAGTTACAGAGTGGGAGTGAGTGTAAAGAGGGCGTGATGTAGGAAAGGATGAAGAGAGGGACAGGGAATAGATCAGGGCATCTAGAGATGTCGATTGACATTACATTTGAATAGTTAGAGATTATATCTATCAGGAAAACCAGTAAAAGGAAGGGAATTCCACAGACAGGAGGTGCGAGACATGAAGCTATTGGAGTAGAAGAGACATCTACATTTAACCGTTTCGACAGTGAAAAAGTGGGATCGTGGCACACTTAAATTCATGCAATCTGGGAACTAGCGAAAGTAGCTCGTCGGAACAGTTACTATGAAAGTATTTGTAGATAAGACAGAGGGAGGCGACGGCACGTCTGTGAGAGAGCGACTGTAAACGAGATACCAGATCAGGACCAACCACATTGCATATCTGTCTCTGGATCTTGTCGAGGACATTAATGCGAACAGCGTGGGCACCAGACCATATATGGCAGCAGTATTCCATGCAAGGGCGAATAGTTGATTTGAAGAAGTTTCCCCGGATAAGGAATTCTTAAGCAGGGAGGAAGTGCTTGACTGGTGATTGCAGTTATGGCTAAACAGTCGAGAGTCGTTCAATTATTTAAATGAAGGTACTTGATCGAGGGAATTCGAAAAATGGCGTAGAGTTTAGGACTTTAGCTGATTGAGGCACCACGGTCATCCAGCAGGGAGATTGTTGTTCTGCTAGACTGTTTATTCTATAACATACAGAAAAGAGCTGGTCTTCCTAGTCTTAGTCAACCAGATTCACGACCCATTCATTCATTACAATTTGCTCATTCACCAAAAGAACTTATCCATCACCTCTCGATCCTGTATACACCAAAAAATCGCATAATCACACGGTGACCTACAAAACACTCTATGAAATAAAAATCTGCTGAAAGTCCAAAATGTCCTTTTTTTTTACTTATTTTTTAATCAAAAATATATAAAAAATTAAATATATAAAAATTCGTGAATAATGGAGAGAGGAAAGAGTCAGAAAGCAAACTAAAATGTAACATGAAGATAAAATCAAAACAAATGTTAGTAGTACCCGTGCACCCCTCAAAATAATGAGAGAGGCTGCTGTATTCTGCCGCTAGACAGAATCAAGCAGCACACTCACTACTGAAATGGGGAGGGTAAAAATAAATGACGGAATGGGAAAGATCAAAGGCTGATCCAGCCGAGATGAAAACGAGACAAAAACAGACTGGGGATATTGGGAATCTCGACATGTGTCATAACGAGAGATGGGGAGAGAGAGGGGAGAGAGAGGAGAGAGAGAGAGAGAGAGGGAGTGAGTATTGGCTAGTCAATCATAATGCTTGACCGTTGGACTTGTCATATGCCTTGAAGGGGAGGAAGAAAAAGCCTCCAAGAACGCAATATGATTGGTGGTTCAGTTAAAATAATGATTCTGTGAGGTTGGGTATATTGAATAACATTACTGTTTTTCAAATTTGTACACATGTACAAATCTTTTGTCCAATAATACTGATTTTCTTTTTCTGCTCAATATATTTTTCTTTATATTATAAATTTGTTTTCAATTATCAGGCGTAACCTGTTTATATCGTAACTTTGTGGAATTTTGTTCGTGATGGAAAGCAAGTTATTGAATCAAAAGTATCGAACTACATATCAGAAAGATTGACATTTCAGTAGGTTTGATAGCTGGTAATTTGAATGATCTAAAAATAGAATGCAAATTAAGAGATATTTTAATTGGAAACTCATCATCATCCACGTTCTCATCAGTCCCGTGATAGGGTGTGGTCGTATGCTTGCTGTGTTGCTGAGTCCATGACCAGCTCCCTCCACATGCTTTGGTTGCGGGCCAACGTCTGACTCTCTGTGAATGATTTTCCAGTAACAATCCCAAGCTTTGAGTGATCCAGTATGAAAGTTGGAGAGGTATTCGTTCATGCGTAGTATATCTTGGGAAAGTAGATCTGGTGGATCCCATCCCTCTCCAGGTTAATTACTTTCAAGTAATTGACTATGAGAAAGCAACTTCACTGCTTCTATCATATATGGAGAATATTCATATAACAATTTTATCATATATGTGAATATTCATATAAAATTTTATAAGATGTATTTTAACTTGAAATCAAAGCAGCATTTATATGCACTCTCTTAGCCTTAGATAGAGTGGTCCTATCAGAAAATAAAACTCGTAGGCCATATAGAAACATTCAAAGCTAAAGACTAAGATTTTATTGGCCAAATTACCGCTTGTGAGAAAATCAAGAAATGACGATTAAAACTTGCAGCTACCGTATATACTCGAGTATAAGGCGATTTTTTATGATCAGTTTTTACGCAAAATATATTAGGTAATTATTTTTTCAGTAGGTTAAAAATCATGCATTTTCGGTCACCGGATGCACTATCCACAGGTAAAGTTTTTGGAAAAAAAAAACGGATTTTTCACAAAAATTTCAGGGGTAACACTATACATGAACTCGACTTATACACCAGTATATACGGTACAATAATTTTATCCATCAGGAGATAGGCAAACTGATATTAGTGTTTTTATAATTATAATAGATGTGTTTAAAGAGTTTTAACTATTTGTTAACAGGTACATTATTAGAAATCTGATTTCTAAACTATCTAGAAATTTGACATATTTAAATCGCAGGATTTTTTTTTAGATATGTTAGCGGCTAATTATTCCAAGATGTAGTCTGAGAATTTATGGTATAGCTTTGTCTTGCCTATAGTAAGCACGTCTAATTCTAAATATGATGTTGAATGGGAATGTCTGTCTTGTGTGTCTTTGGTAGATCATTAATCGGGGTATTTTAAGGTGGTTTCCAATAAATTTTGACCAAATTTCTAATAACTGAATTTTTATGTTTCGGAAATGATTATCGATTTTCTCATCAATATTTCTGTCATGGCACAACCATCTTTTTTTTTTTTTTTTTTTGGACCAGGTTCTTTAGCATTTTTTGTGTATTTGTGGTAGAGTTGTTTCGTTGTTTGTTCCAAAGGTGGCAGCGATCAATCCATGAGGAAAACCTTTATAAAAACCAGTATCATTATCTTTGTGGTTCTTAATGATTGTTCCAATTAATTCCACCCCCACTTTTTTTAAAAGTAGTTTTTGCAACACGTTGACGCATGTTGAAATCCGGCCAGGATTTAATATTTATAAATGTTATCGCTAACATTTTCTTTTGTCGAGATTTACAAACTTTACGTTTCGTTCCATTTCGCAAAGCGATCGATGAAATTTGAATAAGCTGATTTGCTTTGAAAAATACTTTGACAAAAAAACTTCTTCACGATTTTTGCGCAAGTGGGATCGTGGCACGCTTAAATTCATGCAGTTTGGGAACTAGCGAAAGTAGCTCTTCGGAACAGTTACTATGAAAGTATTTGTAGATAAGACAGAGGGAGGCGATGGCACGTCTGTGAAAGAGCGACTGTAAACGAGATACCAGATCAGGACCAACCACATTGCATATCTGTCACTGGATCTTGTCGAGGATATTAAGGCGAACAGCGGGGGCACCAGACCATATATGGCAGCAGTATTCCATGCAAGGGCGAATAGTTGATTTGAAGAAGTTTCCCCGGATAAGGAATTCTTAAGCAGGGAGGAAGTGCTTGACTGGTGATTGCAGTTATGGCTAAACAGTCGAGAGTCGTTCAATTATTTAAATGAAGGTACTTGATCGAGGGAATTCGAAAATGGCGCAGAGTTTAGGACTTTAGCTGATTGAGGCACCACGGTCATCCAGCAGGGAGATTGTTCTTCTGCTAGACTGTTTATTCTATAACATACAGAATTGTGGCACAAGGCCGAGGGAGAAAAGAGCTGGTCTTCATTGACTATCCTAGTCCTAGTCAACCAGATTCACGACCCATTCATTCATTACAATTTGCTCATTCACCAAAAGAACTTATCCATCACCTCTCAATCCTGTATACACCAAAAAATCGCATAATCACACGGTGACCTACAAAACACTCTATGAGATAAAAATCTGCTGAAAGTCTAAAATGTCCTTTTTTTTTTTTTTTTTTTACTTTTTTTTAATCAAAAATATATAAAAAATAAAATATATAAAAAATTCATGAATAATGGAGAGAGGAAAGAGTCAGAAAGCAAACTAAAATGTAACATGAAGATAAAATCAAAACAAATGTTAGTAGGACCCGTGCACCCCTCAAAATAATGAGAGAGGCTGCTGTATTCTGCTACTAGACAGAATCAAGCAGCACTCTCACTAATGAAATGGGGAGGGTAAAAATAAATGACGGAATGGGAAAGATCAAAGGCTGATCCAGCCGAGATGAAAACGAGACAAAAACAGACTGAGAATATTGGGAATCTGGACATGTGTCATATCGAGAGAGAGGGAGAGAGAAGGGGGAGAGAAAGAGAGAGAGAGGGAGAGAGAGAGAGAGAGAGAATGAGTATTGGCTAGTCAATCATAATGCTTGACCGTTGGACTTGTCATATGCCTTGAAGGGGAGGAAGAAAAAGCCTCCAAGAACGGAATATGATTGGTCGTTCAGTTAAAATAATGATTCTGTGTCAGTATTGAGAAACTCGGTCTTAGCCCTTCTCTCATTAGACCAATCAAAATTGTGGCTTTGCATTGCTCATCTCCACCTTCAGTGGAACATTTTTCATGTTCCGGAATCTCACCCAAATTTTACCTGATTATTACAGGTGTCATCATCAATTCTATCTGAAAGTGAGTTATATCACTGATCAAAACAAACCTAACCTATAAAGATTTGCTTTGTGTCACTCATTTCTATGAACAATCACGTTATCAAATTCCATCCCCCACCACTTTTTTTAAAAGTAGTTTTTGCAACACGTTAACGCATGTTGCAATCCGGCCAGTATTTAATATTTATAAATGTTTTCGCTAACATTTTCTTTTGTCGAGATTTACAAACTTTACGTTTCGTTCCAATTCGCAAACCGATCGATGAAATTTGAATAAGCTGATTTGCTTTGAAAAATACTTTGACAAAAACACTTCTTCACGATTTTTGCGCATCCTAGTAAAACCAACTATATTTTGTAGCCCGTTACCTGTTTTCACTTGGTCCCAAAAATCGGTCAATGTATGGCTATTTTAGAGGCTGTGACGGACGGACTAATGGAAGTCAAAGAATTTTATATATAGAATAGGTAGCAGATTTTCCCCTGATTTTTAGATAAACTTGTAAAGATTACAAACCAATGTTATTTCACTTTCGATAATGTAGTGATCTGTAAATGACTACCTAATTAACATAGCTAAGGCATAGACTATATAAATGCCCAGTAAAGCAGTAAGGGTAGAGTAGCTCTCGGTATGCGATATACAAGACTACCGCTGGGCTGATAAAAGGCAAAGAAAAACACACTTCATAAGAGATAAGAAATTTTATAGGCTTGCAGCTATACAAATTTCAGCTTCTATTTGAGATTATTCATGATTTTTTGGAACCAGCATCCTCATCTTGATTGTTAGTACAAACAAAGCTGAGAAGGCTAACCCTAAAAATCTTTGGATGATAGCAATGCCTTCATTTTGTAATATGAACAGATTTTTAACGGGTTTAGATGTTTAGTAATTTATGGCAAATATAAATTATTTTTCAAAGACTCTGTCGTTTTTATTTGTAATTACAAGGCCCGTTCGTACTATGATTGTACCATTGAATAGAAATGCAAGCGTAGCTAGTACCCATTGGTGCCTAAAGTTGTGAGTCAGTCTACCAATAAGCTGCATGCTATCTAACTGTGTGCAATTATTACGCGAGGTTTTGTAACGTTGTTTCGGAACGGCTCTACGATCATCTCGACATCTGATAAATTTGTTTCCCAAGCCTACCAGGGGATCATAGTCTAGAAAATTTCCGATAGAATTTCTTGGGAGTCCTTATACTAGAGACGTACAGAAAGATTATTTTTACTGTTGCTCTGAAGAATTCACCTGATAGACTTCATTTCCATACTGTTTCCATTCTTTTCAAGTGCTGTCCGAATGGAAAAGAATATCAGAAAGCTGCCACCGGAGCATAGAGGTCATGATCTGTTCTTCATGGAATATTTCCGATGTATGTTTAAGCGAGGCTGCTTCGACGAAACTTATATGACGAACTTGCCACTTAAGTATTTACTATATGAGATATTAGTTGCCACTTATGTCTTTGCTATATGAGCTGCCACTTATGTCGTTGCTGCATGAGTTGCCACTTAAATCATATCGCTTGACCGGGATCAATAAAATTGTGGCTGAAGGTAATTGTTTTTTTCGAGAAAACAAAATTTGACACAGCAAGAGAAGGTTGCTTCCGACATAAGCATCAATAAATAGTTGGCGCATAGTGGCCATAATCGTCTGAGTTGGATGGAGCATGTCCGATGCATGTTCAAACAAGTTTGTCTCGATGGACTTTATATGGTGAGCTAGCCATTGGCATCTGCTCCCGAGCTTGCCGGTGCAAAAATCAATACAGGAGGATACTAAATGTTGCTGGAGCTAGATCACCAAACCTGGGAAACGGAAGCCATGGATCGCAAGCAAGGCGCAACACTATCCAGGACGCCTCAGCCAGCTTCAAAATGCAAAGATTTAACTGAGTTCAAGAAAAGAAAAAAGAGCGAAGACAGAGCCAGAGATTTCTCATCATACGGCTACAATTTCCTATCGTCATTGTCTTATCTGATTGCAAGCAAGAGTCGGCCTTACAAGCAAACTTTGAACTCAATGACCATGCCAAAATGCGAAAATAGGTGATATTCTCCATAGTCTTATAAGACTAAAAAAGATATCAATAAAGTCTCAGTGTGTGCAACAAATGCTGAGAAGGCTAAACCCTAAAAATCTTTGGATGAGAGCAATGCCTTCACTTTGAAATATAAACAGAAATTTTTAATTTTTTTTATAAATTGTCTGAACATCTGAACCCAGATGTTCAGATAATTTATAGCAAATATAAATTATTTTTCAAATGAAAATGGAAGAATGAAAATTGTCACTAATTCACTCTTTTCTCTACTCGTGTGGCATGCCAGTGACAAGACTATGATTAAGATGACTGGTGATAGGACAGAACATAATGAGAGTTGGATCTATGTCTCTCTCCAAGAACATTAGTATGAAAGTTATATCAGCAGTTTCATCAAAAATTAAAACACCATTCACCAATTCTGTTTTTCGACTTGACGCTATTTTGAACTCTCTGCTTTAATTGATTGATTGATTTTTTACGGTCTATCAACCGTTTGCAGGTTATTTAAAGTTTGACAATATTTTTAGATTGTAAGAATTTTGGGGATATAATAATGATTTAGTGTTACAAGTCCAACTATTTAACCCATACTTGCCGGAGAAGAGGTGGATACATGGATACAGGTTTTTGTGAATAAGTGAATATATCAAACTTGACCAGAATTGGAAGTCGGTGAGCCGAGTTCCAATTCCAAGCAGTTAGCCATTACCCAACATGTTGCTTAACTTCATTGATTGTACAAGAATCAATGTTTCAATGGGATATGACCGTAATACCCTTTCTGCTATGAATGGTAAATCATAAAATATAAAAACGAAAGAATAAAAAAGAATAGTTAAAGTTGGTAAAATACATTTTCCATAGCAGGATTTCTTGAAAGTTGAAAATATCCAGTAGACATCATCGTTCACAGTTATTTAAATCATACTAGCTTTGTCCTAGTATCTGTGTTACCTACACGATGCCTCGTGACGCATAAGGCCAATAGGTAAGGTTTTGGTAATAAAATTCTTTCATAGGGCCGGGTGATGGTCTCCACGCCAAAACTCTGTACTCTGAGGAAGAGATGGTCTTCTCTTGGGGCTTTCTTTTTCGTAGACGACCACGTGTTGCTACACTAACGAGATCCGTCGACACAGGTTTTGAAATTTAGAGTTTTCCTTCTACAAGAATGATTCCCAACCAAGGCCGAAAAAAAGCTTAGTCTGTTTTAATTGTAGTTTTTGAAATTTGTTCGTACATAGTTACTACATAGTATGGTGGGGTATTGTCACAACATTAGTGCAATGGGTTTTTTAAACACCCCATTGAAAATATTATAGATTTACCGTTTAGTACTTTTGGGATTTTATAGGATTAAAAAAAACCAAAATCAAAACAAAAACAAAGAGTTTCATTTTGAAGAATCGATTTGAAAAGCAAATATTAAAAAATAAACTTGTAAGTTTCAAAATTTCAAAATACAAAAATATGTGTCTATATTTCTGAGATGAGGTATTATGTACACTATTTACATTATTCGGACTATTGTCTTCATCTTTGATGTCATATTTATCACAACTTTTCGGCCGGCCTTCTTCAGGTGGCTGGAATGTCGAACTGAACCCTTTATTTCGCTCAGTGGGGTAGACTGTTCTAGTTAGACGTGTCATGTCTAATGGATGTCAGTTATCAGTTATCTCCTGTTAATTCACCTCTCCAAGTCCTCCACTGCCTTAAACAGAATAAAAAATATGTTTCAGTTTATTTTTATTAAACAAGTACAACTATTTTAAATTTGCACTAGTATTTGAAGCTGCTAGTTAAACTTGACATATTTGGGAAGGATATTAGAATAAAATAATCTTGAAGCTGTTCTAGAAGCAAACTGCCTGCATAAGGAATAATGAGTTTTGTAAATATACAAAAACAGAAAGAGGTGCAACACAAGGATGTGTCTTCTCATCGGACTTATTCAGCCTATACAGTAAGGTGATTTTGAGAGAATTAGGAGTCCTATCAAAATTAATTATTGGCGGTCACAATCTTAACAACCTAAGATATGCAGATGACAGTATTGATAGCAGATATAGAAAAGAAACTAAAAAAAAACTTATAGAAGGTAGTGAAGGAAAACGAGAAGAAATGACTAAATATCAATTGCAAGAAGACGGAATGCATGGTTGTCGGCAAAAGGGGCCGCCCAAGAAGCAAATTACAAATTGGCGAGTGTGGATGCAGACCCAATACTGTTAGTAAACTTTTAATTTCATTACCTTTTTCAATAGGGAAGGTAGTGAAGGAAAGCGAGAAGAAAGGACTAAATATCAATTGCAAGAAGACGGAATGCATGGGTGGCGGCAAAAGGGACAGCTCAATAAGCAAATTACAAATTGGCGAGTGTGGATGCAGACCCAATACTGTTAGTAAACTTTTAATTTCATTACCTTTTTCAATAGGGAAGGTAGTGAAGGAAAGCGAGAAGAAAGGACTAAATATCAATTGCAAGAAGACGGAATGCATTGGTGTCGGCAAAAGGGACATTTTTGGAGATACGAAAATCAAAGTACAAAAATTTAAATACCTAGGAAGTGTTTTAACAGAGGTTAGAAAATGCGACACTGAAATCCGAATGAGCATTGAATAAAGAAAAATGCCTTTCAAAAGCTAAGCAAAGTATTAAGAAACAGAAAACATTTCGTTAGAAGCAAAGAAAAGAGTACTGAAATTTTCTGAAATATTTGTATTCCTATATGGCAGTGAAAACTGGACAATCTACTCACAGATGAAAAAGAGACTTGAAGGAACAGAAATATGATTATACAGGAGGATACTGAGAATACCACGTACCGAACATGTGAGCAACGATAAAACTTTAGAGAAAATGGAAACAAAAATGACACTTATAATTAACACCAGAAAGAGGCAGTTGAAATTTCTGGGGCAAATAATGAGGAAAGAGGGCTAGGAAAATTTCGTACTTACTGGACAGATTGAAGACAGAGACCGAGGAAAATAACTAGCGAGCTTAATTAAATGGATGGCAGAATTTAGGTTTAGGGGAAAATTTATTAAGAGCTACAAAAAATAGGAAAATGTGGAGAGCCATAATCACCAACATCTTGAATGGGTACGGCATATAGAAGAAGAAGAAGAAGAAGAAGATTATGATTAAACCATAAACTCTTTGTAGTTACTTGATAGTTGTATTCAGGAGGAGGCTACTTGATTAATCATGGAAATTTGATTTGCCACTTGCAAAATATTACGGAAAAAACACCTCACGGTATTAACGTAGAGTTAAATCAGCACCTGGGTATCATTAATTTTGAGAAATGTGTAAATAATTTAAACGTTTTTCGATATTTAAAAAAAGTATATCGGTTGCTGAGATCGTCCTTGAAATATGAAGTCGTTAGAGGGCGCGCCATTGGCAGGATCTAAAGTCACTGCCATTGAAAAGAAGGTCGCTCTATTTTTGAAGTTACAGGACACAATAGTGAATGTAGACGAACGATTACGCCCATAGACAGACAGAGGATTAAGAGACATTTTATGTTATTTGGTAGCCGATTTTTATGTCGATGTTTTTTTTTTGTTTGAATTCACGAAATGTCAACACTTGTCGGGTTATTGTCCCACGTTGTGTTTTTGTATTTCAGTATCCACAGGAATATTGGTGAAGAACTGTTGAAGTTCAAACATGACACTTCTCTGTCCTGGACATGCTTGTGAAAGACAAAAGTCACCGGTGTCGCCACTAAACTTAAATAACTTCAACAAAACTCATTAGCAAGTGTAAAAATAACAACTTTTATTTATGGTACTATGATTAATATCATGAATACATAAACAAAAGGGATTTTTTAAAAAAGCATTTCGCCCCAAGCAAGGCGGGATGCCACTAGTACGCAAGGAGTTACAAAGTGGGAGTGAGTGTAAAGAGGGCGTGATGTAGGAAAGGATGAAGAGAGGGACTGTAAACGAGATACCAGATCAGGACCAACCACATTGCATATCTGTCTCTGGATCTTGTCGAGGACATTAAGGCGAACAGCGGGGGCACCAGACCATATATGGCAGCAGTATTCCATGCAAGGGCGAATAGTTGATTTGAAGAAGTTTCCCCGGATAAGGAATTCTTAAGCAGGGAGGAAGTGCTTGACTGGTGATTGCAGTTATGGCTAAACAGTCGAGAGTCGTTCAATTATTTAAATGAAGGTACTTGATCGAGGGAATTCGAAAAATGGCGCAGAGTTTAGGACTTTAGCTGATTGAGGCACCACGGTCATCCAGCAGGGAGATTGTTGTTCTGCTAGACTGTTTATTGTGACGTCGTCCCATGGTCGTAGCGCCAACCGTGTCGTTGTATCCCAGTCTACCACGGCACCAACTGCGACGTCCTACTTTGATTCCCAGTCTGCCTACCGATGTTGTGATTTGATCTAGGCAGAGGAAATCAATCAGTCATCGGGGCCGTACTGCAAACCGAGTCCAAAGGGGGTGATACCACAAAAATACGCATAAAAGGCAATAAAATGAAAACTCAGAAGTTCAAAGTATTAAAGAAAAAGGTAACAAACTTTATGTCTAGTTGTTCGATACATAGGACTGCATCTATCTCCCGACCCGTTCTATGGATTGTGACACGCCGTTTTCCGCTAGGCAAGTTTTAACACTTCAAGTCGTCTGCTGTTTAAGAAATTGGTGTTTCGGTGGGTCTTTGGACGAAAGTCGAAAGAAAAACTTATTTCAGTGATCTTCAAAATAATTGTTCTTGGTTTGAAGATGTGGTCTGGAAAATGTGCGGGAATCTGGTCAGCTATCTGCGAGGCTTGCTTCAAGTGAAGACTGCTGGAACTCGACTCTCCCTATTGCTCGTTGTGACTTCGTTTATATGGGCGCCGACCAAAACCGGGGTGGGTTTGTCGGCGCCGGGGGGTTCCTCGATAATTCTAAATACATATCCACCTCTCTGGTTAGGAATTTCCACCTTTTTCCATTTTTGGGAACCTTTCCTCACTCCCACCTTCTCATCATACTTCAGAGGTGCGTGAACTGCCCTCCCCACATCTTCGTGGTAACCCCTCTTACTCATCCTCCAGATGGGCGGCAACAGCCTCCCTCGTGCATCACGTGATCACCACTCGACCAATGATCTCAGTCGGGCGTGGACGAATCTGCGGCTTGTTTCAGAAAAAAAATATCTTGCTTAAAAAAAAAAAATCTCTTTTTTCTTTCCTTTTTTTCTTCCCCTTAATGGTTTATCATTTCTCCAGCCGCGAACGGGACAATATGACAATGGCGGTCATAACTCTTGTTCTACACGTGGTTTACTTCAAGTATTTTATCGCTAATTATCAGAATGTGTGGTCCTCCCGACATGGTCTCAAAAAGGAACATCTCCAAAGCCCCAGTCGGTCTGTCGCCTCGAAGAAAGAAAAAAAACAAACATTTATTTTCCTTCGGCACAATTCCTGATAACAAAATTTTATTATCGCAGCCAAGGATGCTCGTGGGTGTTTTTTTTAATTTTTCATATCAGCCTAAGTCTTTTTAGTTGTATGGTTTTCGTCACTTAACGAAATAACATTTTCATTTGAATCTTTCCTTCTCTTTCTCTGGCCAGCCGGCCTGTAGCCGACAATAAGATGTCTTCCGTACCAATAGTTTTTTTTCATATCTTTAGATAACACAGCCGATGCCAAAACATATCTGATTCTTTCCTTCCTTCCCCTTCTTTCTACTCAGAATTTCCCTGTCATTGTAATGACACTCCTTCGCCATTTGTTACTTATCAAAATATCCTTTTATCCATTGTCTCTTAGCTGTGTGTGTGTTCTTGCTTAACACTCACGATTCGGTTCTTAGCCTCTCCTTTTCTTCCTCTCTTTCCTTTTCTCTTTCTGCCTCGTTAAATGGTGCCACATATTCTATAACATACAGAATTGTAGCACAAGGCCGGGGGAGAAAAGAGCTGGTCTTCATTGACTATCCTAGTCCTAGTCAACCAGATTCACGACCCATTCATTCATTACAATTTGCTCATTCACCAAAAGAACTTATCCATCACCTCTCGATCCTGTATACACCAAAAAATCGCATAATCACACAGTGACCTACAAAACACTCTATAAGATAAAAATCTGCTGAAAGTCCAAAATGTCCATTTTTTTTTTTTCAAAAATATATAAAAAATAAAATATATAAAAAATTCATGAATAATGGAGAGAGGAAAGACCCAGAAAGCAAACTAAAATGTAACATGAAGATAAAATCAAAACAAATGCTAGTAGGACCCGTGCACCCCTCAAAATAATGAGAGAGGCTGCTGTATTCTGCCGCTAGACAGAATCAAGCAGCACACTCACTAATGAAATGGGGAGGGTAAAAATAAATGACGGAATGGGAAAGATCAAAGGCTGATCCAGCCGAGATGAAAACGAGACAAAAACAGACTGGGGATATTGGGAATCTCGACATGTGTCATAACGAGAGAGGGGGAGAGAGAGGGAGGAGAGAGAGAGAGGGAGAGAGAGAGTGAGAGAGAGAATGTCAGTATTGGCTAGTCAATCATAATGCTTGACCGTTTGACTTGTCATATGCCTTGAAGGGGAGGAAGAAAAAGCCTCCAAGAACGCAATATGATTGGTGGTTCAGTTAAAATAATGATTCTGTGTCAGGGGTGGTGGGGGTGAGAAACTCGGTCTTATCCCTTCTCTCATTAGACCAATCAAAATTCTGGCATTGCATTGCTCATCTCCACCTTCAGTGGAACATTTTTCATGTTCCGGAATCTCACCCACATTTTACCTGATTATTACAGGTGTCATCATCAATTCTATCTGAAAGTGAGTTATATCACTGATCGAAACAAACCTAACCTATAAAGATTTGCTTTGTGTCACTCATTTCTATGAACAATCGCGTTATCAAATAAAAAAAACTAAAAAAAAACTCAAGCTAAAACAGACCTAAGACTATCTAACGACCAATCCCACCCAAGCTTACAATTTCACCTCTCACACTATACTCCATAAATTACATATACCAGATAATTCATGGTATCGCATTGTTTTACTTTTACCATTAAAATGTTTTTATTTCTTTAGAAATAAAAAATAGATCACCAGTCAAACTTTGACACCAGTCATGGTGTTATAACAAAGTCACTAATGATTTCTACACACCGAGGCACCACGTCGACATTTTTTGACTTTGAGAATGCAGTAACAAATACTGTAATACATATCCTTTATCATTTCCGTTTTTAATTTTTCATGCTATGAGTCATCTAATACAAGGCCAAAGAGTCATTTAAGGTAGAGGGTTACTGAAAAAGAAAAAAATGCTCGAAAGGCGTAAAGGGGGGAAGTAAGAAGGGCACATTATGTAGAACATATAACGGTTGATCTTAAACTTGAAGAGATTAAAATCGCAGTGATTGAAGAAGCATCCTCTCAGGGCTGGAGTTAGGGTCTGGCCCCGCTCCGAAATTTTGATACGGGGTCCTCCTCTCTACCAATTCTCGATATCAAAGTTTCCCAATCCTGGGGGGCCACAAAACCTCGAAGGAAAATTGGTGGGGAGAAGTGCAGTGATTTTTAAATTACCAAAAATCACGGAATTATCTAATTTGAGTGAAAATTTCAGTACATATTCATTATTTACTTTTATAATGAATAATATTTTTATTTTAAAAAACATGAGAAAATGTTATTCTTTTTGTAATAACCTCCAATATTTTCATAACTAAATTTTAGTGGAAAAAATTTTTAAGTCGCAAATTTTTACATTTCCATAAAGATTAATCGCCGACGCATCTCCGCTGAAAAAAAAATATTACAAAAATTCCAACACAACACAAACGGGATTGCCTTAAAAATTTGTTTTAAAAACAGTATTTCAGTTTTCTGTAAAATTTTTCATGTGTTGAAATTTTTAAACATTTTTATTTTTTAAGCGATCCTTTTCTCGATTTTTTTCTTTCTAGTAATGTAAAAAAAAAAGAGATTAGAAATTTTATTTTAATTACTAGGCTTGAACTTCCGGTTAGTATTACTATTAAGTTGGTGCAAAAATAATGTCGTTTTCTCACACAGTAACATATGTGAGAAAACGACATTATTTTTGCACCAACTTAATAATAGTAAAAAAAAACAAAAAACAAATCCTCCTTAGTCGATGATCACGAAATAAAAAATGATTTTACCAAGATATATTACCCTCTTAATTGATTTAAAAGAACTCTTCTGAAAGAAAATTACAATTTTAAAAAATAAGCGCTACTGAAATTAGATCTTCTGCTTCTTCCCCAGTAGGCATGGGGCCCCACACGGTTGAGAGGTCTGAGGGTAATAGGCACCGGCCCTGTCGATTATTTTGGGTGATGATTGACAATATAACTTAACTAGAAAAAAAAAGCAAAAAATACAAAAGACAAAAAATTGTTGCTGAAACTAGACCTTTTAGGGTTCCAACCTCGTCGTCCTGCGTAATACGCACCGTACTGGACATGCAGATACACGATGTATATTATTACTTGATGACAGACAATGTAACGTCAGTTTTAAAACAATAATAACAAAAATGGCAGATGCCCATAAAACAGTGCTGAAAAAAATGGCAGAGACCACAACGGGGCCACAAAAAATACCCCCGCTCCCGGTTGGGGGTTTTGGTGATAAGACACGACGGCCCTGCTTCCTCCGTACCAGTGTAATACGTAGGGAATGAAAATGAGTCGATATTTTGAATGTGGCCTGGCTGTGAAGATTGGAACTGGTGGAACTAAAAAATGTAGCTTGTGTGAACATTTTCTCTGGAAATAGAGTAACGAGAGGTTAGTAAAATTTCGTTTGTGGGAAAGGGGTTGTAGGGTAGAAAATAATTCATCACCCACAAAGCTGCGTAAACGCTTGTGAACACTGTAAAATGTGGGCTGGGTAGCCTTTTAGCCTGATGTGACTCTTGTAAAGATAGAGTGCGTCAGGATGAGTCAGGTACTTTCAGGGGCGGTGAAAGGAACCGACAATTTTCCCACCATCTTTAGAGATCGTACGAATATACGAATTCCATTAGCTGTTTACTGTGAACTTTTAGTCTCAAGCTTTCTCCACTCAAAGTAAAAGTTTACCGAATGGCGTGCGTGGCATGAATGTATGAGCGGGAAGCAGGAAGTGAAAATAGATAATCATTGATATATGGTTTGAAGAGGTTAAGATTGTAGTGCCCAGGGAATCGTCGACATGGGCGTCTTTTTCACAAATTAGCAGTTTGGAGGTAAAAGCTGTCTTTTTTTTAAATTTTTTAAAATTAGATAGATAGATAGATAGATAGATAGATAATGAACCCACACAGATAGATAGATAATGAACCCACTCATATATATATATATATATATATATATATATAGAGAGAGAGAGAGAGAGAGAGATAATGAACACACTCAGATAGATGTGAACAGAATGAGATTGAGAGATAGATGTGAACAGGATGAGATTGAGAGATAGATAGATGTGAACATGATGAGATAGATAGATAGATACGAATAAGCTACGATAAATCGATAGATACGAATAGACAGAGATAGACGGATAGATAGATACAGACAGATAGATAAACAGAAAGATAGATAGACACGAATAGACTGCGATAGATAGAAAGAAAATCTATCTCACCTTTTCGTATTTGTTGACACTACAGATTGTAATGTCGAATTCGTGTATTAACAATAACAATTTTTTTAAATCATGAAGTTTATCAGATAATAGATCGTGATAATTCTGGAAAAAAGAACAATGTGACACTATTTTTTAATGCAAGGCCATGGAATAAAATCTTTCAATACACGTCATATCATGAAAGCGTGTAAATAAAAAAACAGAGCCAACTATAATAATTACTGTTTCATATTTGATCTCTGGGCAAATTGTAATGGTGAAATTAACCGTCTCCATTCGACATTCATTAACCGAACAGTTAGCATTATTGTCGGTTGAGATTTATCAAATCTTTCATTAAAATAATTTTTCAAGAAAACAGACTTCTCTTGGCCACTAACTGTTATCGCTCTTTCTAGTATTAAAGGGAATTTCCTTCCAAACCGTCAATATTTTGATTATATTATTAGTGTTTCCTTCTAGTTACATGTACGTTTTAATTGTTGCCGTTGGAGGTTTTCAAGTGATGCAGTTTTGTTATTATGTAAAGCTCTTTGTGATTCTGTATCGCCAGTCTATAGAATCTGACGAAGAAGTGTCTTTTTAAAATGCGAAATTAATAAAGAGGGTTTGTATTAATAAGCTTGTGAGGGACGGAAAATTTCATAAAAAAATGATCACCCGCCTCCTTTTATTGTTTATTTAGTCTCCATTGTTAAAACAAGCAGGGTGGATCAATGAAGGACAACGAAGAAGTGACTTAAGCTTATCAATGAAAATATAACACGTTGACTAACAGAGGTCAGTTACAAAATCTGACATCAACATTGAACACTTAGACGTGATCTAGGGGTTAAATAAGCTTATCTCGTATCAATTACTACTGAGTAGTGAGTTCGATCTTCGCTAAGTGCTCCATATTTTCGGCCTTGTACCACATTTGTGCTTTGCTTAGTAAATCGCTATAATAGTCAACTTAGGTCATATTTTTTATTTAAAAATCTTTGTTCATGTATTATATCTTCAGTAAACTTTTCCCACAAAAAAATTGTTTTATAGCTGGCAGACGATTTTTCCTTCCCGCCTTTGACAACAGGTATCTTCTATTTGCGTCAAGAACAACAGAAAGAAAAAAAACAACTCGTGGTTGTCGCCTTGATGGCAAGACCACAAAACTGTGATTACTCGTGGTCAGCCTCATTGTAAAAACCGCCAACCACTTGCAGGCAGTTAATGTGTTAACACGTCAATGATAAGTCATAAGATTCTTTAGAGAAACAAGCTTTTAATTTTATTACTATCGATTGTATCCGTCCATAAAGAGATATACATTCTTTATTGAATTCTAGAAAGAAACTGATCATTCAAAAATTAGGTTCGCTTTTACGCTTGTAAAAAAATTAGGTCGCTTTTACGCTTGTATTCAACTCGTTAGAATCTGATGATCCGCGCCGTAGTATTTGACTGTGTCACTTATCATTTGTCCTTGATCTGTATCGGTCTGTTGATACTTGGCAACAGGAGAGTTTCTTTTCACACCAGTTTTTGTTTTTTTTTTGTCATTGAGGTTTCTCTCCCTAGGTAACTCAGGTTTTGTCTGGGCTGTTCTGGCGAGTTTGAGCCTGCCAGGAGATACACTTCCGCCAACATAGCTCGCCGGGTCATAGGATCACGCAAGTCCCTCTACCACGTCAAGGTACTTAACCCATTTTTGACCACTAGTACTGAATCGTACTTGCAATATAAGCGTGAAAGCAACTGAAAACCAACATGACTATTAAAACTAATTCTTCATACTACATCGCTCGTCGCGTAGGTCAACAACAAGGAGCGCGTCCTTTTAACAGGAAAGAATGGAAGAAACTGGTTAATACTGTTCGAGTTCACTCGAAAAAAGAAAGAATTACACTATGGTATATACAGAGCCTTTTAAGAGCATGGACTGTGTGACTGTCACCAAACACCAGCGAAATGAAAATAAACACATTTTAACGATGTGAAAAATTACAACAATTATATTTGCTGAATGTCCTCAATATCACTGTTCAATAAAATAATTCATCATATCCTGCGATCTCTTATATAAAGGAACGTTTGTTTATGTTTTGTTAGATTATCGAACTTCTCTAAAAATAGTCACGAGTCTCCCTGTTGTAACGAGACATTTCTATTTCTCTTGATTATATTCACGAACTGGGGAAAAAGATAAAATAAAAAAAAGCTCTCTTGACTATTAAATCTATCTAATTGTTTTATGATTAAACTTTACTGATGTCTCACAACTAAGTATTGATTTATTGATACAATGTGAATAAGTCCTTAAAGTTTCATTAAAATCTGACAGTTATCTGATTTATGCAAGAATTTCCAAATCAATGTATTTTTCACAGCAAAAAAGACGCTCAAATTTTCCATACAGATTTATGACCCCACGTTGACGCCAGAAAAGGAATATTTTAAACCAAAATTTCGAAGGTTCTAAAAAGTATTAAAAAAGAAATTGCATAAAAATTTTTTGGTCTTTCCTCTGAATAATGACAAATATTTTGAAGATAAAATTTAGTTTTTATTATGTTTTGGACATTTTTATTGTCATGTATGTCCATCTTTTAGCGAAACTTTGGAGGTACCTAAATAAATAGAAAACCAAAATGGAGCTATCAGTTTGTTGATCAGCAATCACATGTCTATGCTCAAAAGGATGTGTTCAGCTGGGCAAAATTGTTCGTTTTTCTTTTGTTTTTATGTAGGAGAGTATATGTGATGTGTAGAGAAATGTAAGTATTTAATTTCGACTCATTGTCAAAATTCCGGATATCACCGACGATGTAAATAACTGTTTGTAGGATATGTTGGAAGGTGGAGACTTTAATTGGTCATAAACTTCCGTGTTTTACAGACGATGTTGGTGTCGGTATGGTAGATGAAAGATAGAGAAAAGACAGGAAAGATATATAAAAGTTTAATTAAGTATTCGTTTTACTTTTGTTAGCAGTGGGACAACTATGGGTTTATTCTTTTTTTAAAAATATTTCTGTATTTGCTTATTCTGCCTATAGCAAACTATCTAATTTAATTATATTATATCTTTATTTACTTATTTAATTTTCTGGTCATATTTGGGATCGGGTCGAAAACTTTCAGTCACTCGTCATAAAGCCGATTTAACATAGGCACCTCCACTCAGTCTCGATACCTTGGTTTAAAAATGAAATGTTAAAAAAGAAAAATCATTCTTGAAGCTATCTTTTTAGCTTTAACTGAAAGCTAAATGATTAAATTTATTATTTCCAGTAAGTAAAATATTTTGGTGTACTTAAAACAGAAATTATATAGATTGGAATGTTCGCTTTTAAAAGATACTCTTACAAGCGGCCATTTTCTCACTTTTTATGAAATTTGTAAACAAAATAAAATTATCGGTTTTAAAAATCTTCCAAAAAAAAAAAAAAAAAAAAGAAAAAAAGAAAGTGACACGTTTGAGTAAAATGAGCAAATTTAAAGTAAAAATTAATCTGATTTGAAACAAATATTACTTATAGCATAAAAATAGTATACAAACATTTCTTAACGACGGGTCCCATTTTTCTCATGTATTTATTTATTGGCGTTATCGACGTTATCGATAAGTTACAAAATGCTGAGAGCTAGTATGGATGACCAGAATTGACATAAATTTACGAAATCTAAGTGAACGCATTTTTTGGGGTTTTTAAGTACCTAGTAATTTTTACAAAGTAACATATTTTCCGCAATTATCTTATATTCTATTGGCTTTTAGTTACGCATGAAGATGCTTTATGAAAAAATAATACATTTTTAAAATAATATAAAATTTTCTTGGATTCATTTTAAAATTAAATAACCGTGATGAAATACCGTGATAGAGGTAAAAATCAATAATTTATGAAATCTTATGGTATTTTATTTATTATTAATTTATATTTTTTAATATATTTTTTTCATTTCATTCTTTATTATTAATTGTTATCATGATGGTTATTTTATTATTAAATTTTTATAGTAATTTAAATTTTATTATTAATTATATAATTGTTTAAACTTAATCCAGTAAACAACATTTAAAAGCAATTGCTACTTGCGCAACAAAGAAAAGACTTTCGAGAGTATTTTGCGGCCCCGAAAGGAGCCGTTTTTGTCTTCTACTGCCTCATCATTGTTGGGCTGATTTTCGAAATACATGTCCTGCATAACATAGCGCCAACTTCATATTTGTTCAATTGATAGTAGTCTGTTGACTATCATTAAGATATGAAATCGTATAAAACGGATTTACAAAACTACTTATGTAGCCGACGACGTATTCACGGTTGACACCATCAATTGTCCAAATATGTTCGATTGTACGTCCAACTATGAGCCCAGTGAGTATTTTATGAAAAGTAAGTAAGGAATAACGAATTGGAGACAAGCGAATTTCTCTGTAAATGGAGAGCAACTCTGAGAACACGTGACCTTACCATATTAATGTCACGTACAGACTACCATACATGGAAAATAGGAACGTTTAAAGTAAAAAAAAAAAATATTAAAAAATTATTTAAAAATATTGCTGCAAAACGACTTATATTAAGCTTTTCAGTTTTTGATTTGTACATAAAGTTTCCATTTAATTGCAATATTACCTAAAAGAAATGCGACAATGCTGAATTTTAAACGATTTTTTAATTATTATAAATTATTATAATTAAAATTTAAAAAAAATGAAAAAAATTCTTGTAAAAATACATTATTCATCGAAAAATTTTTTTTCTTAAGACAATAGTTCCCTTAATATAACTTATTCATGGAAGCAATTAAAAGCTTTTCTAATGAAGTAATTAGATAGTTTTATTACATTTTTTAGTTTACCATTCGGAGTAGATTTTCAGAAACCAAACAAAAGTTTGAAAAAAATTGATGATTTACATTCTCCTAGTAGTGCTACATTTAACTGAGATAAAAAGTCTAGACATACGACTTAATTTCTCTAAAGTTCATGAAATTAAGTTGGGTGTAACATATATAAAAAAAAAACATATTTTTACCAAGATTTTCTAAAACAAGAAAATTAAAAAATAATTTCATTTGTTTGTGAATAATTTCTGAAATTAAAAAGTTTCATTAAAAATCCGACAATTATTTAATTTTTGCAAGAATTTCCAAATCAGTGTGTTTTTCGCCGGAAAAAAGCTCAAAAAAAGATTTCATTGTAAAAATTACTTACGTCGCTGGCGTAAAAAAGAACAGGATTTTTAACCAAAATTTCGAACGTGTTAGAAAGGTTTAAATTTTTTTTTAAATAATTAAAAAATACCTTGGTCTTTTCTCTTTATAATAACATAAACATTTTGACGATAAAACTTCGTTTTTATTAAGTTTTGACCCTTTTTTTTCATCATGCTATGCTTTTTTTTCAGCGAGCAAGTGGAAGTGACTAGTTTAACATTATCATCTAGCCACTTCTAAAGAATCACAGTCTCTTGCGAGTTAAGTCATTTAATTAAAAAAAGAAAAAGGAATATAAGATTAGGACAGGACCGGCGCGTACTACAGCCAAACTTCCCGACCTGGCAGTGCATCATGACCCTCGCTATCTGTTGTGTAGGAAGACGACTGACTTTCTCTACACTAATTGTTGAACATGGATTCGTCCATTTGCTATGAGTAGAACATCTGCTTATAGGAATGGTCGTCGCAAAGTGGGTCGCAAGGCGTAGCGTTTGAATCGTAGGCATTGCCGCATCGAACTACGCTATTTTCTATTACTGTATTATTAGTCCATGTAATTAAACCTGTTCTTAACTCAACCTTTTGCTTCAGTGTTTTCTTATACTATTATTAACCGTAACTACGAGCATTATACAAATTTTATAGCACTATCGTTTCAACATTTACTTTTTTCTACCTAGATTTATATACATTACAAATGAAACTAAACACAACTATTAAAGGGTGATAACTTTTCACAAATTCTGATTTCATTCTGCGGTCTTTTTTATTTTCATCCAAATCTGTGAATTTCTTTTGATCATTCAGTCTCGAAAAAAAAAACACTATATAAAATTCCTTATTTTTTTTTTATCCATAATGTTGAACTTATTAATTTATTCAACTTTTTAACAAGAGGTTGATGTTAAAAATTGCCGCAAAATATTGTTGATTTATTTAAGATGGAATGATAGGTTGGCCAAACCATGGCTCGCAAGCCACATGAAACTCTTTCATATTTAATATGCGTCTCTTTTACCTTTAATATGCGGTTCGTGGAAATATGTTGGCTGAGCTCTTTTTTTCATTACAGTTCATATAAAATGTAAATAAGAAAAATATCAAGCTTTATGACTATTTACTGGGTATGAATTGAGACGCTACTGGATCAAAAAGTAAGTTTAATATTAATGTGTATGCAACAAAAATGTACGCGTAAATTTTGTTCATGTCAGGTGACCCTCAAACATCTGAACTTTATCGTATGTGGCTTTTACATTAAGCAAGTTTGCCTACACCTGATCTATTATGACATATTTGTAATTTGCATTTATATACAGTGTATTTATTTTCAATTTTTCTAGTTGAATTGTTCACCTATATTGCATATGATCCATTATTGTACAGAATTAGGTTACAATAAAAAATTTGGATTTTTATATAAATGTCAATTTAGTGGTAGTAGAGTGACCTCCCCCGTATCATAGATTTGGAGGTAGACACGAGTCCTTTGCACCGGTCCTGGATTAGTTGGATAGAAAATAGATGTTTTGCCACTTTTCATTTAATCCTTCGCCGCCCAACACCTTTTTCTAATCTTTGCAAATTACATACTGAGAATATGAAATTTAGCAATAGGGTCATTTAGTTGCTCATTTAGATGGGGATGGGGGCAATTGTTCAAAATAGTATATGCAAGAGAGAAAAGTGTAGGAATGCAAAACACGACTATCCCATTTTGGTTGTGATGAAATCACGAAGGTCACGTGACGGCCAGTGAGTGACGTCAGTTCATTGTGTGACGAAGGCCAGCTGCCATGTGGACAGCACACAAGTCAATAGGGTTATTTTCCTGTTGGTAAATATATAAACTATTTCCAGCTAGCAGTCTTTCCCGTTGGAAAATACACATGGCACCATTTTCCCTTTATGAAATATGTCCTCACCAGCGACATAGAAGATAAATCCGGCCCGCTCAAATTCGCGTTCGGAAATATAAATTTGGCTGCAACACATGGCTTCGCCGTTTTTCCATTGGGAAAAATTATGGCTTCTCCAGAAACCTAGAAGAATCCTCTGGCAGCTCGAATGGTAAGACCATATTTTCACATTGCTTGTTGTTGTACACATGTGTTATAATTTCTCTGCGTGGGACAAGTGTAAATATTTGTAGATAATTTTGTGTATGACTTAGCAGTAGAAAAATCTCTTTGAGAACGTAGCATGTTTGCCATTCCTTTTCTTTCATCGATTCTGTTCCGTTCGTGTATTAAGGTGTTACTACATCATGGATAAAATAATGCCAATAATGGGGGAAATGAAAACAGGGAATATTCCTTTATGACATAGCACCCCCTTTAAAAGAAAGTATAAATTTAAATTTACAAACATTTTTGCGTGTTAGGAAATATAACAAAGCAATGATATTTAAATATTCTATTTATTTGGCTAATAAATTGCATGTCAGCCAAATTTTTGTTAGATAAGTTCTAATTTCGAAGAACTTGCCTCTCTTTCTATTCACAAAAATAGCGCACCAACATTTATCGGTGTGTTTCGTTTTATTGCGTAAAATGAAATATTCTTGGAAGCGTAGGATTAACACAAAAAAGACTTCTTTGACATGGTTAGATTCTCAGAACCATCAGTTCTTCAAGTATTGTATAAATGGTTGGAATCATTGCATACAAAAGTGCATTCATGTTGATAGAGATTATGTAGAGAAATAAAATTTATGCATAAAATATTTTCTTTTAATTCAAAATTTTTTCCCGGACTTTTTGAATGTCTCTCGTATATTTGTACCCCAGCGTCACTTTTTTTTGCATACTGCTCTCTCATTTAAAAGGAATCTAGTAGGTATCTAGTAGTTATCGCTAGAGATTGTGTAACAAAAAGTCTCCACAAAATGTCCAGCAGCTTTCCCAATATCTTTGAAGTCTCAATCCACCAGGGATTAAACAGTCTCTATACATTCTATATTTCTACTTCATCCAATCATAATTAAAGCATTTTTGACCTGGTTTCAAGTGCACCAGTTATTATGGGCGTTTCCCTAATCTTTATATTCCATAGTTTTTTTCAGCTCTCGGGCGATGTCCTGACATTTTCCCAACATTTCAACTTCTTTTATATTTACGTTATGACTGATCTGCTTCTTACTATTCAATTCGTTTTGAAAACTACTAAAAAATAAAAAAAAAATCCCTCTGGAAAACTGCAATGCAGCCGTAATAGGGTACTTATATTTTTATCAGAATAATTTGATTTTTCATATTGAAAGCGGTCTCATTGAGAAAGGGCTTTCAAGCAAGATAAAGGTAGCTGGTCAGTAACATGAAGCAATAAGACAATTGTAATATATTATTAGCTCGATTATCAGCGAAGAGGGTTCCAGAGTATAAATAATTTAAAGAGCAAATAAATAATGGCGGCTGTCTAAAAAGTAGGAACCATCTGAAAAGCCAAGAATGCATGCTTTGAAACTAAAGATCAGACTCTTGTGCGCAATAACCTTGTCAATTCCCGCTTGTGAATCTTAGATATTAACAGCTGAATTACAGTGAAGTATCCAAGCATTAAAGATGAGATGGTACAGAACCATCCCAGGTATGTCCTATGTAGACCACATCATAAATGATGCCGTATGAAACACCAGAAACAATTGGTCTATCGGAAGATCTCATATCCATCGTCAAGCTAAAAAAGTCATAAGAGACCTCAATCCTTCCATTGTGATCCTACAAGATACGTTATTAGGCAGGAAAAGAAGAAACATACAGAGGAAAAGGGGTCAGGTAACGCCACTGAGTGGACTGGAAGATCATTGGCAGGGAC